>CM024611.1:51395251-52595251 GCA_014182575.1 Eucalyptus decipiens | reverse complement strand
CTCTGTATATATAATGCTCAATTCACGGTATGCCTGCATTCTTTCCTTGCAAATTCCTGCACTCACAAGGAGAGGTTCCATGAGAAGATAGTGAGACTGTTTGTTCTCAAGAGCATGAATAACCGCTAAAGCATCTAATTCGTTATGCAAATGAATAGCACTATTCGAAACACTAGGTCTAATTTTGCCTCCTAACGTCCAAATCTCAGCAATAAAAGCATTCGTTCTTCCTGTGTTTCGAGGAAAACTGGCTATCCAGCTCCCCTGATGGTTTCTCGAAAGAACTCTCGTTCCTGCTTCTCTGTTCTCCACAAACATTAATTGCTCTGTCGGAGTTAAGCTTAATTTCCCATTATTCAGGTTTCCTCCATTCCATTCCCTGCCTTGATGAAAAGAAGAGTTATTTTCCTCTTCCTAAAGGCTTGCAGAATGAAGAAGCAGACGCATGCAGACAAATCATAGAAAGACGAAAAGGAAGTTGCCTTCGTGTTATGTGAGTATGCTAGAATAAAACAAAAACAGAGTGCTCGTGAGAATGTGTCTGGGGTTGACGGAGAGGAATGCAAAGGAAGTTATCTTCGGAGAACACTGCAAGCATTCGTTTGAGCGCGATTAAACTCCTGGCTAGCACAAACAACACAAGCATCGCATGGAGAAACTGTTGTTGGGCAAACACTTACTAAGCAGGTTCCTACTGTCCGGAACATATCTGACTTTGATCTGCAATTGTTCTTGTGCAAACATGGTCAGTTAGCCCAATTGAACTTGATAAACAGCTGTTGGGATTGCTCGACAGAATGCTAATACCTTCATCCGAGGAGAAGCCAGCTAGTATATATTAATTACTCCACACTACACTAATTATTCAAGGGGAAAGTACCAAAAAAGTCTTAAACCTATTACATTTATGACGATTCAGTTCTCAATCTTTTAATTATATCAATTGAGTCGTAAATTTTTTAACGATTTGTCAATGTAGTCCAAAAAATCGCTCACATGGATGCTATGCAAACCAATGTTAACATAGAAATTATTTTCTGAAGTTTCTAATATTTTCGTGGATGATTAGAATATTTTCATTCATTCATTTTTGTAAGAGAAATAAATTATTATTTTTGCTTTGCGGAATGAATGATTTGTAAATCATTTTATATAAAATGATCTCTTGTATCAGTTACAAAGCAGAATGGTTCATGAAAATATTTAGATATAAATTATTTTTAATATTAAAATTATTTTCATTAACTAATTATTTTAGTGGATACAAACAATTATTTCTTGGAAAATATTATCCAAACTATTTATTTTTGCAAAAAAAAAAAAAAAAAAAAAGCCTAAAAGAATTTGAACAATCGTCCAATCATACTGGGCCGTTATAACTCTGAATCCTTCAGTCAGAAGCACGACACTAGAGGTTCCAATAATGTAGTCAACCTCAGTAATGAAAGAAACGCACTAAACTAGAACAGAAAAAAAAAATGAAAGAGAAGATCTACACAGCAAGTACTTAGCATCAAAGAACAGCACATCAATGACACAATTACATGATTACGCATACCAGAACGTACGAACAGCCAGCACGCACTAAAAATAGACATATTCCGTAACTCACCACATCGGTACGAACACAACACAGTAACCACGTCAGCAACTCAACATATTTGAAATGGGCATACAACTGATGAACCAATCAGTAACACAGCGCACCCAAATGAATGCGCATACGATGACTAGAGCAGCAACTCAATGCTCTCGCAGCATGCACTCGGTATTCGAGATGGTAGCGTTTGCTCAATAAACTTGCAATTTCAACACGTACAGAGAGCTAACCAGCAACATTTTTTCATAATATGTTTCCAATTCGGCACATTAAACACAGAACGACATATAGTGAAGTATAAGAAGTAAACGTGCATGGATCAATTCATTTTCGTTTAAGGGGCCTCGGTCAAGTTCTGGAGTAGTCAGTATCAGATTCGTCTTGCGTACACACTGCATATGCATCTAATCCGAGAATTCCAAGAACAAATCCTAAAACGTATAGCTACTAAATTCTGAAATGAAAGGAAACAAAACAAAGGTAAAGTTTATATGACGAAAATAATGAATCGACTAACCAAAGGAAAGCCCTAAGTCAGAATCTGAATCGAAAAACGCACTGGTCTAGTTCAGAAATTTTATCAAACGGCCAAAAGATCTAGATGCAAAAATAAGAGAGGGCTCATATCTAAATTTATCGCTAAGGCTCGAACGCGACCGGATTTCATGCTAGTGTAAACGAGCACTCGGCCCCTACCTTCAGCAGAAACAGAGCATGCGAATTAGGGGAGAACAGAGCACTTACTGTGGCTGCGAAGCTGGTGGTGTTGGGGAAGTAGCCTGCGAAGGCAATCAGTGACAGAGAGAGAGGTGAGGATTCATAGAGGACAGCAAGAGAGAATCACAAATAAACATAAGAATTCCTTCCCTGTACTCTCTGTTCTATTCTCTGGGGTTTAAATGCGGAAAGACTATGGTGGTCGGCGGTGGGAGACGAGCAGCGGCTACCGGTGGACTGGAGGGGGCCGAGTATGAAGAGGGAATCACAACCTAGAAGCTCCTGGAAATTGACGATACGAGACAGAATTTGCTGAGCACCGTGTACGTGCGTTCTCTCTGCTTTATTCTACCCCGCCGAATGCGTATATGTTAGAAATACGTATATGTGGACGCGAGGCTGCCGAGAGATGCGCAGAAATTTTATTTAGTATTTTTTATTATTTTCACATATTTCTTATTTTTAACAAAAATGCATACTCGATTTGCTGACGAAAATTTAGGTCGCAATTAGAGAGATAAGTTTTATTTGTGTTTTTATCAAATGGATAAAACTTTCATTTGTGGCTTTATAGAAATGGATGAAATATTTTGCGCAAAATTAATGAAAAAAACCCACCACATAAATACTGACAGGAGGAGAAATTCCTTTGATTAGAGATAGAGAAGCATCATGAGTGACAAGTGATGTATCCTATGTACTTATTGGTTTATTGGTGATGTAGTGCTTAATTATAGTTAAGTAAACTTCTAAAATAAAACTTACGAACATTTTATGAACATTCTTTGCCACCTTTAAAATAAGTTGTGAAAATACCCAGAAGCTTTATGGTCCCCATCATATACAGATTGGTTGCAACCATTAATTTCGATATGCCCCCTGCCAGGATCATCCTGACGCACACGCACCCAGGCGCCTCAAAGGTCCTCCTTGCCCTCCAAGGGTCGATCTGTGCCGAGTTCATCTCGTCGTCAGCGAACATCGTCTACTTGAAGAACCTCAACAAAGGGGATAGCTTGACTTTCCCTCGGCCTATTGCACTTCCAATTGCATGCTGGTAAAAGTCCAACACTTGTGATAGTTTGCTTCAACAGTTCAAGCCCTGGGCTTCAAATCTTGGACTTTGCTTTGTTCGCTAATAATTTTTTTTCTGAGTTGGTGGAGGCCACCTCTTTCCTTGATGATGCTCAGGTTAAGAAGCTCATGGGCATTCTTGAGAATGGCACTGGCTAAGTGGCTAATTTCATTTTTGTTGAGAATCCATCCATTAACAATCACCACCTTTTCAAGCCTCTTCAAAAAAAAATAATAATAATTCGGCTTATATGCTCGTCGTCAATGACTTTGCATGGATTTTTCTTGTGAGGTTGTATTTGGTTTGCTAGTGTGTTGAAGTGAGTCGTTGGAGTGGAGATTTGATTTTTAGTGCTTTCTGACTTGTTGTTCTGTTCGGACTATGGAGCAAAACGGCTCCATCTCTTCGTCGAATTTTGCGTAGATGAATAGAAGTATGTTGCTTTGTCAATTCTTTGAGAGCTAGTGTTCATATAGAAAAAATATTCTCAACAAGTCAAGTGATGTAGTAATATCATCCACCCATTATAGATGAGATTACAGCATAATTTGAATCCTATCATAATTTGAATCCTATCAAAGGGATAAACTAATGATTGGCACTACATTCATATAATGACAGCTCACATCATGCCATGTTTTGACCCAATCAAAGTATTATTAGTAATGGCATGTCGTCCCAACACATTCAATACATTCATTTAGTATTGGACAAGGCCAACTAGACCAATTCATTGGTCCGAACTTTTCTACACATGACTTAATTATGGAGGATTGTCATTTGTTCTGTTTTAGAGCCTAGCTTTAGACTTGTTTCATTTTTTCTAAATACACTAGAATCATGTCAGAATCACTTGTACAATCAACTAGTAATGAATGCGTTGCGTCTGGATCATGTAAATCTAACTCACGCTACCATTAGATCAATGGGTTCCACATGGGGCCCACTTCATCCAATGATACATGCGAGATGGGCTCATATGCATCGAGTGCATTTAAGATTTTTTTCCTTCTACAGGACTCAATGTTCCTTAAAATTGTTGAGGTATAGCGTTTAATTAGTTGTTGGACCATAAGATCATAAAATTTCGAAACAATGACCTTTTAAATCCATTTTTGGATTCTTGCAACTCTAATGCCGCCTGAAAGCTTGACTCACTGTTGTTAAGTTTAAGTATTGTTTAATTTAGATCCTTGGGTATTTATTTGATCATGTGCTTTCTCCAAAAAGGTGGCTATTCAATTTAAGACCAACAAGGGTGTTAGACGAATCATATCTTATTGGAAAGCTTATAATAAATTTAGTTGCTCATGAAGTTTTGAGGTGAGATGAGGTAATTCAAGGAAATGATACTAGCATTTCAATCTCAATCTGTCTGGCCATGGATATAAAAGGGGTAAAACTCACATGATGATGACTCACGTGGCACATTCTTGTGCAAGCTCCATCTTTTTATGTCAGTTAGCAAACCTATAAAAATGTGAGCTGATGTCTAATTCTAGCAAATATCTAAATTTTGCATATCTAATTTTGATGAGAACTTTTATAACAAAATAATTACTGATTTAGAAGAAATAAATGCTGAAATAAGATATTTAGGGAGAGTTGTAAAGTCAGTTCTAAACTTATATAGTGCGGAGGCCAATTCAAACATAAACTTTCTGATTTTACTAATCGAGTCACTTGACATTAGAATTTCGCCGATAAAAATTAATTCACAAATTAGGGATTATGACATGGAAATGTTATGCCCAACCCATTTAAGCTTTCAAATCAATAATCCCCTGAGCTTCATCCAACGGAATATAGAATCCTGACGATTTTTGCTCTCTCACCTTAGGTCCATCAATTCGAAGTTCGCCGGATGTTATTCTCAGCGGACGACAACCGCAGACTTCGAGCACTTTCCCCCCATTCCCAGAGATACGGAGGTCATCCATCGTACGCACAGAGACTGGATGAAGAGGACGGAGGAGTCCTATCTCGGGCTTGAGTTTGGCCGGACTGGGCTCTATCAAGAGCCCAGTTTGAATTACTTCTTATCAGGCCCAAATTTCACTTGAAAGAAAAGCCAGGCCCACAACCTTGCAAGCCCATTCACACCCAGACCCAACCAGCCCGGACAAACGAAACCCTACCTGAATACGACCCACGCCCGACCCGGTTCGTAGCCTCCTCTGCTCCCCACCGCGAACCCGACGGATACGGCAGCGGCGAGCGACGACGGCTGGCCTAGACTTCTTGGTCGTGGTGGCGCAGCGAGCAGGATCGGGGGCAGATCGCCGAAGCAGCGAGCGGTGTCGTGGCAGCAACGACCGTCGGGTACAGCGACGGCGCGACTTGATTTGGGCGTAGCAGGCGACGCCGCGGCAGCGACAGGCGGCGTCGGGCACTGCATCAACATGGCGGAGGTCTCGTGCGGCGAGGGTCCCCGTGGCTGGGCCGAGAGAGGGCTCTCTCTCTCTCTCTCTCTCTCTCTCTTAGATCTCCTCTCGGACCTCCGCCCTCTCGGTGCTCTCCCTCTACCTTCACCCCCTCCGCTCATTCTCTCGGGCTTCTCGGATGTCTCTCCAAAGAAACCCCTCCGCTCTCTCTCCTCCACCCTTCTTTTCTCTCTCTTTGGTTCCCCTTTCTACTGAGCTCGCGCTGTCCTATTTATAGGCCGAGGAGGCCGGTCGACGGAGGCTTCGGCCGCCGGTCCTTGGCGCGCCGACCGGCCTCCCCCGGCCAAACCGGCGTCCCATCAGTCATTACTTCCGCCTGCTCTGCTCCTTCATTTCCGCAGCACGCTGTCCTTGTTGCGTGAGAAAGGGAGAAGAGAAGGAGAGAAGGGAGAGCAGCCCACGAGAGCTGCAGCCTTGCAGGGAGGGAGAAGGAAGGAGGAAGGAAGAAGGAGGGGCCGGGCCGGGCCGGGCCGGGCAGTGCCGTGAGGGGGTGGCTGGGCTGGGCTGGGCGAAGATAGTCTTTTCGCCCCTTTTCCTCCATTTGTTTTTAAATACAGTTTTAATATCTATAGGGTAAAATAAACGGGAATAAAATAAAAATAAATCTTTGTAGATGCAAATAATATTAATGCCTAGGTGATGTGAAAATAATTTTTTATGGGATCAAATTTGTCCTTAATTTTCTATTGCAATAAATATTTAAATATTTAATCAAAATTTAAGTGTCAAGTTGTTATTCTTTAAAGATGAGCTTGGAAGGTTACATTTAAAGAAGAATTGACCCTAAATTTTTTCCATACACATGCCAGTAGATAATATCTTGTTTGAGACTAGGTGTCTATACAAAAATGACAATATAGCATAAAATATACTAAGACAAATAAAAAGATACCTATAGTTATTTATCGAGAATGAATGATATGGGGCGCAACCCCAAGTTTTTGGCAAGTACCAGGGTATCATCTTACTTGATGCAAGAGAGCTGCTTTTTTTAGGAATCGGACATGTCTCTGGTTGCTTATTGAAGCAACGAATTGTCGCCAAGGAGCCAGAGCTATCTCTAGTTGCCTTGATGGTGAGGATTGCTTTTCAAGACCAAATTGTTGTCTAATTTTCTATGTAATAAATATCTAATTTATTTAATCAAATTTTAGGTATCAACAATGTGCCATTAGGGCAAAGATTTATGGTAGGTTTTATTCCATCTATTTCACAATTGATACAAAAAAAATATCATAATTGATATGATTCCAATTACTTTATAGTTCACAAGAATAAAGTCTACATTTGATATCATTCTTACCACCAAATTTTGCATCTATAGATTTTTGCTATAAATAATCTTTCATCTCTCATTCCATGATGAAAGATCTATTACATGATAACATGTATTTTGGTAATAAACGTTGAAGTTAATTTTTTAGAGTAGATTATTTTTTGAAATATCTGGAGGTTGAATGTTTCAGCTGAAAGAAAAAAATTCCGAATCTAAATTATAAAACAAAAAACTAGAAAAATAATTTTAAAAAAATTATATTCCAAGATTGAGCATACTTTGGTACTGAATATTAAAAAAAAATTGTTTATGTATGTGCAGATTTAATTTTGAAGTATCTATAGGCTGAAATTTTAAAATGATTGGATCATTTTATAAATAGAGCTTTCATAACAAGGTAGGGAAATGTAATGTATAGTAATTGTTCAAATACTTTGAGGAAATAGATTTAGTATCACATTGGCCCGGCTACAACCAACCAATTGTAATGAAGACATACACCCTCAAATCAAATTTGTCAATCATTGGTCTTGTTCAGTATAATTGACTCCATCCCAAATGCCCTCAGGACGAAAGATGCTGGATCCATAAGTGGATTGAACCATTTGGAATAGCAAGGGAAGTTGTAGTATTGCAAATAAAGCCACAGGGATAGAGGCCAGCAAAATAATGGGAATGAGAATCCACTCAAGTCTCTTATCTAGCACCATTGTGAGAGTTGCAGCGAAGGTCACCAGCATGAAAGCCAAGGAGAGGAAGAGAAAACAAAGGCCCATTAAGATCTTCTTAGGCAACAAGTAGAGAAAATCTTGCGCCTCATACTACGGAGTTAAGATGGCTAGGAATAGCAAGATGACCATCACGGAGGAGAACAAACTTAACGCATCGAAATTGCAAAAATCAAGAGAGAGTCTTGTCCTAACAACAATGGGACTCTAGTATTTTTGTCCTTGCCTCCAAGCACAGTGAAAGTAGTAGAGAACAATATTGTGGCAATTAGAGTTGAGACGAGCATACATGAATTTGTTGTGTCCTTTACCCACTTCTCTCCTTTCTCAAGCAATTCTTTGTGGTTTTCCACAAATAATTCCAAAAGGTCATTTCCCATATCCTTGGGGGTTCTTGAACCAGGGAGTTTCTCATGGCTAGGGATAACCAGCTTTCCACAGTCTATGCATAAAACTCACAAATAGGAGTTTAGATAAGTGGATAAAGCACCGAAAATTTTCAAAAAACAAATGAGGGAACATATCAAGGAGATTAAGACTTATCCAACATTTGATGTGAAATTGCTTGAAGGTCAAGTCACATGTTTATATCGAGATTATGCCGAAACAGAGGATAAGCACAAAAAGGAAAGAAAAGGAACTTTTTCATGTACTACATCTACGATGAAGAAAGTAATGAATATCGATAATAGATTCAATCTCATAGTAAGAGGATCAAAATTTTAGGCCATACTTAAAATTTTCCTCTGAAATATATTAATGTGAGTCTAAAAGTGAAGAAGGTGTAATTAGATTGAAGAGAGAGAAACATCACATTAAAGAGAGGGATATTTTGGTCAGTTAATTAGAAAAACGAGTGCCTTAACTGAGATAGGAGCTATGTAGCACTAACAAGCGACATGACACAAGTCCCGACACGACACAACACATCGACACGTCATTTCTAAAAATGAGAATTCAAACACGTTGCGACACGTTGTATATTAAATGAATATTTTTATTTTTAATTAATTTAATTCAAATTCATAAATAATTAATTAATTAAAAAAGAGCCTATAATAAATTTACACTAATAATATTAACAAATCAATTCATTTGAAATTCGAAAGATATATTCATAATTAATGCGAAACATTTTTTTAATTTTAACAAAAGTTATCGATGAAACTAATAATTAATAAGAAATTAGAATCAATTTATTTAAATAAATCCATGATTTTCTACAATAACCAAAATTTATCATTATTCAAAATTTAATATTTTTATTTTTCAAAATCATTTTTTAATTTCATTTATTTAATTTTCCAATTAAAAAAATCCCCAAAATCCACCCCTTCTTTCGTTCGTCCTTTTCCCTCCGCCCCAAGTTTATTTTACTTCCCCCACCCCCCCCACCCCCCCACTTGACAGTGACAGGTGAGCTGTCACTTCCCCCTCCCTCTCTCAACCATCATACCTCATTTCTTATTTTTTGGGATTTCTTTATGAAAAACCCTAGCGAGCCGCCGAGCCCTCATTTTCTCTCGCCGTCGCAGTGGTCCGTTCATGGCTACGTCTCATCGGCACTCGCGGCCTTTGCTCCGTCTCGCCAACGCTCGCGGCCTCTGCTCCCTTGCCCTCCCTCACCTCCACCCTCCATCGAGTCTTCCCGGACACGCGTCAATACACGTGTCGATAAAAGTTGATCTGCGTGTCGGAAAATCCGACACGCGTTGTGTTTGGGTTCACTCCTATGTGAGAAAGCCCAATGAGTTACAAGCTCAAAAAGGACTTGAGCCAATATGATAAGTTATATGAGGAAATATGGTTTTTCACTATCTATATAAAGAGGTAGCCACAAAAAAGGAAACAGTAACAAGAGAAAAAAAGAGAAAGCAGAAAATTTGGGGTTTTGGGCAATATCTGATTCACATCAAACTAGCATCGGAGGTTGATTCGTGGTCCGATTGAGCTGAAATTTTGTCAGCATGTTCGTGGCGCAATTTTCTCAAATCTGAACGGTTTGATTTTCGTTTAAAGCTCCCTACATCAGGTTTTTCATGGATTGATCAAAACTTACGTTTTTGGTCAGATTTATCATTGATCTCTTGTGAAGTTCATGTGTATTGTCAAGAATTATGTTCTTGAGGTGTTTGCTGCTATGTACCTCTAGTATTTGCTAGAGAAGAACAATTTTATTGATAGTGAAGATTTTGTGGTGGACTCCGGTCACGTGGTTTTTTATCTCCTCACATCGAGGAGGTTTTCCACGTAAAAAATCTTCTTGTGTTCACGTGCTTGATATTTATTTACTCTACTATATCGATTCCTATTAGGTTTACACAAGAGAGGAGATTATTTTATTCCGCTGCGTTGATTCGATATTTTTCGAGTTGTTATCGTTCTCCCATTACGTTGACCACGTGTCCGACCGTGTCCGACACGCTCCGACACGTGTCGGACACGACACAGAAGCACTTCATAGGATATGAGTGGAAACAACGTGATCCTATGATAATTATAACTAAGCGTAGTTATTAAACAGATGAAAAGAAAGGTGCTTACCTCATACCATTGGAGCTCTCTCTGCATTTGAGAAGCTGCTCCGACCACGTTAGTTACAGCCTCGGAACTAGGGCTGTACGATGCTACTACTTGCATCATCGCCATTTGAATCTTCCCATGTAGGCCCTGGGACTAATGGCAATTCAGCAGTCGAGCTTAATTTCAGAAAGAGTCCGAGAATCCTTTGTTGACGAAGCTCCACCGCGTGTCATCAAACTGTTATCATAATAAGGCCTAATCCGAATGAGTTCCGGAAAAAACTGAAAACGAAAGTTCATGATTTCACTGATTCCCTTGGCTGTAGCTTGAAAGAGCAGGTCCCCGTTTCCCAAAAAATCGGTGATCTCAGTGTTATTCATGTAAGAGATCGCCATGCAAACTCGTTTTTGCCAACTCGACTGCTGTCATGTGTCTCACCTTCACCTCATGAACTTTCTTGGTTGTAGGAACTACATAATGTCAACAAAAAAAAGAAAGAAAAAGAATATGAAAAGCGAAGGGGCAACAATTGGATTAAGAAAAAAGTTCCCCGGCTCTGGGTCCCAAATGTTTTCAAGACACAAATTGCATCTAACAACAGTTTACTAATTGTCATAATTTCCCACATTTAGAGCTTGGATTGGCGGCTGATTGGGAAACCGATCTCATTCTTTTTTAATTTTTAATGTTTTAGGAAAGCTATTTTGATTTTTTTTTCCCTCCTTTGGGATTCAGTCCTCAATTTCAAAGTGAGTTTTAGTAATTGCTGATGCAAAGTACAAACAAAGTTATAAAATCATTTTTGGCATTTTCCAAGAAAAAGGTTTTTATCTTATGTCTGGATGAAAAAAATTATTGGATGTGAAGATAGTAGGAGTGATTAGAAAGTAATCGAAGAAAGTGATCTTCCTTGAAGTTCAAATAAGGCTTTATAATGTTAATCATAATTAAAAGAATACAATTATAAGACTTAATATGATAGAACAACTCTGAAAATAACAATGCTAATGATGTCTGTCTAGCTAAAGTAAATCATAGTACTCTTTACATATGTCAGATTATAATATTATTCAAATATGCATAGCAACTAGTAATAAAAATATCATATTCAGCGTACAATCCCTTGAATTGTTATTTATGCAGCAAAGTTTTTCTTTTTCCATTCTATCTATCTTTAACAGTATCAAAACTTCCACATGAGGTCACATAATGGTATGTGAGCTTGGACTTTACTTGTAACACCTAAATGACATAGTGAGTAAACTTGACTCTATCATAAAATAACTTTTGATTTGAAAAACAATACGCAACGGCACTATACTTCTGTTTCCTTTTCGTTCTTTGGCAAAAGAAAAGAAGAATTGGGGACAAGATTAAGGGTATTTGGGTACATATAAAAGTTGGGTGAAGATGACAAGTTCAACCACGTGCAAAAGTTGTGACTAAGTTTCGGGAGTTATAGGATCTTTTCTAGTGGTTAGGTGGTGTTTAGGCTAATTTTCGAACATTTTGAGTGGTCCACCTTTTCAGGTAATCTTAAGAGCGTGTTCTCCTACGTTCAGGATCTCATTTTCTTGAGTATTTCCAATCAATCTGAAATATGGGATTATAAGAAGAGGAGAAAATTCCTTTATTATCTAACTACCAGCTTGTTTGTATAGGATATATAACTTGGGGTGGAATTGTGGATGCACGATTTTGTTGGGACCCACGAAATTAATCCCAACTGAATAATAAACAATCATTTTTAGGAAAATATTTTTCAAATCGTTCATTTTTTGTGAAACAAATGAAGCCTTAGGCCTTAAGTATTTCATCCATAATGGAAGAAACAAGAGATATATGGGTTCATTGTTCTTATTTTTCCAAAAAAATTAACATGCTTGATAGAGATGATCAAGCGAACATGATTTCACCAATCAAGATTGAAGGAGAAGAGCCAGGTTTACGTAACTCTTATTCCATATCTTCTGCTTAGATCATTTAGTCATAAGCAAGAAATTCCTAAATTAACCATCAAATGTTGCCTCAATTTGCAGTTTCGTGTAATATTTTTTCACTTTTTTGTTTTTCAATTTTGCGACTCTTGTTATTAGAATTTGGTGAATATCTGAAATCTTTCAAGATATAAACATATTAACACAGAAATCATATATAACTTTGTTTGACTTTGAATAATTTTTCGAAGGATTTTTATTAGATCTATTGATGGTGTAAAGAATAAGTCACATATTTACTGTTGGATGGTTGATATGTGGAAAAGTTAAATTACAACACTAACTTCAAATATACATGTCACTCATCCAATATTGAATGTGTAACACATGCAATGGATGGGAAAAGTACCAACAAAGTTATAAGCCTATTTCTTTAGTACCAATTCAGTTATAAACATTTTAATTGAACTAATTTAGTCCTAAAAAATTTTCATATTAGTACCAATTTAGTCAATTTGACCAATTTAGGCTGAAAATTGTCTACATAGATGCCGGCTGTCTTACATGGCACGGTCAGCATCAACATAAACATTTTAAAATAATTTTTGATAATTTTTTGATTTTTTACTATTTTTTTAAAATTTTTCTTTTTTTTTCTCCTTTTTTTTTTTCCTTTGGACTATGGCCGGTACCGATCGTGGCTGGCGATAAGCCACAAGCAAGGGTCACAAAGAAAAGGAAAAAAAGGAAAAAAAATAAAAAAAATTATTTAAATGCCCACGTCAGTGCTAACTATGCCACGTAGGACTCCGGCATCCACATCAGCAATTTCTGGCCTAAATTGGCCGAATGAACTGAATTGATACCAATATAAAAATGTTTAGAACTAAATTGCACCATTAAAAAAGTTTAAGGCTGAATTGGCACTAATGTAATAGATTTAGAACTTTTTGGTACTTTTCCTTATGATAGACCTAACACAAATTATTTTCCAAATTGGGGCAAGGAACTAAGTAGGACCTTTTTTCTACTTATTAAAAAGTCAAAAACAAAGAAGCCATAGACTTCTAATAGGAGAGAGAGGGACAAAGATAGAGATGGTATCTTGATTGGAAGCATACTTATAGTTTTGGTGACATTCCAAAGTAACCTTAAAGGATATTGAAGCACTACTACAATCAAATTGCAAAGAAAACCCAGTCATTGAATATGAAATCATTGTAAGACCTTGTAATTCATTTGTTACATTGTCTAAAATCAATTAAGTTATATGGTACTTGTGCACTTGGTTGAATCATATGTGGTTCCCAAGAAAAAAGCCAACCCAAGAAGTAGTTCGATTTTAGGTCATTATTCAAGTAAAACTAGGTCAATGAACCAGCATATATCTTATGAAGAAACAATCATTTCCCGTATCTTTTGCTAGTATGGAAGGAATCAATTTAAGAAAATTGACTAAAGCCATGTTTGATAACACTTCAAATAGTGCATGATTATATTCTTTTATTCTCCAAAAAAAAAAAAGAGTATAAATCTATTTGGTAAAATTTTTGTTCTCTAGAATAAAAATCAGTCTTTTTTTTGTTCTCGGGAATAAATCTATAACATAATCAAGAAATAGAAAAAAGTTACATTTTTTTTTTTTTTTTTTTTTGGAAAATAATTATAGAATCAAGCCTAATTTTTCTTCTTCTTCTTCTTCTTCTTCTAGCCTCGGCCTTAGCCGTTGATCAGCCAAACAAGGGCCAGCGACCTAGCTAGAGCATCATAGGCCCTTGTTTTAAGAGTTTTATCAAATACATTTCTATTCGGGAAATATAAGTTCTAGGTAGTATATCAAGGGCATTCAAATGCTAAAAAATTATACTCGGGAACAAAATAAATAATAAAAATAAAAAACTTTTGTGAACAAAAATTCTTCTCAGGAACATAATGATTACTAAACGCACCATAAAAGTTCAAAATCATGGCAGATCCGAAGATAATGACCAAACAACAAAAATGCATACCCACCTGGATCTGAATTTTTATTTGTTGGTTTGTAGCTCAAGTTCACCGGTATACCTTCAGTTCAAAAACAAAAGAGTAGGCGATGAGCCAGGTATGATCTTGAAGGAAATCGGTAATGAAGAGATGCGAGTGCAGAAAATACGGATATTTGTATATCAATGCTTCCAAAACACTGAGCCTGGTTCCTCTGGGAAAGTGAGATTCCATCATCGCCAACACCCACAGTATAGATCTGCTTTCATGCTTTGTGCTTTTTTTTTTTTTTTTTTTGAGTTCGAGAAACTATAATCTTTCTTGGGTTTCTTCTCCTTCTCGTATTCTCTCTTTGCCACCTTGACCAAGACACCTGCCATTTGTTTGATCATTTGTCTGAGTGAAACCAGTGTACCAATCTTAGAATGTTCATACATATTTATGTCTGGTTGATTGTTATGTGTTCAAACTAAGATTTATGTGTTCGATCTACTCATTATAACTTGGAATTTTGACCCTACAATCCACGGCCAAAATCCCGACGTACCATGCTTACTTGATCAGGATTAGTGTACCTTGATGTATGATCACTTATTGGATGTTAAATCAAGATTCATCTGTGCTAGAAGCTTGTCCATTGATTGATGGTGTTAATCTCGAGTTTCCTATGTTTCGGTTCCATCATGTACAAATCTAATCATTTGTTAACGATTTGCTTATAACCAGCTTGGTCTCAGTTGGTTGATGGTGTTTGTCTCGGTGTATGTCCATCTCCAATGCATTCAATTGCTGATGTGCTCACTGGATTGAGATGATACCAATGTGTTGAGTTACAGATTATGTCTATTCTGGGTGCGCTTGCTGTCCGTATGTCTCGACAGTTGCAGTCCTGTAATGTTGCAAGTTGATGCGCTGTTTGTTGATTTTCATTAGTAGTCTATGGTCCATGATCGATAATTCCTGATAATTGCATGGCGATTGAACTTCTAGTACGCTGGAATTGAATTCATAGTTGCTTCACATGCTCAGTATTTTCTATTTCAATGCAAACTAGGACTTCATATCTTCAGGAAGTCAATTGGAGATGTTGTTCGTGTCGGTTTGCATCTTGATTTTTGTCGACGAGACTTTAGAAGAGCGAGACCAGGACAGTTTGGCCATTTACCTTCTTTGTATGAACTTTGTGAGAATGCATAAATATATAGAGATATTTGCATGATATAATCCTGCCGTGTTAACTGGGGCGTAGTAACATGCCTAGTGCTCTTGAAAGATAAGCTTTGGTTTCACGAAATAATGAATAATTGTGCATGTGCGGCAGCTGGTGAGTGGTGGCAATGATTCTGAGGTGGTCGAAGCAATTGTCGGAGTTGGTCGTCGGTGGATTAGGACAGGTATGGTTCTACGCGTGAAGCCATTGTATGCGAGTTTCTGGTAAAGAATATGAAAAAATCTGAGTCAACGGAAGTCTTCACTTCAATGGTTAGTTTAAGTTGAGTCAAGATTAGAATGTATAAGAGAAGATGAAAGAATGAAAGAGTAAAAGATGAAAACGAGAGGGTCAGAGAGGTGAGTTCAAGTGTTCTGGAGAAGGACCGAGTAATGAAATGAAAAAAAAAAAAGATAAATAATAAAAAAATTCCGAAAATAAAAAAGAAAATAAAATTGGATTAGAAAAATATGCTTTAATTAGGTTGTTAGATTTTTTGTATTAGTTTTAGCTTAGTTTCATTTCATTAGAATTCGCATAGTTAGAAAAGTTGTATTCCTTGATTTTGTGTAAGTCATGTGGTTTTTTGCTTGGTTGGTGATTTGTGTGTTCATTTTAGATTAGATTGTGAATTCTTAGTTTTAGTTATATTCATTTAGGATTAGTTTATCTGATTAGTCCCGTTGAATAATAGTAATTTAGGTTGAGAAATATAATCGAAAAATTAAAAATAGTAAATTAAAAAAAAAACTTCAAAAGATTAAAAAAATATCATAGTAAATAGCTCGTTGAACTTAGAATTTATCTCAAATAATTGTGTGAAAGTGTTGTAACCTAAGTGACATCGATCTTGACATATGACATGCGATATGACAAGACACAACATAACATACCGATACGTTGTTTCTTAAAAATAGATAATTTCGACATGCTAAGACACATTGTATTGTAACACATTATTTATTAAATGTATATTTTTATTTATACATTAATTTTTGTGATTATTTTAATCAAATTAATTTGATTCAAATTCACAAATAAATAAATAATAAAATAGACCCTAGAATAAATTAACATTAAAAACATTAATCTACTATTTTGTTAATATCATTTATTGTTTCAATTTGACAAATTCAACTACACTCCAATAATCCATAAAACTTAGAAGAAAAAAAGAAGCAATCCATATTTTGAACTTGCGTGTCAGAAAAAAAGAGAAAAAAAATTGAGATTAAATTGTGTGTCATGAGAAGTGAGAATCGAAAGAGAAGAGAATACTAGCTTCTTCTTTTTCTTTTTTTTTCTTGACCCCTAATTTTATTGAAAAATTTTAAAATGTGTGTCAAAGTCACATATCATAATTCAAAACTCGCATGTCGAAATTTTCGACTTGTGTGTCGAGAGTTTTGGAAAAATTGATCAAGTGTTGGATTTTCGACATGTGTTGGAGTGTTGGAAGTATCGAAAAATATCGGAGAGTGTTGGATAAGTGTAGGATTGTTTGACATGACACGAAAGTTTCCAGAGAGTCTCAGTACTTCTTACTTTTATAACCTTAGAGAAATTTGAAAGAGACTAAATAAGCACTGAATATCATAAGGTCGAATTGGGACACCGACTTATGATGACAAGATGCTAACCAAGGGTTTCTTGTTTCTCTGAAAGTTTCGATAACCCTAATTACCCATTCTAAGAAAGGATAGTGTCTAAAGTCAAGCTCATATGGGCTATTGTCCTAAAACTTAATAACAAAGTCATATTATATTCTTTACCCAACTCGTAGTAGGTTACCTTACTGCATTCTACCTTTTTACTTGTTCTTTCATTACTATCTCTGATGAATTAGTTATGATTCTTTTACACTACATTTTGAGATGTGATTTGCTTGTTATACTTAAATGGTTAGGTTACATTTTAGGATCATAATAAACATAAAAAACATTAAATGGACACTTAGTGGACAACAATCTTAGGATTCATAATTTGGTAAAAAGACCGTGTGAACACTTTTATTGACAAATAATCAAGTTTTAGGTACCAAAAATGCATTGGTTAGATAACTAATGTTATCAAATCCCCAACCTTAGATCTCAGTTGCATAAAAAGTGATGTATTTTCCCATATCTCATTTGGTTTAAGCCAACCTCAATAGTCTAGAGGTGACTCTCTCATATAAAATTCTCATAAAGTTAATTGAATCAAAATGAAAGTCCCACATTGCACAAGACATGAGTTTGAGAGAGCTGGCGCAAACTGATGATCGTCGGTTCTTGACTCAACATTACCTCTGAACCCATCTTTCCGAGACTATTCTAGAGGCTCACAACACATCAAAAAATTTTACGCAAAATTTCAATGTAATCATCTCGACCAATTTTCACTAGAAATCATTGACTTGCGAGTGTGCCGCACAAGATGGCCAACAATGAATGAATTGCCATATCAGCGATTTTTTATGATAATTTACTAGAATGACCACATTAGAATTTCACACAAAGGTTAATAACTTAACTGGGAAAATTGAAATTTTCAATTGAATTTGATCCATACTATAGTTTTAAGACTGATAGAGTAAATTCCTAAATTATTTATGTGTATATAAATTTTATGCAGTTGTTCATGCATATGTGGATTTTATTTTGAAATATATATATAATTAGATGGATGATTAAAGATCTATGACTGTTATAATTCCATGTGCTTTACAATTTAGGTGGACAGAATCTTATATCTAATGTAATTCCAATTTTATAGTTCTTAAGATATAGTCATGCATCTGGTATCATGTCTATCATTGATATTCTTTACATAGAGATTTTTTTTTTTTAATTACCAAACCATTCATCTCGAGAGCACGTTTGAAGAACATTAAATGTTTGAAAAGTCAATTTAATCATTGCCCATATTTTGGTAATTAATATTTTAAAGTAATTATTTTATGTGTGTGTGTGTGTGTGTATATATATATATTCAATTTTGACTTATCTATATTATAATAAAGTTGTTTATTTATTTATTTTTTTAAGTTGGTGGACAAATTCCTGCATCCAGATTATAAAAAGAAAAATTATTTGTGCATATTGTGGCAATAAATGATTGAAAGTAATTGTTATGTATGGATATATTATATTATGAAAGATCTTTATAGAACTAACCATCGAACATTTACAGCCGGTAGAATTCCATCTATTTTACAATTATTGGGAACAAAGTCTTATATCTGGTATAAATCCAATTGCCTTATAGTTCATAAGAATAAAGACCGACATTTGATATAAATCTTATCACCAGTATTCTTTGTTTATAGATCTTCTTGTATATGAAATTGTTCGTCTCGAGAGCATCTATTAGAAAAATTAAATATTTTAAAATTATTTCATGAGGAAAGTCGTAATCCAGATTGTGCATATTACGGCAATGAACTGTTTAAAATAATTGTTTATGTATATATATATATATAGGTTTGTGAAATATCTATAATAGAATAAGGGTGATTTTTTTCAAAAGGATGAACTATTAAGTTGATGGAACAAATTCAAGCCTTTAAGCTATAAAAGGAAAAAATAAATGTTTGAAATGTTATATTCCCTGATCGTGCATATTTGGTTAATAAATGTTAAATATAATTGTTTCTGCGGCGTCGAGATTCTATTTAGAAATAGCTGGACGTTCCATATTTAAGTTGATGGAAAAAAAAAATCCCTGCATCTAAATTACAAAATGAAAAACTAAAAAAAAAAACTAATGTTTTAAAAAGTTACATTCCATGATTACGAATACTTGGTAGTAAATGTTTAAAATAGTTTTTCATATATTTATAGACTTTACTTTGGTATATATATAGGATGACACTTTAAATTGATTAAATTATTCTATAAATGGATCTCCGGCAACAAAAAATCAAAATCAAAATTTGCATAGAATAAATTTTCATATGCTTTGAGTAAATGCATTAAGTATTGCATTACACGCACTGCAACCAACTATAACGAACGCTTATTACCCTCAAATTAAATTCGTCAATCACATGATCTCGCCCAATAATTATGCCTCACTCCCAAATGCTCTTGGGACGGAAGATGCTGGGTCCGTAAGTGGATTTAACCATTTGGTATAGCAAAGGAAGCTGTAGTACTACGAATAAAGCCACCGGGACAGAGGTCAGCAAAATAATGGGAATGAGAACCCACTCCACCAGTCTCTTATCCAGCACAATTGTGAGAGTTGTAGAGAAGGCCACCAGCATGAATGCCAAGGAAAGAAATAGAAAAGAAAGTCCCATTATGATCTTCTTAGGCAACGCTTCAAGAAAATCTTGCGCCTCATACCGCGATGTTAAGATGGCTAGGAATAGCAAGATGGCTGTCACAGAGGAGAACAAACCTAACACATCCGAAATTATGAAAACCAAGAAAGAGTCCTTTCCTAACAACAACGGGACTCCACTTTTGTCATCATTCCCTCTAGGCACAGTGAATGCAGCAACGAACAATACTGTGGCAATTAGAACTGAGATGATCATACATGAATTTGATGTGTCCTTCATCCACTTCTCTCCACTCTCAAGCAAATCTTTGTGGTTCTCCACAAATGAAGTCCAAACTGTTTTACTCCCCATGTACTGGTCTCTCATGTTAGGGACAACCCAGCTTTCCACAGCCTAACAAACAGAGGAGTTTTGATAAGTGGATATGGTGATGAACATTTAAATAAATAAATAAAAAAGACAAACGAGGGAACATTTTAAGGAGACCAAGACTTATCCAACGAAACTACCTAGAGGTAAAGTCACATGTTAAAATCTAGATTATGTCGAAATAAAAGACAAGCACAACAAGTGAAAGAGAGAGAACAAAAAGAGGAACTTCTTACTATACCACTTCTATCATAAATAAAGTAATTAATATCGATAATAGATTCAATCCCATAGCTGAGGATCAATGTTTTCAGAACATACTTTAAACTTTCCTCTTAAATATTTTAATGAGAATTTGAAATTGAAGAAGGTATAACTAGGTTGAAGAGAGAGAAACATTACATTAAAGAGAGGGATATTTTGGTAACATTAAAATGAACCACTGGGGGTTCGCCCTAGTAGCTACCCTTCCAACTTGGAAGGGGGAGGAGATGGGTTCAAATCCCCACCTTCTCAGGGAGGATTGGGGTGTGGACGATTTTATTTCAGGAGTGGGTTTCGACTCCCACGCCCTGCAAGGAGGCAGAACAAAAGTCTGAGAGTGAGTGTTAGAATAAAATTAGAGTATAACCGACCAAAAAAAAAAAAAAAACTAAAAAAATGAGTGCCTTAACCGAAATGGGAGTGCAAATAGCTAGGCTTATGATAATTATCATTAGGGGTGAGCATGGTTCAAGAGAGAAACCTAAAACCTCATAATCGGACTTATGGGAACTTGTCCGATTCTAGGTTACAACTTCCAAGATATGCGGGGTAAGTTCTAAGTTGCAAAAATTAGGGAACCTATTTTCATGGGTAGTCCTAGATTCTAGGTTGGTGGAATTTAAAACTTAGAACTTATAATCTAAAACAAGTTTTTGTGTTTTTCTTGATCCATGTTTTCAAGTGATCCTATGATATTTCCTGGCATTTGATAATGAGTGTTTAATCTAGGACTATTAGTCTAAGTTTCCATTTTATAATCAAGACTTTTACTTTGTTAATGTTTTATATTTTTTAATGTCTAAATATAAATTATGTTAAATAAATTGTAGCAATGAATGATGGTCATTAAATGTGATAATTCACTCAATCGTTCAATTAATAATACAAGTTAGTCATTTTATTTTATTTTTTTGGTCGGTTAATACAAGTTAGTCATTAAAGGTGATATTTCACTCAATCATTCAATTAATAATACAAGTGGAATCTAGATAGTCTTTGGAACTGACTTTGGAACCTGTAATAAGGTAAGTTCCAACTTTCAAGGTATACAGGATAGGTTTTAGATTTCAAAAAATGAGGAACTTGTTCCAACGAGTCAGTTCCAAGTTCTAAATGGAACTTTTACGGAACCTATAATCGCTTATCTCTAATTATCATTACATGCAATATTCAATATATGCAAAGAAAGACACTTACCCTATACCATTGGAGTTCTCTTTGCATTTTAAAGGCTGCTCCGGCCTCGGTAGTTACTCCATCGAAACTACGATAGTATTTTGCTGCTACACTCATCATATCTCCCGAGTCTTGTTCAGAAGGCCCTGGAACTAAAGACAACTCATTGGTTGAGCTTACCTGCAAAAAGAGTCCGAGAGTCTTTTCTTGGCGAAACATCACCGCATATGTCGTCAACCTCTTATTATTAGGCGTAACCCAAATAAGCTCTGGGAAAAACTGAAAACAGAGCTTCAGGAAATCATCGAATCCCCGACTGCGTCGCTCCATATAGATGTCGGTCGTCTAGGTAAAGAATGGAGATCTCGGTAGTGTTCATATAAGAGATTGCAATGCAAACTTGTTTTGCCAACTCGATTGCCGTCACATGTCTTAGCTTCACCTCGTGAACTCTCTTGATTATAGGAACTACAACATGTAAAAAAAAATAAAAATGAAGGGAAAATGAAAATGAAAAGCGAAGGAGCGGCAACTGGATTAAGAAAAAAGTTCTCGAACTCTGGGTCTCAATTTCTTTTAGACACCAAATTGCATCTAACAACAGTCTGCTAGTTGTCATAATTCACCGCATCTAGAGCTTGCGTTGGCAGGTGATTGGGAAAACGATCTCATTCTTTCTTTTTCTTTTTTAAATTTTTTAGGAAAGCTAATTTTTTTTTTCTCCTTTGGGATTCTGTCCTCAAATGCAAACAGTGGGTTTAGCAATTGCTGATGCGACGTACAAAAAAAGGTATCAAATCAATTTGGCATTTTCCCAGAAAAGGTTTATATCATGTCTAAATGAAAAAAAAAAAAAAAGAGGTAAAAGCGATTATAGTGCAACTGAAGAAAGCGATCTGCCTTGAAGTTCAAACGAGGCTCTATAATTAAGACAATATAATTATAAGATTTAACCTGATAGAACAACTCTAAAAATAGCCACGCTAATAACGTCTGAGTAGCAGGGGTAAATTACAGTAGTCTTTGTAGATATAAGATTATTTTAGACAATATAATTAAAATATGTACAGCAGCTACTAACAAAAAAATCATATCAATCGTACAAACCATTGTACTGTTATTTATGCCCAACACGAGCAAAATATTTTTCTTTCTCCATTTTGTCTGTCTCTAACAAAACCAAAAATTCCACATGAGGTCACATAACGGTACATGCCTATTCGAGTTTACTTGTTACACCAAAATGACATAGTAAGCATTTGGTTTGGCTTTTGCATAAAGTCTTTGGAAAAATGCAAAAGATTTTAGGCTTCATCGAAAAATGTTTAAAAAATATTTTCGTGTATTTGATTTGAGAAACTTACAAATGAGATAAAAAATATTTTCCGTCATTTGGAATAGAAAGTCTCATTTGATTTTCCTTTATGCTCTTATTTTAATTTATGAAGTATTGACACTCTTTGGGAGCCTTCGTGTCGTGTCGGGGATTTTGATGTGTGTTCAATACTCGGTCAACAAGTGTTAGAAGGTCAACCCTCCCGATATTTGAGTCTGGAATTCTAACACGTGATTCCAACAAGCATAGAGTCAATTTTAAAATTTTTCAATAAAATGTAAACGTGTAAAAAATAAAAATAAAAATAATCAAGGGGAAAGAAGAAAAACTTTGTCATCTCTTCTCTTCGACTCTTACTCCAATGTCACACAATTCATCCCCAAGTTTATTTTTTTCTCTTCTCTTTCGGCACGTTCGACACACAAGTTTAAAATGTGGATTGCTAGTTTTCTTTTTCATCCAAGTTTTATGAATTATTAGAATGAAATCGAAACAATTAATTATATTAACAAACGGTGGATTAATTTTTTAGGGTAAATTCATTCTAGGCTCTTTTTTATTATTTATTTATGAATTGGAATCATATTAATTTAATTAAAATAGTCATAAAAAGGTAATTTATCATATATATATAAATATACATTTAATATATAACATATTCCAACGTACCGGAATTCTCTATTTTAAAAAAAAATGATATGTTGACATATTGTATTGTGTCGTGTCCTATTGCGTGTTGCATGTCGTTGTTAGTGCTACTTAGCCTTTAATAATATATATATAAAATTTTTTTTTTTGGTAAAAACATAGAATTGTTATTTATTTCTTTTATTTCTTTTTCTTTTTCTTCTTCAGCCAATTGCCAACCACAACAAGGGCTAGTGACTAGCCTAGGTGAGCCAAGCCAAGCCAAGCTAGCCTCGGGCAAAACTCCATCTCGATAGATCCGGCAAGATCAAGCTCACCCAAGACCAATGAGCTCAAGTCTTGCTAGATTGGCGAGCTTGTCCTCGCCTATGTTTAGTCATTGTGGCTGGCCGAGGAAGAAGAAAAAGGGAAATGAAAGAAACAAAAAATGATTAAAAATTATTTTTTTAAAATAAATTTATTAAAATCTGATTTTTAAATAAAAATAATTATAATATCAATTTTAAAAAATAAAAAATAATAAAAATTCGATTTAAAAAATTTTTTTTTTAAGAATTAATGTTTCATTAATAAAAACTCAAGCTCAAGCATTGACAACTCATGCACGACCTACATTGATTGAAGCTTAACTATGGGGACTAGAGCTCCAAAGTTGGGGCTCAAGCCTAATCTTTATGGATGCAGGTACCAAGGCATAGGGCATAAGCACCATGGGCTCGGGCCCGGCCTCAATGGACTTGGGCATAGGCGCTAGGGGCTTGGGCCTAGGAACCGGAGTCCTAAGGCTGGCCTCAATGAACCCATATTCGATCTTGATAGACTTGTGCCCGAGCGTTAGAGACCTCGTCCCGCCCTCAATGGACCTAAACTTGGACCTCGATGGACTCATCCCCAGCATTGGAGACTGGGAACCAGCATTAGAATTCTTATGTTCAAATATAGAATTTTAAGTTCAAGCACCCTTACCTAATCATATTTGAAAAAAAAGAAAAATCAATTTTTTCAAAAAGGAATTCATTTTCCCGAATTTAAGCATAGTTTTCCATTAACTAAGAAAACATTTTTCATTGACTCATTTTCCTAAGCGATTCAAATGTCAAAAAATAGAAAAAAATTTCTTGAAAAATATTTTCCATGTAACAAACAGAGCGTTAGGTTAAAGAGATTCTTTAAAATGCAAGTAGTGTTTAGTATATTGTAATTTAAAAGTGTATTGAGAAGCAACATTGGTGTTTGGAAAAATCATACTTTGTGAGGACTTCTATTATTTGTTTTTAGAAAAAACCTCAAGATTAGCAAAGGGCTCAACGACCAACAGCTTGAGACCTTTGCTAACAACATTGCACGAGGTTAGGATATTTCTGGATTTATGAAAGTTTAGCAATGGTAAAGTTGGAAGAAAAAATAGTTTAGCATTCTAGAAATGCTCAAAGGTCAAAGCACTTCCAGACTTACCTTGATTTAAAAGCCCTCAGAGGCTTTTGGAAATGCAATTGCATCTCTCTAAAAACTCTTCAAAAAATTTATTACACAGTACTTGAATATGTGCGAGGGGCTTTAGAGTACAAAAACCTTTGGGAAAATATATCATGAAAGGGTCTATGTTCATAGCAAGAATTTAACAAATGCAAGCATTCAATCCCCTTGCTGTGCCTCTCTCAGGCCTTACCCTATCGGGATCGACTTTTAGTATCCAACTAAACCCTTATTCCAAACATAAGGCTTTCTGGCCTTTGCTTCAGTGCACAAGATCCATATGAGGGTGAGTGCAAAGCATACTACCAGGACAAGGTGCTATCTTACCATTCTAAGATCTAATACCGGATAGAAATTTGAAATGAAGAAGGGAGCATTAACTTTGCATGGTTTAAGCACACAAACACACGATTTTATTGATGAATGCTACTCTTTTGATGCTAGAAGATAAAGACCTATGACATCGTTCTGAACCCTATACACCATTTAATAGTGCAAGGTAGCAACAACAGAATCTACTACTTAGGGAGGTCCACTAATTTGGAGTTGAACTTTAGGGTAGTGAAAAGTAAGTGCCATATTGAAATTTGGAAAGAGAGCGACATTGTTCCAGCATTCAAGATAGTCTCAACTGTCTCAATAACTTTTGATTTGATAAAAATACACAACGACACTATTTTGTTTCCCTTTTTGTTCATTGACTAAAATAGAAGAAGAATAAGGTACAAGGCTAAAGGGCATTTTGGGGGCATTCAAAAGTTGGGTGAAGATGACAAGTGCAACTACAAGTAAAACTTGTGAATAAGTTTTGGGAACTACAGGATCTTTTTTAGTGGCAGGTGGTGTTTGGGCTAATTTTCGCGCGTTGTAAGTAGTCCACCTTTTGGGTAATCTTAAGAGCCCATTATCACAAATCAGCCTAATGTATTCAGGCATTTTTTTTTTTTTTGAGTGCTTCCCACAAATCTGAATTATAGGATTATAAGGAGAAAACTCCCTTATTATCTCACTAGCAGCTTGCTAGTATATATAACTTGGGCTGGAATTATGGGATGCATAGTTTTGTTGAGACCCACGAAATTCACTCCCATTGAAATATTCTTCTATTTCAAGCCCTCCCAAACAAATTATTTTGATTATTCCTATTTGCTCCTCTTCCTATTCTTCGCACCTTTCTGAAGTTACTAAAAAATATGTAAATTTACTATGTTAATTTGATTAAATGATAAACTCATGCTAAGGGAAAATATCAAAAAAATCATAAACCTATTGCACCGATACTTATTTGATTATAAACATTTCAATTGGGTTAATTTAGTCTTAAATCTTTTCATATTTTGTTAACTGAGTCCATCTAGTTAATTTTGGCCAAAAATCATTCGACATTGACGTAGCCGTCTTACGTGGCACAGCTAGTGCTAACGTGGATAATTTTTATAAAAAAAAAAAAATTGAATATTTATTTAATTATTTATTTTTCCTTTCTTTTTTGTTTGTTTCATTTTTGTTGGTGAGGGTCGAGGCTCAACAAGCCCTCATTGCCATGGGAAAATCTGGGGATGGTAATGGGCAAAGGCTTGAAGGGTCTCATCTAGGGCCTCACCTTGGGCCTTCGTGGCCAAAATAAAATGAAAAATAAAGAAATAAAAAAATAAAAAGAAAAATATAAAAATTCAAAAAAAAAAAAATTATAATATTATTAAAAAAATGTCAATGTCAACTCCAACTATACCATTGTGGTTAGCATCTACATTAGCAATTCCCAACAGAAACTTGATAGAATGGCTTCAATTGGGAAAATGTGAAAATATTTATAACTAAATTAGCCCAATTGAGAGGTCTATGACTCAATTGGTATCAACGTGATACGATTAGAACTTTTTTTTTTGTACATTCCCCCTCATGCTATCATCTATTGCAACCTTATTTGGAGTCAATGACGCTAGGGGCTTGTGCTAGGTCCCATGCCCAATTCTTGCACTCTCTCATCGTTTTTTTTTTTTTTTTTTTTTTTTTTTTTTGGGTGCTGTATTGGGATGAAGTAGCAATCAAAGAAAAAAAATATTTAGGCTCTAAGCACTTCATCCATAATGAAAAAGACAAATACAAATGGGTTCATGTTTCTTATT
Source organism: Eucalyptus decipiens (assembly GCA_014182575.1). Classification (NCBI taxonomy): domain Eukaryota; kingdom Viridiplantae; phylum Streptophyta; class Magnoliopsida; order Myrtales; family Myrtaceae; genus Eucalyptus; species Eucalyptus decipiens. Next base: position 52,568,093 of record CM024611.1, on the reverse strand, counting down.
TTTTCCAGAAAGTTTTACACGATTGATGGAGATGATGAAGCCAACATGATTTCACGAATCAAGATTGAAGGAGAAGTCCTATGTTTATGTAACTCTTATTCCATATTTTCTGTTTAGATCATCTAGCCATAAGCAAGAAATTCCTAGGTTAACATCATATCTTGCTTCAATTTGCAGTTTCAAGTATTATTTTTTCACTTTTTTTTTTTTTTACAATTTTGCAACTCTTGCAATGAGATTTTGGTAAATTTTAGATATATTTTAAAATATAAAAAATAAAACAGAAAATCATGTATAACTTTGTTTGAGTTTGAATAATTTTTTTGAAGGATTTTTATTAGATCCCTCGGTGGTGTAAAGACTAAGTTGTACATTCACCGTTGGAAGAGATATGTGGAAAAATTTAATTACAAAACTAACTTCATACATGAATGTCACTTATCCAATTGTGAATATGCAATGGTTTTTCCACACAAAAGTTGGCCCACCACAAATTTTTTTTCAAATTATGGCAAAGAATTTTCCTACTTATAAAGGAAGTAAAAAACAAACACGGCATAGACTTTTAGTTGGGAAAAGAGGGATAGAGATAAAGATGGTATCTTGATAAGATGGAAGTGTACCTACAATTTTGGCAATATTCCAAAGTGACCTTGCAAGACATTGAAGCGCTACAATCAAGATGCAAGAGAAAACCTAGTCATTGGATATGAAATCATTGTAAAACCTCGTAATTCATTTGTCACATTGTCTAATCAATTTAGTTATACAAGATTTATGCACGTGATTGAATCATATGTGATTCGTTGGGGATAGTTGATCCATGAAGTAATTCGATTTTAGGCCATTATTCAAGTAAAACTAGGTCAAGGAACCAAAAGATATCCCAAAAAAAAAAAAAAAAAACCATTTCCAATTTCTTTCACTAGTACGGAGGGAATCGATCTAAGAAAATTGACTTAAAGTTCAAAAATATGAAAGGTCCTACGATAATTCCCAACAGCAAAAATGCATACCCACCCGGATCCGAATTTTTATCCGTTGGTTTGTATTTCAAGTCCACCGGAATACCTTCAATTCAAAAACAAAAGAGCAGGTGATGAGGTGGGTATGATCATCTTGACGGGAATCATTAGTGAAGGGATGCGAGTGCAGAAAGTACGGACATTTGTATATCAATGCTTCCAAAACACGAGCCTCGGTTCCGCTGCGAAAGTTAGACGACCTCACCAACGCCTCCAAGTATAGATCTGTTTGCACGCTCTGTACTTCGCATGGTCTTTAAGTGAGGGTACTGCTCGACTAGATAAAGGGTGATATCTATTCGAAATCACCAGCATAGGTTTTTTTTTTTTGGTTGTAAAATCACCAACGAAGTTGATCAGGAAAATAAGCCAAGTCTGGATTGAAGTAGAAAACAGATGGAATTGAGATAGAGTGATGGTGATCCTACCATGATGACCAGCGTGGGTGAGATCTATAATGGTGTCAATCGCAAAGGGACTGCTGAAGGGATCACCTGCCCCATCTTTTGTTGTATTTTCCGCCAGGAACCAGGCAATCTCTTTATGCATAGAAGCTGCCACAGCAGATATTCCCAAAGGAATACGTCCTTCGTCATCTGCAAGTTGCGTCAACTTAGGATTACTTCTAACTAATGCTTTGACCATCCTTATCCTTCCACACATGACAGCATTGTGGAGGGCTGTGCGGCCATCACAATCGACCATTTCAAGCGCTTCTGGATGTGGAGACAAGAGCTCCACCAGGTTCTCCAAAAATTGGTCTTGGGCACTCAAAGCAGCTACGTGAAGAGCTGTCTCTGATCTGCTTGTTATTTTGGCCATCTTTGAAGCAGCATCTCGTTCGAAAAATCTTGTAGCAGATCCCCAATCGCCCAGGAATGCAGCTCGCAACAATGGTCGGTAATAGGGTTCATCTACTTCCTCTTCGGAATCATCCACTTCCTCTTGGAATTTTCTGCAATAGACACAGACTTTTCGATCATTCAGTTAATACTTTTATCCTTGCCAACATTAAGAAGTGCCCCAAAAAAAAAAAAAAAGGAATTTCATGAAGATCCACACCAGATATTAATTTCACATTGAAAATAACTCTTTTGAGGGATAACGCACCTGAAGCATCTCCAGATTGGGAAGAAGCTGATCCAGCGCTTGCACAAACACTTTCAATATCTGTAGGAGAAAGCGTGAGCACTAAGTCCTTCGCCTAATTTTTCCTCCCTTTTTTTCTAGCCAAGGTCATCATTACGTTCGTTGGTGTTAAAAAATAAAATAAACCATGAGAAAATACAAGTTCCAGACTCCATCGATTATACCATATTTATTCTCAATTGGAACATGAACATGTACCGGTTGGTGGTTCTGCATGAGTCAAATTTCCTTGCTCTTCACTTGGCTGTGTCGCCATTGGATTGCTCTCCTGGTTAGAGTCTTTCAACAATGAAGTAAACGGAGAATGCAAAAAATGGGCAAGATATTTAGTTTTCAAAGAGTGTTAGTCTCCCTAGAGGGAGTTCAATCCTTCCTTATATACAAGTACCTGCCTCAAATTAAAGGGGAGCCTCTACAATTACAACAAGAAAGCATATCTTTTTTCTCACTTTTATGACGGTTGGATTACTTTAGTGTAAAATAGTTTATCCATGGGAATATATACCAGTCCTCTACTAGTTAGCTACGCCATGTCACGCCCGGATTCCTGCACACAAGTCAATAGGACCGAAGGGTCCACTCTCTAGCATGCAGCTTGCAACAATGGTCGGTAATAGGGTTCATCCACTACGTTTTCCAATATTTCTGCAATGGATGAGAACTTTTCAGGACATTTAAGTCAATTCTTTTTCATTGCTGACATTTCGTGATGATCCGGCCCAGATATTAATTTCACACTGAAAATAACTCTTTTGAGGCATAACACACCTGAAGCACCTCCGGATTGAGAAGAAGCTGATCCATTGCTTACACAAGCATTTTCAGTATCTGTAGGAGAAAGAGTGAGCACAAAATCCTTCTCATAATAAATTTATTCTCTCTTTTTCTTACCTAAGGTGAGGGTTACCTTTGTTCGATGATAAAGCAAAGAAATAGAACCATGAGAAAATACAAGTTGCAGCATATTTTATTCTCTCCATGGGGTTGCTCTCCTGGTTAGAGTCTTTCAAAAGCAAAGTAAAATATTCAGTTATAAAAGAGTTTTATCCTCCGTTGGGAGGGAGTTCATTCCTTCCTTGTGTACCTCCTTTAAAGTAAAGGGAAGCCTCTACAATTACAACAAACAAGCATATATCTTTTTCCCACTTTTACGACAGTTGGAACTTGAGTGTAAAATAGATGATCCTTGGGAATATAGAGTTGTCCTATACTGGTAAGCTCCACCTTGAGCACGCCTGGATTCCTCTACACACGCCCACAGGACCGAAGGGTCCTCTCTCTGGCACCAGGGATCCTCAATTTTCGCCGTTCAAGAACTTGCTCTTCTCGTTCAAACCTTTATTCATCCATTCCTGAAGTTCCATACGCTCATCCCACGCCTCAGTTACTGCCATGGAAGTGCTGGTTTCGCCTTAAAACTGCCTTGCAGATACGGACTTGACAGCTCCCTGTCTTGGTGTTTTTCCTTGATTCGAGTCTTCCGCGGTGACCCACTTCACGGCGGTGCTTCGTCGTCGTGCCTTTATTCCCGATGATACTCACACATACAGCGTCACCTCCCGCAATCATCGAATCGGCCTTGAATAGCCACGGTATTACTCTGCTCTGTTCTGCTCTGTTTCTGGGTCCCTGCTGTGATCGGCCCTGCTGTTGCGAGTATAGAACGCCCAGCTTGCCACCATCGTCGATTGCTCAAAACTGAACATTCGCTGGGATGGACAGCAACAGCTAAACCAAATCTGGAGAGAAACAGAAGATACAAGAAAAAGTTTATAATTACTCTATTGATATTAATTTTTTAATTTATGAATTATTAATTGGAATGGAAAATTTTACTACACGTGAATTAGGGATGGCAATGGGACAGGTCAGGTGCATGGACTGCAAGGTGCGTAAGGGGGTGGCGTCCTGCTCCACATTTACTAGAGATGCCCTATCCCTGCGCCATGTTCTGAGCAGGGATATATATGTACTCCATTCCCAACCGTAGCAAGTATGCAGATTTCTTTGTTCCACTCGCCCCGTTCCACAATAATTTCAAGATGAAAAAATTAATTAAATTCTTCAACAAGCATAATTATATATATAGAAATCATGTCACAAAAAAATTTGCAAGTTGAATAAATTATATATGGGCAAAAAAAGAAAGAAAAGAATTTGGAATCTTTAGATCTAATACCATAAAGTTTAGTTTGGAATATTTCCATGATAAATTGATGAGAAAAGGGATTTGAAGTATTTAAGTTATATTGAAATCTATGTTGAAAATGAGGAACATTATATTACTAAAATAATACAATTTATGTGAAGGAACAAGGTTAGGACTAGAAATCTCCACGATTTAGATATAGATCGTGCTTTTGGTTTGTTCGTGGGTTGGGCCTGAGCGTATCCATGTCCCTCCTCCGACTCCCATGGTGGATAGAAAATTTCGTCCCATTCCCACTAAAAACTCCCTATCCACTTTAATTAGGGCGAGGTAGTGTGGATATTTGGATATTTGGTAGCGTGAATAAAAATTTGCCATACTTTAATGTGAATCGATACACCAGTTCCATTTTTGGCATTAAATCATGACTTCAAAATTAATATAGTAATATTTTTTAATAAAGTGATCTATTTATCTATATGTACATGTTATTTGTTTGAATTTGCAATGAACTTTTTTTTTTTACACCTTTGTAATATTTTCTAAAATCACTACCAGCTATTCAAATATAAAAGCTCATGTAGATAGAAGGAGCTATTGTTTAATATTTAAACATTCTAATATACCCCTCAAGTGTAAGTTGGACTTGGAATAAGATTAAAGCATGTATATATATGATAAGGGAGATTTTAGAAAAGATTTGAACTCAATATGTGGTCTTTTGATATCATATGAAAATTTATGGGAGCAATGCTGCTTATTTTAAAAACTTATGCTGATAATCGGATATATTTAAATATTTTGACAACCTATGTTTCCCACATGATAGAGATCTTTGAATTGGAGTTTATAGTTTTGATATACATCCTCTCTTTTTTTTTTTCCGATATATTTTCGTAATAAAGATAATGCTTTTAAATATTTGGATATCTGTTTTATATTTACAACTACCACCTTTTATTATGTTACATAACACTTAGAAAAAGAAGATTGATTATTAAATAAGTATACTATACCACAAAGATATTTGCGATACTTATAATGCAACTATTTGGTATTTTCTCTATGTACATACGTACATACTGTTGGAGAAATCTTCCTGGAAGTATTTTGAAGCTAACAAAACGTTTCCATCAGTCTAGTCTAAAGATTTGCAGACTCTACTATTTAAAGTCTGAAGACCTCCGGACTGCCAGACTCAAGACTCAAAGTCTATTCTCATTGACAGTTTCTAATCCATCGAAGAAGGGCTATCCAGGACTAGATGTTTCGTTAAGGATTTGACCTTATTGATTGGAGAAGATCTCTTGGCTGGATATGACATAACGGAATCCTTTATTTGATCATGATTGATTCAGAGATTGAGGATCCGATGATTGGCGAAGTATACTTGGAAGGTTCTACTTATGAAAATCGAGATCCTGATTGTATGGGCGAGCAGGATTGATAGGCTATCGACATGTTCCTTAAATAGCTCGAATGATCTTCCCAATTGATTTTGTCCAACGGGAAGATTGGAAGAATTCCTTTGGTAAGTGCCAACGGGTATGATGGCATAAAGGAGTATATAAAGAAGTCGTTCTAGTTGTTCGAGTGTGTGCGCAATAGAAGAATTCCAAAGTCTGAAGCTCTTTGTTCTTAGTCAATTCATTTACTGAGCGAAATCTTGTACGCAAAAGAGAGTCTATATTCTTGAGAAACCTTGATGAAGTGTTGTAGAGTATCTATACTGTGGAATCAAGGGAGAGCTTTGCTGTAACAATTCTTTTGTTCATAGTGAAATCTAGCTAGTGGGCTGTCAGTGCGGAAGAGTGGACGTAAGCTTGGAATAAACCGAACCACTATAATTTCTGTGTTCATTCTCTCTTCCCTACTCTCTGCTTTACTTTGATCATAATTCATTTTGTTAACAAAAGGAGAACGTCCTGTCTATTGTCTGCTTAGTATTGCTCTCTTATCTCGAGAAAATATTTTTACACCTATTCACCCCCTCTAGGTGCTTATATTAGCTATCTCAATTGGTATTAGAGCATGTGTACTCACTTTGTTTGAAGTGTTTTACTTCAGAGTTAAAGATCCATGACTAGTATATTAGCTACAGGGCTAGTAGAAGGGCAAAGCAATACCAGACCGCCTTACTTTGATGGAAAGGAATACAACATATGTAAAAACAAGATGAATGCGTTCCTAAGATCAAAAGATCCTCTAGAATGGGACGTTGTAGACAAAGGAATCATTCCTAAAGCTGCACCTGTCTTAAAGAGAGGAAAAGAAGCTGTTGAGTCTAGTGAAATGACTCAAGAAGAGATAACCAAGAGACAAGCTCTCGATGCAAAAGCAATTTATTCTTTATATTGTGCTTTGTCACCTACTGAATATAACAGAATATCTTCTTGTGTTATAGTGAAAGAAGTTTGGGATAGATTACATATTATCTATGAAGGAACTAATCGAGTGAAAGAAACCAGAGTCAACATTCTCCTCGGTCAATACGAAGCCTTCAAAATGAAATCAAAAGAATCTATAACTGACATGTTTAGTCGTTTTACAGAAATCGTGAATGGTCTTGAAAATCAAGGTCAACCAATTTCTGATCCCATGAAAGTAAACAAGCTACTGCGTGGACTCTCCAAGGATTGGAATCACATAAAGACCTCAATAAGGGAGACACAAAGAATTATGCCACTATATGTTGATGAGTTGGTTGGGATTCTTCAGTCTTATGAAGTGGAACGAATCAATGAAGACGAAGATCCTAAAGGTAAGAAATCCATTGCATTAAAATCCAATGATGACTCTGATGTTACAGATTCTGAAGACGATATGGATGATGAGGAGCTTGCTCTCATGATAAGAAGATTCAGAAAGCTGAACAAAAAAGGAAGAAGATTCAATCCAAAGAAATAGAGTTTTCAAAAACAATATACTAAGTCTGTTGAGGATGATGAATCAAATAGAGATGTAGTCTGCTTTGAATGTAAGAAGATGGGACACATCAGACCCAACTGTCCTCTTCTGAGGAAGAAGAAAGGAAAAGCTGAAAAGTATCGAAAGGCTCTTAAAGCGAAACCCGGAGTGATACGAGAATGTGAAGAAAGTGATGATGATTATGCCAATATATGTCTAATGGCACAATCGGATTTAGATTCAAACTCTGAGACAGACTTAGATTCAGACAGTGAATTTGAGGTGAGTAACTTTAAAATCCCTATTAAAGTTTCTAAATACATTGATGAGTTGTGTTTTAGTCGTAAGACTTCTCTTAAAAGGATTTCCGAACTTAAAAAGGAAAATTATGCACTGAAACAACAGGAAAATGTTTTGAAAGAAAATGTGAAATGTTTAGACATGAACGTTTTTACTCTTAAAGAAAGTGGAGACAATCTTTTGAAAGAAAATGTATTTTTAAAAAATGACATATCAAATATTTCCAAAAGATTTTCAATAAGATCTGAGAAATTTGATAAAATTCTTTCAGCACAAAGACCTTATTTCAATAAATCTGGTTTGTGAATGACTGTGGAAACAATTCATTTAATTGATTTTTCTAAAGTGAAGGAAAGAATTAAGCAAAGACCCACAAAAGATGCTTACAAAAATCATTTTAAAAAGGTCTTTGTAAAACCAGTAGGTCGCAATGCTCTCAGATGTTCTAAGTGCAATAGTTCAGATCATTTTGAGAAAAAATGTCCTATGGTTTGGAAACCTGTTAAGAAAGAATGGGCAAAAACCGCATATCATACTAACACCAATGGACCCAAGAAAATATGGGTACCAAAGAAAGTTTGAGTCTCTTTTTTAAGTGCAGGCCACTATCAAAAAGAAGGTAAAATGGTATTTGGATAGTGGATGCTCAAGACATATGACAAGAGATTCAAATTGCTTCATAAAGTTCGTTCAAGTAAATGGTGGAAAAGTCTCATTTGGAAGAAACAGCAAAGGAAGAATTGTGGGATTCGGAACTGTAAAGATTGGAAATCTCACAATCAGTAATGTTTCCTTAGTGGAAGGACTCAACTACGATCTGCTCAGTATCAGTCAACTGTGCGATACTGGTTTCAAAATCAACTTTCAAGAAGGAATATGTTCAGGAACCAGTAAAGATTCTACTCAGTCATTCATGGGTCGAAGACATGGAAATATCTACCTCTTGGATGTGAAACCAAATGAATTGCAATGTTTAATCTCAATTCAAGACGAAGCGAACTTATGGCACAGAAAACTTGGGCACATCAATATGAAGCAAATAGCCAAAATTTTAGCAAAGAAGCTTGTTCGTGGTCTACCTAATCTGTCATACCAAAAGTTTGATCTATGTACACCATGCGTATTGAGAAAGTAGGTAAGAAATTCCTTTAAACCAATAAATCAAGTTTCCACTAATCGTGTACTGCAACTTCTACATATGGATCTCTTTGGACCAACCAGAACTCAGAGCATTGGAGGTAAGAAATATTGCCTAGTAATTGTGGATGACTACTCACGATTTACTTGAGTATATTTCCTAGCAAGTAAGTTTGAAACCTTTTCTTACTTTGAAAAGTTTGCAAAAAAGGTCCAAAATGAAAAATGGTATGTTATTTCAAGTATAAGAACAGACCATGGAGGTGAATTTGAAAATCAAGATTTTACAAAATTTTGTGATGAATCTGGTTTTTAGCATATGTTCTCCTCTCCATATACTCCAGAGCAAAACGGAGTTGTGGAAAGAAAGAATATGTCGCTTCAAGAAATGGCTAGAACTCTTTTAATTGAAAGTAACATTTCTTCACGTTTTTGAGCTAAAGTAGTTTCTACAGCATGTTATATTATTAATAGAGTTTTTCTAAGGCCTATTTTGGAAAAAATCCCCTATGAGTTATTCAAAGAAAAGAAGCCTATTGTTTCATATTTTCATGTGTTTGGATGTAAATGCTTTATATTGAAAAATGCAAATGATCGAGTTGGCAAGTTTGAAGAAAAATCAAATGAAGGCATCTTCCTTGGATATTCTACCTCAAGCAAAGCCTACATAGTCTACAACAAGAAGACTCAATTTGTGGAGGAATCAATGAATGTCAAATTCTAAGATTCTATGTAAAATGAATCTATTCAAACTCATCTTGAAGAATCTGAACCTGTTCCAGACTCTACAAAATCTAAATCTCAAGAAGCAGCTCAGACTTTGAATGACCAGCAACAAATGATTGTTGAAGATTCAAATGAAGAAAGTGATCATCAATCTGAAAAATCAACCAGTAACTGGAAGCATAAATCCAGTCATCCCAAAGATCTCATTATTGGCGACATTAATAAAGGAATTCGCACAAGATCCAAAATGCGCGAAGAGTCTAGTGTTGTGGCTCTTATTTCTGAAATAGAACCCAAAAGCATAGAAGAAACTTTATCGATGAAAGCTGGATTGAAGCCATGCAAGAAGAACTCGGGTAATTCAATATTAATGATGTTTGGGAGTTGACTCCTAAACCGAAAGGTAAATCTATTATTGGAGCTAAATGGGTTTTCAGGAACAAGATAAATGAAAAAGGAAAGGTCATAAGAAACAAAGCAAGACTCGTGGCCAAGGGATATACTCAAGAAGAAGGGATAGACTATGATGAGACTTACGCACCAGTAACAAGGTTAGAAGCAATTAGATTATTACTTGCTTTTTTGCTTGTTATAAGAATTTTAGGTTATTCTAAATGGACATCAAAAGTGCTTTCCTGAATGGATTTATCCATGAGGAAGTCTATGTGAAACAACCACCTGGGTTCGAAGACCCAAGGAAACCAGACTCAGTATTTAGACTGAAAAAGGCCTTATATGGTTTAAAGCAAGCACCTCGAGCTTGGTACGACAAGCTGAGTAAGTTTTTAATTCAAAACGACTTTGTCAAAGGTAAAGTAGACACTACTCTGTTTATCAAAAGAGAAAGCAAAAGTTTTCTGCTTGTTCAAATATATATTGATGATATTATTTTTGGATCCTCTAATAAAAGTCTGTGCAAGAAATTCTTTAAGTCTATGCAGGATGAATTTGAAATGAGCATGATGGGTGAACTAACCTTCTTTCTTGGACTTCAAGTGAAATAATTAAAGGAAGGAACTTTTATTCATCAATAAAAATATGCTAATGATCTTGTCAAAAAGTTTGAACTGGAAAATTGCAAAAAGATTGATATACCGATGTCAAGTTCTTTGAAGATAGACAAAGATGAAGGAGGAAAGAAAGTTGACCAAAAGCTATACAGGAGTATCATTGGTTCACTTCTTTATCTTACTGCTTCTAGACCTGACATTTTGTTTAGTATTTGCATTTGTGCTAGATTTCAAGCAGACCCTAAAGAATCTCATCTAAGTGCTGCAAAGCATATTATCAAATACATTACATCAACTTCAAGCGTTGGTCTTTGGTATCCTAAAAAGGGAGACTTTACTCTTCTTGGATACTCAGACGCAGATCTAGCTGGTTGCAGAGTTGATAGAAAGAGCACCTCGGGTACCTGTCAACTACTTAGAAGCAGGACAGTGTCTTGGTTTTTAAGGAAGCAAAATGATATAGAGATAAAACAACTACTTACAGTAGCTCTTTCTACAGCAGAAGCAAAGTATGTAGCTCTTGGAAGTTGTTGTTCACAAATTCTGTGGATAAAACAACAGCTAAGAGACTTTGGAATTAAAGATTCATGCACGGAGATTAACTGTGACAACACCAGTGCAATCAATCTCACCAAGAATCCAATTCTTCACTCAAGAGCAAAGTATATAGAGATTCGACATCACTTCATTAGAGATCATGTTCAAAATGGAGAAGTTTCGATTCAGTTTGTTGACTCAAAGAACCAACTAGCGGATATATTTACAAAGCCTTTGGAGAAAAATCAATTTGAAATCATTCGTTCCAGACTCAATATCTTGAGGTTTGAAGAAGTAAAAGTCTAGAGACTCTCAGACTCAGATAATCAAGATTTTTGACTGTAAGTTATTTTATTCTCTCTCTGATTAAATCTCGAAAAGGTATGATCATCTATCTATAATTGATTTTTAGTACTTTCAATTTCCGTGATTAGTACAATCTTTCTTTTTCGAAAATGGAGTTAATTTTTAAATGACAGTTATCTAATTTTTTGAAAAAAGGCAGTTATTTTTAAAAGGCATCTTTTTACTTTCCATTACGACGTTTTGTATGCCTCTCTTCGATTGATCTATATACTATCGGTTCCTCTTCGTTTAACTCCAAAAACCCTAAAAAGCATCAATCTTCCACTTCTGTCTTCTTCTCTTGTTTAATCTTCGAAAAATTGTCATCTTTCTTGGGAAAGTCAAGTTTGGAATCTTTCAAAGACTGTGAAAGATGTCGTCTCAAAGGAAGTCTTCGAGGATCGCGAACAGGGGACCGCAGCAAATGTGTGAGGGGCTTACGCACTTTGATCTCACCGAGGAAGAAGAGTCTCCTAGTCAGCAGCAGAGCCCACAACATTCTCAGCTGCGTCCATCTTCTCCATCTAGACAACAGGATGTTGCTCGACGAGAAGAGGAAGAAATAATCGAAGATGCAGAACCTGTAAGAACCTTTAAGCCCTATTTTACCTACAAGCTTTATCGTGCTTTGAAAAGGGGTGGAACTCCTTTAAACTACATTGACGAATTCTTGAAAGACAAAGGGTACAAAAATGAAACCTTCTTTTTACGCACAATGGAACGATTGGGAATTGCCCCTGCTGGGTCGGCAGAAGAGGCAATGGCAAATATTCCAATCGATCCTCGTGTTAGAGGGCTGAATCAGACAGATGGGAATGATGATGACAAGTTGTACAGTCAGTTTCAACCGAGAATGGGTGTTGCAGCAAAAATTTGGAGCAAAAGGACAGACTTGTTTCGATCGGAGGAACAAAAGCATCTATACTCTAAGTTGTTGAAGCGTAGGGTGATAAATCCTAGAAGTGTGGATTTTGATTTCCTTGACGTTGTGAATGTTAATTTGAGGGAAAAATTCAGTTTTCTTCAACTTGAACAGTTACATTCGACTCTCTGAAGTCTATATCTTTGAACTCACTTTGCATATTTCTATTCAAATCTCAGTTTCTTGGATGCGAATAGATTTTCTTTTAGTGTCTGTGATTAGGACTATGTGGTGGATGTAGATATGTTGGCTGATGTGATTGGGGTTGAGAGAGGGAGATATCAACCTATCAATGTCTCTATTGCTCGTGCTACGTTGGAACTTGTTAAGGATAGAAGGACAGAGGGAAATGTTTCCTACTCGAGGATGAGTGCGTTCAACATTCTGCTTCACAAGATTGTGATTTATTACCTTAGACCAAAATCTACTTCAAAGACTGATGTTTCAAACTCAGAGGCAAAGCTGATGTATGCCATCAATGCTGGGAAAAAGTTCCCTCTTCCTCACACTATTATGTTCCACACGTATAGAGTAGTGATGAAGGACAAGGGTCAACTTCCTTATTCAGCTCTTGTGACAAAGTTATTCAGACATTTGAATGTTCAGCCTCCCCGGATTCTCTGTGTTCGAAATTGTGATAAAATGGTAGTGGGACTGAAAATGGTGTCTAAAATGCGTCTGAAGGAACTCAACAAGGCGTTAGAGAAATTCAAGGAGAAAACCCCTGTCAAATCTCATCAAATCTCTTCGGCAGCAAAAAGAAAAGGGAAGGAGCCCGCGGTTGCTCCATTCAAGAAAAGAAGAGCTCTCATCGTTGAGAATGAAGAAGATGAGGAAGACATCGCCATTTCTGCAATGGCATTGAAGAACCTGAGTCGTTGTGTTCCAGAATCAATGGAACGACAAGAGAAAGACACAAAACAGAGGACTGGAGAAGAGAAAGAAGCGGAGGAGAAAGAAACAGAGGAGAGAGAAGGATAAGAAAGAGATGCAAAGGAGGAAAGAATTGATGAAGAAGAAGAAGAGGAAAGAGGAGATCAAGAGGAAGGAGAGCATGAGGAACACTCTTCTCCACCTGAAGGCATGGAAATAGAGGGAGATCGTGAGAAAAGAGGAATGCCCTCATATCCTGCTACCAGTGAAGGAGTCAGCCGCTCTCCAGCAGATCCAGAGGACATCTATGCCTCTCAATTTCCTAAGGAAGGACATGATGTTTCATCGCCCAATCTGCTTGACTATGTTGATTTGCCATCGTCTGCCTTTACTTCATCTGATCGTGTAGAAGCCAGTATGCAGACTGATAATTTAGCAGATTTTCGTAGAATTCTTGATGTTCTCTTAGAAATGCAGGGTTAGATATATGCTCTAGGATGCGAAGTTCAGAATTTGCAGACTGCAGGTCAAGCTTCTTCAGTTTCTTTGAATGATCAAATTCAAGCCCTTGCTCTTCAGATTCAAGCAAATGCTAAGGGTGAAGAGGTGGCTCAACTGAAGGAAGAGTTGAAAAAGCTGGAAGGCGTTGTCCAGTCAATGGAAGATTTCCAGCTTGTTCGTGTTCCCAAGCATTCTTGATTTCGTTCTCTTTCCATCTCAACCTTTTTGATGATGACAAAAAGGGGGAGAGATGTGATTTGAACTTTGAACCTTGAACATTTTGAACTTGAACTTTTGATTTGTTTTAATGTTTGACTTGACTTTTGTGTCTGGATGTGGACTGAATTCGGGATTTGGGTTTGATTGCTTATATTAAGTACTATTGATATCATATGGATGGCTTACTCATATGCAAAACTAACATATTTTATGTGGTTGCAGATTCTAGTGTTATCATTAAGCCATTTATCTTTATGAGATATCCATATTTGCTTGAGTAATATTTTGCAGGTCAAAGTTATCCAAATCTGTAGGAAAGTTTTGTCACCATCAAAAAGGGGGAGATTATTGGAGAAATCTTCATAGAAGTATTTTGAAGCTAACAAAACGTTTCCATCAGTCTAGTTTGAAGATTTACAGACTCTACTATTTAAAGTCTGAAGACCTCCGGACTGCCAGACTCAAGACTCAAAGTCTATTCTCATTGACAGTTTCTAATCCGTCGAGGAAGGGCTATCCAGGACTAGATGTTTCGTTAAGGATTTGACCTTATCGACTGGAGAAGATCTCTTGGTTGGATATGACATAACGGAATCCTTTATTTGATCATGATTGATTCAGAGATTGAGGATCCGATGATTGGCGAAGTATACTTGGAAGGTTCTACTTATGGAAACCGAGATCTTGATTGCATGGGCGAGCATGATTGATGGGCTATCGACGTGTTCCTTAAATAGCTCGAATAATCTTCCTAATTGATTCTGTCCAACAGGAAGATTGGAAGAATTCATTTGGTAAGTGCCAACGGGTATGATGGCATAAAGGAATATATAAGGAAGTCGTTCCAGTTGTTCGAGTGTGTGCGCGATAGAAGAATTCCAAAGTCTGAAGCTCTTTGTTCTTAGTCAATTCATTTACTAATCGAAATCTTGTACGCAAAAGAGAGTCTATATTCTTGAGAAACCTTGAGGAAGTGTGGTAGAGTATCTACACTGTGGAATCAAGGGAGAGCCTTGCTGTAACAACTCTTTTGTTCATAGTGAAATCCAGCCAGTGGGTTGTCAGTGTAGAAGAGTGGACGTAGGTTTGGAATAAGCCAAACCACTATAATTTTTGTGTTCATTCTCTTTTCCCTACTCTCTGCTTTACTTTGATCATAATTCGTTTTGTTAACTAAAGGAGAACATCATGTCTATTGTCTGCTTAGTATTGCTCTCTTATCTCGAGAAAATATTTTTACACCTATTCACCCCCCTCTAGGTGCTTATACTAGCTATCTCACATACATATGTTTGTATTTATGTATTACTCTTGTCTAATTTTGATTTATGAGCAATTTAATTGTATTGTCTCGATGAATGTTAAATTTTCATAATTAACAATTTTACCCTATAAGTACGTAGATATATAATTGCCTTACTAGCTTAGCTTTCAAAATGAACCTTTTCCAATGCACAAGAAAATTAAAGTAGAAATATGCTTATATGCTTGTAATTGATGTCACATAATTACAGGTTGTTTTTAATATCTTCATTTATTGAGTTTCCTTAAACATCTACAAGAAAGTTTTATAAAGAAAAGAAATTTGAAACATGCTTTTAACATTGAAGAAAATAAATGCTATTAAGATACTTATTAATACTCGTCTATAAAAGCGAGAGCCGTGTGGCTAATATAATGAGTCCGGGCATAAACGTAAGCCAATGGTCCAGTGACTCTTGGCACGTTTCTTCGGTCATGATTATCAATGAAAAGTGTAAAAGAAAAAAAAAAAACTGACATATTTCTTTATTTACATAGTTTGTGTCAACAAAAGATGTTTGCAGCACATACAAATCTCGGTGATGTACTTCATGTCTTTATTGGTGGGATGAGTAGATACATTTAAATCATATTATTTCTTTTTCAATCTTTTGAGCAAAAAAAGTTACTACACAAGACATTTATTTATTAATAATTTTTCAACAATGACATCCCTTACTTAAATTAATAGTTCACATATCAAATAGCTAATAACTAACTTTAAGATGACTAGTGGGCAAGTAGTCCTAGGTTCTAGTGCCACATACCATTAGGTTCAGTCCTTAGTCATGAAACCATTACATTAAGATGACTCTGGCCCTCTTTCTTCCTATAGAGTTCATTCTATTCATTCATAGTTGACACCATGATCAAGTTGAGCCTTTACCAAGTTAAGTTGCTTCTTGGGCCTGGGAAAGCTATCGGGCAACTTAATTTGCAAGCCTTTAGTCATATAATTTATCAGCAAAATGAGCACTTGACTTTTGACAAGCCTAAAAGCAAAAGTGAAGAACTTCAATTTCATGACTCTGTCTCTCTTTCTTACTATAGAGTTGATTCCATCCCTTGATATTTGATATCACGATCAAGTTAAGTCTTTACCAAGTTAAATTGCTTCTTGGGCTTGGGAAAGCTATTCGGGCAACTTACTTTGCAAGCCTTTAGTTGTATAATTTATTAGCAAAATGAGCACTTCACTTTTGTTAAGCCTAAAAGCAAAAGTAAAGAACTTCAATTTGATGACTCTATCCCTCTTTCTTACTTAGAGTTCATTCCATCCCTTGACAGTTGACATCGTGATCAAGTTGAGTCTTTACCAAGTTGAATTGCTTCTTCAGCTTGGAAAAGCTATTTGGGCAACTTAATTTGCAAGCCTTTAGTCATATAATTCATCATCAAAATGAGCACCTCACTTTTGTCAAGCTCAAATGCAAAAGTAAAGACCTTGAAGTTGATGACTTTGTCCCTCTTTCTTACTATAGAGCTCATTCCATCCCTTGACAATTGACACCACCATCAAGTTGAGTCTTTACCAAGTTATGTTGCTTCTTGGGCTTGCAAAAGCTATTCGGAAGCCTTTAGTCATATAATTCATCAGCAAAATGAACACCTCACTTTTTTCAAGCTTGAAAGCAAAAGTAAAGAACTT
The DNA here is from genome assembly GCA_014182575.1 of Eucalyptus decipiens. Taxonomy (NCBI): domain Eukaryota; kingdom Viridiplantae; phylum Streptophyta; class Magnoliopsida; order Myrtales; family Myrtaceae; genus Eucalyptus; species Eucalyptus decipiens. The sequence continues at coordinate 52,551,343 of CM024611.1, read as the reverse complement.
GAATTTGATGACTCTGTCCCTCTTTCTTACTATAGAATTCATTCCATCTCTTGACAATTGACACCACGATCAAATTGAGTCTTTACCATGTTAAGTTGCTTCTTGGGCTTGGAAAAGCTATTCGAGTAACCTAATTTGCAAGTCTTTATAGTTGACACTATGATCAAGTTGAGTCTCGATCAAAATTGCTTCTAAGCCTTTAGTCGTAACTCATCAGCAAAATGGGCACCTCACTTTTGTCAAGCCTGAAAGCAAAAGTAAAGATCTTGAATTTGATGACTGTCCCTCTTTCTTATTGTCAAGTTCATTCCATCCCTTGATAGTTGACACCATAATCAAGTTGAGTCTTTACCAAGTTAATTTGCTCCTAGGGCTTACAAAAGCTATTCGGACAACTTAATTTGTAAGCCTTTAGTCGTATAACTCGTCAGCAAAATTAGTACCTCACTTTGTCAAGCCCGAAAGCCAAAGTGAAGAACTTCAATTTGATTCCCTTGTCCCTCTTTCTTAAGAGTTCATTCTATCCCTTGACAATTGACACCTTGAACAAGTCAAGTCTTCACCAAGTCAAGTTGCTCCTTGGGCAAGTTATCTTTGCTGTAATTGTAGAGGCTCATGTTATATTTTTTCTCGGTCGGAGCTTGAACATGTACCTCCCGTGGTTTTGCATGAGTCGAATTTCCTTGTTCTTCACTTGGTAGTCTTGCCATTGGGTTGCTCTCCTAGTTAGAGTCTTTCAAAAACAAAGTAAGAAGAGAATGCAAAAATGGATAAAATATTTAGTTATCAAAGAGTTTTAGCCTCCCTTTTTTTTTTTTTGGCGGGGGAGGGGGAGGAGTTCATTCGTTCCTTAGGTTCCTCCTTAAAGTAATGGTGAGCCTCTACAATTACAACAAGCAAGCACATCTTTCTTCTCCACTTTTACGGCAATTGGAATAATTGAGTGTAAAATAGCGTATCCTTGGGAGTATAGACTAGTCCTCTACCGCCGAGCTCCACCTTCGTCACGCCTGGTTCCCCTACATATGCCCACAGGACGAGGGTCCTCTCTCGGCATCGGGAGTTCTCATGAGTCTTATCCTTCAACTCACCATTCCAACGAGCTCCCTCACCGTAACACCAGCCGAGCTTCTAGAACAACGTTCAACACTTGCCGACACCTACTGTTAAAGCATATAAGTCAAAGTCGAAGACAAATGTTGTTGGTCAAGAGCTAAGCTCGGGTGGAAACAAGGAAAATGAAGTAAAGGAGTTCAAGTTGAAGCCGAAGTTAGATACTGATATTCGGGAGTTAAGTTCGGGTGCAAACGGGGAAGTAAAGCGAGGGACTGCTGATTTGGGAAATGCAGTAACAAATGTTGGTGCTAATGATTCAATCAAGGCTGGAAATGGCAAATTCAACTCTACTTGTGAGGATAAAGAAAAGCAGAACAAAGAAAGCATGATTTACATCAACAACACGTGCTCATTAAATAACAGATATTCAATTTTAAGTCAAAACTGAATACTTTCCTTGTTATGTTATTTTCCCTTGTTCTCGTTTTCATTTCGTTAATTCAGTTGAACAAGTTTGTTGTTCGCTCACATATAAATACTGAATTGTGCAAAGAACTGTTGTAGAATACACTTTATAAAATTCCTCTCCTCTCTAGGTGAAAGACTCGAATACAAAAGCTCAAGATCATTTTTTCGATTCTTCATCTTTGTCGCCTTGTTTCTTCATCTTCTCTGTTTTCTTTCTGTTCTTGTCATCTTCACATGGTATTAGAGCTCTTATCCTGGAGAAATCACCTCAATGCTGCATAAAAATGGTTGAATCTACAGCAGATTGAAGTAAGGATTCAAAGCTTCATTGATCTGTGAGTTAATGATTCTCATCTTCATCCAGATCTACATCATAGATAGATTTGCTACAACAATACTGCTAAACTAGCAAGAGCTTGAGTTTACAACCAGAACTGTTCTAAGATCTAGAAACATAGAATGGCAGCAAGAAGCTTGAAATATCCATTCCCTATTCATGTCAATATCTCGAATTTTGTTACCATCAAGTTAACTGAGGAAAATTTCCTTCTATGGCAAGCTCAGTTTCATAGATTCTTAAGGAGTCAAGACCTGTTTGGGTTTGTTAATGGAGAAGTTCTACCACCTGCTAGAACACTGCAGGTCGAAGAAGGTAATCAAACAATTGAGATTCCTAATCCTGACTATAATGATTGGATCAAGACAGATCAGTTAGTGTCCTCCTGGATTAGTGGTGCTGTCTCCAAAAACATACTCAGTTTAATAATTGGCCTAAACACAGCATATGAACTGTGGCAGACCTTGTTCAATCGGTTTACTCAAAAATCTGTGGCAAAGGAGTTTGAATTAAGGGGAAAACTACAAGCTTGTCAGAAGCGTGATAGAACTTTATCAACATATCTCAGAGAGTTTAAGTCTGTATGTGATCAATTGAATGCAATAGGGAAACCAATGGATGAGCTAACAAAACTGTTCGGTGTTTTGGAAGGTCTGGGGTCTGAGTATGAGAGCTTTAAAACAACAATCTATTGTTTAAAGCCACAACCTGAATATGATGAAGTAATCTCACATTTGGAAAGATTTGAAACAAGGCTACAAAACTACTCCTCGAGTCAGTTCAGTCCAAATCTAACATTCTATGGCCAAAGGAAGACTGAAGCTATACACAAAGAGGAGTTTAATAGAGATTTTGTACAACAAAATAGTAGTCTTGGAAGTATAAGAGGATATAGTCGTGGAGGAAGAAGTTTTGGAAGAGGAAGATCTTTCAATAACAGATATAGAAACTTTGGTTATCCTGGAAGAAATATGAACTACAGAAACAATACTTCGAACTATGAACAGGGCAGCCAACAGCTTAACCAGCTTAACACCTCCTCTGCTTTAGGGTTTGGTCAGGGTTTTAGACCATATAATGGCTCAGCTCAAAGGTATACAGATACCAAGACCTATCCTTCTTCAAACTTAACTCTCCATAAAGATATGCAGATGGAGAAAACAACAGAAAACACTCGACTGGAGTGTCAAATTTGTAGAAGACCAGGTCATGATGCACTTCACTGCTAGTATCGTTTTGATAATTCATACCAAGCAGAGGAAGTTCCAACAGCATTAGCAGCCATGCACATCGAAGATTCAAGTGGAAATGAGTGGTATCCAGACACGGGTGCAATAGCTCACATTACAGCAAACTCTGGTATTCTTCATAATCCTTCTAGATACCATGGAACTGATACTGTGATGATTAGAAATGGATCGTGTCTGCCTATCACCTATATTGGTGATACATTGTTGCATACTAAAGTGGATTCATTACCTCTGAATGATGTGTTAATTGTTCCTGATATAAAGAAGAATCTTCTATCTGTATCAAAACTAACGGATGATTATCCATGTTCTTTTGTTTTTGATAAAACTGGTGTATATATTAAGGACAATTACACCAACACAACTCTACTGCTCGGAAGGAAGGTTAAAGGATTGTATCAAGTTGATTCTCACACCACAGAAGCATTTCTAACTCAGAGACACAAAGCTCTAGGAGAGGATCTATGGCATCAGCGTTTAGCACACACCAATCTGAAAACACTGCAATACCTGCAAAATCAACAACACATTTACTGCAACACTAGAATACAGAATGTATGTCGAAGTTGTCAAATTGCAAAACATACTGCTCTACCATTTCCATTGTCTAAATCTGTAACATCTACACCTTTAGAAAAGGTTCACTGTGATATCTGGGGACCTTCACCAGTCATTTCATTTCAAAACTTCAAGTATTATGATCTTTGTAGATGATTTTTCTCGGTTCAACTGGATCTACCCGATGAAAGCAAAAATAGACTTCTATGACATCTTTATTCTATTTCAGAGACAAGTTGAAAATCAGCTTGATTGCAAAATCGAGATCTTTTAATGTGATGGTGGAGGTGAATATGTTGGTTACAAGTTTCAGACACATTTACAGAGCCATGGCATTAAACAACAAGTGTCCTGCCCTCATACACCAGAACAGAATGGTGTTTCTGAAAGAAAGCATCGCCATGTTGTTGAATTAGGTTTGGCTATGCTCTATCATGCTAAAGTTCCTTTGAAATATTGGGTTGATGCCTTCTTGACAGCCATTTATATCATCAATATGCTTCCTACACCTAAGCTACTGATGCAATCACCATATAGTAAACTCTATCAGAGAGAACCGAGCTATGATCATCTCAGAGTCTTTGGCTGTGCTTGTTTTCCTTGTCTCAGACCCTATGCACAACACAAGCTAGATCCACGATCTCTTACCTGTATATTCGTTGGATATAGTGAACGTCACAAAGGATATAGATGTCTTGTTCCTACTACTGGTCGAGTATACATAAGTAGACATGTCATCTTTGACGAAAGGTTCTTTCCTTTTACTAAGACCTGTGTGACAGAGAACACATCCTATACAACACTATATTGACTATGGACAGAAGAGGTTAAATTTTTGGATCCAGTAAGTCGAAATGTTATTTCTTCATTTACACAAGATTCTATACAACAACTGCATAATAATGGCATCAATCATTCTACTTCATCCTATTTGCCTCCTGAAGAACAGGACAATCTTACTTCCATTACAACAACACAAGTTGAAGTTCCTACTCATCAGGATCATTACTTTTCACAAGATCAGGAAGTATCTAGCTATACAGCTCATCCTGAAGCTGTTCACTCGACTGGAAACAATATCAACCATGCTCCTACTAGTTCTACCTCACACAGTACAACTACATCTCATCCTATGCAGACTCGGTCAAAATCTGGAATTATCAAAACTAATCCTAAATATGCTTGTCTTGCTGAGTACAAAGTACCTGCTGAACCTAGATCAGTTAAGTCAACTTTAGCTGATCAAGGATGGTATACAGCTATGAAAGAAGAGATGGATGCTTTACATCAGAATCATACCTGGATTTTAATTCCTCGAACAACTGACATGGATGTGATAGGCTGCAAATGGGTGTTTAAAACCAAATTGGCATCTAATGGAAGTCTTGATAGGTTAAAAGCTCGTCTTGTAGCTAAAGGATTTCACCAAGAAGAAGGTGTAGATTTTACTGAAACTTTCAGCCCAGTAGTTAAACATGCTACAATTCGGTTAGTCCTATCTGTAGCCATGATGAATCAGTGGCCTATTCATCAACTTGATGTCAAGAACGCATTCCTACATGGCACATTGACTGAAACAATTTACATGGAGCAGCCCCCTGGTTTCATACAGTCACAACCACCCAATCATGTGTGCCTCCTCAAGAAATCTCTTTATGGTCTTCGACAAGCTCCTCGTGCATGGTTTGATAAGTTCAGTACCTTCTTACTTGAAAATGGTTTTGTCTGCAGCTCAACTGATCCCTCTCCGTTTATTCTTCGTAATGGACAAGACACGGTACTTCTCTTACTGTATATGGATGACATTGTCTTAACTGGTAGCTCATCCTCATTACTTTCGAGTTTAATTCATTCTCTAAGCCTTCAGTTTCACATGAAAGATCTAGGATATCTTCACTACTTTCTTGGCATTGAAGCTAAACGCAACTCTACCGATCTGTTTCTCTGTCAAACCAAATATGCAATCGATCTTCTTACTCGAGCTCAATTGATTGATTGTAAACCAATCTCTACTCCACTATCTCAGAGATCATATATCTTGCAATCTGATTCCATTCCCTTATCTAATCCTCTTGAATATAGAAGTCTCGTTGGTGGTCTTCAATATCTAACATTGACTCGTCCTGATATTGCCTATGCTACAAACATGTTATGCCAGAAAATGCAGCAACCTACTGTCGCAGACTTTCACAAACTAAAGAGGGTTCTACGTTATGTTAAAGGAACTATCAGTTGTGGTATCTTTCTCCACTCTCGAAGTTCCAGACAACTTTATGGTTTTTCAGATGCAGACTGGGCTGGTTGCACAGAGACTAGACGATCCATAACTAGCTTCTGTACATTCCTCGGCTCTAATCTCATTTCTTGGACAGCAAAGAAACAGCCTACTATTAGTCGATCTTCTACTGAAGCAGAATATCGTGCCCTTGCCTCTGCTACTGCTAAGCTTACATGGATCAGCTTTGTTCTTCGTGATATTGGTCTGTCACTTTCTTCACCAACTCGTTTATTCTGTGATAATCAGTCTACTATTGCTCTTACTGCTAATCCCATTTTACATACCCGCACCAAACACATCGAAGTTGACTTTCATTTTGTACGAGAAAAGGTTGCTTCTGGCTCTCTCAATGTGTGTTATATTCCAAGCAATTGCCAGCTTGCTGATATTTTCACAAAACCTATCTCACGGTTCGCTCATTTTGACATTCGTACCAAATTGGGCATTGGTTCTTTACCCCTTCCCAATTTGCGGGGGATGTTAAAGCATATAAGTCGAAGTCGAAGATAAATGTTGTTGGTCAAGAGCTAAGCTCGGGTGGAAACAAGGAAAATGAAGTAAAGGAGTTCAAGTTGAAGCCGAAGTTAGATATTGATATTCGGGAGTTAAGTTCTGGTGCAAACAGGGGAAGTAAAGTGAGGCAGACTGCTGATTTGGGAAATGCAGTAACAAATGTTGGTGCTAATGATTCAATCAAGGCTGGAAATGACAAATTCAACTCTACTTGTGAGGATAAAGAAAAGCAGAACAAAGAAAGCATGATTTACATCAACAACACGTGCTCATTAAATAACAGATATTTAGTTTTAAGTCAAAACTGAATACTTTCCTTGTTCTGTTATTTTCCCTTGTTCTGTTTTCATTTCTGTTAATTCAGTTGAACAAGTTTGTTGTTCGCTCACATATAAATACTGAATTGTGCGAAGAACTGTTGTAGAATACACTTTATAAAATTCCTCTCCTCTCTAGGTGAAAGACTGAATACAGAAGCTCAAGATCATTTTTTCGATTCTTCATCTTTGTCAGCTTGTTTCTTCATCTTCTCTGTTTTCTTTCCTGTTCTTGTCATCTTCACACCTACTTGACCTCAGGCGATCACCGGCATTGGCTCGGACGAGTTTGGTCGAGAGGCTCTGTTTTCGGATCCTCAATTTTCGCCATTTAAAAGCTTGCTCTTCTCGTTCAAACATTTATTCATCCAGTCCCGAAGTTCCAGACGCTCATCTGGCGCCTCAGTGGCTGCATGGAAGCACTAGTTTAGCCTAAAACTGCCCTTGCAGAGACGGACTTGACAGATCCCTGTCTTGGCCTTTTTCCTTGATTTGAGTCTTCCACTGGCGACTCACTTCACGGAGGTGCTTCGTCGTCGTGTCTTTATATCCCATGATACTCACACATACAGTGGCACCTCGCGTAATCGTTGAATTGGCCTTCGATAGCCACGGTATTACTCTGCTCTGTTCTGCTCTGTTTCCGTGTCGCTGCTCTGGTTCGCCCTGTTGTTGCGAGTATAGAACGCCCAGCCTGCCACCATCGCTGATTGCTCGAAAACTGAACATTCGCTGGGATGGAAAGCAACAGCTAAACCAAATATGGAGAGAATCAGAAGATACAAGAAAAAGAAAACGCACACGGAAAACAGGGAGAGTGGGAGCACTTGGTATATCAGTTCATTTCTTATAATTTCTGCAGAATCGTCACCACTTCTTGTGCACGCACACTTGGTATAGGAGAACTGGGGATGAAGAGAAGAAAGCTCGGACTGAAATTTGCGATTCTGTTCGTGAATAAATGCCGTTCCTCCACCGTAAATGCTGCAGTAAGGAATACGTAAAGCCACCCGGCAAGGTTCTTAAACTTCTTCGCATGGTCTCTCAAACACAACCAAAAAAATAATAATAATAACGAGGCGGAAGGGAAAGAAATTTTTTTCGACCAACAAGAAAAGTGATTCAGAAAATCACCTGAAAACATAAACAGTAATTATGAAAGAGGAGATGCGAACAATCATGCCTTTTTTTTTTTCGAATCAACGGTCATAACCCACAGTCACAAAGTGATTTTCTAGAATTAATATAAATACTAATAAACACGAAAATATAAAGATAATTTTTTCGGGATTTTTTATTACCAAAAATTACCATCTTCAGTTTGCCAGGTGCAAAGCGCCAGAGTGCCGATCTTTGTCTGTAAACAACATGCACTTTTTCTTTTTTCTTTCATTCTCTTTTCCACCAAATTCAGGACTAATCAGAATTATTATCTATCATGATAATTACGCGTTAATCTTATAGTTGAGAGGGAAAAGGATACTGATCTCCTACCACTCTGTATCTATGGTGCGCGTGCGCGAACGAGAGTGCGAGCCAAACAAGGTCCGGCCACCCTCGGCAATGGCGTAGGGTGTCAACGTACGTGCAATGATAATTTGACCATCACTTCAAGCATTTCTGTCTATTCTTTGAATACAAAAGCTAACATGAACAAGAAAGAGATATAATTGAAAATCCATTTGATTAAAATGAGTTTAAGGATAATATCAAGTGATTAGTACAAAAATTAAAGCCTCTGTTTTACGTAGTCTAATTGAAATAAAATTAGGAACCCAACTGATTGAAAAAAGAAAGATAATGGACGATAGGTAATTGATAAATGTTCAGCACCTTTGGTCTTATTATCCCGAATGCAATATCTTAAATGTTCATTTTTTAGTGATGATACTTAATATATGAGTAAATCTATAGTTACTCTAAAAGGAAGAAAGAGAAAAGGCCTACGCTGATTTTGGTTCTCTCTCTCTCTCTTATTCTTCTTCTTTTTGTTGTATTCCGATCCATCTCTCCACTCAAAATCAATTTGCCAATTATGGGTACGAAAATGACTAAAGTTGGATTTCTAGGCGGTAGACTTTTGGCGATCCAAGCATAATTAGCAAAGACGGGCAAGGACAATTGAAATGGTAACCATGCATTTTAAACAACGGTTGAAATAATACACACATATACATTTATATTATGTTATTAAAAAATCTCTACCATAGATCAAAAATTATATTGAAGGTTTTCCATTCACGGACAATATAAAATTGATTTTTATGCGAGGCTCTCTCGCTCTACTTCTTCCTTCATTTTTTTTTTTTCCTTTTCCTATAGTTTATGATTCCATTAATCAACGCTGTTAAAAATTTTGTGTGGCGACTTACATAGACATTGAAAGGCAATTGGCAGTGATGTGGCGCCATTTGGTCGCAAAATTATCTTAGGTGGCTAAAGTTACAAGGACGAGGCCATTTGGTAGGGTCTCTCTTTGTTCCTCCATAGGAATTGATTTAGGGTTTTCGGGTTAATGCCGATCGATTCTCTCTCTTAAGGAAGCTTGATGCATTGCTGAAGCTTGATCTGTTTGAAGCTTATTTGCTCGTTGAAGGCGATTTGGGGTGTAGGGCTTAGTATGTTGCTCGATTCTCTCTCCGTCAAGGAAGCTCGATTAGGCCGAGGCTCATTTGCTTACTAAAGGAGATTTGGGCCTTTTCTGGGGTTTTTCTGCGGGATTCGATCTCTAGAAAGAAGCTTGATTCTAATTCGGTAATTCTCTGAATTTGCGAAGGAACATGTGTTTTTTAGGACATGACATCTAGAACCAAATGAACAGGGAATTTGTTGATGCAAAGATGTAACAGGACGTAAGGCATGAGGGGCATTTCTTCAAGAGTAGTTCAGGATTGTTGGAGAAGAATCAGAAATGAGAGTTGAATCGGTTGCGGAAGCTCGATTTATTCAAAGTCACCACATCACAGTTTCGTCTTGGAGTTCTCGCATTTCCTCTGGCAGGCTTCTCGACGAATCACCTACTATTTTCCATGTCCATTATCATGCGTATGTTTTTCTCTTACCTTTGATCAGGAGCATTTGTTAGTTAAAGTAGATCAATTCCCTCAAGCTGCCTATGTAATGATCGTAACAATGCTACTTATTCTCTCTTTTCAAACATTTGGAATAGTCTAAGTTGTGCTCAGAACTTGGACAATTTGTAAAAGTATCAAGTTCAGCTGTTCCAGAAAGCAGGATACTCATCTCTTTGCCTGATAAGGACATAAGCAGGATACTGGCACTCTGTTCTTCAAGTTTATCTTATTGATAGAGTTCCTTGTGCTTCCTAGTGCCTCAGCTTGTATATTTTATCTTGTAACGAGATTGCTCCTTGCTTACGTGTTCTTCACTGAATAAAATTTTACTTATCGAAGTAGAAAAGAAAAGATATTGTCTGATTACGAGCCGTAATGATGAGCAACTTACTTATCTGAAACTGATGTTGTCCAACTCGATTCTTCCTTTAATTATGTCTCGCCTTTCCCCAAACCCAATCTTTCTTCATCTTCTCGTCTCCTTGTGGGCTTACGTGCGCCATAGTTCCTTTTGACAATAACATTCTATTATCAAATCTCTTTTGCTTCGTAGTGATCTTTCATAATTGTTTGCAAATATTACTGGGGCATCCTTGGGGCTATTTCAAACTGAGTAAAGTGGCGAATGTGCCTGCTAATCCAAAATGATATAACAAGAATAATATGACTTTTTTATAGTTGCAGAATCCCTTCATTTTTTGGTAGAGCTAGCAAAATGGGTCATAAACCTATATTATGACCTATTTTTAGTTAAGTGAGTCATATATGGGTCAAGTGAAAGTTAAAGATGAGTCAGAAACGGGTTAAGTAAAAGTTAAATATGAGTCAGACATGGGTCAAGTGAAAGTTAAATATAGGTCAAAAATGGGTTTGTGAAAATGAAACACAAAAACAAATGAGTCTAAATGGGTTATTAGGAAATCCACTTTAAAGTTTAAACCCATAGCTTTTTTAACTTTGTAAAAATGTTTTTCTTATAAAAAATCGAAATTATAATTAATTTTCTTTTTTCTTTCTTTTTCTTCCTTCCTTAGCCGACGACCAGCTAGCAATAGGTTAGATCAAGCTTGAGTTCACCGGCAAGTCGCCGACGATTGGCAAGACTTGAGCTCGCCGGTGTCGGGCGGGGCCTCGGCCTCACTAGATCGGCGAGATCGAGCCTTGCCTAACGCTAGTGAGCTCGAGTCTCGCCAGATTCGACGAGGCTCCAATGAGATCGAGCCTCGCTAGATCCGGCAAGGCCTCGGCCTCACTAGATCGGCGAGATCGAGCCCGCCCGACGTCGGTGAGCTCGATCTCACCTATGGCCGGTCACTGGCCATCATCGTGGCTAGCGGCCGGCTAAAGAAGAATAAAAAGAAAAAGAAAAGAAAAATAATTATCAAAAATCAAAAATTATATTTTTAAAAAATCAAAATAATTAAAAATTATATTTTCAAAAATAAAATAATTAAAAAGTATATTTTCAAAAATAAAATAATTAAAAATTATATTTTAAAAATTAAAATTTCTATTTTTAAAAAATATTTTTTAACAATACTTTTTATAAAAAAATCATAAAAATGAGCTTTTTTAGGTTTAGTTAAAAAATTTTCATGTTACAGTTTTTAGTTATTCAATGGTATGTTCACTTCAAATAAGAGAAGCATGTGCATATTCTAATTTTTTTATAAATGCTTCAATTTATTGGTTTTTTTTTAACTTTTTTTATATTTTATTTACTATTTTTAATTTAATTTAAAGTTTTAATCCAATTATCATATAGTAGAAGTGGGTTTTCCTAAAATATTAATAGGTTTTAGAATACGGGTTTGGGTCGGGTGTGGGTCGGGCACGGGTCGGGTCTGGTATGAGTCACTAGATTTATACTACAAGAATATGGGTCAAAACGGGTTAAATAGGTCAAATATGGGTCGACCCATTTTTGAACCCACCCATATCCGATCCGACCCACCCATTTGCCACCCCTTTTTTCAAGAATAGGATTCTCGGTAGCCACATCTTTTCATTACAACATGGTAGAATCTTGGTTGCTTGTTCTTTTTGGTGGTAATCTGAAACAAAGTTTTTCTACTTGGTGCACAGTTTCAACCCTTTTTGACAATCGAGATGCCTTTAGATTCAACGATCAATTATTATTCAATTGTGGCTATGATAATTGGTCATGCACACTCATTATATCAATGAATTGTTTGATGCTAGCCGCAGATATGGAAAATTCAGGAAAAAAGAACTAGTTAAATTTAATTTTTTATTAGCACACCTTCGGACACTTGAGAAAATCTTGGGTACAGCTCAGACTCTACCATGACAAAATCCGAATACACTCACCAGCAACACGTGTCGCCCGGGCCCCACCGCTCCAGAACTCGCGACACCCTCCCCCTCTTGCCTCTCTCCTCTCCTGCCTCTCTTCTTTTTTTCTTTATTTCTCTGCTCTTGCTCTCTCTCCCCTCTACTCTCTCGTCCGACGACCCACGCCGCCGTCTCCGCCCTGCCTCGTCCATCGCCTCCGCCTTCGCTTCCGCCTCGAGGAATCAAACACATCTACTTCCAGCATCTTCTCCGGTAGAGACCCACAAAAGTATCCCCATCCTCGTCAAGAGTATTTGGCCTAAGATCATCTGGATCTTCGTCCATGGCAGCGATTGCTCCAAGACCTGCTTATTAGCATCGATAACTCTAAAAAGGCGAAACTTTTTCACAGACGAAACTCTTAAACCCGGACTGAAGTAAACATTCGTTGCTAAAGGCACAAAAAGGGTCGCATTAGCTCAACATCGAAGTGCTCCAGTCCTGGAAACTAATGCACAAAAACTTATGAATTGCTTCCGTCGTTATGAAAACCCTAGTCCCCTTCTTCCCACGTAAAAGACCCAAATGCAGCACAGATGCCCACCAAATTTAGAAAAGCGGAAAATTGGTTTTCGAAAGGAGTCATTAACCCACAACCAGAAAAATTGCGAGCAAAAAGGGGAGATTCGGAACTGAATACGAAAGGTCAAAGCTTCGTGAACCAAAATGAACCAGAGAAAACAAGAAGGGAACTAATAGTCTCCCAATCATCTTGTTTACAAGTTCGGATTTTCTCTGATGTTGGCTTGATTATAATCGGGAGAGAGAGAGCAGGGCGTCGTCACAGGCGTGGACGAGAGAGGAGAGAGAGAGAGCAAGAGCGGGGAGAGAGAGAGAGCAAGAGCGGATAAGTAAAGGAAAGAAGAGAGGGAAGAGAGAGAGAGAGAGAGAGAGAGAGAGAGGCGAGAGTGTGAGGGTGAGGGTGTCACTGGTGCGGTAGGGCCCGAGAGACACGCGTCGTCTGGTGAGTACACTTGAATTTTGATACAGTGGAATGCAAGCCATACCCAATATTTTCTCGCGAAACTTACCATTTTACTATTAGTTGATGGGAAATGGTTATAGATATTGACGAGCAACACTATGAATTTAAAATACATTTCTTACATAGCCATCCCTAACGTTGTATGATAATTGGTCAGGTGCCCTCGTTACATCAATGAATTGTTTAAATTCGTTGCATCAAACAAATATAAGCACACCTTCCTTCATTGTGTGATTCTTATTAATACAAGGCAAAAGCTACAATAGTCCAGTCATAGGAAAAAGGGGAGAAGTATACTATTAGTGCCATAAGTTGTGTTTGGCACTCACTTTGGTGCCAAAAGTTTTCGTCGGATCACTTAAGTGCCAAAAAATTTGAAAAATGCTCACTTTAGTGCCAATGTAGATCTGATCGGCCGGAGATTCGACGTGGCCTTTTCTTTATTAATTTCTTATGCTGATGTGGCTCACCAGAGTTTCCTTGGATCACTTAGGCCTTCAAACGACGTCGTTTTAGCATCCTAACACCAAAATGACGCTGTTTGGTGTCTCCCTCAATTCAAACCCTAAATCTCGATGGCCCCCGCGCTTGGCGACCACGACTCTGACCCCGACCCCGACCCCAACTCGGCGGCCGCAACCTCGACCTCGACCTCAACCCCAAGGATGGCCACTCGGCGGCCAAGTCGAAGGCTGTGATCTAGCTGGTGCTCGGGGAGGCCGCTGACGAGTGCGCCGCCATTGATGACTCCCTCTCCATCTCCGATCTCCCCGATGAGTGCCTGGCCTACATCTTCTAGTACCTAGGCTCCGGCGACTAGGGCTAGTGCTCCCTCGTGCGTTGTCGAGGGCGTCCGAACAGTGCCGAGCAATGGCGGCTGACCGAGCGACGGTGGCCCAGCGCAACGGAGGCCGAGCGACGATGGCCGAGTGAGCTAGGTCGGAAAAATCCCCAAATGAGTTCAATGGCGTCGTTTTTGTGAGGCCATCCATGTAGGATGGCAAAACAATGTTGTTTTCTTAAGGAATACCGAAAACGACATCGTTTGAAGGCCTTGTTGATTTTTATTTTTTTTTAAAGTCACGTAATTATTTTGGCCGGAATCTTTCGTTGGTGACACCAAAGTGATTGTTTTTCCTCTGATTTGGCACTTAAGTGATCCGACGGAAACTTTTGGTATCAAAGTGAGCGCCGTACACAATTTATGGCACAATTAGTGTACTTATCCCTAGGAAAAAGACCTCTGTGGAAATTCTGTTACATAGCCATCCCTAACTCGATTTGACACACTGTTAAAAGCCACGAAACTTGAAGGCATTCCAATACCTATCCCGACAAAGCTTGTTAGCATGCTTTGTGTGTCTAGATACTTCTAACACTCTGTCGAAAAGTACGGAACTTGATTTTTAAGAAATTTTTCCTGAAATAAAGGTGTACAGCCAGACACCACAGCTTCCACTACATATCAGAATTCGAGTATCTTATCATGCTCGACTCACCATTCCATCGTCAACATCGCATTACTCAAACCACCAACTTTGTCGATGAAGTGAACAAATCAAAAGATCATAGCAGACGAGCAACAAAAGTCAACATCAACACGAAAGAGGCTAATTTCTCTCATTTTGACCGTGATTACATATGAGAAAATAACTTTAGATTTGCTAGGAGATAGATCATCTCGCGCGCAATAGAAGGAAAATAAGGGCATTTCTTGGGAAAAGTACCAAAAAAGTCATAAACCTATTGCATTGGTACCAATTCAGTCCTAAACTTTTCAATTGGACCAATTTAGTCCTAAACCTTTTGATATTGGTACCAATTCAGTCCATCCGGCCAATTTTGACCGGCCGGCGCTAACGTGGACGTCGGCCGGTGACCGGACGCTGACGTGGCAATTTTTCTGATTTTTTAATTATTTTTTCGATTTTTTTATTATTTTTTTTATTATTTTTTATTAATTTTTTTCTTTTTTTTTTTTTTTTTTTTTCCTTTTCTTTTCGGCGGTGGCCGGCGAGCCTCACCGGGCGAGGGCCTAGAAGCCCTCGCCTGGCGCCGGCGAGGGTCGCGGCCCTCGTCCGACCTCTCCCAGGCCGCCGGGCGAGGCCATGGCGGCCATCGCCAGGCGGAGGCGAGGGCCGCGGCCCTCGCTGCCGCCGGCGAGGGTCGCGGCCCTCGCTCGATCTCGCCCGCGGCCCTAGGCGAGGCCGAGCGAGGGCCGCGACCCTCGTCGCCGGGCTGGCGAGGCCTTCGCGGCCCTCGCCTCCGCCCGGCGATGGCCGCCATGGCCTCGCCGGCGGGCGAGGCCGCTTCGCCCGCGGCAAGGCCGGGGCGAGGCTGGCCTCGCCGGATCCGGCAAGCGAGGGCCGCGAAGCCCTCGCGGCGGCCGGCGAGGGTCGGCCCTCGCTCGCCGGATCCGGGCGAGGCCATGGTGGCCATCGCCGGGCAGCCTCGCCCGCCGCCGGCGAGGCCATGGTGGCCATCGCCGGGGGCGGAGGCGAGGGCTGCGGAGGCCTCGCCGGCGGCCCCGGGAGAGGCCGGACGAGGGCCGCGACCCTCGCCGGCGTCAGGCGAGGGCTTCGCGGCCCTCGCCCAGTGGCCGACGAGCCTCACCGGAGGCTCGCCGGCCACCGCCGGAAAAGAAAAGGAAAAAGGAAAAAAATAGAAAAAATAGAAAAAAATTAATAAATAATAATAAAAAATAATAAAAAAATCGAAAAAATAATAAAAAATCAGAAAAATTGCCACGTCAGCATCCGGTCACCGGCCGACGTCCACGTCAGCGCCGGCCGGCCAAAATTGGCCGGATGGACTGAATTGGTACCAATATCAAAAGGTTTAGGACTAAATTGGTCCAATTGAAAAGTTTAGGACTGAATTGGTACCAATGCAATAGGTTTAGGACTTTTTTGGTACTTTTCCCGGCATTTCTTTCATCACTACAGCATCGACGCCTTTTCTTTTCCCCACGCCTGTGATGTATTAAGACCCATCGATGCTGAGCAAAGCAAGAGGGTAAATGAATCATCAGAAACCACCATGACTAGAGCACTCGTTTCCAAACTTACAGTCACAATCTTCTAGTCATCTTGGCCTTCCAATCCAACATTGTTTCCAATTCAAGGCAACGAAAGAGCAACGACAGCACCTCCTTCCCGGATTTGTGGGGGTCCAAGCTGTGGATAGGTTGACATGTCGTCCATGGTTACCCGATAATGGACAAACGTTATTG
Organism: Eucalyptus decipiens; assembly: GCA_014182575.1. Lineage (NCBI taxonomy): Eukaryota > Viridiplantae > Streptophyta > Magnoliopsida > Myrtales > Myrtaceae > Eucalyptus > Eucalyptus decipiens. The sequence continues at coordinate 52,534,920 of CM024611.1, read as the reverse complement.
CTACTCTCAATCGAATCCATTGATAACCGTAGCAAAAGGAAATAGGTAATTGGAATGAATTTGAGATCATTCCTCCAATTTAGCTAATTGAATTAGACATCATTGACAAACAACAAAACACCCTTCCTAGTTTAGAATTACCAATTATGAAAAGCACAATATGAATCTAGATCAATAGGAAAAGAACCCCAAAGCCCCAGAATCGATTAAGAGAAACTCAGGCAAATGCCGTTGTTCTCATACGTTCAGCCAAGTCAGATAATTTCATGATCAAAATAGTGTTTCACTTTCACTTAAATCATGTGACAGCATGCCATCACCATTGTCCACGAAAGGATAAATGTGTCACATAGTACGAATTTAGACCTTTTGAAGTAAAAAAAAAAAGAAGAAGAAGAGTAAATGTGTTACGGTGGACATAATTTAAAATTTTCATGACATTTTCCTTTTTTTTTCTATTATCGAATTGTTAATCTTGACAGCACCTATATAGAAAAATTAAATATTTAAAAGTTTATTTCTATAAGGAAACTTATATTTCGCAATTGCGCCTATTTGGATGGTCAATCATTTAAAATAATTGTTTGTGTATATAGAGGTTTTATTTTGAAGCATCTATAAAAAAAAAACAAAAAATAAGACTGATTTTGAGGCTGAACTATTATGTTGAGATATATTAAATGTCTAAAAAGATATTTTTTTTTTTCTAGATCGGGCATATTTTGGTAATAGATGTTTAAAATAATCATTTATATAACATTCATATTCTATTTGGAAATACCTATAGGCCGGATATTTATAGTGTGAATAATAATCATTTTGTTTCTTTATTTTTTTTATTTTTTATTTTTTGCTTTTGAGAACAAGGTCTAGAATATAATTCTGTTTAGTAGCACAATTTCTTTTTTTTTTTTTTGAGAAAACTTTTTTGCTAAGAAAAAGGTTTATAATAGAAATGAGAAGCATAATTTTTTTACTTTGATATTTCTAACATAAATGATAAATAAAAACTTTTCTTATTGTTCATCCTACCGCTAGCCAACTACCAATCTGCCACCTCTTGCTACCACTCGATGTCCACTACCTCTTGCTACCAAGCCACCCAGGAGGGAACTATTTAAGAAAGCATATCAACAAAAATTTTGTGTCATTTTTAAACTCGTATTTTTGCTTAGAAATTTGTTTAGAGAATAAAAATAGAAAAATATGTTTTTGACTAGAAATAGGGCTAATGAATAGAATGGTTGTCATTCGCGCCCTCAAGTAGAGGAAAGAAATTCGTGCATCTAAATTATAAGAAGAAAACGAAAAAACTAATGTTTTGAGAAGTTATATTCCATGAATTCAGCACATTTAGGTACCAAATGCTATAACATAATTGCGTTTAATTTGATCATATCATTTTATAAATAGATGTTTGATAACAAAGTAGGGAAAGACAATTTTGCATAGAACTTGTCCATCACGTGATCTCGTTCTATAATTATGCCTCACTCCAAATGTCCTCGGCACTAAAGATGCTCTGCCCATAAGTGGATCTAAACATTTGGAGTAGCAGGGGAAGCTGTAGTACAACAAATAAAGCCACGGGGAGATAGGCCAGCAAAGTGATGGGAATGAGAACCCACTCCACTCTCTTATCCAACACAATTGTGAGCGTTGCAGAAAAGGCGACCAGCATGAAAGCTAAGGAAAGGAAGAGAAAACCAAGGCCCGTTATGATCTTCTTAGGCAACGAGTAAAGGAAATCTTGCGCCTCGTACCGCGGGTTATGATGGCCAGAAATAGCAAGATGGCTGTCATGGAGGAGAACAAACCTAACGCATCTGAAATTGTGAAAACCAGGGAGAGAGTCCTTTCCTAATAACAATGGGAATCCAGTTTTGTCATCATTCCCTCCAGGCACAGTAAAAGCGGCAGCAAACAATACAGTGCCAATTAGAGTTGAGACGATCATACATGAATTTGCTGTATCCTTCACCCACTTCTCTGCATTCTTAAGCAATGTTTTGTGATTCTCCACAAATAGATTCCAAAATGTTTTCCCCTTGTGGTGTTCATCTCTCATGCTACAGATAATCCAGCTTTCCATAGCCTACGTATAAAACTCACAAATAATAGTTTCAACAAGTGGATAGAGTACTAAAAATTTTCAAAAAAAATGACAAAGGAACATCTCAGGGAGATTAAGACTTATCGAACACATAGATGCAAAATTGCGTAGAGATCAAGTCCAACTTTGTAGGTAGAATTACAAGGACTTTCTTCTGAGTTTCTATGATGATTTTGTGCTTCATTTTAGTCAAATAATATATGCATAGAAAGCACAATAAAGACATAATTGAATGACGATCTTTGAAGTACTATGAGAATAACAGTCTATTTTGGATCACAAAAAATCAAATAATAAATAATTATAAATTGTTGTGGGATTCATTCCTTTAAGAATTTATAACTTACAACAAGCTGTTATTTTTACAATGGCCCAAAGACTACTATGCTAGTAAAGATTAGAAATCCGAGAATGAGACTTTTAGTTCTTCTATGTGCTTTATTTTATTTTATTTTTTGTTCGGATACATGCTTTATTGAACCCTGTGTTTTTTTTTAGAGTCATTTGAGTCAAAAGTCAATCGTAGTATTTATGATTTGTGTAGGGTTATTGGTCATCTCTTGGGAAAAAAAAATGTCTTAAAATTTGCCTATGCTTAGAAGGTGGTTTGAAGTTATGAACATAGACAAACCCCTTTAAGGCTCCATTAATAGTGAGTGAAAGTTTTCTGAATTTCTAGAATCAAACATTTGGATTAGAGTTTCGCTAACTCTATATCTCTTTGGTGGACTCCACTAAGTAATGAATTACATACCTCGTATCTTGAGGCGGATTCCTTGGGAAGTGGGCTTCTTCTCTTTATATGCCTTATATTCTCAAGAGGATTCCTTAGATGGTGGGCATTTATCCAAACATATGCCCAGTATCTTGAGGGGATTCTTTAGGTGGTAAGCATTTCTTTCATCGTGCTTGTGTTATTTTCTAAATCTCTGACCCTCTGGTATGAGTTGGTATTAAAGCCTAGGTTATGGCTGGTTGTCTTCATTGTGGACCTAGTGGCGACCATTGTGATGTCAAACTAGAAAATTTCAGTAGACAGACACATAACTGCAAGAACAATTGGAGAAATTTCAGTGTTCCGACGTGATGATCCCCGTTATGACCTTGAAGTAGAAGACAATGAAGATGATATTACCCTTTTCCGTGGTGTCACGTTAAACGCAACTAGTGAAGAGGCTCTGTTGTTCCACTATTGAAGGAATGTGATTCTTTCAATTTTGATGTCAAATTCGACATTTTGAAAGACTTCATCTATTGGCTTGAGACATGTTGAAAGAAAAAAAGGTGCATTGTTTCTCCACTTGGGATGCTTTGTTCAACTATGGTACTTGATTCATATTCATACTTGAAATATTAACCAATTTATCATAAATATATTGTACGAATATCAATTTAATTCTAAATTTTTCAATTTTATCAAATTAGTCATAAATTTTTGCATGAAACTCCAATGTCTCGATTTTGGTCAATTCTACCAAAAATTGCTATCTAGTTGTTGCTGGCGGTCCTCTGTGGCATATTGCCACATTATATATTTTAGATGAAAATTGATTGTAAGAATGACATTAAAATTTCACACAAAGATTTAAGACGAAATTAAAACTATTGAAAAGTTTAAGATGATATCCGTATGATAGATCTGAGACTGATCAGACAATTTCTCATATTCATATTTCTCTTGTTTCCCTTCTTTAGTATAATTATATGTATTTTGCATTCTTCTCAAATCTGCAAATCTGTTCCTCTTATTTCTTGGATTGATTGATGTGATTGATTGGGAAGTTGTCATGGCCTTGGCCATCCTGTTTCATACATTAGAACTAACCCTATCAATCTCTTTATTTATCCCTTATCATCTTCACATTAATCGTTGGCGCACATATTCATTTTGTTTTTATAAATTTCATTTTCAAGCATCCAGTAAATGGTAATCAAGTGCATTGATTACTTAATTGATTGTTCAAAAGTAAATTAAATAACATGCTATACGAAAGGATTGACAAAGGATTGACACAGTTAGAAAGTAGGTAATTTCCAACCCTTAGAAACTAAAATTTAATGTTTCAGATCCAAACAATTATATATAAATTGCTTTAAGCTAGAATCAGTTATACATGCCAAAAGTTTGGATATGACCAGCTAGTGAGGTTACAAGGGTGTTCCATGGGCCTAGAGTGGTGGCAACGATGATGCCCATGCGAGGGCCACTCACGCCTCCTCCAGTAATGGCGGGCTATGTCGCTGCCAGCATTGAGCAAGGGTGGCCAATCCTTATTGGCGGTCCGGCAAGGGTCGTTGCACTCTAAGCAACCTCGTGACGATCCCTAAACCTTGCTAGTGACAAAGGGGGCGACCCCTTCCTGTTCCTCTTCGATCATCACTCTCTCTATTATTTGGACTTTTTTGAGACTCTGGTCATTCATACTTTTACTTTTTATGATGTGGCACCTATTTGCACCATATCAATGCCAATTGTTCAAAAAATAAAAGAAAATTAATTAAAAGGAATCAATTTTCCGTCCATTAAAAATTGATGGAACTAACAAAAGGGCCAATGTGAAAGACAGAGACAAACTCTAGGACTTACTAAGTATGAATTCAAAGTTTTAGGACTTAAGTGCAAGATTGACATACATTTTAGGACTCTTGTTGTACTTAATTGTCCCAAGTTTAATTTTTCATACTTTACCAAAAAAAAAAAGTTTAATTTTTCATGACAGAGACTAAAGAGTTGAAATGAAATAAAGGTAAATATATAGTAAAAGCTTCAAGATATCATTTTTTTTTTTTGGGGAATAAAACGTTTGAATGATTAAAATTTTAGTTAATAGCTAAATTAACTAATGAGAAGTATTCTTAATTTAATAGCTATTCAAATGAAAATAGTGGCCATAAATGAACTTAGCTAACCTTATGATATAAAAAAAAAAAAATAGAAGATACGATTCTTAGTACTTTTATTAAATCATTATCATCCACATACATTTAATTATATGTGAACTACACTATAATCTTAGATACAAAATATGATACAACGGAACGAACAAAGCTATCGTGAAAGTATCAATAAAACTGATTTACATGTTTTTTGGGCCCCACGTTAATGTATATGGGTTATACATGAAATGATTTGCATAATAATCCCCTAATTGCATTGTAACAGACACCTATGTAAAGAGTTGGTTGAATTTAAGTGGTGGACCATAGCTAAATTAGTAAAATTGAAATGCAATTTAATTATGATTAGTCTCCATCAGTTTTCAATGCCCCAATTTCTCTAATTAGTCTCCCTTAATTTCTATAAATTGTTTTAAGGATGTAGTGTCGCTTCTCGACGTACCTTAAGAATTTATGTTTAGCATGTTGCATTTAAAAGTTCTATGTACCAACAAAGTGTTGGCTTAGATAACAAATGATTTTCTTCTTGTCATTGTGGTCTTGGATTCAAGTCATATTGGAATCATTTATGGCGCAATCTGCCCTTAAAATCACCCAAGAAAGTAGACCTCCTGGTGAGCAAACACTTGACCGATATCACCCAACCGCTATTGAAAAAAAGAAGAAAAAAAGAAGGTTCTATGTATATTCTCAAGACTATCTAAATAAAGTTCTAGCTATTATATTTTAAGAAACTTGTCAAGGAGATTATCATTAAACACGGTTACTAAATATATGAAATGAAAAAATACCTTGAACCATTGGAGTTCTCTTTGCATTTGAAAAGCTGCTCCTGCGACATTAGTTAGCGCATTGAAATTAGGGTAGTACTGTTCTCCTGCGTACTCTGCTACTGCGATCATCATTTCCTCCGATTCTTTCCGTGTAGGCGCTCGAACTAACGACAACTCATTAGTGGAGTTTACCTTCAAAAAGAGGCTGAGAGTCCTTTCTTGGCGACACTTCACAGCAAGTGTTATCAGCTTCTTACTACGACGTGAAATCCGATTAAGATCCGGAAAAGACTGAATACATAGCTTCACGAGTTCACTGATTCCGTTTCCTGCAGCTCGATCCAACAAGTCCGCTTGAAGAAACTTGTTGATTTCGGTAGTTTCCATAGTAGATATAGCGATGCAAACTTGTTTTGCCAACTCGACCGCTGTCGCGTGTCTCATCTTCATCTCGTGAACTCTCTTGATTGTGGGAACTACAAAATGTCAAAAATAAAGGAAAAAGGAAAATATAAAACCAAGGGGCGGCAATTGGATTAAGAAAATTTTTTTTTCTTTTTTAAGACACCAAATTGCATCTAACAAACATATTACTTATTCTCATAATTTCACTCATTTAGAGTTTGGGTCGGCGGGTGACTGGGAGAATGATCTCATTTTTTTTTTTTTTTTTTTTTTTTATAATGTGTGTGTGTGTGTGTGTGTGTGTGTGTGTGTGAGTGTGTGTGTGTGTGTTAAGGAAAGCTATTTTGATTTTTTTTCTCTACTTTGCGATTCAGTCCTCAAATGCAAACAGTGAGTTTTAGCAATTGCTGATGCAAAGCACAAAAAGGGTATACAATCATATCTGGCATTTTCCAAGAAAAGGTTTATATCATGTCTGGATGAAAAAAAAAAAAAAAAGGATATGAAGAAAGTAGAAGTGATTAGAGGGTAGTGATTTTCCCTGAAGTTCAAACAAGGCTTTACAATGTTTATCATTATTAAGAGAATATAATTATAAGACTTAAGCTGATAGAACGGTTCTGAAAACAACCACGCTAATAACATATGTCTAGCTAGAGTAAATCGCAGTATTCTTTGCATATATAAGATTATTTTGGATATTATTTTTCAAATGTGCATAGCAACTAGTAATAAAATATAAAAAAATCAATTAATCGTGCAATCCAATGTTTTGTTATTTGTGCTCAGTACAAGAGCAAAACCTTTTTTTGCCTGAAATGCTGGATTATAAGAAAAGGAGAAAACACCTTTACTATCTAACCAACAGCTCGTTGGCATAGGATATATAACTTGGGATGGAATTCTGGGATGCACAAAATTCGCTCCCACTGAAATATTCTTTTATTCCAAGCCCTCCCAAACATATTATTTCGATTTTTCCTACCTGCTCCTTTTCCTATTCTTCACGCCTTTTTATAGTTGCCAAATGAAAATGTAAATTTACCATGTTAAATGTGATTAAACTATAAACCCATGCCTTCTTCTGTTGCAACCTTATTTCATAGTCAATGACGCTAGGAGCTCACCCTGGTTCCATGCCTGATTCTCGTACCCTCTCAATGTATCTTAATAAAATGAAAGCGTACCTAAAATTTTGGCAACATTCCAAAGTGATCTTGTAAGACATTGAAGCGCTGCAATCATGTTACAGAGAGAACACAGTCACCGGATAGAAATCACTGTAAGACCTCATGATTAGTTAGGTACATTGTCGGATTAATTAAGTTATACGATACTTGTGCACATGGTTGAGTTATATATGGTTCCCAATGGATAGCTAATCCATAAAGTAGTTCAATTTCAGGCTATTGTTCAAGTAAAACTAGGTTAAGGAACCAGAACATATCCTAAAAAGAAACAATCAATTCCAGTTTCTTTCGCTAGTACGGAGAGAATCAATCCAAGAATATTGACTTAAAGTTCACGATCATGAAAATTCCTAAGATAATACCCAACAGCAAATATGCGTACCCACCCAGATCCGAATTTTTATCTGCTGCTGTGTAGTTCAAGTCCACCGGAACACCTTCAGTTTAGAGAAAAAAGAGCAGGTGATGAGCCAGGTATGATCATCTTGAAGGGAATGAGTAACGAAGGGATGTGAGTGCAGAAAGTACTTGCATTTGTATATCAATGCTTCCAAAACACCGAGCTTGTTTTTGCCGGGAAAGTGAGACCGCATCAATGCCAATGAGTACAGTATAGTTTTGCCTTCATGCTCTGTACTTTTCATGGTCATTAACCAAGGATACCGCCTGACTAGATGAAGGACGATATCTATCCGAATTCACCATCAAAGTTGATCGGGAAAATTAGCTAAGTCTAGAATAAAGGAATAAACAAATGGAATTGAGATAAAGAGTGATGGTGGTTTTACCATGATGACCAGCGTAGGTGAGATCCAAAATGAAATTAATTGCAGCGGGCCTGGTGAAGGGGTGAGTTGGCCCACCGTTTATTGTCCCTTTCGCGAGGAACCAGGGAATCTCCTTATGCATAGAAGCTTGCCGAGCAGATACTTCCAAAGGAACACGTCCTTCATTATCTGCAAGTTGCGTCAACTTAGGATTACTACTAACTAATGCCTTGACCATCCTTATCCTTTGACTTAGGACAGCATAGTGGAGGGCAGTGCGGCCAACACAATCAACCATCTCAAGCACGTATGCAGCGTCTGGAGATTCAGACAAGAGCTTAGCCAGGTTCTCAACAAATTGGTCTTGTGCACTCAAAGCGGCTATGTGAAGCGCTGTTTCTAATCTGTGTGTTATTTTGGCCTTCTTTGAAGCAGGATCTTGTTCGAAAATTTTTTTAGCAGATTCCCAATCACCCTTGTATGCAGCTTCCAACAATGGTCGGTAATAGTATCTACCTGCAATAGATGCAAACTTTTCAGGCCATCTTGTTCATACGTTTTCCTTTCAGACATTGAGAATTGTCCCAGAAAAGAACAATTTGATGAAGATCTACCCCGAATATTAATTTCACAATGAAATAACTCTTTTGAGGGATAACGCACCTTGAGCACCTCTAGATGGAGGAGAAGCTAATACAACGCTTAAAAGAAGATCTATAATAAGTGTAGGAGAAAGAGTGAGCACAAAATCCTTCCCGTACTGAATATTTTTTCTTCTCGTTTTCTTAGCCAAGGTTAGGGCTATGTTTGTTCGATGATAAAGCAAAGAAAAAGAACCATGAGAAAATACAAGTTCCAGCATCTTTTAAGATGGCTGATATCTAATTTTTCTCAGTTGGAACATGAACATGTACCTGCAGGTTGTTTTGCGTGATTTGGATCTCGTTGTTTTTCACTTGGTTGCGTTGCCATTGGGTTGCTCTCTTGGTTAGAGTCTTTCAACAACAAAATAAAGGAAGAATGCAAAAATGGGTAAGATTAAGAGTTTTAGTCTTCCTAGGGGGAGTTCATTCCTTTCGTATATACTAGTAATTCCCTTAAAGTACAAGGAAGCATCTACAATTACAACAAGCAAGCATATCTTTGTTTCCACTTTATAGTGGTTGGATTAGTTGAGTGTAAAATAGTTTATCCTTGGGAATATGAACTAGACCTTTACTAATGGGCAAGTAGCCTTAGGCTCGAGAGTCTCAAATCATTATGTTTCAATCCTTGGTCATGGAACCATTACTTTAAGACGATTCTATCCCTCTTTCTTATTATATAGATCACTCCTTCCCTTACACTATGATCACATTGAGTGTTTACCAAGTTAAGTTGGTTCTTGGGCCTAGGAAAGTTATGCGGGCAACTTAATTTGCTAGCCTTTAGTGATATATAACTATGACCAAAATGAGCACCTCACTTTTATCATAAGCCTAAAAGTTAAAACAGAGACCTTCAATTTAGTATAATGTGGAATCTTTCTAGACACAGTTTTCATGCAAAATATAGTTATACCACGTAAATTCTCCGATTTTTTGTTTTCATCTCCAAAATTCTCAAAGAAATATGTTTGATAGAAATTTTTGTTGTTGTGTTTTCTAAACCTCAAACATTAAAACTGAAATGTCCACATGAAACAGCACGATCGATGATCACTTAATGTTCTATCCACCATGAGGCAAATAGCATTACCAAGCGACGGACTCGTTTTTGAAACTACCTGAAAAACAAGTAGCTCGAATGCTAGAAAAGTTAATGTCTAGAAAATATTATAGTACTATGCTCCTTTTGCAAAAAATATGTGACAATTTTGGAAAATGTTTTCCAAAAAGTCATTTTTCAAGAAAATGATATTATTTTCCGGTGTTTGATTAAAATTTGAAAATAAACCCACGCTTGAACTTTGTGGACCAAAGCTTGAGTATCAATGACCCAAGCATGTCCTTTATGGACCGCGGCTCAAGTGCCAAGGAATTGGGCACAGGCACTAGGGGTTTGAGCCTGGCCTCGATGGATCCAAGCATGGCACAAGGGGCCTGGGCCCGTCCATTAGAGACTTGGTCTTGAATGCCAGTACTTGGGGATCAATGATAAAGCTTTCATGCCCAAGCTTATAGTTTTAAGTCCAATCACCGATACTTGGTAATATTTTGGAGAATGTTTTTTGGTTTTTCAAAAAGGGAAGTCATTTTCTTGACTTTAACCATAGGCTTTCTATGGATTGGCAAAACATTTTCCATTGATTCATTTTCCTAAGCAAACCAAACTCTAGAAATTAAAACAAATATTTTTTTCAAAAAATATTTTTCGCAAAATGAATGGAGCATGATCATTTGAGTTTAAGGAAGGAAAAAAAAAAATACCATGAACGTCGACCCACAAATATTGATTAGGAGAAGAATGATGACCTTTCGGGGTCATCTGAAATGCTTCGGGAACGTGGACCCACAAATATTGATTTTGTCGTCCAAAACTCCGTTGCCGAAAATCCCTCCGAAACTCCAAGGAGTGCAGGTCCTTCCTTGTTGGTGGGAGATACGTAAGGTTCCATGTCCAATCTCTTCTGCCTATATTCAAGTATGTTAAGTAACAAACAAAAGATGATCGTGGATAAACAACATTGGTGTTTTATCTTCATTAACGCATCGACCACACCCCAAATGTCCTGCTCCTGATTTCATTAACACATACCATTGTGGTTAGTGCCTTACGCTATTCTTGGAAGCATGTGCGTATGGAAATTGCACCCAAAAAAAAAAAAAAAAAAAGTTCTCACAATTTTAGATTTTCCTCCTCTTTCTACTCACCAAAAGGAAAATTTTCCAAATTTTCCACTCCAATTATCTTTCCCCCCAATTTTCCCCAATTGCCAAATGGAGTCATAATTCACATAAAGCTACGACAACCAAGCCTTCACCCATTAGATATAGCCGTCTCGAAGAAACCATTTTGTTATTAGACTCTAGCTCAATTCCATGTAATGTGTAATATTGCAATATTAGGACTATCAAAGTCCTAACTTGGCCTGATTAGGAAGACCATTTCTTCATGGAGCATTATATTATTGGTGCAATAAATTGTATAGTTATTTATGCTCAGCAGGAGCAAAAACTTTTTCTTTCTCCATTCTATTGTCTCTAACAAAGTCAAAATTTCCCCATGAGATCACATAATGGAAAGTGGCGTTTGAGTTTACTTGTTACACCCCAATGACATAGCGAATAGATTTAAAATTGACTCTATTTTAAAATCACTTTTAATCTGATAAAAATACGCAACACACTTCACTTCTGTTTTCTTTTTGTTCTTAGACAAAAATAGAAGAATCAGGGACAAGGCTAATGGGTATCTCGGGTGCATACAAAAGTTGGGTTAAGATGACAAATGCAATTATGGGCAAAAGTTGTGAAAAATTTTGGGAACTAAAGGACTTTTTTTAGCGATCAGTTAGTGTTTGGACTAATTTGGTGCACTTCCAGTGGTCCGCCTTCTTGAGTAATCTTCAAGCGTCCCATATCGTCCTAATGTATTTACTATTTACTATCTTATTTTCTTAAGTGCTTCCAACAAATCTGGATTACGGGATTATAAGAAGAGAAGAAAACTCCTTTATTATCTAACCAATAGCTTGTTGGCATAGGATATATAAAATAGGTTGGAATTATGGGATGGACGATTTTATTAGGACCCACGAAATTCGCTCTCACTAAAATATTCTTCTAAACCAAGCTCTCCCAAACAACTTATTGCCAAATAAAAGTGTAAATTACTATGTTTAATGCGATTAAATGAAAAACTCATGCGATCATCTATTGCAACCTTATTTCAGAGTCAATGACGCTAGAGGCCTGCCCTTAGTCCCATGCCCAATTTCTGCAACTCGCTCAACGTATTCTTCTATGCTGTATTGAGATGAAGTATCTGTCCAAGAAAATATTTAGGTTATCATCAAATCTCGTCTCAATTTACAATTTCACAACTCTTGCAATTAGAATTTCGTGAATATTGAAAATCTTTCGAAAAATTTAAGAATATTAGCACATGAAATCAATTATAACTTAGTTACACATTCTCAGTTGGTTGACATGTGAAAAAATTGAATTACTAACAAACTTTACACGCATGTTACTCATCCAATGATAAATGTGCAATGATTTTTCTTTTCTTTTTTATACAGGCAATGTGCCTAACACAAGTTCTTTTCCAAATTATGGCAAAGAATTAAGTAGGAGCTTTTTTCTCCTTATAAAAGAAGTAAAAAACAAACAAGCCATGAGAAAATTACCAAAATAGTATTAAGTCTATTTTGTTTGTGCCAATTTAAGCCTAAACCTTTTAATTATACCAATTAAGTCTTAAACATTTTAATGTTTTGCAAATTGAGTCCATCTAATCAATTTTAGTTGGAAACTACTGACAAATATGCCGGCTGTCCTACCTAGCACGGCCGAAGCTAAGATGAACATTTTTTAATTATATTTTTATAATAATAATAATTTTGTTTTGTTTTTGTTTTTTTTTCCTTTTTTTACTTTTTTTACTTTTTTTTTGGATTGAAAGCTGGCGAAGGCCCGTGGCCCTCATTGTGGCTGGCAAGGGCTTGGCAGGCCTCCCCCAATGCCCTTGGCAACCATCGCAAGAGCATCGCGGCCATCTTTTTCAATATTTTTGCAATGGATGCGACCTTTTCAGTCCATTTTGTTACTGTGCTTTCCTTGCATACATTAAGAAGTGTCCCAGAAAAGAACAATTTGATGAAGATCCGCCCCAAATGTTAATTTTACGATGCAATAACAATTTTAAAATATAACACACCCGAACCGCCTCTGATTAGAGAATGAACTGATCCAATGCTGTACCCGAACATCTTCAATAAATGCGGGAGGCGAGTGAGCACAAAAATCCTTCCCATACGATTATTTTTCTCTTTTCTTTCACTAGCCAAGGTCAGGGTTATGTTTGTCCGATGATAGAGCAAAGAAATAGAACCATGAGAAAATACAAGTTCCAACATATTTTAAGACCACATCACACCTGTCAGCGGTTCTGCTTGATTCGAATTTCCTTGTATTTCAGTTGGTTGTGCCATCACTGGTTTGCTCTCCTGGTTAGAGTCTTTCAACAACAAAGTAAATGAAGAATGCAAAATTGGATAAGATATTCAGTTATCAAAGAATTTTACTCTCCCTAGGATGTTCATTCCTTCCTTTTATACAACTACCTTTCTTAAAGTAAAGGTAAGCCTCTACAACAGCAAGCAAGCACATCTTTTTTCCTTTTTTCCCACTTTATAGCAATTGGATTACTTGAGTGTAAAATAGTTTATCCTGAGAATATAGACTAGTCCTATGTCAGTGGGCAAGCAGCCTCACACTTTTGTGCCACAAATCATTAGGTTCAGTTCCTAATGATGGAACCATTACTTTAAGGTGACTTCATCACTCTTTGTTATAATAGAGTTCATTCCATCCCCTTACCCCATGATCAAGTTGAGTCTCTACCAAGATAAGTTGCTTCTTTTCTTGAGCTCCAAAAAGCCATGCAAGCAAAATTTAATTTGAAAGCCTTTAGCCGTTTAAAGCTCTCAGCAAATTGGGCATCTCACTTTTTTTTTTTTTTTGGTAAGTAATGGGCATCTCACTTTCGTCAAGCCCCAAAGCAAAATTAAAGAACTTCAATTTGATTTAAGGCAGAAACTTTCTAAAAATACAGCTTTCGACCAAAATTAGTTATGCAATGGAAATTTTCCATTTTCTAGTTTTCATCTTAAATACATTTGGTGGAATTTTATTTTATTTTTTGGTAAGGACATTTGGTGGAAATTTTTGGTTGCTCAGTTTTCTAACTACTTAAAACCCAAAACGGCCAAAATTGACCTTATTTTTTACAGTACACCAAAAAAGTATTTATGATTTTCATTCTCGTTGAAAACTCTTGTTTTTTTACTCACCGAGCATATTATCAAGATAATAGAAGATGTAAACAAAAAACAGATTTCATTAGAACATTTTTGTGAACTAAATACCTTGGGGGAAATTGTCTGATATGTCCTAAATCTATGGTATAGATGCCTAGTTTGCCAAGTTAGTTATAAATACTCGCAAAATTCTAACGTGGTCGGTCCAGCCTATTTTCGCTAAAAATCTTCTTTCTGAAGCTCCCTTTCGCGACTGGCACTCCGGAGCACCTACAAAGATGAGGCACACACCTTTCTGCACAGAGAGAGGAGGGCATTGAATCACTCATGGAGACCTGTTCTCTCCCTCTCCTGAGCTCCACCTTCCTCACGCCTGGATTCCTCTGCACATGCCAACAGTCTCTGCGTTAACTTTTTCATCTTTCTATGGGCTGGGTCCGCCCCTTGTGGGCCCAGCTAACATTAAATAAAAGAAAAGAGAAGGAGTCAAAAGTCAAAAAGCAAAAAGAACAAAAGAAAAGAGTTGCTTCGCGTGCGTGGGCGAGCCCGAGAGAAGAGGAGAGAGAAAAACGGAGAGTACACCGAGAGGGAGGGGGGCACCGAAAGAGCTTGAAGAAGAAGGGAAAAGAGGGCTGCTACTTTGCTGTCTGGATTCTATGGCCAAACTTTGACGGAATTAGCTCAAATTTGAGTATATTATTTGTGGGATGGCCCTTGGTCGGTTTCGTTCGTTGAGAATCCCCTCCAAATATTTCAATCACAGTTACACTTTTTTTACTTCATTTATGTTGATCAACATTTATGGTGAGGAAATATCATTGTATTATTAATATTAAGTCTCTAGTGTATGATTACAAAAGAACACTTCATGTATCCTTCTTGGTGATTAATGGAAGTTTTTAGGTGGTCTGTGATTTTTTCCACATTGGATTTTCACGTAAACCATGATGTTGTTATTGATTTTGTCTTCTTATCATTTTGGCATTAAACTTATTTATTGTAAAGTTGTGATGATTGGTTGTTAACTTGTTACTAGAGCTAAGTTGTTTTCGGTCAGTTTAGTTTATGTGGAAAAAATAATCTTGGATTGGGTTTAGCTCATGATAAATTGTTGCCCGTTCTCCCCAACACTCTCGAGCTCTCCAGCAGCATCAGGGAGCTCTCATGATTCTTCTCCCTCACCTCTCTGGGCTCCCTCACTGTACCACCAGCTGAGCTGCCAGAACAATGTCGCGACGGTTGCCGACACCTACTCGACTTCAGGCAATCGCTGCTGTCGGCACTGACGAGTTCGGTGGAGAGGCTCTGTTTTCTGGATGTTGAATTTGTGGAAACGTGATACGAGTATAAATCACAAAAACTCACTTTCCCTCTTGCAATATTTTTCTCACACCACAATACAACACTTGGAGCAAACTACCTCCTGCAATGCTCGGAGTACATCGACTCTTACAAATACTCAACTCTTTTTATTTTCCTTACACTACGGACTGATTCCCATCTCTACATCTGCGAGACTCTCTAAATCTTGAAGCTTTCTCTGGCCTCTTTAATTTCCTCCCATCTCTCTTACGTCGAGTGCTCCATGATTGTTGACCAACTTGCTCCTTAAGGAAATTCCACAAAAGACAAAAGCCACCGTTTACAGCTGTTCAGGAAGCCGGCAAAAATGGCTCCTAATCTGGACAAGTCTAGAGAGAGAGAGAGGTGGTGCAATATCAATATCGGATCCTATATTTTCGTCGTTCAAGAGCTTGCTCTTCTCGTTCAAACCTTTATTCATCCATTCCTGGAGTTCCAGTCGCTCGTCCCACGCCTCAGTGACTGCCATGGAAGTGCTGGTTTCGCCTAAAAGTGCCCTTGCCGAGACGGACTTGACAGCTCCCTGTTTTGGCGTTTTTCCTTGATTCAAGTCTTCCATTGGCGACTTGATTTTCTGCTCTGTTTCTGGATCGCTACTGCTGTGGTTCGCCCCCCTGTTGAAAGAATATGAACGGCCAGCTTGCCACCATCGCTGATTGCTCAAAACTGAACATTCACTGGGATGGAAAGCAAGAGTCAAACCAAATCTGGAGAGAGACGGAAGATACGAGGAAGAGATATGACACAAAGAAAACTGGGAGAGTGGGAGCCACGGAAATTCATCATCACTTGGTGTTTACGGAACCCCGCTAGAATCTCCCTATTGTCTGAGCCTCAGTTGGTTGGTTGTGGCTGTAGAAGCTCCAATCCAAGTAGTCTACCTTGAATACTCTTCGGCAGTTGATAAAATCGCTGTTTGTTCTTTGCCACTGTATAATATTAGGCTTTTCAGTCAAGCCAAATCACGTCTTGTTATTGTAGAGCCTCTAAAATCGCTTAGTGGCCTCCATGGCATGTTGCCAACATCAACTCGCTTCAATACCGTCAGGCCGTTTTTTGTTCCGTTTGATTTTCAAAGTCGATCACATGTCCGGATTTTCATCTCACTATGGTTTCCCAGTTCTACTTAGCTGAAGTTGAAGAGAACGCCAGACATCACAGATGATGAAATGAGCGCCATTTTGCTGCTGCTACCTGTGAAATCACCGGCTCGGTTTCCGTGCATGTTGAAATCCCGGAACACTAAGCTCTCCGACCCCTCCTCCTTCAGGTCCTATTGAAACCTAGAGAATATTCGATTTCGCCTTACTATCACTTCATCAATTGCCGGTAGTTTTTATCATAATCTTTTTCAACTGCACGTAAAGGTGCATTGAAAAAATCAGTGAGTTGAACTCGATAAAACAGCGGTACAAATTCCTGTTATGGGATTGAATCATGGGCAGAGAGCACTTGGGGACGATTTGATTCAGCTGTAGAGAACGCAACACAAAATCAAGAGACCTTGGCTGAAAGCAGAGCCAATAGAGAAGACAAATGACGGAGGGGATGATCCGTTCGCTTCCCCCGTCTCCCTCGAGAGCATTGTCTGTTATGCCATTTCACTTTCTCAGCGGAGCTAGGCTCAACCTCTGGGAGAGATTGCTATGCAAATTTCAGCACTTCTACTGAGTTTCTACTCGAATGTATTTGATACGGACGACTCATAAGATTAGACACGTCCGCCTGCTCTTTTTCTATCTGAAGGTGCTCCGCTGGAGTTGAACTCCATACCGACCTGGGTACGTAGGATCTTGCCAAAGAGCATTAATTTATCATCTAATTTTGATCACCTTAGGTTCACTCTTTTTCCAGTTTAGCGCCTAAGTTGCTTGCGCTAATAATACTTGCGAACGAGGCGCTCTTTGGTTTTTTTCATTCTTCTCCTGATAAGTAGTTATATAAGTAATGTGAAATATTAGCGCATTCAGTGTGAGTGTAACTTTTCTTTTTCACAAACAGTCTTATCCACCATTGATTTAAGAGTTGGAACCGCTTATTATCTCCCCTAACCATCAAAATCAACAGTGTATAAAGCCGTATGTGGAAAATTTTTCTTTTTCTCTGCCGGTGTCTGCTATAATTACTGTATTAATATTTCTATTTATAATTTATATGCTGGAATGGAAAATAATATTGCATGCGAATTAGGGGTGGCAATGGGACTGGACAGGTGCACGATTGCAAAGCGGATGTGGGCGATTGCATCCTGATTCCACTATTCTTAAAGATGCCCTATCATAGGCCCATCTCCTGCGCAAGGACATCTACGAGCTCCATTCCCAACCCCCAGCAAGAATGCGGATTTCCCCGTCACACTTGCCCTCCTTGATAATAACTTCAATATTAAAAATTATTTCTTCAACAAGCCTCTCAAAAAGTTTTGCAAGTTGAAAAAAATCATTTATGCGAAAAAAAACGAATTTGGGATTCTTAAATCCTTTTAGAATATAATTTACTTTGAGAATTTGCCGTAATAAATTGATGAGAAAAAGGAATGAAGTATTGAAAGTATTCATGTTATATTAAAATCTATGTTTGAAAATAAGAAACTTTATATTACTAAAGTAATACAACTTATATAAAGGAGCAAGGTTAATACTAGAAATCTCCACCGTTTAGACATAGGATCGCGGGTCTAGATGGGTTCATGGGGAGGGGCCAATCATATCTATCACCACAACTCCCCATATGCAAGGCAGGAAAATTCTCCCCATCATATGGTAGTTAATCAGCATTTCGAGCTTAATATTCGTTTTTCAATGAAGTGATTTATATATCTACATGAATGAGTATGTTGTTATTTGTCAGTATTTGCAACAAATTTTTTCATGCCTCTGTAAAATTTTGTGAAATTGCCACCAACTATTCTAACGTAAAAAACTAAAACCGATAGATGAATGCATTCCTTTAATATAAGTTAGAATTTGGTCTAATACTAAAAAGTTGAAATATATACTAGTGGAGGCAAATAAGGGATTTGGAAAAATTTGAATTCAAAATTTCCTATTTTGATACTTATTAAATTTTGTAGGAGCATTGTAAATTATTTTAAAAACATATGCTGTCACATTAATGTGTCGGTTATTATTTAAATATTCTTATATCTTGTGTTTCTCACATGGTAGAAATTCTTAGATTGGAGTTGATGGTTTCATATACATACTCGTGTTCTTTATATTCTTCATATTTTGTAATAAAGATACTACTTGAATCAAGACATTTCTTTATCGGTAGATGACTGGACATGAATAAATCATATTATATTTCTCTTTTTCGATCGTTTGAACAAAACAAATTGCTATACAAGACATTTATTTAGTGAAAACTTTTCAGACAATGATATAGCTTCCTTAATTTAACATTTCACATATAAGATGTAGCTAATAACTTATTTGTATGAGAAAATTTTTTATTCCTTCTCCTATGATTAGTTTGAAATTACATAAATATCTTGAAAGACACCAACATTTTTAGGAATTTAATTTTCAAATAATTCATTTTTCATGAAATAAACATAACCTAAAGGCATCGAAACAATGGTCACCTCATACTGGACCGTTACAATTCTGAATTCTTTCGTCGTGACGCTAGAGGCTCACCAAACTAGAACAGAAAAAATGAATTGAGGAAATCTGGCCGACTAGTACTTGGCATCAACGAACAGCACATCATTTGCACAATTACACAAACCAGGACATACGAACAGCAAGCACGCACGGAACAGACATAATTCGCAACACAACACATCAGATCGAACACAGACAGTGAGCGCATCAGCAACTCAATGCATACGAAGATGAGCCAATCAGCAACACTGGCCACCCAGAATGAATGCGTATACGATGACTAGAGCAGCAGCTCAATGCTCTTGCAGCATGCACTCAGTATTTAAGCTATTAGCATTCGTTCGATATGCTTGCAATTTCAACACAAACAGAGAACAAACCCGCAATATTTTTTCATTATGTCTTTGCAATTGCGCACAATAAACATAGACCAACATATTATGAAGCATAAGAAGTAAATGTGCTTGGATCAATTCATTTTCGTTCAAGATGCCCTGTCTAAGTTCTGGAATACTTAGTTATCAGATTCACCTGATGTACACACTTGATATGTATCTAATCCGAGAATTTCAATAGCAAATCCTAAAACGAATAGCTACTAAATTCTAAAATGAAAGGAAACGAAATACAAGTAAAGTGTTTGCAACAAAACTAATATATCGATCAAGCAAAGGGAAGCTCTCAAGCAGAATCTGAATCGAAACACACACTGATCTAGTTCAGGAATTTTATCAAACAGGTGGTAGATATTTCTGTCGAAGGATCTAGATGCAGAAATAAGGGAGAGATCTTATCACAAAGAGGCAATGCAGCATGCTGAAGGTCATCAGGAAAGCCTCAAACGCACCAGGTTTTACGTGGTGAAATTGAGTACTCAATCTTTACCTTCAACAGAAACAGAGTTTGTGGATTTACCTTGACGAAGAGTAATAGATAACTGCAATTGGTAATCAAATGAGAGGAGTGAAGCTTCAGGAATTGTAGCACCAAAGACTGGAACAAACTAAAGGAGGGAGAAGGATAATCAGGCACTTCAATGAAGTTGGCTAGAAAACGGAAGCGAACAGAGCACTTCCCGTGACTGCGAAGCTGGTAGTGTTGGGGAAGTGGCCCGCGATGACAATTGGTGACAGAGAGAGAGGTGAGGATGCATAGAGGAAATCGAGAGAAAATCACAACTGAACATGAGAATTCCTTCCCTCTACTCGCTGCTTTATTCTCTGAGGTTCAAATGCAAAGAGACCATGGTGGTCGGCGATTGGAGACGAGCAATGGCTACTGGTGGAGTGGAGGGGGCTGAGTATGAAGTGTTGGGAAAATATGCTTCGAATTGGGTTGAACAATGAAATTGGATCGAGTAAAACAACTTGGACTTTAAGGCATGATATCACTTTCTTTAGGGATTTATTTGCCTCACTACGTTGCTAATGGTCACCGGCAAATTTTCTCCAGGATACAACAAAGTCTCAAGTGAGTATACTAGATAGCAATTCTAGTATTTCTCTAGGGTCTCTCGTGGGAAACAATTAAAAACAATGGCTTGTAGTTTCTTTCGAAAGAAGACGAAAAAAATGGAGAAGATCATCATTTGATCTCAAAACAAATGTACTTATATGTCTTTCAAATAGAGGCAACTCTTCAAAAGATTACAAAAGAATAAAGGCAACCTTTCGGGAAAGGTTACAAAATGAACAAGTATGTCTCAAAAGTTACATTAAAAAGACATAAGAAATTCGAAATTAAATAAATAAATAATATAAAATAATTGTAACTTTTCGTAAACAGTCGCACTGTTTCAACAAGACTTTATAGTTAATTTTTTATATAAATAAATCCGAATTTTCAATAAATAAAATTAATGATTGTCCGTTAGTGCCAAATCTCGTTCACGTGCACACTCATATCTTTTCGACGTGGGACAATGCACCTCTTCATTTGTTTTATAAACAAATTACCAATAATCCCCCACTTTTGTTTATAAAACAAAAACAAAAAAATAAAACGTTAGAAATATACAACCAAAATTTCCGTAAGATTAATATACATACATAAAGGTCTCTTTCGAGTTAAACCTTTACTTAGTGCAAGCATCTCAAAGCTCTATCAAAGTGACAAGTAGCTCGGCTTTAAACTTGTACTTTTATATAATAGAACCGGACATACCGCACATACACTAACTTCTTGTTTCAGCGAGAAGTTCTATATTACTCCGCACTATTATGGGCTTGTGCTTGATCCTGTTTCATGAGCTCTCTAGAAAGCAACCCTAACTTTCGTAAGAAGCAGCACCACTTCTAAGCTCATATAGGTGAAGTATCTACTATATGTTTCTATTACTATCAACACATTACAAGTTTGTACTATACTTCATTAAGAATTCAATTCAACCTACAAAACGTAACAAACGATACTGACTTCTCATATCAGGGCTACGTCAGGATCAAACAATCACATTCAATAACTCGTTCTTACCCATTAAACCTTGTAACTAGTGATGTTCTAAAAAAAGGTCGGGTTACCATTATTGGTGATTCCAATTAAAGGGTTTCAGCCCCATTTCTTATGAGGTCATTATTACCATATGTCTTGGTAAAGCCTTCGTCAGAAGATCAACAAAATTATTACTTGACCTCACGTAAACAATTGTTATGGTACCATCTTTAATCAATTGTCTCATATACTCATGTCTTAGACTAATATGTCTAAGACTTACCATTATAGGTGCTATTATAGGGTCTTGCCAAAGTAGCCTAACTATCACAGTTGATAGAAATAAGAGACATATGACTAGGCTATAATTTGATATCCAATAACAAATTCCTAATCCATCAACCTCTTTCCCACTTGCTACTAAGTAATGATTCAAATTTCATAGTTGAGTAAATTATGCACATTTGTTTCTTGCTTGCCCAAGAAACAACACATTCACGTAATGTGAAAATCCATGCAGAATTTTCATCTCCCACACTTGTAATCCAAGTAGCATTAGCGTATCCTTCTAATATAGCAAGATTATTATAGAACAATAAGATAACTCTCACATGTTCTATATTTGGATTATTAGTATTTACTCAACTTGCATATACAAAAAGTAATATCAGGTCTAGTATAATGTATCGCATA
The DNA here is from genome assembly GCA_014182575.1 of Eucalyptus decipiens. NCBI lineage: Eukaryota > Viridiplantae > Streptophyta > Magnoliopsida > Myrtales > Myrtaceae > Eucalyptus > Eucalyptus decipiens. The sequence continues at coordinate 52,512,719 of CM024611.1, read as the reverse complement.
CATTAAAGACCAATATCACTCACATTAAAAACTCTCCACTAGGAATCAAATGGAGTACTTATATATTTGAAAACAAGATGTTTAAATCTATACAACATCTTCTCCAGGTAATCACTTTGGCTCAAAGGATAACTCCCACTATTTTTAATTTTAACACTTAAGATAGTATCTGTTTCACCCAAATTTTTCATTTTGAAAATGAAAGTCAGATACTTCTTAATCTCAATGATTCCAATCATATTAGTTCCAAAGTCTCCTTCGGACATAACCCCACTTCAAGAATATTCCAAGAGGTAATTAATCGAAATTATGCATCATCAAATTTTCATCATCAATGAAATACATACATCAAAATAGTAAATCAATGCAATTATACTCTCTTGGCTCATTTATGCTATTCCATAGAATCAAATTTATGAGGGGCAAGGACAACAAATGGAACACATCATAACCAAACAAGGAACACCCTTCATTGAACATTGGACATAAACTGTAGAGTTTGCTCTAACATAACCAACCTAAATGGTGGTTCGACACATGCCACAAACTCTTTCTAGTTGCTAGCGTCAAAGTCCAGTTTGTTCACCTCAAATCAAGATAGATATGGATGCATCAAAATAAATTATATCAGATAAGGGAAAACCTTTGTATCTATATATAGATAACATTGTCAGATCGTTCACGATACCTGAATTTTGCATTTTAAAGTTTCGATTTTTCTTTCTCAATAAAGGTTAGAAACTACTATATGCAGAAGTAAAAATCCCATGGCGCAATTGATATCTCAGAGACAAACCCTTCACTTTACCCTTACTAATTGATTTATCCCTTGTACGTACACAAATTCCATCCACAACAATGATCCTGCTATAGAGGCGCAAGAACATAAATATGTGCAGACAAATGTCTCAATAAAAGAAACATACCCAAGATGTCACCACTGGCTAATCATGCATGAAACACTCATGAACTTCAATTTGATTAGAAACAAGAACCTGCATTGGAGGAAGCTTTGATGGCCATTTTCTTGCTTGCCCCACAGCCAATCCAAATTTTATTTAATAGGCCACATCAAACTCAATGATATCGATGAGATTAGCAACATTCAACAACGATGAGCAACTCAGTTCAACTCAACTTGTCAAAGGTCCAACTCAAGACCAATGAAATAATAAATGGAATGAAGCAAATAATCGAGAATATTATCACAGTTGATATAATCATTTTCTTCCCAAATTTCAAACAAGGAAGTTACATACCTTGCTGAGGGTGTACGCAAGACCGCTATTGGCAACTCTGATGCTGATGATGATTACATTGGTAGCGTCGAAGCCATTCTCCAGCGAGCAATTGCCATTCAATATCACACGGTGACTCGTCATGCATAGTGACGTAATCTTCATGCTCCCTCGGAACCTTTGCTCTCACGTCACCATTCCTCCTATACAGAACGTAGAGAGGACAAGGCCCACAGAGATGCGAGGAAAGTCCCCATAATATAGTGATAGATCACCACCATCTCCATTTCCTTCTCTCTCCTTCGAATGAATCAACCAATGAGACCATAGAGACAGAGACAACGGAATGGAGATCTCTTGCTCTCATCTCACCCTGTCTCAGGCAATGCCAATGTCACACAGCACAAGAGCGAATTGCAGTTCCAAAATCACCCCTCGTGGCCAGAAATTCATGACGCATGAGTGACGTTTCATATGGGACACTTAAAGATGGATCACGTAAATTGACGAAATTGGGGAACAGCAGAATGGCAAGGTCTCCATCCCTCCTTGGGGAACCAACATGTCAACGCCATATGTCAAATTCGCCAGAAACCACTGCAACACTTCGCTGAGTCCGTCCACGGACCTGCAAAACAATGAAAGCTCGCTGGTGCAAACCCAAAAACAGGGAGTGGCATGGGGTGAGACCCAGCAGCGATGGCGTGGGTACGGTGAAGTGTCGTGTCTGTTCGCTGAGGAGCAGTTGTGGGTGTGATCTGATGCCAGAGTCACGGCCGCAGTTTAGGCATGCAGCGTCTCCAAATAATTCCTCGGACAACTTTAAGATGGAGACACATATCCATCACTTTGAATCTGTTCTCATTGATAATCACATTGAACAAATCAGCCAAGAAGGTAGACAATCCTCCAGTTGCTAGTTTTTGGGGATTCGAATTCTTTTTATGGCATTTGAATGCCAAGGAGGTGGTCACGTATCCGAGAGTTTGTCAGCATTTGTTGTTGATTCTTTGGGAGAGCGCGTCAATTCAAAGGTGCAGATAAGTGATCTGGCGGAGAACTGTGGTGTGGAGCACTTGGAAAGCAAAGTGTTCGACTTGAAAACAAGTGTCTTCGTGAGGACCATGGATGATATTTCCTAGTCAGCAAACTGCTTCTCTTCGCCCTTGAAATTGATGACAATCACGGGCTTGTGGCCGGGACTAATAACGACCTTGAACGACCAATGCCTCCTTGTCAAGCTTTTTTCGTACATCTTCAAGGTTTTTTTTTTTTTTTTTTTTTCATCAAACGGTGGAACTGCGAACAGGGAACATCGGGGAGGCTTTTTTTTTTTTTTTTTGGCTTTTCGTCTTTTCTCCAGCACGTTATTCACTGAGTAAAGGCCATAAGGATAAAAACAAATTCGCTGTGATAGGACGCCTCCCCATGACCCGCGAACTCTCTTCTTTTCTCTCTTTTACTTTGTGCCAGACTCTCCTTCCTGCGAACTTTCTCTCTCTCTGTCCTTCCTCCTCACACAAGCCCACAATCTCAGCCAACTAGACCGAGGCGGACTCAAAGTGAACCACTTCAACTCTCCCTTTACCCACTTTGGCCTCTTTCTTCCACCATCGTATTCTGCTGCCCACTCCAAAAAATCCTCTCTTATTCACGGTCCTCAACGGCGCATTCTCTTCAGGAGTTTGACCCTCCTATGGACGCTGCTGCTTCACCAACGTCGTCATGCCTTGAAGACAATGATGGCGGAGTCTTGAATTACGACGCTTATTTCCCAGAGCAAAAGGTGATGAACGAGGCTCTTGCTCCCTATACGAAATCCATCGTGGACATATCACACGAGATGGTATCTCATCTCATAAAACAATGCCAAGGATGCTGAGACTCTGATCCATGAGATCGAGTGCAAGTTACAAAGGCTTCGGTTAACATTGACTATCGGAGTTACGGCCAACAGAAAGGTCTCAATTGAGATCCAATTGCTTCAGGCTCTCAGCCATGAAGCAGTGCAGAACAGAACACTCGGTGCTTCTTTGAAACTATGGCCAACGGTGATGAGTGATGATTGTCAGGAGATTTGACAGAAATAACTGAACTGTCCCTACCACATCAGTAAGATCCGAAGTTCCACCAAAGCCCTCTGCCCTGGTTCTCGATTCGAGCAAAATTGCACTGGTGACAAAGAAGACGAATGTGCCCGACAAAACTTGACTTTGATTAACTCCAACTTCATTGTTGTAGAAAATAAATCCTTAAAATTGTTGTGAAAATATGCTTCGAATTGGGTTTGAAGGCTTTGTTGGCATTGGGCTTAAGAATTGGGCTTAAGGCCCATCCGCCCAAGTTGGGCCCAGAAAGCCCGGCCCACGGGAATAGGGCCCGTGGAAAGAAGGGGGTATAAAAGGGAGGAGAGAGAGAGAAAAACACACTGTTTTTGTTCAAATAGAAAACGACGTACGTTCTTTCTCTCAACGCACTCTCTCTCTCTCCTGTTTTCTTCAAAGCACGAACAGTGAATCGCTCGTAGGATTTTTGCTTCCTCGGATCGAATTGCTCAGTTTTTCTTCCTCCATCAATGTCGGTGTTTAATCTGTGGCTAAAAGGTACGCTCGAATCTGTGGTGTGCTTTAGGATCGATGATGCGTGTTCGTTTTCCCGGGCTTCGTCTTCTGCATTGATATAGGGATTCGATTCAGTGTCGAATCCGCGTTTTCGGGGATCCGTTATTCCCAACATTGGTATCAGAGCCCGCTTTCATGTTTTTCCCGATCTTTTTCGTGCTTTCGGATTGATTTTTCGCAAAAAGTTCTTCGGCCGTACGGATCGGGCGTGAAATCCTGACACCCGAGCGCTGTTCGGCCTTTTTTCCGAGTTTGCGTAACTCGAAATCAAATTCTAATTGCATAGGAAGAAAGGCGACGTCGAGACGAGTCTGGCGACACCTCGAGCGCCGCCAGGCGACGCCGCACGCGCCCACACGCGCGGCCGTGGGCGTAGCGCGTGGGCGCGACGCGCCCGGAAGCGCCGGGGTTGCACAGGCCCGTGCGGCACACGCGCCGGTCGGCGAATCGGCGTGTGCGCGCCGCCGGCGGGCGAACCGACGCGTGCTGACGTCAGCATGACGTCACCCAACGGTAAATAACCATTGGGGTGACATCATCGATGACGTCAGCAGAACGCCGGTTGGCCGGGCGGTCACCGGCCGGCGACTCGTCCGGCGACGCAACTCGACTCGAATGCGCGACGCCCGGCACGCGCCCGGCATGTGCCGGCTGACGTCTGCGTGACGTCAGCCAGCGCACGTGCGTGGCACGTGCCGACGGTTCGCCCGAACCGGCTCGAACGGCGCGACCGGTCCGACCGGTCCGACGACCGACGACCCGCTGACAGTTGACCATTGACCCGCTGACCGTTGACCGACGACCGTTGACCGTTGACTGTTGACCAAAAAAAAAAAGGGAAAAGAATCTGTTTCTTTTTCAATTAAGTCTATGTGGATTATAAGTAATCCCTTATTTTTTGTTCTACATTTGTTGCAAAAACAATGCCTCCTCTGAGGTTGCGCACACCTATTCGCGCAGTTACCGATGAACAAAAGGATAGGCTGTCTAAGCTGATAGCTGACCTGACTGATCATCAATGGGAGAGAGGTGACTTAATTGATCACGTCCTTGAAGTCAACGGGAAAATTCAACAGGTCATATGGAATGGTCGTCCTATGTCACAGTCAGAGATGGTGCGATTTTTCATAAGCACTCTTCCACCTGAATGGCAAGATGTGTTGAATCGCATATGGGATGTTAATGGAGCTGCTTCCTTTAAGAAAATTATAATAGATTTTGTAAATGAATATTACTGTATTATGACAAGGGAAAATATCAAGAAATTGAACAAAAGAGGATTTTTCCCAGTTCGTGTGCTGACTTGGTGTTAGTTGTATTAGCTGTTTTATTTGATAAGTGTGCTTTGTGGACATATTATGTAATATGAATACTACCTGATTGTTGTTGATGAAGCAATCTATTTATTGTTTGTATTAATTGAAAGCATTATTGTTTTTATTTGATATCAATTATATGTTGCTTTCTGTTACTGCTGGTTGCTGTGGGTAATTAGCTGTGGGTAGTTTTAGAAGTTTTTGTAGCTTCATAGAATTAATTTTGCATATGACAATCATATTAATGATAGTTTTTAAGTTAGGATTTTTGGAGGATGATTGGAAACGTAGTGACCTTTTGATTCTAAAGCCTTACTTGAAATTATTCATTAATATGATGGGTCTATGCAAATGGGGATGCATAAATGATAGGCATTAATAATTCATGCATATTTGTCGATGTGTTCGGATCAATGGCTTCACCACAAAGAGCATAGTTGCCGAGCTGAACAAAGGTGAAAAGCTCAATGGTGACAACTATGAGATATGGCACATGAAAATCCAATATGTCCGGAAGAGCAAGAGACACTTGAAGCTCTTAACCTGACCATGGTTGAACCTGAAGATGGAAATACTACGCAGCACAAAAGAGATAAAGAAGCTTTTGCTGCTTGGAAACGAAAGAATTCTCTCGGTCGCATCACGTTGCTAAGCAGCATGGAAAATGATGTCATGCGGGAGTTTAGGCGTTTCGACAATGCCAAAGAAATGTGGGAGGCATTGGCAGCTAGATTTGGTCATACTTCGGTGACTAGACTGAGACAACTCACTATCAGGTTTGACTCTTATAAGAAGCCTCATGGTCAGACCATGAATTAACATCTTAGAAAGATGTCAAACATGATAACTGAGCTGAAAGATGCTGCCCATGTCGTCACAGATGAGCAGCAAGTGCAAGCAGTGATTCGTTCCTTGCCTCAGAGTTGGGAGCATATGAAGGTGCACCTGACCCATAATGAGTCTATCAAAACCTTCGAGGATGCAATGTGTCATCTTGAGCTGGAAGAGGACCGTCTCTTGGCGGCTAAGCCGGATGCTGAACTCTACCATGCTAGTTCTAGCTCAAATGGAGCTTCGGGCTCCAAGCGCAAGCGCCCTAGCTGGTTTGATAAAGGGAAAGGCAAGGAAGAAGCTGGTCCTTCAGGGAAGAAACCCAAGTTTAACCAACATGATAGAGGAAAGTATCCTCGCATGAAAAAGCTAGCAAGGGTGAAATGCTACGACTGTGACAAGAAGGGTCACTATGCTCGCGACTGTCGTGAGCCAAAGAAGGTATACACCCCTTGTACTAATCAGAACTTTACTCTTGTGTCGAGTTCTGTGTTTTTAACTGAGTCTAATTCTTTGTGGACTGTGGATTCAGGAGCGACGGACCATGTAGCGAAGGATAGAGGATCCTTCGTGGAATTCCGACAGTACTTACCGGAACTAAGTGGATCTACGTGGGAAACAACTCCAGAGCTGAAGTGAAAGGAATTGGCACTCCGCCAACCGAACATGCGTGGTGGATGCACTTTGTTCCTTCATGATGTGCTGTATGCTCCGGAGATTCGTCGGAATTTAGTGTCTGTTTTTAATGTTGGTTAGACTAGGTTTTAATGTGAACTTACGTAATAGAGGTGTGAATTTGTTTTTGAATACAAATTACTATGGTTGTGGTTATTTTCTTGATGGTTTCATTGTATTAGATATTGATTATGTTAATGCAAATGTTTGTTATTCCCTTATCACGTCTTCTAATACCTATGATAATGATGTGAATGTGTGGCATGCTAGGCTTGGTCATATTGGCCAACAACGTATGAATAGACTAGCCAAAGAGGGCTTGTTGGGCAACATTGAAAAAGTTGATTTGCCTATATGTAAGCATTGCCTAGAAGGGAAAACAACACGGAAACCATTTAGGAAAGGGAAAAGAGCTGAATTTCCTCTGCATTTAATTCATTCTGATATCTGTGGTCCAATGAATGTGAGAGGAAGGCATGTGGCTGTTTATTTCATCACTTTTACAGATGATTACACTCGATTTGGATATGTCTATTTGATTTCTCACAAATCTGAAGCGATAAGTTGTTTCAAAAGGTTTATGACCTTGGTAGAGAATCAATTAGACAAGAAAATAAAAGTATTGAGATCCGATCGAGGTCGAGAATATTTATCTGATGAGTTCAGAAAATTATGTGATGAAAAAGGAATAGAAAGACAGTTGTCTATTCCATATACTCCTCAACAAAATGGTGTTGCAGAGAGAAGAAACAGAACCCTACTGGAAATGGTTAGGTCCATGATGGCGCATGCTAACTTACCTATCACCTTTTGGAGTGATGCGTTGTTAACTGCTGCCTATATACTTAACCGTGTGCCTTCCAAATCAGTTACTTCCACTCCATATGAGTTATATACCGGTAGAAAACCGGACTTAAGTTTTCTTAAGCCATGGGGTTGTGCTGCCTATACACATGAGTCCTCTCACAAGTTTGAGAAATTGGGTCCCAGAGGAAAGAAGAGTATTTTCATAAGATACTCGGAACACTCAAAAGGATATGTGTTCATAGGTGAGCAGGAAAGTGGGAGTATAACTGAGTTTGAATCACGAGATATCACATTCTTAGAGGATGAATTTCCTAAGAATGGTGAAATAGGGGAAGATTGTTCCCTATTTGAGACTTTGGATCAGGATAATGATGTTAGTGGAGTTCATCCGAGTGGGAGTAATATGAGAAGTGATGAATTGAATTCAACTCATTCTCAATTGCAACCACATGATGAGACGACATCATCATTACCTCATCCAAGTGGGAGCATGATGGGAAATGATATGCAAAGTGTGCAATCTCCCATACGGCGAACAAGTCGCCAAAGTATTCCCCGTCGACGTTTTGACATTGAAGGGGAAACTTTCATGGTTGCTCCACAAGATGATGATAAGCCAAGAAATATTAATGAGGCTCTAAATTGCCCTAGTAAGGAAAAATGGATTAATGCAATGGAAGAGGAAATGGAGTCAATGAAATCAAACCAAGTCTGGGAATTGGTTGATCTTCCGAAAGGACGCAGAGCTATTGGGAACAAATGGGTTCTCAAAATAAAGCGAAAGGCTGATGGCTCAATAGAAAGGCATAAGGCTCACCTTGTGGCGAAGGGGTATAATCAACAGGAAGGGATTGATTATGAAGATACATTTTCTCCTGTAGTGAGATTTACTTCAATTCGCATTATTCTGGCAATTGTGGCTAGTCTGGATCTTGAGTTACATCAAATGGATGTAAAGACTGCTTTCCTCAATGGAGAATTAGAGGAAGAAATATATATGGAACAACCTGCCGGTTTCATAGTAAAAGGCCAAGAAGAAAAGGTATGTTGACTTTTGAGATCGATATACGGCCTCAAGCAGTCATCGAGACAATGGTATATACGTTTTCATAACGCCATAATGGCATATGATTTTACAATGATTGATGAGGATCATTGTGTATATATCAAAAGATCCAAGGATCAATTTGTGATCATATCATTATATGTTGATGATATACTAATTGCCGGAAGCAATATGGAGTTTGTTAAGACTGTCAAGAGTTGGTTGTCTTCCAACTTTGAGATGAAGGATATGGGTGAGGCTGCATACATTCTTGAGTTAAGATTTCAAGAGATCGTTCGAAGAGATCGTTGTCTCTTTCGCAAGAAACTTATATAAACAAAGTTCTTGAACGATTTCGTATGCAAGATTGTAAACCCATAGATACTCCTATTGCGAAAGGTGAAGGGTTGAGCCATAGGCTGTGTCCAGGGACTCCACAACAGAAGGAACAAATGAAGCATGTTCCTTATGCAAGTGCTGTTGGGAGCTTGATGTACGCTATGATGTGTACAAGACTCGACATATGTTTTTGCGGTTGGAATGGTGAGTAGATACCAATCCAATCCAGTCCAACACATTGGAAAGCCGTCAAGAGAATACCGAGGTATCCGAAGGGAACTGCTGATTTCAAGTTGAATTACCAAGGAAAGGATCTGCGACTTGAAGGCTATTCAGATGCTGATTGGGGAGGAGATTTAGATGAAAGGAAATCTACCTCAGGATTTTCTTTCTTACTGAGCAATGGCGCCATATCATGGAGTAGTAAGAAGCAAACGTGCATAGCCTTATCCACGATGGAAGCTGAGTTCGTGGCATTATCAGCAGCAGTACAAGAATGAGTTTGGCTTAAGAGATTCTTGGATCATTTAGGTGTTATTGAGAAAGCTGCAAACCAATTATTGGTTAACTGTGATAGCCAAGCAGCTATAGCGTACACCAAAGATCCAAAGTATCATGGCAAGACCAAACATATAGATACCAAGTATAACTTTGTAAAAGATATGGTTGCACGAAAGGATGTGAACTTGCGGTACATATCTACGCATAGAATGTTAGCGAGATCCTATGACAAAGCCAATACCTAGAGATGTGTTTTGTGGTCATGTAAAATCTCTAGGATTGCGTAGAGTCTGATGTACTGAATTTGTATTTTCCCTGAATTGTTCACATTTAATGAAATTTTGTTTTTTCATTGATTAATGCCTATGAATCTTTATTTGATCTTTATGCATCTTAATGCTCAGTGCATTATTTTAAGTTGAGAAGTATGTCGGACAGATATAAGATTAGCCCACTCACACGGGTAATCGCCTCTGTTTACTGTGTGATAAATAGAGATGAGACTGTTTTTAAGCTTATTATCTAGATGATAATCGAGAGCTCAAGCTTAAAACACGTATGTCGCCTTAACTGGGTGTTAAGATGAGAACATCATTCTTACGATGTCCGAAAGTAAAATACCCCACAAATTTTACTTTATCTGTCTAAGATGCCAGATGTGAGTTCTGATGAATTTTTGTAAATGAGTAGATACGTGAACTCAAGTTAGACATTGGGTATGTCTGAACTATCATCTGTACAGTATTGAAAGGTGTAGACATATGCTCCATGGGAAAGGAGTTAATACCGTAATACGTATTTCATACTACGTATGCATGAAACGACCAATAAGAGTGGCAAAAAGTTTGATCTCAACTTTTATGACGTGTGAGACTCTTGAGGGAAAGAGTTCCTCAAATTTTTAGTCCCCTCATGACTCTTACTTATTCTCAAGATTTCTATTTAGTGTTTACTATCTTAGGATGTTGCCAATGGTCATGAGTTTGATTCGATCTAATGGGACATTTCTAGAAAAGCAAGCTGAACTGAAATTGAGAGTTTGAAGGAAAGAGGAAGATCGATTTTGGAGAATCACATTGTAGTTTTGTGTTCACTGGTCGACCAATTATGATTGTCTTTGTGAAAATTGTAATTGTGAATACAATATATATATATATATATATATATATATATATATATATATCATGTTTAAAAGAGATCAAGAGAGATATAAATGTGATCGATCGATCTAGGTACGCATACTAAATCTACTTGGAGTGTGACGCCCATTATGAGCTGCTATATATTCCTAACGGATGTATAGCAACGAGCTCTCAAAGTATCTTGGTCGCACGGATTATTCACCAGTATGAATGTTGAAGAGAGGTAAAGAGAATTCTTTTCGGCCCACCATGTTAAGTGAGAGTCTATGATGGATTATTCTATGATGAGGCTGAGTAGGGCCTGTCCGCCCATGTTGGTTTTAGACCACCATGTGCGAGTGGGAGATGAAGGCTTTGTTGGCATTGGGCTTAAGAATTGGGCTTAAGGCCCGTCCGCCCAAGTTGGGCCCAGAAAGCCCGGCCCACGGGAATAGGGCCCGTGGAAAGAAGGGGGTATAAAAGGGAGGAGAGAGAGAGAAAAACACACCGTTTTTGTTCAAATAGAAAACGACGTACGTTCTTTCTCTCAACGCACTCTCTCTCTCTCCCGTTTTCTTCAAAGCACGAACAGTGAATCGCTCGTAGGATTTTTGCTTCCTCGGATCGAATTGCTCAGTTTTTCTTCCTCCATCAACGTCGGTGTTTAATCTGTGGCTAAAAGGTACGCTCGAATCTGTGGTGTGCTTTAGGATCGGTGATGCGTGTTCGTTTTCCCGGGCTTCGTCTTCCGCATTGATTTAGGGGTTCGATTCAGTGTCGAATCCGCGTTTTCGGTGATCCGTTATTCCCAACAGGGTTGAACAATGAAATCGGATCGAGTAAAACAACTCGGACTTTGAGGCGTGATATCACTTTCTTTAAGGATTTATTTGTCCCACTACGTTGCTAATGGTCACCGGCAAATTTCCTCCAGGATACAACAAAGTCTCAAGTGAGAATACTAGATAGTAATTCTAGTATTTCTCCGAGTCTCTCGTGGGAAACAATTAAAAACAATGACTGTAGTTTCTCTCGAAAGAAGACGAAAAAAATGGAGAAGATCATCATTTGATCTCAAAACAAATGTACTTATATATGCCTTTCAAATAGAGGCAACTCTTCAAAAGATTACAAAAGAACAAAGGCAACCTTTCGGGAAATGTTACAAAATGAACAAGTATATCTCAAAAGTTACGTTGAAATGACATAAGAAATTTGAAATTAAATAAATAAAAAATAAAAAATAATTATAACTTTTCGTAAGCAGTCGCACTGTTTCAACAAGACTTTATAGTTAATTTTTTATAAAAATAAATCCGAATTTTCAATAAATAAAATTAACGATTGTTGGTTAGTGCCAAATCTCGTCCACGTGCGCACTCACATCTTTTCGATGTGGGACAAAGGCACCTCTTCATTTGTTTTATAAACAAGTTACCAACATGAAGAGGGAATGGCGACCTAGAAGCTGTTGGAAAATGATGATGCGAGATAGAATTCGCTGAGCTCTGTGTATGTGAGTCCTCTCTATTCTATTCTTCCCTGCCGAATGCAGACGTGTATAAGATACGAATATGTGGAAGCGAGGCTGATGGGCCTAAATTTTATTTAGTATTTTTTATTATTTTCACATACTTCTCATTTTTACAAAAAAAAAAAATGTGTGTTCAATTTGCCAACAAAAATTCAAGCATCAACAAAAGGACTTTTATTTGTGTACTTCTCAAATGGAAAATTTATGAGAAAAATGTTTTTATATTGATAGAAAAAGAGATTCATTCAATTAGAGATAGAGAAGTAACCTGAGTGACAAGTAATATTATGTACTCATTGGTTTATTGGTGGTGTAGTGCTCCAGTGTAGTTAAGTAAACTTGCAAGATAGAACTTATAAACATTCCCATATGGGTTTGACCTTCTTTTCCACTTTTGAGATAAGTTATGAATATGCTCAACAGCTATTCAGTCTCTATCATCTATAGATACAGATTGGTTGCAACCATTAATTTCAATATGGCACCAGCAGGGTCATCCCAATGCACACACACCCAGGCGGCACGGAGGTCCTCATCATTCTCCAAGGGCAGATCTATGCTGGGTTCATCACCATCTGCGTGAAGGACCTCAACAAAGGGGATAGCATTCCCACAGGGGCTATTGCACTTCAATGGAATGCTGGTAAAGGTCCAACACTTGCCACAGTCAGCTTAAGCAGTCCGAGCCCTGGGCTTTGCTCTGTTCGCTAATAATTTTCCTTGTGAGTTGGTGGAGGCCACCACTTTCCTTGATGCCCAGGTTAAGAAGCTAAAGGGGGTTCTTGGCGGCAATGGCTAAGTGCCTAATTTCATTTTCGTCGAGAATCCATCCATTAACAATCACCACCTTTTCAAGCCTCTTCATTGTTATTTTATTTTTGGGTGAAGTATGAATATGACAGCGAAATGCTACATCGTAAATTGCATAGGCAAGCTGATTTATAGATATTTAATTTGGAATTAATCCCACCATAGTCTGACTAATAGCATTTCTCCTTTCTGTAGGCCGATTGTGATAATTAAAATTTTTGGAAGTTCAAATCATCGAAATAAAAGCATTGGGATGCTTAGTATAGTTGGAAGCAAAATCCTCCAAGATTTATGGCCAAGAAGAGAACGTTTTACATGGCAAGTGTTTATAACACTTGATAATTAAAAATAAACTGGGAAAACAATGCCAACCTCCTACGACTTTGCATCTATGAGTGCATGCGCGAGGGTGAGAGCGGCAAAGAGGGCCGGCGAGGCAACATGATGATGGTGCCCTCGCTCAACCATCGGAAAATGGCCCGACATCCCTCATCAAGCCAAGGCACAATAGAGAGAGGCAAGCAAGGATCTAACTCGCAACCATCGTGGCCGCCGGCAGGGCGCCTTTCTTTGGCAGTACCTATTCCTCACTCTCTGTGCAACCACGCTATTGAGTGCGCGATGTTCTGAGCCAGACAAGGGTCCAGCCACCCTCAGCAATGGCATAGGGTGGCAACGTAACATATGGTGAGAATTTTTTTTTTTTTGAGCAAAACATATGGTGAGAATTTGACTATCATTCTTTTAATATAAAAGCCAATATGAACATGAAAAAAAAAATTTAAAAATCCAATTGATAATGAGAGTTTAAGGACGATATCAAGTGATCGGTAGAGATCAAGGAAGAAAGAGAGAGGGCGAAGAAAGAGAGAGGGCCTGTTCTGATTTGGCTTCTCTCTTTTTTATTGTCTCTCTCTTTTTTTTCTTTTTTTTTTTGTATTATAATTAGGATCGATGGAAAACATCTCCCCACTCAAAATCAATTTGAAAAATATGGGTTCGAGAATTAGTTAAGTTTGGATTTCTAGGTGGTAGACGTTGATCCAAGTTGACTTTTAGCTATTAGAGATAATTAGCTGAGATGCCCAAGGCCTTCTCTAACATTCCCATAAAAATTCTCCTTGTTGGGGACTATCGATATCACTATTTTGGTAGTGCACCATCTCTACATTATAAAGTAATTCCGATACCATTCTCAATTTTTACCCCAAATTTCCAGAAATAACCATAACTGAAAGGTAATGAAAAATAACAATGTACTTTAAACAATGGCTAAAATGGTAATTGACAAAGATCCACATAAAAATTATCTTATCACAAATATCTCTACCGTAGATTAAAACTTCAATTCAAGCTTTGCCATCTTCGGACAATTTAAATATTGATTTTGTTTAGTAAGCCCTATAGCCCTTCTTCTTCCTTTATTAACCTTTTTCCTTTCTTCTATCTTTATGGTTCCGTTAATGAACACCCTCACAAATTCTATGTGGCTGCTTACGTGGACAACAGGAGGCAACGGATTGTGACGTGGGCTAAAGTGAAAGCAAAATGACGCCGTTTTGGGCGAAAAGATGCCGTTTTGGTTGCCAAATTATCTGACGCAGCCGCAGTTACAAGTACGACGCCATTTGCTTTGTATCTCTCTCGATTCCTCCACAGGAATCGATCTGGGCTTTAGGGTTTATGCTGATCGATTCTCTCTCTAGGAAGCTCGATACGTTGCTGAAGCTCGATTTTGTTCAGAGCTCATTTGTCGGATGAAGGTGATTTGGGGGCGGCGACGGCCGGTGTTTTGGCCAAGAGGCTCTGTTTTTGGATCCTCTATTTTCGCTGTTCAAGAGCTTGCTCTTCTCGTTCAAACCTTTATTCATCCATTCCTGAAGTTCCAGAAGCTCATCCCACGCCTCAGAGACTGCCATGGAAGCGCTGGTTTCGCCTATAACTTCCCTTGTAGAGATGGATTGACAGCTCCCTGTTTGGCGTTTTTCCTTGATTTGAGTCTTTTGGCGGGCGACTCACTTCATGGTTGCTCGGTATCGCTCTGCTCTGTTCTACTTTGTTTCTGCGTCGCTGCTGTGGTTCGCCTTGTTGTTGCTGTTAGATTCACACTGCGCAAATCCCAAGATCTCCATAACCAGAACAAGAACATGCATGATTGAGTAGAAAGAATTAACACACCTGTTTTGGGATCCATTGTTCTTGAAGCGGAAGCGGAAACACAATGTTCCACACGCAAGTCCTTCTCCTCTATTGCCCTCCATATCACTGGCTCAATGAGGCGGCCCCCTCACGTGTAGCGTTAGGTAAACGCCCCTTAGGTGAGGATATATGTGAGAATTAGGGTTAGAAGAGAGACTTGAGCACTATTTATAGAGTTTTCAGCCAGGCCCCCTCATTACGGGCCAGGCTCAACTCGGCCCACACTAGCCAGCCCCATATTAGACTAATTAAGAAACCTTCTATCTCATCTTAGACCAGCCCTGTTTTACGGTAGCCGTAAAAACAATAAATTACAATATCAATTAATGTAGTCCACATTAGGAAAACCCTTACATTCTCCCACTTGGACTATATTAATTGAAATCGTACCTTATGCGTGCACATTTGTCCAGAGATAATTCTTAATAGTCAATCCTATCCCATAAAGTCTCAAACACCGAATCATGGCGGTAACTGCATGTATACACACAGAGCCTTCCATGGTCACGAGTGCTCTTGACTTTATTGATATGGATTCAACATGATAGTGTGGCAAATGGATAATATCTCTCATAAAGAGATCACATTTGTCAGTCACCATTCTCTTACCTTAGGCGACACAAAAACTTGTGCCACTAGAGAATGCTTTATGGTTCCAATGAACCCACATATGTCTTGTCTTTATGGTTAACATTTCTTTATGTATCACAAAACATATGCACAAAGCTAATAACCGGATGCCCGGATGCCCCTAGCCTTCACTCAAGGTTTAAACAATACATTGAGACTTTTAACAATATATATCAACATAATAACAATCCATTCAAAAACATTTTAGTGAATGCAAAAGTTGACATATATGTATCAAACTGTTACTAAATTGTAACAAAACAGATGTAAACTTTATTCAAAGAAGAATAAAACACAGCTCCCACTAAATAACAGCATCCCAAGACGCTCCTAGGCCCATACTAATGACATGTCGATCAAAAACACACGGGCGTAGGCCTTTAGTTAGTGGGTCTGCAACCATATCATCTCTGTGAATATAATCTACTGCAACGTCACCATTCTGTACTGATTCTTTTATAGTCAAAAACTTGACCTCCATGTGTTTAGACCCCTTTAAACTTCTGTTGTTATTAATAAACAACACCGCAGAGTTATTGTCACAATATAACTGTATGGGTCTATCCACAAAATCATAAACTGATAACTCTCTAATGAGGTTCCGGAGCCAAATAGCTTGAGTAGCAGCTGAAAAACATGCTACAAACTCTGCTTGCATGGTTGAAGAAGATATGGATTTCTATTTCTCGCTCTTCCATGATACTACACCTCCTGCCAACATAAATATGTATCCAGTCGTTGATTTCTTATCATCTTGACAACTAGCAAAATCTGCATTTGAATACCCGACTAGTTGCAGGTCTGGAACATATCTATAAATCAGCATATAATCTTTTGTTCTCTTTGAGTATCTTAAAACCTTCTTGGCAGCAACCCAGTGATTGTGTCCTGGATTAGACTGATATTTGCTTAGAAGCCCTGTTGCAAAAGCAATATCTGACCTAGTGCAAACTTGAGCATACATGATGCTTCCAAGCACACTAGCATAAGGTACATCCTTCATTTGAGTTTTCTCAAAATCTGAATTAGGGCATTGTGAAAGACTCAATTCATTACCCTTAACAACAGGAGCAATTCCTGGTTTACAATTCTGCATATTGAATCTTTCTAAAATGTGATCAATATACGCCCTCTGAGATAAACCCAATGAATGGCATGAGCGATCCCTATGGATCTCAATGCCAAGAACAAAAGACGCCTCACCAAGGTCTTTCATGTCAAAATTTTTCGATAACATCCGTTTTGTCTCATGCAAGAAACCAATGTCACTACTAGCAAGCAAGATATCATCTACATAAAGTATGAAAAAATATATTTCCTCCCACCGACCTTGGTGTATATGCACTGATCTACTTTGTTCTCAATAAATCCAAATGAAGTAACAACACTATGAAACTTGAAATACCACCGTCTAGAAGCTTGCTTAAGGCCATAAATAGACCTTTTCAATCTACAAACAAGCTAACCTAAGTCATTTGCTACAAAACCTTCAGGCTGCATCATATAAACCTCATCATCAAGGTCTCCATTTAGAAAAGCAGTCTTAACATCCATCTGGTGTAACTCCATATCGTAATAAGCTACCAATGCTAAGATCACTCTAAAGGAATCTTTAGAATAAACTGGAGAAAATGTTACTTCATAATCTATTCCTTCTCTTTGAGTGAAACCCTTAGCTACCAATCTGGCTTTAAACTTTTCAATCTTTCATTTGGAATCCCTTTTAGTCTTGAATACCCATTTGCAGCCAATAGGTTTACAACCTTCAGGCAATTCAACAAGCTCCCAAACACCATTGTGTTTCATAGATTGCATCTCATCTTTCATCGCATCTAACCACAAATCTGATTGAGGACATGAGATGGCTTAAAAAGATAAGTCACGGGATCAACAACACACCTATGTCATAATCATGCTCTCCCTGTGTAGACTAGATAGTCTGGGTGGTATAGCTAAACGTCTTTCTCTAGTTGATCTTCTGAGTGGAGCTACTTCATCCTCATTTTGAATCTGAGGAACTTGTGGAATTTCTTCAGGAACAATCTCAACAACAGGATCATGGGCCACAACAGGCTCAATTTGTGGCGCAAGAGGCTCCATAATTATCTGCACAGGATGACATAGGGATCCAGTAATCCCCATCATACTATCATCTTCGATAGCTTGTGAGCAGCCTACCCTTTTCAGCTACATCAAATTCCAGAAATTTTGCAGTACCGAGATTCCACAATTCTTGTACCTCCATTAGGGTTATAAAACTGATACCCCTTTGAATGATCTGGGTAAGACACGAAGTAACACCAAGTAGTTTTGAAATTCAGTTTACTCAATGTTGGATTATATAACTTCACTTCTGCTGGACATCCCCAAACCCTAAGATGATTCAAGCTAGGTTTACGTCCAGTCCACAACTCAAAAGGAGTCAATGGAACCGCTTTAGTAGGAACACGATTTAGAATATAAATAGCTGTTTTCAAAGCTTCTCCCCACAGAAAATTAGGTAAATTTGTCCTACTAATCATACTTCTCATCATGTCCATAAGAGTACGATTCCGCCTTTCAGCTACACCATTTTGTTTAGGACTACCAGGCATAGTAAACTGACTTATAATCCCAGAATCCTCTAAGTATTTAGCAAACGGCACTTTAAGTTGTCCAGCATCACCGTGCCTACCAAAATACTCACCACCACGATCAGATCTGACAATCTTAATAACTTTTCCCAACTGTTTCTCCACTTCAGTCCGAAAAATCTTGAATTTGTCAAGAGACTCGGAATTTTCTTTAATCAGGTACAAGTATCCATATCGAGAAAAGTCGTCAATAAATGTGATGAAATAAAAATTTCTACACAAGGTAGGAGTGTAAGGTCCACTAATATAAGTGTGAATAACCTCCAACAAGTCTGAACTTCGTACAGCGGATTTCTTCTTTATCTTAGTCATCTTACCTCTGCAGCAGTCTACGCAAGTCTCTCGATCACATTTAAGAGTAGGCAAGATATCAGCCTTTATAAGCCTTTCTACTCTTTCTTTAGAGATGTGACCAAGATGTTTATGCCACAATGCATAAGACTGTTCCTTAGGTAGAGGCCTTTTGGAAACAACCTTTTCAGCGAAATAAGCAACGTATATGTTGTTGGGAGATAAACTCAATCAATATAATCCATCGGATAAATTGCAACACCCAATCTTATTTGAATCATAAAACATGGAAATAGTATTACTCTTTATTTCAAAAGAGTATCCACACATGTCCAAACAAGACACAGAAACTAAATTCCGCCTAAAAGAAGGTATGTAAAAAGTGTTTCTTCACACCATCCGAAAACCAGAATCTAAAATTAAAATAACATCTCCCACGAACTCTACGTCAACTCCAACGTTGTTTCCAATAGTGAGCTTTGATTCATCCTGATTTGGTGTCCTTCGGTTTATGAACCCCTGAATGGTAAATGCAACATGATTAGTTGCACCACTATCTAGCCACCAAGAATTGGTAGGAACTTCAGATAGATTGGATTCATAAACAAATGCCAAAGAATCATTACCTTTAGGCTCACTATTATTTCTCTTAGACAACCAAGTCTTAAACTTGCTGCAACGTCTCTTTACGTGTCCTCTCTCCCTACAAAAGTAGCAAAGAACACCATCCTTCTTGGTGATTGCCTTCTTAGGACCCAAAGTGTTAGAAGGACCTGCTCCTTCAGAATTTCCTTTGTTGTTGGAAGGACCAGCAACTTTTAAATTGCCTTTATGGGTATAAGTTTTCACCTTCTTACCCTTGTCACTGGCAGAACTAGAAGCATAAAGAGCAATATGTCCTTTATCTTTCTTCAATTTCTCTTCCTCTGCTACCAACCTTGCAATCAGGTCATTAACAGACCAGGTTTCATCTTGGGAACTATAATTGGTCTTAATAATCCCAAAATCAGGAGGAAGAGTATTTAGAGCTTGATGGACAATGCAAGCAGTAGGAATTTCAACATTGAGAGCCTGAAGCTTTGTTTGCAAATCAACCATCCTCAGAACATAATCTCTAACTCCACTAGAATCATCATACTTCTTAGTAAAAAGTGTTTGCATATGTGTCCCTATCTCAAAGATTAGGCGACACACGGTTTCTAGCTATCAAAGCTTCCATCATTTGCCTAGCATTGTTCCGTAGGCAAACCACTTTTCAAGTGTTCCTGAATGGAACGCTTCATGGATAGCAAGCAAATTCTATTGCTCTTTTCCCATGCAGCAAAATTTGCTTTTTGAGCCTCTGTACTCTCGGCAGTCCGCATCGCCGGTCGATCGCAGTAAGAGCCATATGAACATCTGCCATCTCCATAGCAAACATAAAATCCTCTTTCCATCTCTTAAAATTCGAACCAGCAAGAACCTCAATGGTGACGGAGTTACCATTTACAAAAAATGTGACTGAAAGACAAGCAATATATATAATTAGCATCATGTGAGCATTTTGTAACTTGACGCACAAGTACACATCCAGAGAGTTACATGCAAAATCACATAATCACCTTTGGGCAGAATACATGACAAGCAATTGTACACTCCCACATGATAAGGGTTATGAGAATATATTCCAATCTTCGTGAATTCATCACCTTTGGGCATATGAACCATTAGGATCGGTCACTCCTCCACCACACTATCATGTATCCCTCCATGAACTAATACACAATTACCTCATTTGGGAGTATAACTATGCATTAGATCAGGACACATCCCAATCAAATATACGAGATCGAAATTTCTCAAATTCAATCAAGTGTGCCACTTTGGCGGTCACAACTTAATTGAATCATTGAAACTCTCTCATACCAGGGATATAAAATTTTCATCTCACATACATCATATACATGTGATTTAACTTTAGTGATGGGGGCATCATATCACTCAAATCACATGCCATGCTAATTACATTGCTTCATTCATTAATAAAAATAAACTTTATCGCATATTATTAATTAATAACACTCATAAAGTTCATGTGATAACATACCTGTATCCCGGCACCTGTATTTTCAAAATCACAGGAAAAATACAGGAAAAAAAAGCGCAGAAAATACACTAAAAAGCACATATTTAGGATTCTGTATGTATTTTCACATCCATAAGATCATCAAAAATGTAAAATAAATATACCATGACGTAGGAAATAACCACACGAGTCCATCACTGCCAGCCACGCGCAAATCGGAGCCTCCACGTGCCCGCACGCTCCGCCTGAGTGCGAGGCGCGTGGAGCCCACGCGCAGGCGTCAAAGGCCAGTCAAAACCAGTCCGATCGGTGGCGGTCCGACCAGTTCCCGGTTTGACCTTCCGGTCTAGCCGCCCGGTCCGACCGGTTGACCGGTCCGGTCAACAGGTGACCGGGTCGGGTCCTTGGTCGGGTCGGGTCGAGTCGGTCGCCATTCGGGTCGGGCCAGTCGGGTCCATCCGAGTCCGAATCCAGGTCGCTGACGTCAGCCCAAGCGTGCGCCGCACGCACGAGCAGCGCCTCGCGCGTGGGAGCGCGTGAGAGCGCGTGTCTTCGACGCCCGGCGGCGCGTGGCCTCGCGTGGGGGCGCGTGGAGCCTCCCCCGGTGACGCGCCGCCCACGGTTTTGCTCGCCTCGTCGAGCCCAGTCCAAAGTTGCGATTTAATTTTATTTTTATTGAACTAAAAGTCTTGAAAATCACAAATTAGGGCAAGATCCGTACTAATTAGGGCTAATCCGTACAAATTAGGGCAAAATCATTTGTGTTCGTGTTCTAGGGTTATGGATGCTCTGATACCACATGTTAGATTCACACTGCGCAAATCCCAAGATCTCCATAACCAGAACAAGAACATGCATGATTGAGTAGAAAGAATTAACACACATGTTTTAGGATCCATTGTTCTTGAAGCGGAAGCGGAAACACAATGTTCCACGTGCAAGTCCTTCTCCTCTATTACCCTCCGTATCACTGGCTCAATGAGGCAGCCCCCTCACGTGTAGCGTTAGGTAAATGCCCCTTAGGTGAGGATATATGTGAGAATTAGGGTTAGAGGAGAGACTTGAGCACTATTTATAGAGTTTTCAGCTAGGCCCCCTCATTACAGGCCAGGCTCAACTCGGCCCACACTAGCCAGCCCCATATTAAACTAATTAAGAAACCTTCTATCTCATCTTAGACCAGCCATGTTTTACGGTAGCCGTAAAAACAGTAAATTACAATATCAATTAATATAGTCCACATTAGGAAAACTCTTACAGTTGCGAGTATAAAACATCCAACTTGCCAGCATCGCTTATTGCTTAAAACTGAACATTCGCTGGGATGGAAAGCAACAACCAAACCAAATCTGGAGAGAAACAGTAGATACGAGTAAAAGATAACACACAGAAAACAGGAAGAGTGGCAGCCATGAAAATTCGTCATCGCATGCCATTTACAAAACCCCGCAAGAGTCTCCCTATCGTCTGAGCCTGAGAAGGGTGGTCGTGGCCGTAGGAGTGCCAATCGAGGTATTCTACCGTGAACATTCTTCGGCCATTGATAACTTCGCTGTTTGTTCGTTGCCATTGTGGATTACCAGGCTAACAAAGTTGCGCTGTCCAATCAAGCCAAATCGTGTCTTGTTATTTTAGAGCCTACCATCAGGCCGTTTCTATTCCAATTGAGTTTTAAAGTCTATCACATGTCCGGATTTCTGGTTAGCCGAAGTTAAAGAGAACGCCAGACATCAGAGATGATGTAATGACCGACATTTCACTGCCGCTATCGGCGAAGTCACAGCTCAGTTTCTGTGCATGTCGAAATCCCAGAACAATAAGTTCACGGACCCTTCCTTCTTCAGGTCCTATCGAAACCTATAGAATGTGTGATTTCACCTTACTATCACTTCATGAATTCCTGGTAGATTTTAATTTTATCATAATCTTTTTCAGTTGCACGTAAAGTTGCATCGAAAAAACCAGTGAGTTTTACTCGATAAAATAGTGGGTATAAGTTCCTGTCATGGGATTGAATCATGGGCCGAGAGCACTTGGGGACGATCTGATTCAGCAGTAGAGAACGCAACACACTATCAAGAGACCTTGGCCGAAAGCATATTCAATAGAGAAGAAATGACGGAGGGGATGATCCGTTCACTTGCCCCGTCTCTCTTGAGAGGGTCGCGACACTATCTCCAAGGAGGTCGTGTGGGTCTCCTGGCGCTGAATACTTGCTTCATGTCTACTCTTCCGTACTTCTTTCCCTTATCGGCTTCGTTGGTAGATTCGATCAGATGTCTTGCGTCTATTTGCTGCGCCGATATCCTCACTTAGCTAAAGGAGAGATTGGGATCCAGCGCTAAGGGATCCCTATTGAGCGCTGGATCCCCACTGAGAGCATTGTCTATTATGCCGTGTCACTTTCTCAGTGGAGCTAGGCTCAACCTCTGGGAGAGACCGCTATGCAAATTTCAGCACTTCCACCGATTTTCCACTCGAATGCATTTGATACGGGCGACTCATAAGATCATGCACGTTCGCCTGCTCGTTTTCTATCTGAAGGATCTTGCCAGAGAGCATTTATATATTATATAATTTTGATCACCTTAGGTTCACTCTTTTCCCAGTTTAGCGCCTAGGTTGCTTACGCCAATAATACTGGCGAATGAGGCGCTATTTGGTCTTTTCACTCTTCTCTTGATAAGTAGTTATATCATGAATATGGAATATCAGCGCATACAGCGTGAGTATAAATTTTCTTTTTCACAAACGGCTTCATCCACCATTGATTTAAGAGTTTTAACCGCTTATTATCTTCAATAACAATCAAAATCAATAGTGTATAAAGCCGTATGTGGAAAAAATTTCTTTTTATCTGTTGGTGTCTGCTATAATTACTGCATTAATATTTGTATTTATAATTTATTAGCTAGAGCGGAAAATATTACTGCATGTGAATTACGGGTGGCAATGGGATTGGGCAGGTGCACGATTGCCAAGCGGATGCAAGGAATTGCATCCTGGCTCCACTATTATTAGAGATGCCCTATCATCGGCCCATGTCCTGCGTAGGGACATCTATGAGCTCCATCTGCAACCCCCAGGAAGAATGCAGATTTCCCTGTTGCACTTGTTGTTGGGAAAATATGCTTCGAATTTGGTAGAACAATGAAGTCGGATCATTAGAGTACTCAAGTCGGACTTTGAGGCGTGATATCACTTTCTTTAAGGATTTATTTGCCCCACTACGTTGCTAATGGTCACCGGCAAATTTCCTCCAGGATACAACAAAGTCTCAAAATGAGAATACTAGATAGCAATTCTAGTATTTCTCCAGGGTCTCTCATGGGAAACAATTAGAAATAATGGCTGTAGTTTTTCTCTAAAGAAAATGAAAATGGAAGAAGATAATCATTTGATCTCAAAACAAATGTACTTATATATTTCTTTCAAATAAATGCAACTCTTCAAAAGATTGCAAAACAACAAAGATAGCCTTTCGGGAAAGGTTGTAAAATGAACAAGTATGTCTCAAAGGTTACGTTGAAAAGACATAAGAAATTCGGAATTAAATAAATAAAAATAATTGTAACTTTTCGTGAACAGTGACTGTTTCAACAAGACTTTATAATTAATTTTTTATAGAAATAAACCGAATTTTCAATAAATAAAAATAATGATCATTGGTTAGTGCCAAATCCCGTCCACGTGCGCACTCACATCTTTTCGATGTGGGACAAGGCACCTCTTCATTTGTTTTATAAACAAATTACCAACAATCCCCCACTTTTGTTTATAAAACAAAAACAATAAATAAAACGTTAGAAATATACAGCCAAAATTTCCGTGAGATTAATATACATACATAAAGGTCTCTTTCGAGTTAAACCTTTACTTAGTGCAAGCATCTCAAAGCTCTATCGAAGTGACAAGTAGCTCGGCTTTAAACTTGTACTTTTATATAATAGAACCGGACATACCACACATACACTAACCTCTTGTTTCAGCGAGAAGTTCTATATTACTCCGCACTATTATGGCCTTGTGCTTGATCCTGTTTCATGAGCTCTCTAGAAAGCAACCCTAACTTTCGTAAGAAGCGGCACCACTTCTAAGCTCATATAGGTGAAGTATCTACCATGTGTTTCTGTTACTATCAACACATTACAAATTTGTATCATACTTCATTAAGAATTTAATTCAGCCTACAAAACGTAACAGACGATACTAACTTCTCATATCAGGGCTACGTTAGTATCAAACAATCACATTCAATAACTTGTTCTTACCCATTAAACCTTGTAACTAGTGATGTTCTAGAAAAAGGTCGGGTTACCATTATTGGTGATTTCAATTAAAGGGTTTCAGCCCCGTTTCTTATGAGGTCATTATTACCATATCTCTTGGTAAAGCCTTTGTCAAGGAATCGGCAAAATTATTACTTGACCTCACATAGACAATTGTTATGGTACCATCTTTAATCAATTGTCTCACATATTCATGTTTTAGACTAATATGTCTAGACTTACAGTTATAAATGCTACTATAGGCTCTTACTAAAGTAGCCTAACTATCACAGTGAATAGAAATAGGAGACATGGGACTAGGCCATAATTTGATATTTAACAACAAATTCATAGTCCATTTAGCCTCTTTCTCAAATTCTGCTAAAGCAACGATTCAAGTTTCATAGTTGAGTGAATCATGCACATTTGTTTCTTGCTCACCCAAGAAACAACACATTCATGTAATATGAAAATTCATCCAGAAGTTTCATCTCCCATACTTGTAATCCAACTAGTATCGGTGTATCTTTATAATACAACCGAATAATTATTATAGAACAATCACAAATTTTAGGTTTTCTTAAAATAACCAAAAAATTCTAATAATAGCCTTTCAATGTTCTATAATTGGATTACTAGTATATCTACTCAATTTGCATATATAAAAAGTAATATCAGGTCTAGTATAATGTATCGCATACATTAAAGACCCATAGCACTCACATTAAAAACTCTCCACTAGGAATCAAATGGAGTACCTATATACTTGAAAACAAGATGTTTAAATCTATACAACATCCTTTCCATGTAATCACTTTGGCTCAAATGAGAACCCCCACTATTTTTTAATTTTAACACCCAATAAGGTATCTACTTCACTCAAATCTTTCATTTAAAATGAAAGTTAGATACTTTTTTTTTCAATGACTCCAATCACATTGGCTCCATAGTCCCCTTCAAATATCCCCCCCTTCAAGACTATTTTAAGAGGCATCCAATATGATAACATACGTTTCATCATCATATCCAATTAATAATAAACCAAGTACAGAAATCCATACAAGGATGTGAAATAAGTAAATAGATAAATTCTAGCAATTTATACACCATCCCTAACAATCAAAAGCATGTGAGAACAGAAGCATACAACAAATAATTTTTCAATAGCTTTGCCAAGACAAACCGACGGTAGAACAAAAGATTGCCGCATTATTACGATGGTTCATCATTTCAATAAGACCTTTCGATTGTGTGTATCCAAATTCGTCAAGAGAAAAACCAAAAGAAATGTTTACGAATTTTAGATCACTAAGAGGACAGTCAATCGAATTCTCCAATTTCTCATTCTCAGAAAGATCAAACAATAGTTAAAAAAGAGAAAATTTTCCATAATGGGTCAACAACACCAATGCACGGAATGTGATATGATGCATTTCTCAGTCAAATAATTTCCTCGCTCAAACTAGGAACTTAGATAGAGAATCACCAACCAACTTGCAGCGACCACGATAGACATGAATGACACGGCCGACCAGACGTGCATCGGGTTCTTGTCCTCGGGAAGTACTCACTTAGAGCTCCAATCTCGTAAACGTCCTTACGCACGGCCCCTAGAGCCTGCCCATGACGTACGAGTCCCTCCCAAAGTACTTGGGGAGGAAGGAGTTCTTGTTGCCAAGAGTTTGCCACACGATGTCCCCACAACCCTTGGCCAACTTCACGCTCATCTCTGCCGCTCCTTTCGCGAATTCCTTCGCATGGTCCACCGCATTCCTGATCTCTCCGACACTGCCGTCTACAAATTCAATCATTTTTTTTTTTATAACTAAAACAATATCCCCATGAGTTCACATATTTTGCAGCCATTTAGACAAATCTAGAATGTGACTCCTCGAGGCGGTAAAAATAAAAAAAAAAAAATCAAAATTGGGCCATACCTGCGAAAGTACCTTCTACTTGATATGGATCCAAAATGCCAATCAGCGAAAGAGATTAAAAAGCATCTTAAAAAAAAAAAAAATTAATGAATGAATCCATCATGTAACTGCCCCTTGACGAGACCGAGTTATTGAAGTGTGCAGGGACCCGGACAACACATCTTGATAGTCATATCAAGGTAAGCCTCAGGGTCTCACGCGTCTTTGTGAGGAGGGTGGATGATATTTCCTCCACAGCAAACTGCTTCTTTACGACCTTGAAATTGACGACAATCATGGGCTTGAGGCCGGGACCAGCAATGACCCTTGACGGCCAATGCCTCATGTTACTCTGGATTGAAGGATCGCTAAATCTCCTCCCGAACAAAGATCTTGCACTCAATCTCATGATCAGAGTCTCGACATCCTCGAAGTCATTTTTACAAGATGAGATGCCATCTTTCATGATATTTCCATGATGGATTTCGCATCGTGATCAAGAGCCTCATTCATCACCTTTTGCTCCGGGAAATTAACGCCGTAATTCAATATTCCACCATTCTTGTCTTCTCCATCACAATAGATGCCGTCAAGATTAGTAAGTGTTGAGTCCCAAACCGAACATCAAATACAGAGACAAGACATGGCATAGCATTGGGCGCACAAAAGACATAAAACACACCCTTATGACAGAACCAAAATGGACACAAAAAAATAGAGAGAGAGAGAGAGAGAGCGCCTGTAGATCTTCCTTGAAACTCTGGCCAACGGTGATGAGTGATGATTGTTGGCGTCGACTAGAAGCCATCGAGGAACAGACCTGTTGGGAAGTGAAAGAACCTGTCCACTTGCATGCGTCTGGTGCTCGCATCGCGCAATGGCGAACCTGGCCTCTTGCATCTTTATCCACGGTCAAACGTTGCCTCGAGATTTACGGCCACCCGTTGCCTCGAGATTTACTAATCGGCATTGGCAAGGGACTCGTTTCAACTGCTTCCTCAAGACAGCGTTCCACGACATGGACGCCAAATATGGACGCTTGTCTTCTGCTAGGCGAATTTTTTATTTTTATTTTTTATTTTGATGATCTGGGCCCCCGCAAGATATGGAACTTGTAACGTCAATTATAGCCGTTTGGTGGTTCCCCTTCTCTCTTCTAATCAAACACATAGCGTTCCGGGCAGGAATCCCAGACAAATTCTGCATGGCGAGCATGTAAATCACAGACTGCGACTCGGGTTCCCTCATAGCAAAGATGAAGTGCTTCGTATGTTCGGGAACCGGAAGTTTAAGGACCAACTCATTTGAAACTTTCAGATCATCGGATTATGGCTTGGAGAAGGGCCGTAGAGTACGTAAACTCCAAAGGAAAGAACATGCCTTCAGGATCACATTGACTCCCTTCCACTTCTATCTAAAACTTAAGAAAATTCGTGAAGTTCATCCTCCCAATTTCTTGCATGGTTCACTCACAAGCCCAAAACAGAACTTCCTCGAAAGGATTCAGGGAATATATTCAGAGCAAAACTAAGAACAACAATCAACGTAGTCTTGGCATGAGAATAGAAATGATAAGGGATCGGAACATAAGAAACATCAAATGATCAGCGCACACCGCATTGCATCAAATCACACAAGCAAAATTGTTGCCATCAAACCAGTTTAGTATCACCATGTCTTGAGTAATGACTTTGATTCTCTGACTTCATTGTAGCAAAAATAAATCCTTAAAATTGTTGGGAAAATATGCTTCGAATTTGGTAGAACAATGAAGTCGGATCGTTAGAGTACTCAAGTCGGACTTTGAGGCGTGATATCACTTTCTTTAAGGATTTATTTGCCCCACTACGTTGCTAATGGTCACCGGCAAATTTCCTCCAGGATACAACAAAGTCTCAAAATGAGAATACTAGATAGCAATTCTAGTATTTCTCCGGGTCTCTCATGGGAAACAATTAGAAATAATGGCTGTAGTTTTTCTCTAAAGAAAATGAAAAATGGAAGAAGATAATCATTTGATCTCAAAACAAATGTACTTATATATTTCTTTCAAATAAATGCAACTCTTCAAAAGATTGCAAAACAACAAAGACAGCCTTTCGGGAAAGGTTGTAAAATGAACAAGTATGTCTCAAAGGTTACGTTGAAAAGACATAAGAAATTCGGAATTAAATAAATAAAAATAATTGTAACTTTTCGTGAACAGTCGCACTGTTTCAACAAGACTTTATAATTAATTTTTTATAGAAATAAATCCGAATTTTCAATAAATAAAAATAATGATCATTGGTTAGTGCCAAATCCCGTCCACGTGCGCACTCACATCTTTCGATGTGGGACAAGGCACCTCTTCATTTGTTTTATAAACAAATTACCAACAATCCCCACTTTTGTTTATAAAACAAAAACAATAAATAAAACGTTAGAAATATACAGCCAAAATTTCCGTGAGATTAATATACATACATAAAGGTCTCTTTCGAGTTAAACCTTTACTTAGTGCAAGCATCTCAAAGCTCTATCGAAGTGACAAGTAGCTCGGCTTTAAACTTGTACTTTTATATAATAGAACCGGACATACCACACATACACTAACCTCTTGTTTCAGCGAGAAGTTCTATATTACTCCGCACTATTATGGCCTTGTGCTTGATCCTGTTTCATGAGCTCTCTAGAAAGCAACCCTAACTTTCGTAAGAAGCGGCACCACTTCTAAGCTCATATAGGTGAAGTATCTACCATGTGTTTCTGTTACTATCAACACATTACAAATTTGTATCATACTTCATTAAGAATTTAATTCAGCCTACAAAATGTAACAGACGATACTAACTTCTCATATCAGGGCTACGTTAGTATCAAACAATCACATTCAATAACTTGTTCTTACCCGTTAAACCTTGTAACTAGTGATGTTCTAGAAAAGGTCGGGTTACCATTATTGGTGATTTCAATTAAAGGGTTTCAGCCCCGTTTCTTATGAGGTCATTATTACCATATCTCTTGGTAAAGCCTTTGTCAAGGAATCGGCAAAATTATTACTTGACCTCACATAGACAATTGTTATGGTACCATCTTTAATCAATTGTCTCACATATTCATGTTTTAGACTAATATGTCTAGACTTACAGTTATAAATGCTACTATAGGCTCTTACTAAAGTAGCCTAACTATCACAGTGAATAGAAATAGGAGACATGGGACTAGGCCATAATTTGATATTTAACAACAAATTCATAGTCCATTTAGCCTCTTTCTCAAATTCTGCTAAAGCAACGATTCAAGTTTCATAGTTGAGTGAATCATGCACATTTGTTTCTTGCTCACCCAAGAAACAACACATTCATGTAATATGAAAATTCATCCAGAAGTTTCATCTCCCATACTTGTAATCCAACTAGTATCGGTGTATCTTTATAATACAACCGAATAATTATTATAGAACAATCACAAATTTTAGGTTTTCTTAAAATAACCAAAAAATTCTAATAATAGCCTTTCAATGTTCTATAATTGGATTACTAGTATATCTACTCAATTTGCATATATAAAAAGTAATATCAGGTCTAGTATAATGTATCGCATACATTAAAGACCCATAGCACTCACATTAAAAACTCTCCACTAGGAATCAAATGGAGTACCTATATACTTGAAAACAAGATGTTTAAATCTATACAACATCCTTTCCATGTAATCACTTTGGCTCAAATGAGAACCCCCACTATTTTTTAATTTTAACACCCAATAAGGTATCTACTTCCTCAAATCTTTCATTTAAAATGAAAGTTAGATACTTTTTTTTTCAATGACTCCAATCACATTGGCTCCATAGTCCCCTTCAAATATCCCCCCTTCAAGACTATTTTAAGAGGCATCCAATATGATAACATACGTTTCATCATCATATCCAATTAATAATAAACCAAGTACAGAAATCCATACAAGGATGTGAAATAAGTAAATAGATAAATTCTAGCAATTTATACACCATCCCTAACAATCAAAAGCATGTGAGAACAGAAGCATACAACAAATAATTTTTCAATAGCTTTGCCAAGACAAACCGACGGTAGAACAAAAGATTGCCGCATTATTACGATGGTTCATCATTTCAATAAGACCTTTCGATTGTGTGTATCCAAATTCGTCAAGAGAAAAACCAAAAGAAATGTTTACGAATTTTAGATCACTAAGAGGACAGTCAATCGAATTCTCCAATTTCTCATTCTCAGAAAGATCAAACAATAGTTAAAAAGAGAAAATTTTCCATAATGGGTCAACAACACCAATGCACGGAATGTGATATGATGCATTTCTCAGTCAAATAATTTCCTCGCTCAAACTAGGAACTTAGATAGAGAATCACCAACCAACTTGCAGCGACCACGATAGACATGAATGACACGGCCGACCAGACGTGCATCGGGTTCTTGTCCTCGGGAAGTACTCACTTAGAGCTCCAATCTCGTAAACGTCCTTACGCACGGCCCCTAGAGCCTGCCCATGACGTACGAGTCCCTCCCAAAGTACTTGGGGAGGAAGGAGTTCTTGTTGCCAAGAGTTTGCCACACGATGTCCCCACAACCCTTGGCCAACTTCACGCTCATCTCTGCCGCTCCTTTCGCGAATTCCTTCGCATGGTCCACCGCATTCCTGATCTCTCCGACACTGCCGTCTACAAATTCAATCATTTTTTTTTTTTATAACTAAAACAATATCCCCATGAGTTCACATATTTTGCAGCCATTTAGACAAATCTAGAATGTGACTCCTCGAGGCGGTAAAAATAAAAAAAAAATCAAAATTGGGCCATACCTGCGAAAGTACCTTCTACTTGATATGGATCCAAAATGCCAATCAGCGAAAGAGATTAAAAAGCATCTTAAAAAAAAAAAAAAATTAATGAATGAATCCATCATGTAACTGCCCCTTGACGAGACCGAGTTATTGAAGTGTGCAGGGACCCGGACAACACATCTTGATAGTCATATCAAGGTAAGCCTCAGGGTCTCACGCGTCTTTGTGAGGAGGGTGGATGATATTTCCTCCACAGCAAACTGCTTCTTTACGACCTTGAAATTGACGACAATCATGGGCTTGAGGCCGGGACCAGCAATGACCCTTGACGGCCAATGCCTCATGTTACTCTGGATTGAAGGATCGCTAAATCTCCTCCCGAACAAAGATCTTGCACTCAATCTCATGATCAGAGTCTCGACATCCTCGAAGTCATTTTTACAAGATGAGATGCCATCTTTCATGATATTTCCATGATGGATTTCGCATCGTGATCAAGAGCCTCATTCATCACCTTTTGCTCCGGGAAATTAACGCCGTAATTCAATATTCCACCATTCTTGTCTTCTCCATCACAATAGATGCCGTCAAGATTAGTAAGTGTTGAGTCCCAAACCGAACATCAAATACAGAGACAAGACATGGCATAGCATTGGGCGCACAAAAGACATAAAACACACCCTTATGACAGAACCAAAATGGACACAAAAAAAAGAGAGAGAGAGAGAGAGAGCGCCTGTAGATCTTCCTTGAAACTCTGGCCAACGGTGATGAGTGATGATTGTTGGCGTCGACTAGAAGCCATCGAGGAACAGACCTGTTGGGAAGTGAAAGAACCTGTCCACTTGCATGCGTCTGGTGCTCGCATCGCGCAATGGCGAACCTGGCCTCTTGCATCTTTATCCACGGTCAAACGTTGCCTCGAGATTTACGGCCACCCGTTGCCTCGAGATTTACTAATCGGCATTGGCAAGGGACTCGTTTCAACTGCTTCCTCAAGACAGCGTTCCACGACATGGACGCCAAATATGGACGCTTGTCTTCTGCTAGGCGAATTTTTTATTTTTATTTTTTATTTTGATGATCTGGGCCCCCGCAAGATATGGAACTTGTAACGTCAATTATAGCCGTTTGGTGGTTCCCCTTCTCTCTTCTAATCAAACACATAGCGTTCCGGGCAGGAATCCCAGACAAATTCTGCATGGCGAGCATGTAAATCACAGACTGCGACTCGGGTTCCCTCATAGCAAAGATGAAGTGCTTCGTATGTTCGGGAACCGGAAGTTTAAGGACCAACTCATTTGAAACTTTCAGATCATCGGATTATGGCTTGGAGAAGGGCCGTAGAGTACGTAAACTCCAAAGGAAAGAACATGCCTTCAGGATCACATTGACTCCCTTCCACTTCTATCTAAAACTTAAGAAAATTCGTGAAGTTCATCCTCCCAATTTCTTGCATGGTTCACTCACAAGCCCAAAACAGAACTTCCTCGAAAGGATTCAGGGAATATATTCAGAGCAAAACTAAGAACAACAATCAACGTAGTCTTGGCATGAGAATAGAAATGATAAGGGATCGGAACATAAGAAACATCAAATGATCAGCGCACACCGCATTGCATCAAATCACACAAGCAAAATTGTTGCCATCAAACCAGTTTAGTATCACCATGTCTTGAGTAATGACTTTGATTCTCTGACTTCATTGTAGCAAAAATAAATCCTTAAAATTGTTGGGAAAATATGCTTCGAATTTGGTAGAACAATGAAGTCGGATCGTTAGAGTACTCAAGTCGGACTTTGAGGCGTGATATCACTTTCTTTAAGGATTTATTTGCCCCACTACGTTGCTAATGGTCACCGGCAAATTTCCTCCAGGATACAACAAAGTCTCAAAATGAGAATACTAGATAGCAATTCTAGTATTTCTCCAGGGTCTCTCATGGGAAACAATTAGAAATAATGGCTGTAGTTTTTCTCTAAAGAAAATGAAAAATGGAAGAAGATAATCATTTGATCTCAAAACAAATGTACTTATATATTTCTTTCAAATAAATGCAACTCTTCAAAAGATTGCAAAACAACAAAGACAGCCTTTCGGGAAAGGTTGTAAAATGAACAAGTATGTCTCAAAGGTTACGTTGAAAAGACATAAGAAATTCGGAATTAAATAAATAAAAATAATTGTAACTTTTCGTGAACAGTCGCCTTTGTTTCAACAAGACTTTATAATTAATTTTTTATAGAAATAAATCGAATTTTCAATAAATAAAAATAATGATCATTGGTTAGTGCCAAATTCCGTCCACGTGCGCACTCACATCTTTTCGATGTGGGACAAGGCACCTCTTCATTTGTTTTATAAACAAATTACCAACAATCCCCCACTTTTGTTTATAAAACAAAAACAATAAATAAAACGTTAGAAATATACAGCCAAAATTTCCGTGAGATTAATATACATACATAAAGGTCTCTTTCGAGTTAAACCTTTACTTAGTGCAAGCATCTCAAAGCTCTATCGAAGTGACAAGTAGCTCGGCTTTAAACTTGTACTTTTATATAATAGAACCGGACATACCACACATACACTAACCTCTTGTTTCAGCGAAGTTCTATATTACTCCGCACTATTATGGCCTTGTGCTTGATCCTGTTTCATGAGCTCTCTAGAAAGCAACCCTAACTTTCGTAGAAGCGGCACCACTTCTAAGCTCATATAGGTGAAGTATCTACCATGTGTTTCTGTTACTATCAACACATTACAAATTTGTATCATACTTCATTAAGAATTTAATTCAGCCTACAAAATGTAACAGACGATACTAACTTCTCATATCAGGGCTACGTTAGTATCAAACAATCACATTCAATAACTTGTTCTTACCCGTTAAACCTTGTAACTAGTGATGTTCTAGAAAAAGGTCGGGTTACCATTATTGGTGATTTCAATTAAAGGGTTTCAGCCCCGTTTCTTATGAGGTCATTATTACCATATCTCTTGGTAAAGCCTTTGTCAAGGAATCGGCAAAATTATTACTTGACCTCACATAGACAATTGTTATGGTACCATCTTTAATCAATTGTCTCACATATTCATGTTTTAGACTAATATGTCTAGACTTACAGTTATAAATGCTACTATAGGCTCTTACTAAAGTAGCCTAACTATCACAGTGAATAGAAATAGGAGACATGGGACTAGGCCATAATTTGATATTTAACAACAAATTCATAGTCCATTTAGCCTCTTTCTCAAATTCTGCTAAAGCAACGATTCAAGTTTCATAGTTGAGTGAATCATGCACATTTGTTTCTTGCTCACCCAAGAAACAACACATTCATGTAATATGAAAATTCATCCAGAAGTTTCATCTCCCATACTTGTAATCCAACTAGTATCGGTGTATCTTTATAATACAACCGAATAATTATTATAGAACAATCACAAATTTTAGGTTTTCTTAAAATAACCAAAAAATTCTAATAATAGCCTTTCAATGTTCTATAATTGGATTACTAGTATATCTACTCAATTTGCATATATAAAAAGTAATATCAGGTCTAGTATAATGTATCGCATACATTAAAGACCCATAGCACTCACATTAAAAACTCTCCACTAGGAATCAAATGGAGTACCTATATACTTGAAAACAAGATGTTTAAATCTATACAACATCCTTTCCATGTAATCACTTTGGCTCAAATGAGAACCCCCACTATTTTTTAATTTTAACACCCAATAAGGTATCTACTTCACTCAAATCTTTCATTTAAAATGAAAGTTAGATACTTTTTTTTTTCAATGACTCCAATCACATTGGCTCCATAGTCCCCTTCAAATATCCCCCCTTCAAGACTATTTTAAGAGGCATCCAATATGATAACATACGTTTCATCATCATATCCAATTAATAATAAACCAAGTACAGAAATCCATACAAGGATGTGAAATAAGTAAATAGATAAATTCTAGCAATTTATACACCATCCCTAACAATCAAAAGCATGTGAGAACAGAAGCATACAACAAATAATTTTTCAATAGCTTTGCCAAGACAAACCGACGGTAGAACAAAAGATTGCCGCATTATTACGATGGTTCATCATTTCAATAAGACCTTTCGATTGTGTGTATCCAAATTCGTCAAGAGAAAAACCAAAAGAAATGTTTACGAATTTTAGATCACTAAGAGGACAGTCAATCGAATTCTCCAATTTCTCATTCTCAGAAAGATCAAACAATAGTTAAAAAAGAGAAAATTTTCCATAATGGGTCAACAACACCAATGCACGGAATGTGATATGATGCATTTCTCAGTCAAATAATTTCCTCGCTCAAACTAGGAACTTAGATAGAGAATCACCAACCAACTTGCAGCGACCACGATAGACATGAATGACACGGCCGACCAGACGTGCATCGGGTTCTTGTCCTCGGGAAGTACTCACTTAGAGCTCAATCTCGTAAACGTCCTTACGCACGGCCCCTAGAGCCTGCCCATGACGTACGAGTCCCTCCCAAAGTACTTGGGGAGGAAGGAGTTCTTGTTGCCAAGAGTTTGCCACACGATGTCCCCACAACCCTTGGCCAACTTCACGCTCATCTCTGCCGCTCCTTTCGCGAATTCCTTCGCATGGTCCACCGCATTCCTGATCTCTCCGACACTGCCGTCTACAAATTCAATCATTTTTTTTTTTTATAACTAAAACAATATCCCCATGAGTTCACATATTTTGCAGCCATTTAGACAAATCTAGAATGTGACTCCTCGAGGCGGTAAAAATAAAAAAAAAAATCAAAATTGGGCCATACCTGCGAAAGTACCTTCTACTTGATATGGATCCAAAATGCCAATCAGCGAAAGAGATTAAAAAGCATCTTAAAAAAAAAAAAATTAATGAATGAATCCATCATGTAACTGCCCCTTGACGAGACCGAGTTATTGAAGTGTGCAGGGACCCGGACAACACATCTTGATAGTCATATCAAGGTAAGCCTCAGGGTCTCACGCGTCTTTGTGAGGAGGGTGGATGATATTTCCTCCACAGCAAACTGCTTCTTTACGACCTTGAAATTGACGACAATCATGGGCTTGAGGCCGGGACCAGCAATGACCCTTGACGGCCAATGCCTCATGTTACTCTGGATTGAAGGATCGCTAAATCTCCTCCCGAACAAAGATCTTGCACTCAATCTCATGATCAGAGTCTCGACATCCTCGAAGTCATTTTTACAAGATGAGATGCCATCTTTCATGATATTTCCATGATGGATTTCGCATCGTGATCAAGAGCCTCATTCATCACCTTTTGCTCCGGGAAATTAACGCCGTAATTCAATATTCCACCATTCTTGTCTTCTCCATCACAATAGATGCCGTCAAGATTAGTAAGTGTTGAGTCCCAAACCGAACATCAAATACAGAGACAAGACATGGCATAGCATTGGGCGCACAAAAGACATAAAACACACCCTTATGACAGAACCAAAATGGACACAAAAAATAGAGAGAGAGAGAGAGAGAGAGCGCCTGTAGATCTTCCTTGAAACTCTGGCCAACGGTGATGAGTGATGATTGTTGGCGTCGACTAGAAGCCATCGAGGAACAGACCTGTTGGGAAGTGAAAGAACCTGTCCACTTGCATGCGTCTGGTGCTCGCATCGCGCAATGGCGAACCTGGCCTCTTGCATCTTTATCCACGGTCAAACGTTGCCTCGAGATTTACGGCCACCCGTTGCCTCGAGATTTACTAATCGGCATTGGCAAGGGACTCGTTTCAACTGCTTCCTCAAGACAGCGTTCCACGACATGGACGCCAAATATGGACGCTTGTCTTCTGCTAGGCGAATTTTTATTTTTATTTTTTATTTTGATGATCTGGGCCCCCGCAAGATATGGAACTTGTAACGTCAATTATAGCCGTTTGGTGGTTCCCCTTCTCTCTTCTAATCAAACACATAGCGTTCCGGGCAGGAATCCCAGACAAATTCTGCATGGCGAGCATGTAAATCACAGACTGCGACTCGGGTTCCCTCATAGCAAAGATGAAGTGCTTCGTATGTTCGGGAACCGGAAGTTTAAGGACCAACTCATTTGAAACTTTCAGATCATCGGATTATGGCTTGGAGAAGGGCCGTAGAGTACGTAAACTCCAAAGGAAAGAACATGCCTTCAGGATCACATTGACTCCCTTCCACTTCTATCTAAAACTTAAGAAAATTCGTGAAGTTCATCCTCCCAATTTCTTGCATGGTTCACTCACAAGCCCAAAACAGAACTTCCTCGAAAGGATTCAGGGAATATATTCAGAGCAAAACTAAGAACAACAATCAACGTAGTCTTGGCATGAGAATAGAAATGATAAGGGATCGGAACATAAGAAACATCAAATGATCAGCGCACACCGCATTGCATCAAATCACACAAGCAAAATTGTTGCCATCAAACCAGTTTAGTATCACCATGTCTTGAGTAATGACTTTGATTCTCTGACTTCATTGTAGCAAAAATAAATCCTTAAAATTGTTGGGAAAATATGCTTCGAATTTGGTAGAACAATGAAGTCGGATCGTTAGAGTACTCAAGTCGGACTTTGAGGCGTGATATCACTTTCTTTAAGGATTTATTTGCCCCACTACGTTGCTAATGGTCACCGGCAAATTTCCTCCAGGATACAACAAAGTCTCAAAATGAGAATACTAGATAGCAATTCTAGTATTTCTCCAGGGTCTCTCATGGGAAACAATTAGAAATAATGGCTGTAGTTTTTCTCTAAAGAAAATGAAAAATGGAAGAAGATAATCATTTGATCTCAAAACAAATGTACTTATATATTTCTTTCAAATAAATGCAACTCTTCAAAAGATTGCAAAACAACAAAGACAGCCTTTCGGGAAAGGTTGTAAAATGAACAAGTATGTCTCAAAGGTTACGTTGAAAAGACATAAGAAATTCGGAATTAAATAAATAAAAATAATTGTAACTTTTCGTGAACAGTCGCACTGTTTCAACAAGACTTTATAATTAATTTTTTATAGAAATAAATCGAATTTTCAATAAATAAAAATAATGATCATTGGTTAGTGCCAAATCCCGTCCACGTGCGCACTCACATCTTTTCGATGTGGGACAAGGCACCTCTTCATTTGTTTTATAAACAAATTACCAACAATCCCCACTTTTGTTTATAAAACAAAAACAATAAATAAAACGTTAGAAATATACAGCCAAAATTTCCGTGAGATTAATATACATACATAAAGGTCTCTTTCGAGTTAAACCTTTACTTAGTGCAAGCATCTCAAAGCTCTATCGAAGTGACAAGTAGCTCGGCTTTAAACTTGTACTTTTATATAATAGAACCGGACATACCACACATACACTAACCTCTTGTTTCAGCGAAGTTCTATATTACTCCGCACTATTATGGCCTTGTGCTTGATCCTGTTTCATGAGCTCTCTAGAAAGCAACCCTAACTTTCGTAAGAAGCGGCACCACTTCTAAGCTCATATAGGTGAAGTATCTACCATGTGTTTCTGTTACTATCAACACATTACAAATTTGTATCATACTTCATTAAGAATTTAATTCAGCCTACAAAATGTAACAGACGATACTAACTTCTCATATCAGGGCTACGTTAGTATCAAACAATCACATTCAATAACTTGTTCTTACCCATTAAACCTTGTAACTAGTGATGTTCTAGAAAAAGGTCGGGTTACCATTATTGGTGATTTCAATTAAAGGGTTTCAGCCCGTTTCTTATGAGGTCATTATTACCATATCTCTTGGTAAAGCCTTTGTCAAGGAATCGGCAAAATTATTACTTGACCTCACATAGACAATTGTTATGGTACCATCTTTAATCAATTGTCTCACATATTCATGTTTTAGACTAATATGTCTAGACTTACAGTTATAAATGCTACTATAGGCTCTTACTAAAGTAGCCTAACTATCACAGTGAATAGAAATAGGAGACATGGGACTAGGCCATAATTTGATATTTAACAACAAATTCATAGTCCATTTAGCCTCTTTCTCAAATTCTGCTAAAGCAACGATTCAAGTTTCATAGTTGAGTGAATCATGCACATTTGTTTCTTGCTCACCCAAGAAACAACACATTCATGTAATATGAAAATTCATCCAGAAGTTTCATCTCCCATACTTGTAATCCAACTAGTATCGGTGTATCTTTATAATACAACCGAATAATTATTATAGAACAATCACAAATTTTAGGTTTTCTTAAAATAACCAAAAAATTCTAATAATAGCCTTTCAATGTTCTATAATTGGATTACTAGTATATCTACTCAATTTGCATATATAAAAAGTAATATCAGGTCTAGTATAATGTATCGCATACATTAAAGACCCATAGCACTCACATTAAAAACTCTCCACTAGGAATCAAATGGAGTACCTATATACTTGAAAACAAGATGTTTAAATCTATACAACATCCTTTCCATGTAATCACTTTGGCTCAAATGAGAACCCCACTATTTTTAATTTTAACACCCAATAAGGTATCTACTTCACTCAAATCTTTCATTTAAAATGAAAGTTAGATACTTTTTTTTTCAATGACTCCAATCACATTGGCTCCATAGTCCCCTTCAAATATCCCCCCTTCAAGACTATTTTAAGAGGCATCCAATATGATAACATACGTTTCATCATCATATCCAATTAATAATAAACCAAGTACAGAAATCCATACAAGGATGTGAAATAAGTAAATAGATAAATTCTAGCAATTTATACACCATCCCTAACAATCAAAAGCATGTGAGAACAGAAGCATACAACAAATAATTTTTCAATAGCTTTGCCAAGACAAACCGACAGTAGAACAAAAGATTGCCGCATTATTACGATGGTTCATCATTTCAATAAGACCTTTCGATTGTGTGTATCCAAATTCGTCAAGAGAAAAACCAAAAGAAATGTTTACGAATTTTAGATCACTAAGAGGACAGTCAATCGAATTCTCCAATTTCTCATTCTCAGAAAGATCAAACAATAGTTAAAAAGAAAATTTTCCATAATGGGTCAACAACACCAATGCACGGAATGTGATATGATGCATTTCTCAGTCAAATAATTTCCTCGCTCAAACTAGGAACTTAGATAGAGAATCACCAACCAACTTGCAGCGACCACGATAGACATGAATGACACGGCCGACCAGACGTGCATCGGGTTCTTGTCCTCGGGAAGTACTCACTTAGAGCTCCAATCTCGTAAACGTCCTTACGCACGGCCCCTAGAGCCTGCCCATGACGTACGAGTCCCTCCCAAAGTACTTGGGGAGGAAGGAGTTCTTGTTGCCAAGAGTTTGCCACACGATGTCCCCACAACCCTTGGCCAACTTCACGCTCATCTCTGCCGCTCCTTTCGCGAATTCCTTCGCATGGTCCACCGCATTCCTGATCTCTCCGACACTGCCGTCTACAAATTCAATCATTTTTTTTTATAACTAAAACAATATCCCCATGAGTTCACATATTTTGCAGCCATTTAGACAAATCTAGAATGTGACTCCTCGAGGCGGTAAAAATAAAAAAAAAAAAATCAAAATTGGGCCATACCTGCGAAAGTACCTTCTACTTGATATGGATCCAAAATGCCAATCAGCGAAAGAGATTAAAAAGCATCTTAAAAAAAAAAAATTAATGAATGAATCCATCATGTAACTGCCCCTTGACGAGACCGAGTTATTGAAGTGTGCAGGGACCCGGACAACACATCTTGATAGTCATATCAAGGTAAGCCTCAGGGTCTCACGCGTCTTTGTGAGGAGGGTGGATGATATTTCCTCCACAGCAAACTGCTTCTTTACGACCTTGAAATTGACGACAATCATGGGCTTGAGGCCGGGACCAGCAATGACCCTTGACGGCCAATGCCTCATGTTACTCTGGATTGAAGGATCGCTAAATCTCCTCCCGAACAAAGATCTTGCACTCAATCTCATGATCAGAGTCTCGACATCCTCGAAGTCATTTTTACAAGATGAGATGCCATCTTTCATGATATTTCCATGATGGATTTCGCATCGTGATCAAGAGCCTCATTCATCACCTTTTGCTCCGGGAAATTAACGCCGTAATTCAATATTCCACCATTCTTGTCTTCTCCATCACAATAGATGCCGTCAAGATTAGTAAGTGTTGAGTCCCAAACCGAACATCAAATACAGAGACAAGACATGGCATAGCATTGGGCGCACAAAAGACATAAAACACACCCTTATGACAGAACCAAAATGGACACAAAAAAAGAGAGAGAGAGAGAGAGAGCGCCTGTAGATCTTCCTTGAAACTCTGGCCAACGGTGATGAGTGATGATTGTTGGCGTCGACTAGAAGCCATCGAGGAACAGACCTGTTGGGAAGTGAAAGAACCTGTCCACTTGCATGCGTCTGGTGCTCGCATCGCGCAATGGCGAACCTGGCCTCTTGCATCTTTATCCACGGTCAAACGTTGCCTCGAGATTTACGGCCACCCGTTGCCTCGAGATTTACTAATCGGCATTGGCAAGGGACTCGTTTCAACTGCTTCCTCAAGACAGCGTTCCACGACATGGACGCCAAATATGGACGCTTGTCTTCTGCTAGGCGAATTTTTTATTTTTATTTTTATTTTGATGATCTGGGCCCCCGCAAGATATGGAACTTGTAACGTCAATTATAGCCGTTTGGTGGTTCCCCTTCTCTCTTCTAATCAAACACATAGCGTTCGGGCAGGAATCCCAGACAAATTCTGCATGGCGAGCATGTAAATCACAGACTGCGACTCGGGTTCCCTCATAGCAAAGATGAAGTGCTTCGTATGTTCGGGAACCGGAAGTTTAAGGACCAACTCATTTGAAACTTTCAGATCATCGGATTATGGCTTGGAGAAGGGCCGTAGAGTACGTAAACTCCAAAGGAAAGAACATGCCTTCAGGATCACATTGACTCCCTTCCACTTCTATCTAAAACTTAAGAAAATTCGTGAAGTTCATCCTCCCAATTTCTTGCATGGTTCACTCACAAGCCCAAAACAGAACTTCCTCGAAAGGATTCAGGGAATATATTCAGAGCAAAACTAAGAACAACAATCAACGTAGTCTTGGCATGAGAATAGAAATGATAAGGGATCGGAACATAAGAAACATCAAATGATCAGCGCACACCGCATTGCATCAAATCACACAAGCAAAATTGTTGCCATCAAACCAGTTTAGTATCACCATGTCTTGAGTAATGACTTTGATTCTCTGACTTCATTGTAGCAAAAATAAATCCTTAAAATTGTTGGGAAAATATGCTTCGAATTTGGTAGAACAATGAAGTCGGATCGTTAGAGTACTCAAGTCGGACTTTGAGGCGTGATATCACTTTCTTTAAGGATTTATTTGCCCCACTACGTTG
Source organism: Eucalyptus decipiens (assembly GCA_014182575.1). Taxonomy (NCBI): domain Eukaryota; kingdom Viridiplantae; phylum Streptophyta; class Magnoliopsida; order Myrtales; family Myrtaceae; genus Eucalyptus; species Eucalyptus decipiens. The sequence continues at coordinate 52,469,642 of CM024611.1, read as the reverse complement.
CTAATGGTCACCGGCAAATTTCCTCCAGGATACAACAAAGTCTCAAAATGAGAATACTAGATAGCAATTCTAGTATTTCTCCAGGGTCTCTCATGGAAACAATTAGAAATAATGGCTGTAGTTTTTCTCTAAAGAAAATGAAAAATGGAAGAAGATAATCATTTGATCTCAAAACAAATGTACTTATATATTTCTTTCAAATAAATGCAACTCTTCAAAAGATTGCAAAACAACAAAGACAGCCTTTCGGGAAAGGTTGTAAAATGAACAAGTATGTCTCAAAGGTTACGTTGAAAAGACATAAGAAATTCGGAATTAAATAAATAAAAATAATTGTAACTTTTCGTGAACAGTCGCACTTTGTTTCAACAAGACTTTATAATTAATTTTTTATAGAAATAAATCGAATTTTCAATAAATAAAAATAATGATCATTGGTTAGTGCCAAATCCCGTCCACGTGCGCACTCACATCTTTTCGATGTGGGACAAGGCACCTCTTCATTTGTTTTATAAACAAATTACCAACAATCCCCACTTTTGTTTATAAAACAAAAACAATAAATAAAACGTTAGAAATATACAGCCAAAATTTCCGTGAGATTAATATACATACATAAAGGTCTCTTTCGAGTTAAACCTTTACTTAGTGCAAGCATCTCAAAGCTCTATCGAAGTGACAAGTAGCTCGGCTTTAAACTTGTACTTTTATATAATAGAACCGGACATACCACACATACACTAACCTCTTGTTTCAGCGAGAAGTTCTATATTACTCCGCACTATTATGGCCTTGTGCTTGATCCTGTTTCATGAGCTCTCTAGAAAGCAACCCTAACTTTCGTAAGAAGCGGCACCACTTCTAAGCTCATATAGGTGAAGTATCTACCATGTGTTTCTGTTACTATCAACACATTACAAATTTGTATCATACTTCATTAAGAATTTAATTCAGCCTACAAAATGTAACAGACGATACTAACTTCTCATATCAGGGCTACGTTAGTATCAAACAATCACATTCAATAACTTGTTCTTACCCGTTAAACCTTGTAACTAGTGATGTTCTAGAAAAGGTCGGGTTACCATTATTGGTGATTTCAATTAAAGGGTTTCAGCCCGTTTCTTATGAGGTCATTATTACCATATCTCTTGGTAAAGCCTTTGTCAAGGAATCGGCAAAATTATTACTTGACCTCACATAGACAATTGTTATGGTACCATCTTTAATCAATTGTCTCACATATTCATGTTTTAGACTAATATGTCTAGACTTACAGTTATAAATGCTACTATAGGCTCTTACTAAAGTAGCCTAACTATCACAGTGAATAGAAATAGGAGACATGGGACTAGGCCATAATTTGATATTTAACAACAAATTCATAGTCCATTTAGCCTCTTTCTCAAATTCTGCTAAAGCAACGATTCAAGTTTCATAGTTGAGTGAATCATGCACATTTGTTTCTTGCTCACCCAAGAAACAACACATTCATGTAATATGAAAATTCATCCAGAAGTTTCATCTCCCATACTTGTAATCCAACTAGTATCGGTGTATCTTTATAATACAACCGAATAATTATTATAGAACAATCACAAATTTTAGGTTTTCTTAAAATAACCAAAAAATTCTAATAATAGCCTTTCAATGTTCTATAATTGGATTACTAGTATATCTACTCAATTTGCATATATAAAAAGTAATATCAGGTCTAGTATAATGTATCGCATACATTAAAGACCCATAGCACTCACATTAAAAACTCTCCACTAGGAATCAAATGGAGTACCTATATATTTGAAAACAAGATGTTTAAATCTATACAACATCCTTTCCATGTAATCACTTTGGCTCAAAGAATAACCCCCACTATTTTTAAATTTTAACACCCAATAAGCTATCTACTTCACTCAAATCTTTCATTTTAAAATGAAAGCTAGATACCTTTTGTCTCAATGACTCCAATCACATTGGCTCCAAAGTCCCCTTCAAATACTCCCACTTCAAGACTATTTTAAGAGGCATCCAATATGATAACATACGTTTCATCATCATATCCAATTAATAATAAACCAAGTACAGAAATCCATACAAGGATGTGAAATAAGTAAATAGATAAATTCTAGCAATTTATACACCATCCCTAACAATCAAAAGCATGTGAGAACAGAAGCATACAACAAATAATTTTTCAATAGCTTTGCCAAGACAAACCGACGGTAGAACAAAAGATTGCCGCATTATTACGATGGTTCATCATTTCAATAAGACCTTTCGATTGTGTGTATCCAAATTCGTCAAGAAAAACCAAAAGAAATGTTTACGAATTTTAGATCACTAAGAGGACAGTCAATCGAATTCTCCAATTTCTCATTCTCAGAAAGATCAAACAATAGTTAAAAAAAAGAAAATTTTCCATAATGGGTCAACAACACCAATGCACGGAATGTGATATGATGCATTTCTCAGTCAAATAATTTCCTCGCTCAAACTAGGAACTTAGATAGAGAATCACCAACCAACTTGCAGCGACCACGATAGACATGAATGACACGGCCGACCAGACGTGCATCGGGTTCTTGTCCTCGGGAAGTACTCACTTAGAGCTCCAATCTCGTAAACGTCCTTACGCACGGCCCCTAGAGCCTGCCCATGACGTACGAGTCCCTCCCAAAGTACTTGGGGAGGAAGGAGTTCTTGTTGCCAAGAGTTTGCCACACGATGTCCCCACAACCCTTGGCCAACTTCACGCTCATCTCTGCCGCTCCTTTCGCGAATTCCTTCGCATGGTCCACCGCATTCCTGATCTCTCCGACACTGCCGTCTACAAATTCAATCATTTTTTTTTTTATAACTAAAACAATATCCCCATGAGTTCACATATTTTGCAGCCATTTAGACAAATCTAGAATGTGACTCCTCGAGGCGGTAAAAAATAAAAAAATCAAAATTGGGCCATACCTGCGAAAGTACCTTCTACTTGATATGGATCCAAAATGCCAATCAGCGAAAGAGATTAAAAAGCATCTTAAAAAAAAAAAAATTAATGAATGAATCCATCATGTAACTGCCCCTTGACGAGACCGAGTTATTGAAGTGTGCAGGGACCCGGACAACACATCTTGATAGTCATATCAAGGTAAGCCTCAGGGTCTCACGCGTCTTTGTGAGGAGGGTGGATGATATTTCCTCCACAGCAAACTGCTTCTTTACGACCTTGAAATTGACGACAATCATGGGCTTGAGGCCAGGACCAGCAATGACCCTTGACGGCCAATGCCTCATGTTACTCTGGATTGAAGGATCGCTAAATCTCCTCCCGAACAAAGATCTTGCACTCAATCTCATGATCAGAGTCTCGACATCCTCGAAGTCATTTTTACAAGATGAGATGCCATCTTTCATGATATTTCCATGATGGATTTCGCATCGTGATCAAGAGCCTCATTCATCACCTTTTGCTCCGGGAAATTAACGCCGTAATTCAATATTCCACCATTCTTGTCTTCTCCATCACAATAGATGCCGTCAAGATTAGTAAGTGTTGAGTCCCAAACCGAACATCAAATACAGAGACAAGACATGGCATAGCATTGGGCGCACAAAAGACATAAAACACACCCTTATGACAGAACCAAAATGGACACAAAAAATAGAGAGAGAGAGAGAGAGCGCCTGTAGATCTTCCTTGAAACTCTGGCCAACGGTGATGAGTGATGATTGTTGGCGTCGACTAGAAGCCATCGAGGAACAGACCTGTTGGGAAGTGAAAGAACCTGTCCACTTGCATGCGTCTGGTGCTCGCATCGCGCAATGGCGAACCTGGCCTCTTGCATCTTTATCCACGGTCAAACGTTGCCTCGAGATTTACGGCCACCCGTTGCCTCGAGATTTACTAATCGGCATTGGCAAGGGACTCGTTTCAACTGCTTCCTCAAGACAGCGTTCCACGACATGGACGCCAAATATGGACGCTTGTCTTCTGCTAGGCGAATTTTTTATTTTTATTTTTATTTTGATGATCTGGGCCCCCGCAAGATATGGAACTTGTAACGTCAATTATAGCCGTTTGGTGGTTCCCCTTCTCTCTTCTAATCAAACACATAGCGTTCGGGCAGGAATCCCAGACAAATTCTGCATGGCGAGCATGTAAATCACAGACTGCGACTCGGGTTCCCTCATAGCAAAGATGAAGTGCTTCGTATGTTCGGGAACCGGAAGTTTAAGACCAACTCATTTGAAACTTTCAGATCATCGGATTATGGCTTGGAGAAGGGCCGTAGAGTACGTAAACTCCAAAGGAAAGAACATGCCTTCAGGATCACATTGACTCCCTTCCACTTCTATCTAAAACTTAAGAAAATTCGTGAAGTTCATCCTCCCAATTTCTTGCATGGTTCACTCACAAGCCCAAAACAGAACTTCCTCGAAAGGATTCAGGGAATATATTCAGAGCAAAACTAAGAACAACAATCAACGTAGTCTTGGCATGAGAATAGAAATGATAAGGGATCGGAACATAAGAAACATCAAATGATCAGCGCACACCGCATTGCATCAAATCACACAAGCAAAATTGTTGCCATCAAACCAGTTTAGTATCACCATGTCTTGAGTAATGACTTTGATTCTCTGACTTCATTGTAGCAAAAATAAATCCTTAAAATTGTTGGGAAAATATGCTTCGAATTTGGTAGAACAATGAAGTCGGATCGTTAGAGTACTCAAGTCGGACTTTGAGGCGTGATATCACTTTCTTTAAGGATTTATTTGCCCCACTACGTTGCTAATGGTCACCGGCAAATTTCCTCCAGGATACAACAAAGTCTCAAAATGAGAATACTAGATAGCAATTCTAGTATTTCTCCAGGGTCTCTCATGAAACAATTAGAAATAATGGCTGTAGTTTTTCTCTAAAGAAAATGAAAAATGGAAGAAGATAATCATTTGATCTCAAAACAAATGTACTTATATATTTCTTTCAAATAAATGCAACTCTTCAAAAGATTGCAAAACAACAAAGACAGCCTTTCGGGAAAGGTTGTAAAATGAACAAGTATGTCTCAAAGGTTACGTTGAAAAGACATAAGAAATTCGGAATTAAATAAATAAAAATAATTGTAACTTTTCGTGAACAGTCGCACTGTTTCAACAAGACTTTATAATTAATTTTTTATAGAAATAAATCCGAATTTTCAATAAATAAAAATAATGATCATTGGTTAGTGCCAAATCCCGTCCACATGCGCACTCACATCTTTTCGATGTGGGACAAGGCACCTCTTCATTTGTTTTATAAACAAATTACCAACACTTGTCTCACTTGATAATAACTTCAAGATTAAAAATCATTTCTTCAACAGGCCTCTAAAAAATTTTGCAAGTTGGAAAAATCATTTATGCGAAAAAAAATGGTCGGGATTCTTAAATCCTTTAGAATATAATTTAGTTTGGAAAAATTTCTGTGATAAATTATGAGAAAAGGGAATGAAGTATTGGAAGTATTCATGTTATATTGAAATCTATGTTGAGAATAAGAAACTTTATATTACCAAAGTAATACAACTTATATAAAGGAAGAAAGTTAATACTAGAAATCTCCATGTTTGTTGGTATTATCTACCCCATTTTAGTTGACAGAGCGCAAGTATTCGGTACGTGGGGTAAAATTGCCATCCCAAAGCTAAAATGAGGCATTAGTTGTGACATCTTGAAATTCGAGCCCTCTAAGGAATGAATGAATGTGAATTTTGTCAATGTATTGTTGGTTAATCTCACTCAGAATTGATCACTCCTGAGATACTGATCTTGAGAGGAAAGGCTAATGAGAACAGAACTCGTACAGCTAAAGAACTTGACTTGAGAAAATGACTTGACTGTGAGACTTGCATGATGATGATCCCGTAGATAGGCAGGCCGATTTCAAGGACAACTAGTAGTCGATTCGCGGATAGAACATGATGGAACAACAGGTGATTCTGTTTACTGTTATCGAGCTCGTGAATGACCCTAAGTCAATCCTCGGTAATCGTGTACTTTGAAATAAGAATCTATACTCTGCAATTTCATGTAGTCAAGGACGTCCATGTGTCAAGATGTCTTGAACGTGATTTGACATGAGTCAATTACACGTGAATCCTCAAAGTCGCTTGTCAGTTTGAGTTGTACCCAAAATAGCATTAGGGCGAAATTGACATGGCATGAGAACCCAAGATTGGACTTTGAATTATTGGGAACGTTTGGGACGGACTTTGGATGATACTACTTCGACAGTCAGCAGTGCCAGTTAAGTCGAGTATGGGGAAAAAGGACTTACGGACCAAGGAATCAAGCTTGTGAGGACGTGGGCCGAGCAAAGCCAGTGTGGGCCTCAAGCCTAAGGTGGGACAGCCACCATGGTAGGCCCGAGCAAGCAAATAAGCCGTTGGGCCCAACCAACCATTTCTCCTTCCAAGCCCATTGTCCAATCTTTAGCCATCTCAAGCCCAATAAATTCCCAAGCCCATTCCTATTCATTTCCTAGCCCATTTCTTAGGCCCACCCATCATTTTCAGCCCAAGGGCAGACTGGGAATTTGTGCATGGTGGAAATGACCATTTTGTCCCTAAAAGCATGTGGATAAGTCAAAGGATGAGGATGAAGATGAGGTCACTTTGCATGGGGGCTTGGGGCAAGCTTTATTGGCCTTAATGGAGGTGTGACACCAGCTCTCCCATCACTCTCTCCCCTCCCTTTTAGCTCTGAAATTCGCAGCCCTTCTCTCTCCCCTGTTTTCCTTCCTTCTTGCTTCTGCTCTAGCAAACCTTTCTCTAAAGACAGGAGTTGATTATTGCCTTCCCGTGCGAATCAGCTCTCGTGCCATGCACCACCGTGCTAAGGATATCTAGTCCGTATGGAAAAAGTCGGCTGTTCGCCGATCGGTGCCGTCGACTGGCTAGAAGCCAATGCTCGGCGGACTGTTTGACAGCTCACCCGCTTGCACTGTTTCGCGATTTCAGCCATTTTTCTCCCATTTCGACCCTTCCTCCGCCCAGCCCAACCACCAGCCACTCCCCCTTGACCCCTAAGTGCTGCTGGTCACTAGCCAACCCCTCGCTAGAGCTCCAGCCTAGCCGCCTAGCTCCTTTTCTCCTCCTACAATTCAATTCTTCAAGGTTACAGTGGGAGGCAATGTTTTTTGTTATTGTTTCAACCTCGAGACCGCCTTGGATCGTCGTGATTGAGGTTCCCGACCGTAGCCTCTGTCGTTGCCGCCGCGTCCGTGTCTTCGGCCCGTTTAACAGGTGAGTTTAGCTCCTAAACCAATTAGCGCCTAAACTTGCTTAGAATTGGTTTAATTAGTGTTAATTTTAGTTTAGGGGATTTAATTAAGTTATATTAGTCCTAAGATAGGTGATTAGATGAATGGCTAAAATTAGTTTAGCTTAATCTTGCTTTATTTGGCTTAATGATGCTTATGTGCTTAATTAAGTTTGTTTAGCTTTAATTGATTGATTGATTGCTTTAATAATGTTTTTAATGATTTTTGGCTTTAATTTATTAGTTATTTAATTCTCGGAATTCACTGTTCACGCGCATTGTTCACAAGTACTGTTCACGCGCACTGTTCACGAATACTATTCACGATACTATTCATAGAGTACTATTCACGTTGTACTGTTCACAGAGTACTGTTCACGCACACTGTTCATACGAGAGTGAAAAAGTGTCTAATTTCATGTGTTTTGATCTTATGAGGTGATTTGAATAGATAAATACATGGACATCTGCATGAATCGAGTGATTTCCACAAAAAGGGGAAAACAATTTGTCCGAGGGATGCCGATTAGGGGAAAATGATTTGAAATTGTATTTGTAAGCATTGTGCATTGGTTAAATGCTCAAAGATAATAAGGGAGTCTTAGTGGTGTGCTTGTGTGATCAAAAGTTGAATCGTCACCCAACGGAAGTTTAGGGGCGATACCCAACGGGAGTCGGAAGCTGGTCACAGTATATTTTGGACCGATGTTTCTCTTTGGGATACCGTCTGAACAGAAGTTCTAGACATAGCCATGCCCGACAGGGCAAGACGAAGCCCGATTTTTATCAGTAGCCTGACGGGAGTCGGGTGATCACTGACTGGAAAGTTAGCCATGGCCGGGAGGTCATTAATAACTGGAGCACGCATGAGTGTTGAGGTCGATGATTGCTAACTGGAAAGTTGGCCATGGCCGAGATGTCATAAATGAGTGGAACATGCGTGAGTGTTGAGATGATTGGACATTATTATGAGGTAAAATTGTGTGGCACGGTATGAGACGTGTCATAACGATTTTACCTTATAATCGGGACCCATGTGATTGTGTGATGCATGATAGGTGGTGCACTAAAGTGCAAGAGTGTATGAGAATCATGGCATCATTGGTTTCGGTTATGCATGGGTTGAGCACATTATTTATGGCACGCACGCATGAATCGATAATGTGTAGGGAGTGACAATGGCTAGGTGAGATCGCTTATGATGCGACTCGTATGTGATTAATGAACTGCATCATCTAATGGCCATGTGCATTGTGTGTATTGTGCTAAGATTCAACGTGCAAGGTATGGCATACCAAGTAAGGTTGCATGCGAATCGACTATGTGGTTAGTGGTTGACCCTAGCTGTTGTGATTTGTTGATTGTTGGTTGTTAGCCGTGGTAAGTTTGTGGGGTGGTCCTGGAGAGATACCCCAAGTTGAGTTGGTGTCCTAACCAGGGGCTTAGGGGAGGACTTGCTGAAATTTTATCTTACTGGTTATTGCATAACCATTTTCAGGTCCCTAATGTGAAGAACCCGAAGCTTGAGAATGAAGGGTCAGGAGCATGGATGGCCTAGAGGTTTCTTTTTGAAATGAACCTCCTGTACATAGACTTTAGGGTTGGCCTTTGTGCGTAAACCAAATTATTTTTAAAAGTGTGTTTGTATTTGAAATTGGATGTCCTACTTTTCTATCACATGCCTGTTGTCGTCAAGGGATTAGTTAATCCATTTCCGTTTGTGCATTAAAATGAATGGGTCGACAATGCGTCTTGGGAACGTCGCTTTCTATCGATCAAGGAAGGGATTGTTGTGTGCCCGGGGTTCGGGGCGTGACATTAGTTTTATTTATGGTACTTAATCAATATTTCGTGCTTAATATGCATTTTTTTTAATGAAGTGATTTATTTATCTACATGTATGAGTATGTTGTTATTTGTCAATATTTGCAACAAATTCTTTTATACATTTATAAAATTTTGTAGAACTACCACTAACTATTTTAATCAAAAAACTTAAACTGATAGGTGAATGCATTCCTTTAATATTTTAGTACTTATCCTCACACTTAAGTTAGACTTTGCCGTAATACTAAATAGTGAAAATACTAGAGGAGGCAAATAAGGGATTTCAAAAAATTTGAATTCAAAAGTTCATGTTTTGATACCGTATTAAATTTTGCAGGAGCATTGTAAATTATTCTAAAACATATGCTGTCACATTAATGTGTCATTTAATATTTAAATATTCTAATAACTTATGTTTCCCACGTGGAAGAAATCCTTAAATTGAGTATATGGTTTCATATACATCATCGTGTTCTTTATATTTAATAATAAGATACTACTCTTTAATATTTGGAGATTCTATAGTCTAATTACAACTGCTACTTTTTTTATATATTACAAAATGGCTTAATATGATATTGACAATATAATCTATTATACACTCCCATTAGAGAAAACAGATTGATTCAAGTCTTCCACCGACAACTCACTTCACGGAGGTGCTTCGTTATCGCACCTTTATCCCCGATGACACCCACACATGCAGTGGCACCTCCTGTAATCGTTGAACTTGTGAAAGCTAGTACGAGCACCTAGAGGGGGTGAATAAATGCGAAAACAAATTTTGTAGAGTAAAGTATAAAATTTTGCTTTTAAACCAACTCTGTTTAGCAATAGATTATGAAAAGGAAATTAGACTCTAACAATCAGATAAAGTTACGATCAAAGTAAAAGAGTTTATGGAAGAGAATAAGAACACAAGGTTTATAGTGGTTCGGCTTAATCCAAGCCTATCTCCATTCTTTCGCACTGACAGCCCACCGGCTAGATTTCACTAAGAATCAAAAGAGTTGTTACAATATAGCTCTTTCTTGATTCCATAGTGTAGAGACTCTGTTATACTTCCTCAAGATCTCACAGAAGTATAAACTCTCTTTTGAGTATAAGTTCACGCTCAACAATTGAATTGACAAAGAACAAGGAGCTTCAAACTTTGGAATTTCTCTATCGTGCACACACTCAAATAACTAGAACATCTTCCTTATATACTCCTCCATGCCATCATAGCCATTGGCACTTACCAAAAGAACTCTTCCAATCTACCCGTTGGATAGAATCAATTAGGGAGATTTCAAGTTATTTAAGGAATATGACGATAGCCCACCAATCCTGCTCGCCCATACAATCAGGATCTAGATTTCTATAAGTAGAACCTTCTAAGTATACTTCGCCAATCAACGGATCCAAAATACATGAATCAATCTCAAGATGAATAATCGATTCTGAGATGCTATATCCAGCCGAGAGATCTTCTTTAGTCGATAGAATCAAATCCTTAAAGAAATACTTAATTTTGGATAAGTTTTCTTCGATGGTCTAGAAACTGTCAATGATGATAGACTTTGAATCTTGGGTCCGGCGGTCCGGCGGTCTTCTGACTTTGACGAAAGAGTCTGTAAGTCTTCAGACTAGACTGATGAAAACATTTTGTCAGTTTCAAAACACGCAAGGAAGTTTTCTCCAATAATCTCCCTATTTTTTATGGTGACAAAACTTTCTTGCAGATTTGGATATTTTTTACCTGCAAAATAATACTTAAGCAAACATGGATATCTTACAAAAGATAATTGGCTTAGTAAAGACAGCATTAAATCTGCATCCATAGGAAACAAGTTAGTCTTGTAAATAACTATCTCTGCCATGAAATACCCATAATGCTTAAGATACTGCAATAAACATTTAAACGATCAAACAATCCAAATTCAATACAGTCACAACCACAACCAAACCAAACAAAAGTAAAGTCAATGTCAATCAAAAAGTCAAGAGTTAAATCTCAAATCTACAACATCTCTCCCCCTTTTTGTCAGTATGAAAAAGGTAGAGACGAAAAAAGAATGGAATTAGGATTGCTTTGGAACGCGAACAAGCTGGAAATCTCCCATTGACTGGACAATCCCTTCTAGCTTTTTCAAATCCTCCTTCAGTTGAGCCACTTCTTCACCATTGGCATTTGCTTGAACTTGAAGAGCAAGGGCATAAATTTGATCATGCAAGGAAATTGAAAAGGCTTGACCTGCATTCTGCAAGTTCTGAACTTCGCATCACAGAGCATAAATTTGACCTCGCATCTCCAAGAGAACATCAAGCAGTCTTCGAAAGTCTGTTGAATTATCAGTTTGAGTACTGGCCTCTGCATGATTAGTCTGAGGTGTATTGGCAGATGATGGCATTTCTGTATGACCACCCAGACGTGGCGATGAAACCTTAGGGAATTGAGAGGCATAGATGTCTTCTGGATCTGCAGGTGAACGACTAACATCTTCACTAGTAAAAGCAATTGAATATATACCTCTTTTCTCAGTAACTCCCCTTGTTTCATTGCCTTCAGGCGGTGAGAAGTACTCTTCATGCTCTGTTTCCTTTTGTTCACCTCTGCATTCTTCTTCTTCTTCTACAGTCATTTCTTTCTCTGCTTCTTTTCTCAACGATTCTCTTTCTTCACTTCTTTGCTCTGACTCTTCTTTGTCTTGATCTTGTCTCTCCTCTGTCTCTAGAATGGAATGATGTAAGCTTTTAAGTGCAGAAATGGTAATATCTTCCTCATCTTCTTCATCCTCCAAGATGAGTGCTCTTCTTTTCCTGAATGGAGTAATCATGGGCTCCTTCCCTTTCCGTTTTGCAGCCAAAGAGATTGGGTGAGTCTTGACAGGGGTTTTCTCCTTGAATCACTCCAAAGCCTTGTTAAGTTCCTTCATATGCATTTTGGAAACCATTTTCAGTTCCACCACCATTTGATTGCAGATTCGAATACATAGAATCCTTGCAGGCTGAATATTCAAATGTCTAAATAACTTAGTGACAAGTGCTGAGTAAGGAAGTTGGCCTTTGTCTTTCACCACCGTTCTATATATATGGAACATGATAGTATGTGGAAGAGAGAACTTTTTGCCAGCGTTAATGGCATACATTAGCTTTGCCTCCGAGTTTGAAACATCAATCTTCAAAGTCGATTTGGGTCTGAGGTAGTTGATCACTATCTTGTGAAGCAAAATATTTGAGTCATTCATCCTTAAGTATGAAATTCGTCCTTCTGTCATTCCATCCCGAACAAGCTCTACCGTTGCACGTCCAATAGACATATTAATTGATTGGAATTTCCCTCTTTCTACCCCAATCACATCAGCCAATGTATCTATGTCAACTACATAGTCCTGATTTCGAACACTAAATGAGAATCTATTCGCATCCAAGAAACTTAGATTAGAATAGAAGTAAGCAGTGAGTTCAGCATGAGCCTCTATCATCTCAAAACAAAACCATTCTAGTTAAAGAAGAGTGAATTTCTCTCGCAGCTTAACATTAAGAGAATCAAGAAAATCAAAATCCACACTTCTAGGGTTGAGCACCCCCCGCCTTAGCCACTCAGAGTAAAGTTGCGTGTGTTCCTCCGAGCGAAACAACTCTGTCGTATTGCTTCGAATATTCGCCGCAACACCCATTCTAGGCTTAAAATGAGTGTACATCTTATCATCATCATTCCCATCAGGTCGACTAAGCCCTTCAACACGTGGATCACTTGGGATATTTGCAAATGCTTCTTCTGCTGACCCCGCATGAGCAATTCCCAATCGTTCCATTGTGCATAAAAAGTGGGTTTCATTTCGATACCCTTTCTCTTTTAAGAATTCATCAATATATTTCAAGGGAGGACCACCCTTCTTCAAGGCAGAGTAAAGCTTAAAAATAAAAGCGGGCTTTTGAGTTCTTACGAGTTCTGCATCTTCAATGATTTCTTCCTCTGCTCGATGATCAATATCCTGAGATATAGATGAAGGAGATGGGCACTGTTGAGAATGTTTTGGGCTCTAATGCTATCTAGGAGATTCTTCTTCCTTGGTGAGGTCAAAATGCGCAGGACCCTCACGCATTTGTTGTGGTCTCATGTTCGCGATCCTTGAAGACTTTCTTTGGAATGACATTCTTTACAGTCTTTCAGAGATTCCAAACTTGTTTCGCAAGAAAGGTGAAAACTTTTCGATGATTAAACAAGAGAAGAAAAGAGAAGTTGAAGATATGTGCTTTCTTAGGGTTTTGTGAGTAAAACGGAGAAAAACCAACAGTATATAAAGCAGTCAAAACGAGACATACGAAACAACATAAAAAGAAAAATAGAAAAATGCCTTTTCAAAAATAACTGCCTTTTAAAAAAAAATAGATAACTGTCATTTCAAAAGATAACTTTTTTTTTTCGAAAAGGAATGATTGCGATAATCACGAAAACTAGGGAAAATAACATCAATCAATTACAAATTAATAGATGAACATACCTTTTCGAGATTTTATCAGAGATAAATTTCTAAAACAGAAATAACTTACAGTCATGATTCTTGATCTTCTGAGTCTGAGTATCTTAAGACTTTTTAGCCCTGAGTCTGAACTTCTTCAGAATTTAAAATATTGAGTCTGGAACGAATAAATTCGAATTGACTTTTTTCCAAAGGCTTTGTAAAAATGTCCGCCAGTTGATTCTTTGAGTCAATGAACTGAATCGAGACTTATCCATTTTGCATATGATCTCTAATGAAATGATGTCGAATCTCTATATGCTTTGCTCTTGAATGAAGAATTGGATTATTGGTGAGATTGATTGCCCTGGTGTTGTCACATTTGATCTCAGTGCATGAATCTTCAATTCCAAAGTCTCTTAGTTGTTGTTTTATTCATAGAATTTGTGAATAACAACTTCCAAGAGCCACATACTCTGCTTCTGCTGTAGAAAGAGCTATGGTACTTTGCTTCCTCGAAAACCAAGATACTGTCCTATTACCAAGCAATTGACAGGTGCTCGAGGTGCTCTTTCTATCAACTTCGCAACCTGCTAGGTCTACGTTTGAATATCCAAGAAGAGTAAAATCTCATTCTTTAGGATACCATAGACCTAAATTAGAGGTTGAAGCAACGTATTTGATGATATGTTTAGTAGCACTCAAATGAGATTCTTTAGGGTCTGATTGAAATCTGGCACAGATACAAACACTAAATAGAATGTTAGGTCTAGAAGCAGTAAGATAAAGAAGTGAACCAATGATACTCTTGTATAGCTTCTGGTCTACTTTCTTTCCCCCTTCATCTTTGTCCAGCTTCAAGGAACTTGATATTGGTATATCAATCTTTTTGCAATTCTCCAGTCCAAACTTTTTGACAAGTTCTTTAGCATATTTTTCCTGGTAAATAAAAGTTCTCTCCTTCAATTGTTTCACTTAAAGCCCGAGGAAGAATGTTAGTTCACTCATCATACTCATTTCAAATTCATCCTGCATAGACTTAGAGAATTTCTTACACAGATTTTTATTAGGAGATCCAAAAATAATATCATCAACATAAATTTGAACAAGCAAGAAGTTTTTACTTTCTCTTTTGATAAACAAAGTAGTGTCTACTTTACCTTAACAAAACTATTTTGAATTAAAAATTTACTTAATCTGTCGTACCAAGCTCAAGGTGCTTGCTTTAAACCATATAGCACCTTTTTTAGTCTGAATACAAAGTCTGATTTCCTTGAGTCTTCAAAACCGAGAGGTTGTTCCACATAGACTTCCTCTTGGATAAATCCATTTAGGAAAGTGCTTTTAATGTCCATTTGGAATAATCTGAAATTCTTATAATAAGCAAAAGCAAGTAATAATCTAATTGCTTCTAACCTTGCTACCGGTATGTAAGTCTCATCATATAATAAGCGTATATCCTTTGGCCACGAGTCGTGCTGTGTTCCTTACAACTTTTCCTTTCTCGTTCATCTTGTTCTTGAAAACCCATTTAGCTCCAATGATAGATTTACCTTTTGGTTTATGAGTCAATTCCCAGACATCATTGATACTTAATTGCTTGAGTTCTTCTTGCATAGCTTCAATCCATCTTTCATCAGTTAAAGCTTCTTTTATGCTCTTGGGTTCTATTTCAGAGATAAGAGCCACAACACTAGATTCTTCACGCATTTTGGATCTTGTACGAATTCCTTCATTAATGTTACCAATAATGAGTTCTTTGGGATGACTAGACTTGTGCTTCCAATTGCTGGTTAGCTTGTCAGACTGTTGATCTTTTTTCTTCATTTGATTCTTCAGTGATTATTTGTTGCTAGTCCTCTGAAGTCTGAGCTACTTCTTGAGGTTTAGACCTTGTAGAGTCTGTAGCAGATTCAGATTCTTCTGGTTGGGTCCGAATCGATTGATTTTGTATAAAGTCTTGAAATTTGACATTTATTGATTCCTCCACAGATTGAGTATTTTTGTTGTATACTCTTTGTTGTATACTCTATAAACTTTGCTGGTGGTTGAATATCTAAGGAAGATGTCTTCGTCTGATTTTTCTTCAAACTTACCAACTCGATCATTTGCATTTTTCAATATAAAACATCTGCATCCAAACACATGAAAATAGGAAATAATTGGCTTATTTCCTTTGAACAACTCATAGGGAGTTTTCTCCAGAGTAGGCCTTAAGAAGACTCTATTGATAATATAGCACGTTGTAAAAACTGCTTCAGCCCAAAAATGAGAAGAAATGTTACTTTCAATTAAAAGAGTTCTAGCCATTTCCTGTAGCGATCTATTCTTCCTTTCCACAACTCAATTCTAATCTGGAGTGTTTGGTGAGGAGAACACATGCTGAAAGCTAGATTTATCACAGAATTTAGCAAAGTCTTGATTTTCAAACTCACCCCCATGGTCTATCAGTATACTTGAAATAACATACCATTTCTCATTTTGAACTTTCTTAGCAAATTTTATAAAATATGAAAATGTTTTAGACTTACTTGCCAGGAAATATACCCAAGTGAATCGTGAATAATCATCCACTATTACTAGGCAATATTTCTTACCTCCAATGCTTTGAGTTCTTATTGGTCCAAAGAGATCTATATACAAGAGATGCAGTACACGATTAGTGGATAATTGATTTATTGGTTTGAAGGAATTTCTTACCTATTTTCCTAACATACATGGTGTGCATAGATCTGATTTTTGATACGTCAGTTTGGGTAGTCCACGAACAAGTTTCTTTGTTGAGATCTTGGCTATTTGCTTTATGTTGATGTGCCCAAGTTTTATGTGCCATAGATTAGCTTCCTCTTTAATTGAGATTAGACATTGAGATTTTTCTGGTTTGATATCCAAGAGATAGATATTCCCATGTCTTCGCCCCATGAAAGTTTGAGATGAGTCTTTACTGGTTCCTGAACATATTCCTTCTTGAAAGTTGATTTTGAAACCTATGTCGCATAGCTGACTGATACTTAGCAAGTTGTAGTTGAGTCATTCCACTAAAGAAACATTATTGATCGTGAAACTTCCAATATTTACAGTTTTGTATCCCACAATTCTGCCTTTACTATTTCCTCCAAAAGAAACTTTTCCACCATTAACTTGCATAAGCTTTATGAAGCAACTTGAGTCTCCTGTCATGTGTAATGAGCATCCATTATCTAATTACCATTTAACATTTTTCTTGATAGTAACCTGCATTTAAAAGAGAAACTCAGGCTTTCTTTGGTACCCATACTTTCTTGGGTCCAATGGAGTTAGTGTGATATATTGTCTTTGCCCAAACCTTCCTCACGGGTTTCCAAACCATAGGACAATCTTTCTCAAAATGTTCTGAGCTGTTGCACTTAAAACATTTGTAAGCACTGCGGCCTACAGGTTTTACAAAAGCTTTTTGGAAATGATTTCTGTACGAATCTTTTGTAGGTCTTTGTTTAATTCTTTCTTTTACTTTAGGAAAATCAATTACAGAAATGGTTTTAGCAGTCATTCCCAAACCTGATTTGTTAAAGTAAGGTCTTTGTACTGAAAGAATCTTTTCTAATTTTTCAGATCCTATAGAAAACCTTTTAGAAATACTTGGAGATATCATTTTTCAAAAATGCATTATCTTTTGAAAGATAGTCTGCATTTTCTTTCAAAGTAATAACACTTTTATCTAAATTTTCAACATTTTCTTTCCAAACAATCTCCTGTTACTTCGGTGCAGAATTTTCTCTTTTTAGTTCAAAAATCCTCTTGAGAAAGGTTTTGAGACTAAGACACAATTTATCAATATACTTAGAGACTTTAGTAGGAATTTTAAATTACTTACCTCGATTTCACTGTCTGAATCTGAGTTTATCTCAGAGTCTGAATCTGATTCTGATTGTGCCATAAGACAAATATTGGCATAATAATCATCACTTTCTTCACATTCGGTATCACTTCAAGTTTCTACTTTAAGAGCTTTTTGGTATTTCTTAGCTTTTCCTTTCTTTCTTTTCAGTAAGGGACAGTTTGGTCTAATGTATCCCTTTTTTCTTGCATTCAAAGCAGATTACATCATTGTTGGATTCATCATCCTCAGCTGATTTATTCTATAACTTTTGAAAACTGTGTTTCTTTGGATTGAATCTTCTTCATTTTCTATTCAGTTTTCTGAACCTTCTTATCATGAGAGCAAGTTCTTCATCGTCCATATCGTCTTCAGAATCTGTGACATTAGAATCATCATTAGATTTTAATGCAATGGATTTTTTACTTTTGGGATCTTTATCTTTGTTGATTTGCTCCACTTCATAAGACTGAAGAGTGCCAACCAATTCGTCAACAGAGAGATGCATGATTCTTTGCGTCTCATTTATTGAGGTCTTTATGTGGTTCCAATTTTTGGAAAGTCCACGCAGTAACTTGTTAACCTTCATGGGTCCAAAAATTGGTTGACCTTGATACTCAAGACCATTCACGATTTCTGTAAAATAACTAAACATGTTTGTGATAGATTCTCCAAGTTTCATCTTAAATGCTTCATATTGACTGAGCAGAATACTGATTTTGATTTCTTTCACTCGATCGGTTCCTTCATAGGTGATGAGCAATCTATCCCAAACTTCTTTAACTGTTTCACAAGAAGATATTCTGTTATATTCAGTAGGAGATAATGCACAATATAAGGAATAAATTGCTTTTGCATCAAGAGCTTGTCTCTTGATTATCTCTTCTTGAGTCATTTCACTAGACTCAACAGCTTCTTTCTCTTTCTGAGACTATTACAGCTTTAGGAATGATTCCTTGGTCCACCACGTCCCATTCTAGAGGATCTTTGGATCTTAGGAATGCCTTCATCTTGTTTTTCCATATGCTATATTCATTTCCATCAAAATAAGGCGGTCTGGTGTTGCTTTGCCCTTCAACCAGACATGGAGCCAACATACTAGCCATAGATCGTTAACTCTGAAGTAAAAACACTTCAACTTAAATGAGTACACGGGCTCTGATACTAATTGTGAAAGCTAGTAAGAGCACCTAGATGGGGTGAATATGTGCGAAAACAAATTTTGTAGAGTAAAGTATAAAATTTTGCTTTTAAACCAACTCTGTTTAGCAATAGATTATGAAAAGGAAATTAGACTCTAATAATCAGATAGAGTTACGATCAAAGTAAAAGGGCTTAGGGAAGAGAATAAGAACACAAGGTTTATAGTGGTTCGGCTTAATCTAAGTCTATGTCCACTCTTCCGCACTGACAGCCCACCGGCTGGATTTCACTAAGAATTAAAAGAATTGTTACAATATAGCTCTTCCTTGATTCCACAGTGTAGAGACTCTGCTACACTTCCTCAAGATCTCACAGAAATATAAACTCTCTTTTGAGTACAAGTTCACGTTCAACAATTAAATTGACAAAAAACAAGGAGTTTCAGACTTTGGAATTTCTCTATCGTGCACATACTCGAATAACTAGAATGTCTTTCTTATATACTCCTCCATGTCATCATAACCGTTAGCACTTACCAAAGGAGCTCTTTCAATCTACCCGTTGGACAGAAACAATTAGAAAGATTTTGAGTTATTTAAGAAATATGACAATAGCCCACCAATCCTGCTCGCCCATACAATCAGGATATAGGTTTTCATAAGTAAAACCTTCCAAGTATACTTTGTCAATCAACGGATCCAAAATGCCTGAATCAATCTCAAGATGAATAATGGATTTCGAGATGCTATATCTAGCCGAGAGATCTTCTTTAGTCGATAGAATCAAATCCTTAAATAAATACTTAATTTTGGATAAGTTTTCTTCGACGGTCTAGAAACTATCAATGAGGATAGACTTTGAATCTTGAGTCTAGCGGTCCGGCGGTCTTCAGACTTTGACGAAAGAATCTGTAAGTCTTCAGACTAGATTGATGAAAACGTTTTGTCAGTTTCAAAACACACAATGAAGTTTTCTCCAACAGAACTGGCCTTGACTAGCCACCATATCACTCTGCTCTACAAGATGTTTCTTTATTGGTAGATGAGTGGACACGAATGAATGATATTATATTTTCCTTTTTTGATTCTTTTAATAAAAAAAATTGTTGTACAAGACATTTATTTAGTGAAAACTTTTCGGACAATGATATAGCTTCCTTAAATTGACAATTCACATATAAAATGTAACTAATAACTTAATTTGTACGAGAAAACTAGAGGCTCACCAAACTAGAAGAGAAAAAATGAATTGAGGAAATGTGGACAGTAAGTACTTGGCATCAACGAACAGCATGGTAAGTACACTATCAGTGCCAAAAGTTGTGTACGGAGCTTATTTTGGTGCAAAAAGTTTATTTTGAATCACTTAAATGTCAAAAAGTTTGAAAAACGATCATTTTAGAAAAACAATCATTTTAGTTCCAACGCCGATCTGATTAACCGGAAATCCAACGTGACACTTTTTTATTAATTTTTGAAGCTAATGTGGCTGGCTAGATAGTACAATCAACATCTAAACAACAAAATGATGCCGTTTGGCGTCTTTCCCCCAATTTAGAACCCTAAATCCCCAAATTGAGAGAGAGAGGGAGAGAGAGAGAGAGAGGGCATGGCATGGGCTTTCCTGTTGTCTTCTTACTTGAAGAACAACACCAGCACTAGCACTAGCAGCGACATCAGCAACGGCACCAGCACCGGCACAACTTTGCCTCCAATTTGTCCGATATGGTCGACAAGCCCAAGCTCTTGTCCTCCTCCTCTCCTCCTCCTTCTCCTCCGTCCTCACCTCCTATTCTTCCCGTCACTTCTTGCCCGAGAAACAACCTTAGCATCTCCTCACTCATCTAATCGAGCAACTACAACGGAGGCTGAGCGACGGTGGCTGAGCAATGGTGGCTGAGCGACAATGGCCAAGCGAGCTAGGTCGGCGTTAGGTGAGGATCGGACAAAAAAACCATAATTTCAATCCCCATGTGAGCTGTGCGGTGTCGTTTTTGTGAGGCCATCCACATATGACGGCAAAACGACATTGTTTTCTTAAGGATGATGGAAAACGACGTCATTTAAAAGCCATGTTAATTTATCTTTTTAAATATAAAAGTCACGTAATCATTTTGACCGGAATCTCTCACCGGTAGCACCAAAGTGATCGTTTTTCCTCCAATTTAGCACTTAAGTGATCCGACAGAAACTTTTGGCACCAAAGTGAGCGCCATACACAACTTTTGGCACTAATAGTGTATTTATCTCACGAACAACACATCAATGACACAATTACACATACCAGGACATATGAACAGCAAGCGCACAGAATAGACATAATCTGTAACACAACACATTAGTATGAACACAACACAGTGAGCACATCAGCAACTCGGTATTTGGGATATTAGCATTCATTCAATACGCTTGCGATTTCAACACGTATAGAGAACTAACCAGCAACATTCTCATAATATATTTGCAATTCAAACAACAAACAAGGACCGACATATAGTGAAGCATAAGAAGTAAATGTGGCCGGATTAATTCATTTTTGTTGAAGATGCCAATCTAAGTCCTAGAATACTTAATTGTAAGTTTCATCTCATGTACACACTTGATTCGCATCTAATCCGAGAATTGTTGGAAATTTTCTATAATATAAGCTTACATTAATTAATTAATTTTCTATTTTAAATAATCGGATTTATGAATATTTCAATATTTGTTGAACCCTACAGTAATCTGATTGAATTGAGTATTGACATCTATTGATAACAAGCCTAGTTGAATAGCAAAGTGTAGGCAATTGTGTTTAACTGAGGCCCTTAATGGGAAGAGCCCAGTTGACACGCTGTTGATTAGGGTTTGCTAGGTCCCCTCTCTAGTCTATAAAATGGTAAGTTATATCTATCAGTTGTTTTAATTCCATTGAAAGCCGTTATACTGAAATAAATCATAGAGAGAAAAATCTAGCATTCCAATAGATCTCTGATTATCAGAGTGATCTATTTTTCTTCAAATGAAGTAATGTCTCAAACAGGTACGCTTTAATTTCGCTGTGTTTATTGATCTCGGTATTTTATAATTATATATGAATCCAATTCTTCTTAATTAGTTAATTATTCATGTGAATAATTTTCTACAAGAATTTCAATAACAAATCATAAAATGAATAGCTACTAAATTCTGAAATGAAAGGAAATGAAATACATGTAAAGCCTATGCAATGAAAATAATGTATCGATCAAGCAAAAGAAAGCTCTCAATCAGAATCTGAAACAAAATGCACATTGATCTAGTTCAGGAATTTTGTCAAACAAGTGATAGATATTTCGGCCAAAGGATCTAGATGAAGAAATAAGAGAGAGGTCGTATCTAGACTTGTCACAAAGGCTTGAACGTGGCTGGATTTCACCCTGGTGGTATTGAGCACTCGGTCCTTACCTTCAGCAGAAACAAAGCATGCAAATATACATTGATGAAGAGTAATAGCTGATCGCGATTGGTGATCAAATCAAGGAGCGAAGTTTCAGGAGTTGTAGCACCGAAGACTGGAACCGGCTAAAGGAGGGAGAAGGAGAATCCAGCACTTCGATGAAGTTGGCCGAAAACAGGGGCGAACAGAGCACTTCGTGTGGCTGCTAAGCTGGTGGTGTTGGGGAAGTGGCCTGCGACAGAAATCAGTGACAGAGAGAGGAGTAAGGATTCATAGAGGAGATCAAGAGAAAATCACAACTAAACGTGAGAGTTCCTTCCCTTTGCTTTGTGCTCTATTCTCTCACCTTCAAATGCAAAGAGCCTATGGTGGTCGGTGATCGGTGACAAGCAGCAACTACTGGTGGATGGTGGTGGCCAAGTACCTAGAAGCTCCTGGAAATTGATGATGCGAGAGAGAATTTTCTGAGCTCCGTGTATCTGCGTTATCACTGTTCTTTTCCACCGCGCCGAATGCATACATGTATAAGATACGTAAATGTGGACGCGAGGCTGAAGTGAGATGGGCCGAAACTTTTTTAGTATTTTCTTATTTTTCTCATACACTTCTTATTTTAACAAAAATGCATGTTCGATTCGCCCGCAAAAATTCAGATGTCAATAAAATAAGGATTTTTATTTGTGTTTTTATCGAATGGATGAAAATTTGTGTGTAAATTTTATGAGAAAAACCCCACTATTTTCATATTGACAGAGGGAGAGATTCATTCAATTAGAGATGGAGAAGCATCGTGAGTGACAGGTAGTGTTATGTACTTATTGGTTTGTTGGTGGTGTAGTGCTCACTTTGTAGTTAGGTAAACTTCCAAAATAGAACATTTTAGTGCAGAATGAACATTCTTTGCCACTTTTAAGATTAGTTGTGAATATGCTCAGCAGCAATATAGTCCTTAGCTTATCCATATTGGTTGCAACCATTAATTTCAATATGGCCACCGGTAGGGTCATCCTGGTGCACATGCACCCGGGCAGCTCAGAGGTCCTCATCATCCTTCTAGGGTCAATCTGTCTAGGGTTCATCTCATCATTGGCAAACACCATCTACTTGAAGAACCTCGGCTGAGGGGATTGCATGATTTCCACTCAGGGGCTATTGCACTTCCAATTGAATTCTGGTAAAGGTCCAGCTCTTGCCATAGTTAGCATCAACAATCCAAGCCCCGGGCTTCAAATCTTAGACGTTGCTCTGTTCGGTTGGAGGCCACCACTTTCCTTTATCATGCTCAAGTTAAGAAGCTTAAGGGTGCTCTTGGTGGCACTGGTTAAGTGGCTTATTTCATTTTAGTAGAGATACCATCCACTGAAGAACACCACATTTTCAAGCCTCTTCAAAAAAAAAAAAAAGAGGAAAATAATAATTCGGCTTATATGCTCATCGTCAATGGCTTTCCATGGATTTTTCCTAAGGTTGTATTTGGTTTGCTTGTGGGGCCAATGGACCAATTTATTGAGATGAAATTTTCTATGCATAACGAAATGAAGAGGATTGTCATGTGAGTTATGTGCAAATTCTATACCGGAGCCCGGCTTTAGACTTATCTCTTTTTCTAAACACACTAAAATTTTGTCGCCGCTCACTTATACAATGAGCAAGTATTGACCATATTCGGATCATATGAACCTGGCTCGCATCCACCATTAAATCAGGTAGATTCCATGTGGGGTCCATTTCATCTAATGGTGCATGGGAGATGGCTCACATTCACTGGGTGCATCTAACATTTTTCCTTCTACATCACTTGATGTGCATTAGAAGTGTTGAGGTGTTGCGGTTTGATTGGCTGTTCGACTAGAAGTTCATAAAATTTCAAATGCGAGAACCTTTTTAATCCATTCTTGGATTTCTGCAACTCTCACGCCTTTGGAAAGCTCGGGACTCGTAGTTATTAGATATAAGTTTTGTTCAGTTTAGATCCATGGGTTTTGGACGTCGGGTGAATGATCTCTTTTTAAAAAGCATACAATAAGCGTAGATACTCCGGGAGTTTTGGGGTGAGACGAGCTAATTCAAAGAAATTACACAAGCATAAAACTTCAAACGCGAGTTTAGCGTGCGTATGTATATATAAACACTCGCGTAATGTGCTTTTTGATAGTCAGTTTAGCATACCTTTGATGCTAGCTAATATCTAATCTTAGCAAATATCTAATTCACATATCAAATACTTATTCATAATTTGATAATAATTTTCTATCAATTTACAAAAAAAAATTAAAAATTATTTATGTATATATATTCTTTTTAATTATATATATATATATATATATATATATATGTATATATAATTAGATGAATGATCAAAGATATATGGTGGGTTATAATTTCACATATTTTATATAGGTTATAATTCCATGTGCCTCACAATTTATGTAGACAAAGTCCTATAACTAGTACATTTCCATTTATATAGTTCTTAAGAATAATGTCATACATATGGCATCATGTCTATTGTCGCGACCTATTCGTCGGGGAAAGGGAACATGTTTAGGGGTATTGCCTAAAGGACAGACTTAAGGCCCATGATTAGGCGCAGGCTCTCCCAAGCTCATATCTCTGCGACATTAGGGTGTTCTTAAGAATTTTGTAAAAAAGAATCGCCACTAGCCTATTGGAGTCGGCTAAAAATCAAGTGAAGTATGAGAGTGTACATCACTTTTTACGCAACCAAAGAATCTAGGGTTAGGGACTTGATTACACTAATTGACCAATTAGTGTCATTTCGGTACCTAATCTTATTCATTTTAAAGAATATATTTCTGTCATGCAGATTAAATTGATTTTACATCTATTTACTAACATGTAAAGTGATCATGCGGGTGCACAGTCATTAAAGTAACAATCATAACTACCAAAATCCTAATTGTAGTAAAATTAAGCATGTGCCATCAAACATTCACAAATGCAATCAAATATGCGAATTAAACATGCAATATAATCAAGGTGCAAGAAAATAAAGACCTAATTACGCTAAAAATGCAAAACATGGCAATTCCTAACCAAATCCTAAATTTTTTAATTTTCGAAGTTTTTAATTTTTTAAATTTTTTTAGAAAAGGCGCATTTTTTAATGTTTTCTGAATTTTTGAATTTTCGGAAATTTTTTTGAATTTTTATTATTTTTCGAAATTTTTGCATTTTTTAAAAAATTTTGAATTTTTGAAATTTTTAATATATTTTCAATATTTAATATTATTATATTTGAGAAAACGAGTTCGGACTGGATAAACCCGATCCGACCTACTAGCCTGATCCAACGACCCGAACTTACCCTAAAAAAGACAAAATTTATTTTAAAAACCCTTTTTTACTTTACTTTTTTTTTCTTATATTTTTCTCTTGCTGCACTTTTTCTCTTACTTTTCCTTTTGTTTTTCTCCTCCCCTTTAGTCTTCCCCCCACTACACGGTTCTCTTCTGCGGGCGTCGTCTTCTTCCTTTTGTCTTTTCCCACTTTTACACTTTTTTCTGCCCATCTTCTTCTTCTTGATAGTTTCCTCCCACGCCCGAAATTGGGCCCTCCTTCCGAGGCTTCCATCGCCGAACGCCCAATCCATTCTCTTACGCCGAGCACTATAAATAAAACAGCGGCTGAGCTCGTCGTTTACCACCACCATCACTTCGTGACATCATTGCCCGCCCTTCCAAGCCGCGCATCCCTTACAACTACCACACCCAGGACACCAACGGGAGACAAATAAAACACAACGAACGTGCCCAGACATGGCCCAGTGATGCAAACGTCAACTCGTAAACAACAAAATGTTCATAACATGCAAAACGTACTTATCCGCGTCTAAGAACACATGGGAATCAGCAATGCACGCGCCTAGGCCCGCTTAGACATATCGTCGAATGTGTGGTGGGCATGGAACGGAGGAACGATATCAACCCTTTTTGTACTCGGACTCGGCACCAAACTTAAAAGAAAAAATCATCAAATGGGCAGTCGAAATCAACCACATTAGCCCCCAGAGGCCTTGTACGCGTGTGACTAACAGGAGAAACAAAACTCAACGCCCTATCCTACCAAAATAGGGCAGAGCAGCGGGGGTTCACAGGAACGAGCATTTAAAATGAGAGATCCCTACTCAGCTTCGGCAGCGGTGACGGGAGTGTGAACTCGAAATGGATCGATCGATGATTGGCCGTCCCACGATGTTCCCGAAGTGAGATACTCGGGAGGGCAACGCAACTCAACACAAATCAAAAAGCTACGCACAAAACCTACTTGGTTCGGGGAAAGCACTGCAAGGACGGCGGACTCTGGCAACGATCGACCACCCTCTCGAGCTCCCTCACTCTCGGTTTCTCTCTCCCTCCTCTCGGCTTGGTGCTTGTGTTCTCTTCCCGTCTTTTTTTCACAGGTCCTCCAAGCCTTTCAAGGCCAACGGCAGGCGTGCCTAGCTGCCAGCCTGTCGACCAGCTTGCTCCCGACCCGCGGATCATGCCGCTCGCCTCTCACACCGATTCCCCTACTGCTCCTGCACTCTGCTGCCCTGTTCTCTCTTTTTTTTGCAGGTCCCACAGGTCGCCCGAAGACTGAAGGAGGGAGAAGGATGGGGCGCGGGCCGGGCCGACGGGGGAAGGAGGCTTGGCCGCGGGGGAAAAGAAAAGGAATGGGGCAGGCCGGGCCAAGGCCGGATCCGGCCCACCCGACTTTTTTTAATAATAATAAGAAATTTTAATTTTTTAAATTTTTTAAATTTTTTAAATTTTTTTAAATTTTTAAATTTAATTTTTTAAAAATTTTTGATAAATTTTAAAACTAGTGACACAAATGCTCCTAATGTCTATATGTGATGCAATTTTAATGAAAAATTTTTGTTAAGGGATTAGAAATTAATCCCTAATTTCCAATGCACTTAATAAACATTTAAACAAATCACCAAAATTTAGGTGTCAACATCTATCATAGGTATTACTTATATATAGATTATTTTGATTATCAAACTGTTCATCTAAAGTGCATCTATAAAGAAAAATCAAATGCTCAAAATGTTATTTCACAATGAAAGTCATGTTACACGAGTACGTGATTTTTAAAAGTAATTATTTATATAAACCTAGATACTATTATGAAGGATCTATATGTAACTAATAAATGATCAAAGGTTTATGGCAGGTTTTATTCCATCTATTTCACAATTAATACATACAAATTATTATAACTGGTATGATTCCAATTACTTGATAGTTCACAAGAATCAAGCCTACATTCGGTATCATTCTCATCACCGAAAATTTGTATACATAGATATTTTCTTTAAATAATCACTCATCTCTCATCCCGTGACGAAAGATATGTTACATGATTGTGTATTTTGGTAATAATTGTTGAAGATAATTTTTTATATATATTACATTTTGAAACACTTGGAGGCTGAATGTTTAAGCTGAAGGAAAAAAAAATTCTGAATCTAAATTATGAAACAAAAAGCTAAAAAAAACTACTTTTGAAAAAGTCATATTCCAAGATTGAGCATACTTTGGTACTGAATGTTAAAAAAAAAAAAATTGTTTATGTATGTGCAGATTCAATTTTGAGGTATCTATAGGCTGAAATTTTAAATTGATCAAATCATTCTATAGATAGATCTTTGGTAACAAGGTATAGAAACCTGATACATAGTGATTGTTCAAATTGAGGAAATACATTCAATATCACATTGGGCCTGCTACAAACAATCAAATCAAATTCGTCAATCACTACTCTTGTTCAGTATAGTTGACTCCATCCCAAATACCGTCGGGACAAAAGATGCTAGGTCCATAAGTGGATTTGACCATTTGGTGTAGCAGGGGAAGCTGTAGTCGTGCGAATAAAGCCACGGGAAGAGAGGCCAACAAAGTAATGGGAATAAGAACCCACTCCAATCTCTTGTGTAGCACCATTGTGAGAGTTGCAGTGAAGGCCACCAGCATGCAAGCCAGGGAGAGGAAGAGAAAACAAAGGCCCATTATGAACTTCTTAGGCAACGATTCAAGAAAGTCTTCCCACTCATACTGCGAAGTTAAGATAGCTAGGAATAGCAAAATGGCCATCATGGAGGAGAACAAACCCAATGCATCTGAAATTGCGAAGACCAAGAGAGAGTCTTGTCCTAACAATAAGGGTACTCCAGTATTGTTGTCATTGCCTCCAGGCACAGTGAATGCAGCAGCGAACAATACTGTGGCAACTAAAGTTGAGACAAGCATACATGAATTTGCTGTGTCCTTTACCCACTTCTCTCCTTTCTCAAGCAACTCTTTGCGGTTCTTCTTGAATTTATTCCAATATGTCATTTTCTCAATAAGGTATTCTTTCACATAAGGGATAACCCAGCTTTCCACAGCCTATGCATAACACCATAATTAGGAGTTTCAATAAGTGGATAAAGTATTGAAGATTTTCCTAAAAACAAATGAGGGAACATCTCAAAGTCATTAAGACTTGCTTAGAGGTCAAGTCCATCTTTGCTGGCAGACATTGGTCACTTTCTTCAGAGCTTTGATGATGATCTTGTGCTTTATTTTAGTCAAATAATATATAAATGCAAAAGCACTATGTTTCTACTTTCTAATGATTCAAGTTTCATGAAATTTGGAGTCTTCTAGAAGAATTTATGGAAAAATATCAAGAGCTGGTCAAGAAACCCGAGAATAAGACTTTTAGTATTTCTACGTGCTTTATTGAACCCTACGCATTGTATTTTGTTTCTAGAGTCATTTAAGCCAAGAGTCAATAGTACGACAACTCCAAGAACAATCGAACAAATTTCATTGTTGGCGTGACCATCCCCATTATGACCCTAAAGAAGAAGACAACATAGAGGAGATTGCCTCTTCCGTGATGTCTGTTCCAACGCAACTAGTGAAGAGGCTTCATTATGCCATCACTAAAGGAATGGTGATTCTTACGATTTTGATGTCAAATTCGACATCTTGAAAATCTTGATCTATTGGCTCAAGACATGTTGAAAGAAAAAAGGCACGATGTTTGTCCACTTGAGATGTTTTGTTCAACCGTGCTACTTGATTCGTATTTATACCAGGAAAATTAACCAATATGTCTTAACCTATTGTATGAATGCCAATTTAATTTTAAACTTTTCAATTTTGCCAAATTTAATCCTAAATTTTTGTACGAAATTCCAGTATAGTCATTGTGGTTAATTACACTAAAAATTACTAACATAGTGGTCCAATCGTCACCAACCATCTTTCGCAACACACTACCACATCAATGATTTTAGACGAAAATTGGCCACAAAGATTATGTTAGAATTTCGTGTAAAGATTTAAGACTAAATTGACAAAATTTTAAAATTTTAAATGACTTGTGTATAATAGAATTAAGACTGATTGAACAATTTTCCTTATTCATATTTATCCTGTTTCTTTTCTTTAGTTGGATCATATGTGTTCCGCATTCTTCTAAAATCTGCAGATATGTCCTTATATCTTTGATTAATTGATGTGATTGATTTGAGAGTTGTCATGGTCTTTGTCGTCCTGATTCATACATTAGAACCAACCCTATCTTTCTTTTTATTTATCCCTTATCATTTTCTCATTAATTTGTAGCGCACATTTTCGTTTCTTTTAGAAAGAAAATTTCATTTTCAGGCATCCAACGGATGCTAGTCAAGTGCATTGCTTGTGGGAGTTATGTCTTCATATTGCATATTGTTAAAGTAAATTAAATAAGATGTTATATGAAAGGACAGCTACGTAATAGGAAATGACGCAACTCAACCTTTCAAGGTTAGCACAATTGGTTAGAAACCAGGTAATTTTCAATTTGGAAACTGTATTTCATATCCAATCAATTATATACACATGCCAAATGTTTGGATTTAACTAATTAGAGAGGTTGGTTATAAAGGTGTTCCATGGGCCTGAGCGCTGGCAACGTTGATACCTTTGCGAGGGCCAATGTGGTAGCTAGTTACGTCGCTGCCACCATTGAGTAAGGGCGGCCAAGCCTCGTTGGCAGTCTAGCAGGGGTCGTTGCACTCAAAGAGACCCCGTGAGGGTTCCTAAACCTTGTCAGTGACAACGGGGCGACTCCTTGTTCCTCTTCAATGATCACTCTCTCTATTTTTTTTCTTAAAAAAAAAAATCTAGTCTTTTTTTTTTTTCACTTTTTGTGATGTGGCACCTATATGTGCCATATCAGTGCCACTTGTGCAAAAAATAAAAGGAAATTAATAAAAAAAATGCCAATAAATTTTCAATCCATAAAAAATAGATGGAACAAACGAAAGGACTAACATAAAGAGCAAAGACAAGTTTTAGCACTTGTTAATCATGAATTCAAAGTCTGACAAAAAAAAAATCATGAATTCAAAGTTTTAGGACTCAATTGCAAAATTGACTCAAATTTTAGGACTCTAGTTGTACATAATAGTACCAAGTTTTTTTTTTTTTTTATGACAAATAATAGAGAGTCGAAATGCAATAAAGGTAAATAAATAGTAAAAGCTTCATGATATCATTTTTTTAGACAATGGTTTGCATGAGTACTACCTACATTCATTTAAGTATATCTTAACTACACTATAATCTTAAATACAAAATGTAATACAACGGAACGAGCAAAGCTACGGTGGAAGTATAAGTAAAACTGATTTAAACGTTTGTGTTTGGGCTCTACGTGAATATAAATGGGTTATGCATTGGGTTATACATTAAATGATATGCATAATAATCCCCTAATTGCATCATGGCAGACACGTATATAAAGAGTCGGTCGAATTTAAGAAAGAGTCACTAGGATTAGATTAAAGTGGTGGATCATAGTTATATTGGTAAATTGAAATTCAATTTAATTATAATTAGTCTCAATCAGTTTTCAATGTCCCAATTTCCCTTATCAGTCTCCCTTATTTTCTGTAAATTGGCATGTAGTGTAGTTTCTCAAGTGACCTTATTAATTTGGTTTACATGGCAAAGGAGTTTCTTCTTCTCATTTGGTCTTGGATTCAAGTCATAGTGGAAGCATTTCAAGAGTAAAATCTTGAATGCACCAAACTGATGTAAGGTAATTCGCCCTTAAAATCACCCAAGGTAGAGTTTGTGATGCGCAAAAGCTCGGCTGAATATCGCTCAACCGCTTTAAAAAAGAAAAAATGTTCAATGTATTTTCTCAAGATTATCTAATAAAAGTTCTAGCTATCCTATTTTTAAAAAATTGTCAAGAATATATAACATTTATCATTAAGCGCAGCTATAAATTATATGAAAAGAAAGATATTTACCTTGTACCACTGGACTTCTCTTTGTATTTGAAAAGCTACTCCGGAGACATTAGTTACGGTGCCCAAATTAGGTTGGTACTCTGCTGCTGCGAGCAACATATTTGTCGAATCGCGCAATGTGGGCGCTGGAACTAATGACGACTTATTAGTTGAGCTTACCTTCAAAAACAGTCTGAGAGTCCTTTCTTTGCGATAACGCAATGCAGATGCGATCAAACTCTGACCACTAGTGAACTTCTCATCTGGGAAAAACTGAATAAATAGCTTCACGATTTCACTGATTCCGTAGGTTGAAGCTTTCATCAACAAGTCTCCATTACCGCAAAAATCAATGATCTCGGCAGTATTCATATAAGAAATCGCAATGCAAACTTGTCTGGCCAACTCGATTGCCATCACCTGTCTCAGCTTCACCTCGTGAACTTTCTTTAAAATAGGAACTGCAAAATGTCAAAAACAAACGAAAAAAGAAAATGAAAAACCAAGGGGCTCGCAATTGGATTAAAAAAAAAAAGTTCTTCTCTGGGATTCAATCCTCAAATGCAAACAGTGAGTTTGAGTAATTGCTGATGCAAAAGTACAAAAAAGATATAAAATCATTTTTGGCATTTTCAAAGAAAAAGTTTATATCATGTCTGGAGGCAAAGATTAGTTGGATGTGAAGAAAGTAGAAGTGATTAGAGGGTAACTGAAGAAAGAGATCCTCCTTGAAGTTCAAACGAGGCTTTCTAATGCTAAATCATAATTAAGAGAACATAATTATATGACTTAACCTGATAGAATAGCTCTGGAGATAATCACGCTAATGACGTATGTCTAGCTAGAGTAAATTACAGTAGTCTTTGCTTCTATAAGACTATTTTAGACAATATTATTCAAATATGCTTTTGGCAGCTAGCAATAAAAAAATCATATCAATCGTTCAAGCCACTGTACTGTTATTTATGCTCAGACAATCATTTTTTTTTCTTCCTCCATTCTATCTGTCTTTAGCAATTTCAAAGCTTCCAAATGAGGTCACGTAATGGTATGTGACGTTTCCTAACGTAGTGATTGGAGTTGATTATATTCAAAAATCACTTTTATTTTGATAAAAACACGCAACAACGCTATTCTGTTTCCTTTTTTGTTTTTTTTTTTTGGACAAAAATAGAAGAATTAGGGGCGAGACTAAAGGGTATTTCATGGGCATATAGAATTTGGGTGAAGATGACAAGTGCAATTGCGAGTAAAAATTTTGAATAGGTTTTGGGAACTATAGGATCATTTTAGCGGCCAGGTGCCGTTTGGGTTAGTTTTCATGCACTTCGAGTGATCCACCTTCTTGGGTAATCTTAAGAGCGCAGTCTCCCATATCAACCTGATCTATTTGGGATCTTATTGTTTGGAATGCTTCTACAAATCTGAAATATACGATGACAACAAGGGAAGAAAACTCCTTTACCATCTAACAGCTTTTGGTATAGGATTTATAACTAGGGGAGGAAGTCTAAGATGGACGATTTTGTTGTGACCCACGAAATTCGCTCCCACTAATATTCTTCTATTCCAAGCCTTCCCAAACAAACTATTTTGATTTTTCCTACATGCTCGTATTCCTATTTTCAAGCCTTTTTAAAGTTGCCACATAAAAGTGTAAATTTACTATGTTAATGTGATCAAATGATAAACCCATGCCATCATCTATTGCAACCTTATTTCAAAGTCGATGCTGGGAGCTTGCCCTCAGTCCCATGCCCAATTCTTGCACCCTCTCAACGTGTTCTTTCATGTTGTATTGAGATGAAGTAGTAGTCAAAGAAAGTGATATTTAGGCTTTAAGCACTTCACCCGTAATGGAGAAAACAAATGCATATGCGTTCATTGTTCTAATTTTTCCAAAAAGATTTACATGCTTGATATAGATGATGAAGCGAACATTATTTCAACAATCAAGATTGAAGGAAAAGTATTAAGTTTACGTAACTCTTATTTTATATCTTCAGCTTAGATCATTTAGCCGTAAGCAAGAAATTCCTAGGTTAACACCAAATCTAGCCTCAATTTGCTGTTTTCAAGTACTCTTTTTTCACTTCTTCTTCTTCTTCTGTTTTTTAACAATTTCGTGACTCTTGCAATTAGAATTTGATGAATTTCTGAAATCTTTCAAAATATAAAAATATTAACACAGAAAATTATATATAACTTTGTTTGAGTTTGAATAATTTTTTAAGGATTTTTATTATGTCCACTAACGGTATAAAGAGTAAGTTATACATTCACTGATGGATGGTTGACCCGTGTAATTACAAAACTAACTTCAAACACATTTATCACATCCAATGGTGAATGTCTAACAGTTCTTTCACACAAGCAGGGGGCTACTACAGATTATTTGCCAGATTATGGCGAAGAATTAAGTGGGAACTTTTTCTACTTACAAAAGAAGTCAAAAACAAACAAGCCATAGACTTTTAGTTGGAGAGAGGGACAAGGATAATGACGGTATCTTTATAAAATAGAAGCATACCTACAATTTTGGCGGCATTCCAAAGTGACCTTGTAAGACATTGAAGCGCTGCAATCAGGTTGCGGAGAAAAACTGGTCACTAGATATGGAAATCATTGTAATACTTCATAATTGGTTCGTCATATTGTTCAATCAATTAAGTAATATGATACTTATGCACTTGGTTGAATCACATATGATTCACATATGATTCTCAAGGGATAGCTGATCCATAAAGTAGTTCGATTTCAGGCCATTAGTCAAGTAAAACAAGGTCGAGGACCAGAATATATCCTACAAAGAAACGTTCATTTACATTTTCTTTTGCTAGTACGGAGGGAATCAATCTAAGAAAATCGACTTAAAGTTCAAAATCATGAAAGGTCTAAGATAATGCCAAACAGCAAAAATGCATACCCAAACTTTTATCCGTTGGTTTGCAGTTCAGGTCCACCGGAATACCTTCAGTTCAGAAACCAAAGAGAAGTGATGAACTCGGTATGATCTTCTTGAAGGGAATCAATAATGAAGTGATGCGAGTGTAGAAAGTACGGACATCGGTATATCAATGCTTCCAAGACACTGAACCTGGTTCCACTGAGAAAGAGAGACTCCTGCGATGCCAACACATCCAGTAGGGATAGGTCGCCATGCCATACGCTTTTCATGGTAAGTAAGTGAGGGTACCGCCCAATGAGATAAAGGACGATATCTATCCAAATTGACCAGCAAATGTTGATCGGGAAAATAAGATAAGTCTAGAACAAAGGAAATAACATATGGAATTGAGAAAAAGATCGATGGTGATCTTACCAAGATGAGCAGCATAGATGAGATCTACAATGGTGTCAATGGCATAGAAACTGCTGAAGGGATTACCTGGCCCACCGACTGTTGTACTTTTCGCTAGGAACCAGACAATCTCCTTATGCATAGAAGGGTCCACAGCAGATACTCTCAAAGGAACACGTTCTTCCTTATCTGCGAGTTGCGTCAACTTAGGATTACTTCTAACTAATGCCTTCACCATCCTTATCCTTCCACACAGAACAGCATTGTGGAGGGCTGTGCGGCCATCACAATCAACCATTACAAGTGCTTCCGGATACGGAGACAAGAGCTCAACCAGGTTCTCAAAAAATTGATCTCGTGCACTCAAAGCAGCTATGTGAAGCAATGTTTCTGATCTGCTTGTTATTCTGGCTATCTTTGAAGCAGCATCTCGTTCAAAAAATCTTGTAGCAGCTTCCCAATCGCCCCTGAATGCAGCTCGCAACAATGGTCGGTAGTGTTTGGAATTTTCTGCACTAGATGCAAACTTTTCAGATCATTCAGTTAATACTTTTATCCTTGCTGACATTGAGAAGTGTCCCAGAAAGAACAATTTCATGAAGATCCATCTCAGATATTAATCTCACACTGAAAATAACTCTTATGAGGGATAACGCACCTGAAACACCTCCAGATAGGGAAGGAGCTGATCCAGCCCTTGCTAAAACCTCTTCAATATCTGTAGGTGAAAGAGTGAGCACTAAGTCCTTCGCATACTTTTTTTTCCGTTTTTTTCTAGCCAAGGTCAGCATTATGTTTGTTTGGTGATAAAGAAAATAAAATGAACCATGAGAACATACAAGTAGTATATTTGGGAGTCCATCGATTATACTGCGTTCTTTCTTGGTTGGAACTTGAACATGTACCAGTTGCTGGTTCTGCATGATTCGGATTTCCTTGTTCTTCACTTGGTTGCGTTGCCATTGGGTTGCTCATCCGGTTACAGCCTTTCAACAACAAAGTAAACGGAGAATGCAAAAGAGACTTTCAACTTTCTTGGAAAGTTGAAGCTCTAATGTCAATCGGCTTAAGTTGCAAAGGCCTATTATACCATGTAGTTCTCGTTGATGAAAAGTTTGTCAGCAATGGAAAATATAACTCTTATTACACTAATTTAGGTTAAATATGGCACAAATTTGTAAATTTTAGATTTTGTATAATATTAAAAAATAAAAAATAGAGAGATGATCTGAGGTCTTTCAATCTTGCGTCTTTCCTCCCTCTGTTTCCACTGCTGACCGAAGTCAACCGTGGTCGGCAACGATTCTCTCACGGTGGACGGGACCCACATAAAAATAAATAGCAACAATATATTTTAAACTAACTTTTTAATTAAAAATATTTTTATTATATTCGGGAAAAGGGATTCGAACAGGATTTACCCGGTCCAACCCGATAACCCGATCCGCCTACCAGGATATGACCCGCTTCAAATTAAAAACTAAGATTTTAAATATTTTTTTAATATATTATTTTAATTCTTTTTAATTCTTCTATTTTTCTATTTTCTCTTCTTCTCCCTGTTCTCTCCCTCCCGAAGCACGCCTCCGCCTTGCGCTCTCCTTCACCGAAGCTCCTCACCCGAACCGACGCCACTTAGACAAGCCCTCGCCGGTGCTCAGGACACCGCCGAGCTACCATCCAGCGTCGTCCACTCCGAAAGCTACTCGTCGACCGACCTCCCCGCCGCCGGTCGAGAGCCACACCACGGCCAAACACCGAACAAACTAGGGCGACGATGGAAACGTGGCAAACGACTACACGGCCGACGCCCAAGGTCGCCCAACACCACTGGAACATTCCCATAGATCACGGCGTGCACGGACGTCTCGATTTCGGCCAAAAACGGGAGGATGAAAACTAGATCTCGCTTAAGCATTTCGTCGAACGGGTGAAGGGCGATCGCGAATCATGAGTTTTCCGGCTAAACTTCAACCAGGATTCTCGACGGAACTCTCAACAAACAGACAACGATACACACAGTAGCTCGACAAAGGATGGTCGGGGCTGGAGCTCGTGTGAGCTAGACGACCGCTAGCTCCGCCCCGGCACGCCCGAAAACAGGGCCAAAATAGGGTCTAGACTTACCGGAGCTTCGGCGCGGGAAAGGAGGCACGGCGGCGGGTAGTCGGCGGCGATTCAGGCGCGGTGGCCGGCGGTCTCTCCGGCCGAGACTCTTCACTCGCTCTCACTCGCGGCTTTCTCGTCGGATCTCTCCCTCTCTCTCTGGATTTTTCAGCCGAAGAGCCCCGCCTCTCGGTCCAACCTCTCCTCCCTTTTAAACAGCGTCGCCAGCTGCAGGCTGGTCGTACCGCGCGACATTTCCCCGCTGCCGTCCGTATCGTCCGCTGTCCTTATCGTACTTTGCCGTTTGTTTATCCCCTGCTCCAATTTTTCTTGCACCATCCCCTTATTTCCAAAAACATATGATAATAAAATTTTTACTCAGTGCACTAACATTGTCACAATTTCTTTACATAAGCTGGTTTTTATAGAATGACACATATTCAATTTTTATTTTTAGCGTGTAGATATATTTCATAAATAGGTTATGCTCCTATTCTGACATTATTTGTATAAAAAAAGACTAACACTGACCGTGTATGTAATATGTATCCTCTTCAAGGAGGCTATCATAGTTTCTACTCCCACGATGATGTCACATTCTTGCGTCATCTCCAAGTTTGTATGACGTCATTGCTTACATCCTCGAGAGGAAAGTCTGGGTGGCGTCCTGACATGAATTATGACGCTTGCTAGGTGTATCAGCAGGAAAGGATCGAAGAGATAGAGACAAGGCATTTGCAAGGAAGGGATAAGAGAGAGAACGAAAGCCTTTTCAACTAGCCCAACAATGGCACCCCAGTATTGTTTACGAACTTCGAGGGTTGTTTTTTGGTGAGAGAGTGGCTAATTGCATTATGTGAATGTGAGCCATTCAAAATTGAGATATTGTGTATGTGGCCTTGGCATGCCCTCAAGAAGATTTTTTGTTTTGTCAAAAATAAAACTAGATGTAAATTGAAAATTTTGGTTTACACCCTTTCCTTTTTTATACCCCCACTTCAACTTTTACCTGGTATCAAAGGAAGGCTCAAATGCCTCGTTGTCATGCTAATGATGAATTTTTTGGTCCATTCAAAGTGGGAACGCTACTATCTCTGAACATTCTAAAGCTTGTAGTGATGTGAGGGTATCACTTTAAAGAAGTTGATAAATTAATAGATTACTAAAATGTTGACATATATATTACAGTGAGGATTATCTACTTACAATGCTTGCAAAATTTTTCTGAAGATTTGATAATCCAACAACTTATTTGGAAGTTAGTAAATTCTTAATAGTGTTGGTAGGTTATTATTGTTGTAAAAGAAAGTTGGAGAATTGGAAAATGAGATCTACTGTTTGAGACTTGGAAGCATCGTCCTTCACGATAATTTTGGATCTCAAAGTATAAAACTTGGTGCAACCGACTCTAACGACTATCCTCTCGGGATAAAACAAACATTGCTCTTTACTATGCATTGAATAATAGAGGGAACATGAACAACAAATTCGTATGTTAAACACAACAAAGAAATGAAAAATAAGAAGAACAGTAAAGATGTTCTTGCTTTTGTATGTTTTTTTTTTTTTTTTTTTTTTTTTAAATTATGTTTTGAGTAACAATAAATGAAAGAGAGCCGTTTTTCTATCATCAATTCTTGCATTAAATTGAAAATTGTTACAAATCAGAACAAGTGTAGCAAGAGTACCATAACTTTCGTATAACGATCACTTAAATGGCATAACTTTTTTTTTTCGCTTATTTAAGTGCCATGTTAAAGTAAAATCAATCATTTGAGTGTCATCTCCAGCAAATTGTCTTACATACATTTTTTTGCATTTTTAAAAATTTGAATTTTTCTAAATTTTTGAATTTTTTAGTTTATATTTTTATTTTCCTTTTTTTTTCTTTGTTTCTTTTTGTGCGGCTATTGCAAAGGCCTCACCCTTGGCTAGCGGGCCATGAAGGCCCTGGGTGAGGCCATTGATAGCTGTAGGCGAGGTGGCCTCATTGTAGGGCCTTCAAAGTGAGGCCACCTCTCCTGCGGAACACACCCTTATTATAGAGAGAAAGGTGCTTTGGTCATTAACAAATAAAGATATATGGAAATAACGAGGTACAGACACCAGAACGCCAAAACACAGTATGAAAGAACACTTAAGTGCCAAAAGTTTAGAAAGTGATAGTTAAGTGCCAAAATCGGAGTAAAATAGATTAAGTAAGTGCCACTCGACCAAAATTTGGCTAAAATGTTGACGTAGAGATTTTCCAGCGAATGAAGTGCAAAACGACGCCATTTTTGACGCCGACGTGACTAAACAATACAAAAGCGAAGTCGTTCTAGTGCGACGTTGTAAAAAAATTAATATAAAAATTAATTAAATTAAATTTAAAACTAAACTTATTTAAAACATTTAAAAATAAAATAAAATATTTTAAAAATAATTAACAAAACTAAAAATTTTAAAAATATTTAAAAAAACTAAAATTATTTTTAAAAATTTAAAAATAAATAAAAATATTTAAAAATTAATTTTTTATGGCGGTGGCCCTCTTTTTTTAGTTTTTTTTTAAATTAGTTTTTAAATATTTTTATTTTACTTTTAAATGTTTTAAATAAGTTTATTTTTTTAAATGTTTTAAATTTTTAGTTTTAAATATGTTTTCAAAATTTTTAGTTTTTTTAAAAATTTAAATTTTTAGTTTTTTTTATATTTGTAGTTTTTTAATATTTTTATTTTACTTTTAAATGTTTTAAATAAATTTAGTTTTAATATAATTTAATTAATTTTTATATTAATTTTTTTCACACACGCACCAAAACGACGTCGTTTTTGTATTATCTAGTCACGTCAGCGAGCAAAATGGTGTCGTTTTACTTCCTTCGTCGGAAAATTGTCATGTCGGCATTTTGGTTGGATTTTGGCCGAAGTGTCACTTAAGTGATCCATTTTGCTCCGATTTTGGCAGTTAAGTGTCACTTTTTAAACTTTTGGCACTTAAAGGCGCGTATGATAAAATTTCTACTTCTATTTTCTCTGTTTCTCAGTTCGCCGGAATAGGTTTGGAATAGAAATCCGTTTGGTAACGCAATTTGATTATTCTATTTTTGGAACAAATTTTTATTCCAGAAATAGATTTGAAGAAGAAATCAGAAGTTAAAATTTTGAAGTGTCTCTTCGTGCCAAGTTTTAACACTTGGGGTGTACTTCTGCCCAAAAATAACATATGTATAGTCTCCAGAGCTCATCTTAACAGTTATTTAATGGACATACCTATATATATATATATGAAATCAGTCATTTCTCTTTCTAACTTACAAAAATTTTCTTTAAATTGTGAGTGAGAAAATAGGATTTCACATACAATCATAACACACACAATGAATCTGTCGCCTGATTAATTTCATTTTATAGCGCAAGTCTCATCATGCACCAAGTAATAAATGACAAGAATTTCTCCACTATCTTATAATGTCAACTGGTTCCACCATATTGGTAGGAGAGATCGGCAACAATTTCGGTTAAGATCTTCTATGGTGATATTTTGGTTTATTCTTGCTTCGAGATATTGTATACAAATGACAACATCGTAGAGGCATCGATATTCCTCATTTCACTATAATTAGTTAAATGCAACCTACATGCAATTAAATCCTAAGGATATGCGATTCCCTAACACCGTGCAACATGCAAAGCATGGTAGCAGATTGTAAATGCAATTTATATGAAGCACTAATCTAACTTTTTCTGGTACTTTTCTTTGTTGACTTAATGTAATAAAGCCGAAAACCAATCCTAATCTACATGTGACCGAACATGCATGAGATTACTTCACTATCAATAATTTGATGGTGCGATGTTAATTCCTACATGCAAAAATGATTATGTAATGTAACATGAACATTTGCTTGAAAATTGTTTGATCACCCACTTTGGTGGGATATCACGAAAGAAGTGATGATGTCTCTTTTGGGTGCATCTCTCCGCAAATTGTTACACCTGGAACAACAAAATCTCTTTTGTACGCATTAATGTAAAATGAATCTTTTAAGACCGTTAATATATTTTTTACATTATATTTTTTACATTGAAAGTGCAATAATCAAGCCAAAACGTATAGTAGTTCTTATTATCATGACCCTTAAAATTTTGGCCACATTTTGGTAGACAAAAGTACACTACAAGTGCCATAACTTTTGCCAAATGGACACTTAAGTACCATAACTTACAAAAGGTACACTTAAGTGCCACATTTGAAGAAAAGTGGGACACCTAAGTGCCACTTCCGGTGAAATCAGCCGGAAATCATACGTGGCATTTAAATATTAATATTTCTCGTCAAGGTAGCTTGCCGGAGAGCCAAAACGATGTCGTTTCGGGTGTTGGCCAAAATAGAACCCTTAAATTGGCCAAAACGACGTTGTTTTGACATAATTTGAATTTTAATATAATATAAAAATTAATTAAATTCAATTTAAAACAAAATAATAATATAATTTATATTTTAAAAAAACGGAAATGGAAGAGGAGGAAGGGTCGGCGGGCCGAGGGCCGAGCCCTCACCGCCACCACCTCCCACCCTCACGGGAAGGAGGGGGAGGGTCGGCCAGGGCCGCCCAGCCCGGCCCGAGGGTTGGCGGCCCGAGCCGATCGGCGGCGAGCTTGCGTGCCCTCGCCGCCGGTCGGCTAGGGCCGCCGGCCATCAGCCAGGGCTCAACGGCCCTGACCCTTGCCGCCGACGCCTCCCTCCTTCTCCTTCCCCCCTATTTTCTTTCACCTCCTCAACCGCCGGCTGCTTCCCCTACTCCTCCTCCCCCTTCGGCTGGATTTGAGTGAGGGCCGTGAGCCCTCCCCGATCTGGGCGAGAGTCGCGGCCCTTGCCCAGATCCGGCGAGGGTTGCGGCCCTTGCCCAAGCGATGGTCTGGGCGAGGGCTCGT
Organism: Eucalyptus decipiens; assembly: GCA_014182575.1. NCBI lineage: Eukaryota > Viridiplantae > Streptophyta > Magnoliopsida > Myrtales > Myrtaceae > Eucalyptus > Eucalyptus decipiens. Next base: position 52,428,039 of record CM024611.1, on the reverse strand, counting down.
GAGCCCTCACCGCCGGTCGGCCGGGGTCGCCGGCCCCTAGCCAGGGCCTAGGACCCCAATCGACCCTCCCCCCTCTGTCGCCGGCCCTTCCCAGCGACGGTGGGAAGGCGGCGACGGTGGTTGAAGGCCGAGCCCTTAGCCGCCTCCCCTCATTTTTTTTAATTTTAAAATTATTATTTTTTAATATTTTAACTAAATTTAATTTTTATATTATTTTTTATCATGTCAGCCCAAAACGACGTCGTTTTTACATTATTTGATCACGTCAGCGTGCAAAACGGCATTGTTTTGCACTCGCTTCACCGGAAAAATGCCATGTATACAATTTGGCTGGATTGGCACTCAAGTGAGCTATTTTGCTCCGATTTTAACACATAAATGTACCTTTCGTAAGTTATGGCACTCCATGAGTCCGCATTTCCATTTCGGCATGTCCTTTTCATTAGTAATGTGATCCATAAAATTCTTTATCTTTGTTAGTGACACGTAGCAATACGACTATGAACATTATCAGAAGTAAAATAGGAAAGAAGAAAGTGGGGAATTTGAATGAAAAGTATCGGTATCATATGCAATCAGAACTTGGATGCTAATGTGAGATTACGTTGATTTTCTACATTTTTGTCTTGCATTTTCAACCAAAAAGAGAGGTTTGATTTAGATATACTCTTGCCAAAAGGGAATATATTTTTGGGTGATTCGAAGTTGAAATACATTTTCCATTTTGATTGTGGACAAAAGACATCACTTATTGAACTTATTTTGAATGATGCTTTCATTTCTTTTCTTTTTGGCTCATCCGTGAATGTGAATTTAGTATCTACGGAAATAATAAGGAAAGTACCAAGGAATATGGCCCAGTCTATTTAAGACCACGTCATGGCAAGTTTTTCTGTTGAACTTTTGTTTTCTAATTTTAGCGGGTAAAAATCACTCGAAAGACAAAGGTGATATTCATTTCTGTCTTGACGTCCTTTTCTGGTCATTTAGAAGGCCATTTCCTTTTCCCGTTGCTTTATTTTTGCTTTTCTAAACTTTGTTTACTTGAATTCTATTGTCCAACAGATAAGGTAAATAAACTAATCCTTAAGTATGTAGATTCTCTCGAAATGTAGAGTCATTTTCTACCCTCATGGTAGTTTAGAACCCTAAACCCTAATTTCACGCTTCCTGTTCCATCTTCGTATCCCTCCCTGTTTCTCAACCCGGTGATTCCTCTCATCCTTTGTCAACCATTAATGTTCTCATCTATCCGGAATTCTGATCTGGTTTTGTTCCCACCTGATTCCATCACCTTCCCCTCCAGATTTTCACCCATCTTCGACTTCTGCCTCATCTCTATTCATCCTCGTTGCTGGTCGGTGGGCTTAGAGTTCACTCATCTCGACCCAACTCTCTTGAATGGTACCTCTTCACTTGCTTCCCTGAAACTTCCATATCGTCGATTGATGCTTATTGCTGAACCCCGAACATTTGCATGTGTGTTCCTCTTTCCAAATTGGTTCTTTGGTCAATGCTTACTATTGAACCCCTGAACTCATGGACGAACATGATGAGGAAGGAGCCTCTCGTCTTGCTGCCCTCTGCTCCCGAATGGGCTGACTCTGGCCGGAACAGGGGATTGAGGTTTGGAATGATGCGCCACCTATAGAGAAAATTGAAGAATGCAAATTGATATTGGTAGGTCAAATTCTATCCAATCCATCCATAAACTTACAAGCTTTTCAGAGTACTTTAAGGCGTGCTTGGAGAACAGACTAGGTTGACATTTCCACTCGGGAAGCAGGCTTGTATGTAGCTAAGTTCAAATCTGAGGTAGAAAAACAACGTGTTTTGGATGGGGGGCCCTGGCTTTTTTCTGGCCATTTAGTTATCTTTAAGCATTGGATCCCCAATATGTCGCTGCATTATTATGACTTTTCCACTTGTGCATTTTGGGTGCAAGTCTTTGGTCTTCCGTTAGATTGGTGCTCTGAAAATATGTTAGAAAGGGATGTTAGGCACATAGGCAAGGTACTAGAAATTTGCATAGAAAGTAAGGAGGGTACTTCACTCCAAGCTGGGAAAGCAAGGGTTGATCTCAATGTGCAGGAACCTTTGAAGACAGGACAATTAATCAAACTCAATGGGAAAACATTATGGCTAGACTTTCGGTATGAGTGCCTATCACATTTTTGTTATTCCTACGGTAAGCTTGGACACTATGCCATGTACTGTAAGGATTATCCTTTTAATGAAGCTAAGATGGAGGGAAAAGAAAAAATGGCATACGGTCAATGGTTAAGGGCGAAAGTTCGGGAACATAGCCCATACTAGAAAGTCTTCTACGAACCGCAAGACATACCTGAACCGTCGGAAGAGGTCATCCCAAAAACTCCCCCACCATCACATCAGCTGGTCGTGACTTAGCCTCCCATCGATAACAGTAACAGGGGAATTCTCCAATCGCTAGCTCTGCCTTCCCCTTAAGAGCATCGACATATCTGCCCAACGTCCTGTTCCAATAGGCCAACCATCGGTAACTCCAGCAGGCCAGCTGTCAAAAACTCCAACAACAGTAATAATGGATCTTGTCTCTGCCAAGATGAAATCTCTTCAAGACCTAGTAGTGGGCTCCTCTAACCCAAAGAAGTCAAAGCAAACGATAATCAACAGCAAAGCAGGCACAAGCAAAAAATTGAAGCGATATACTCCTTATGTTCCACGACTAAATCAACACGATGACCTTGATGACACCCAACTTATGGATACTCCGATCTTGGAAGCCGAAGAAGTTGGCCAATGGGCTGTGGTGGCTTGCCCAAAAAAGCCACCAAGTGACAAATGAAACTTTTGAGTTGGAAATGCCAGGGGCTAGGCAACCCCCTGACAGTTAAATTCCTCAAGGCCTTAGTGGCTAAAGAGAGGCCCGACGTTATTTTTGTGATGGAAACTAAGAACCAAGAAGTCGTAGTTCGACGATTGCAAAAGAGACTCAAATATCCTAACTCTTTTTTGCTGAATCCCATTGGTTTAGCTAGGGGGATGGCTCTTTTTTGGAATGACCGGTTTAATCTAACGTTGGAACGCTCTGCTCTAGAGTTTTTTTATGTCATTTGCACTGATCTAATGGGAGGTAATCAGATGAGACTCACTTGCCTTCATGCACTGTCTACTATCCAGCAACGCTATCTGCTATGGGTAATCCTGCGGCTTATCAGCGCCTCCAATGCCCATCCATGGATTTGTGTCGATGACTTCAATGAAATACTCTATCACTGGGAAAAAATAGGTAAGTGCTTCGTCGATTCTCATAGAATGCAATCTTTTAGAGATGTATTACATGACTGTTCACTCATGGACATAGAAAGCAAGGGTTGTACTTTTACCTGAATGAATCATAAGGCTGGTGATGACTTTGTCAAGAAAAGATTGGATAGGGCTCTATGTACTTTGGATTGGCGTCTCACTTTCCCTGAGGTTGAAGTGTTTGCTTTACCTACAGCAGGGTCGGATCATAGCCCCTTGCTCAACCATTGAAGCCTTACCTTGTCAACGCCATCGGCCTTTTATCTTTGAAGCTTTTTGGATCCAAGACCCTAACTGCCGTGACACCGTTGCCCGGTCATGGAACTCCACACAGTCACCTACTTCCGCTCTACCATCCAAACTAAAGGCGGTTTCCGTCGATCTGGCTCAGTGGAGTAGATCAAAATTTTCCAGGGGACATCATCAACTTGCAGCTTTGCACTAGCAACTTCAAAGTCACACTAATCAAACCCTTCATCACTATGACGCATCATTGGTTACTTACCTAAAAGAACAAATTCAGAAATTATGGCAACAAGAATAGTTTTGGGCGATGCGCTCTAGGATCAATTGGCTGAGATGGGAGGATAAAAACACTAAATTCTTCCATGCAACGACCATTCAAATAAGACAACGCTATAAAATTAGTATGCTGCAGGACGATAACCAAGCGTGGGTGCGTGATCCCCGGCTTTTAAAGAAGATGACAACATATTACTTTTCACATCTATATCAGACAGTGGGACATCGTGATTATTGGCCTATTTTGCAACAATGTCCTCAGGTTATTACTAATGAGATGAACATGTCCTTAGCAGTTCTTGTCACTAGGGAGGAGGTTGAACATGCTACATTTCAATTGGGGGTTACTAAAGCCTTGGGCCCAGACGATTTGAATGGACTCTTCTATCAAAATCATTGAGATATTCTCCAGGATGACCTATTCTCATTAGTGCAGCAATTCTTCCTTTCTGGAGTCATGCCACCAGATCTCAATAAAACCGTCATCTCCCTAATCCCCAAGGTACCACATCCTGAAAGACTAGACCAATAGCGTCCCATAAGCCTTTGTAATTATGCCTATAAAATCATTTCTAAGGTGATCGCCAACCACCTTAAGCCCTACCCGCCTGAGCTTATTTCCAGGGAGCAAAGTGCCCTTGTAAGTGGACGCCAAATTCAAGATAACATTTTAATAGTCCAAGAGGTGCTTCATCAAATTAAAGTTAGAAAATGCAGGCGCCAATTTCGAGCCGTTCTCAAAATGGATATGCAAAAGGCATATGACCGGGTAGAGTGGGATTTCCTCCAAGACTATCTCCTCACTCTAGGTTTTCATGCTACATGGGTACAATGGATCATGCAATGTATAACGACAGTGTCTTTTAGTGTTAAATTCAATGGTGAACTTTCACCATACTTCCAACCTACTCGAGGTATCAGACAGGGTGATCCTCTATCCCCCTACCTTTTCATCCTTTTGGCGAATATCCTCTCACATCTTATACACCAAGCAATTACCATGGGTCATCTCAAAGGCATCAAGCTGAACAGATGGTGTCTTACTCTTTCTCATATGTTCTTTGCTGATGATGCTATTTTCTTTTTAGATGGCAAATTAATTGAATGTCAGAATTTAGCCAACATTGTCAATTAATATTGCTTCGCTACTAGTCAGGCTGTTAATAGAAATAAATCCGGAATCTTCTTCAGCAAAGTCTGTCCTCTTAGCAAAGTCTGTCCTCTTAGTCTACAAGAAAACTTAGCAGGAGCACTTCGAATACAAGTGATTGATAGGATTGGCAAATATCTAGGTATACCGTCGGATTGGGGCAGATCTAAATGGGACATGTTTGCTTGGATTTTGGGAAGGGTGAATGCCAAACTGGAGGGATGGAAAGAAAGCCCGCTCTCTAAGGGTGGAAAGGAAATTTTGCTTAAGATTGTCGTACAAGCAATACCTCAGTATGCCATGTCCATCTTCAGAATTCCTGTCTATTTGCAAATCCGTTGAACAAAAAGTTGCTCGGTTTTGGTGGCAAAGAGATTGTACTAAAGTAGGCATCCACTGGAAAAATTGGGCTATTCTTAAACGAAGAAAAGATAGTGGGGGTCTCGGCTTTCGGGATCTCCAAGACTTTAATAAAGCCATGCTTGGAAAACAAGCATGGCGGTTATTCTAGAACCCAACAACGTTATGGAGCACCCTTTTTAAAGGGCTTTATTTCCACTCACATGATTTTATGCATGCCAATAGGGGAGCAAGACCTTCCTGGGGATGGCGGAGTATTCTCTTTGGGAGGGAATCCATATTACCTCACCTACAATGGTTCGTTAGCAATGGACAAACAATTAAAGTTCGGGAAGACCGATGGCTCCCTAGAGGAGTCATAGGGGGCCCTGCTACTAGGGATGCCCCAATATTTGTAGCTGAGCTGTTAGACCCGGACAGCAACAATTGGAACATTCCTCTTCTCAACCAACAATTTGATGCCTCTACAGTCCAAGATATTCTTACAATTCAGGTTAGACCTCAATACATTTTTGATCAACTTATGTGGACTAGGATTGTAAATGGTAAATATTCTGTGAAAAATGGCTATCACATATTCAGACAAGCCATTCCCAGTAGTCAGCTGAACACACCTTCATCATCCTATTAGCCACCCAAGTTACTATGGAAAACCATTTGGGCTGTGAAACTTGCCCCCAAAATTTGACCTTTCCTCTGGTCATTATGCCATAATGCCTTAGCCACGAAAGCCAACCTATTCCAACGATGCATCACCACTAATCCGACATGCCCTCTCTGCTCTCACCTCACACGAGAAACTACAGAACACCTCTTTCTTTTATGTCCATGGATGCGCCGTATATGGTCGCATCCATAGATCAATATCCACATCACTCAACAGTCAGTGACAAGGATGGATGCGTGGTTAGTAACTCATATCGAACAACGATGTACCTATCCTGGCCTAGAAACGATTGCGTCTCTTTTGTGGCAAATATGGAAGGCGTGCAATAGGTTTGTCTTCCACTAGCAACGCCCCGATCACCTTCAGGTCATGGATGTGGCATTTGCCCGGGTACGCATCGCAAACCTATCTGCCTAGCCACTGATGCGAACAGGCCGATCTCCTCTTCAATCCGATCTGCTGTGGTGGCCTCTAGAACCTGGAGGGGTGAAAATTAATATCGATGGGGCCTATTGTCCTAATAATACAACAAGCGTGATGACGAGCATACACGAAGATCACTCAGGCACTCTTATACACAGCTTTACCTGTGATTTCCTAGTGGCTTCAGCTCTGCAGAGCGAGATCCAAGCGTTCCTCATCACCCTCGATCATCTGCTGCAACAAGGTCAAGATCAGAACCACCTTGTCATTGAATCCAACTGTCTAGTGTTGGTGAAAGCCATCCATGAACCGCACTCGATGCCATGGAGGCGAGAGCTCTCCTTGTAGAAGTGGCGGCCAAGTTTTCTTCTTTCCATAACCTAAGTGTGCGACACTGTAGAAGAGAGGCCAATTTTGTCGCTGATTGGGCCGCAAAGGCCCATTGTAATGGCACCTTACCATCGGATTGGGCTATGTCCCCTCTCGCTTCGCTTCTAGACCTTCTGTATGCTGAAGCCCATGCAATGGGCTTCTCTGTTTCTTTACCTTGATTATATATTATTTCCTTTTCTGACCCAAAAAAAAAAAAAAAAACTTTGTTTACTTTAGACAAATCAGCACGTTTTTACATGGGAATCCTTTGGGAGGGGAAGTTGGAAGTCCATGTGAATCCAAAGAATAGACCTTTCAAAGAAGACTTTTGCTGAATCCCTATTTCCACCACCAATAAACTCTCTCCTATGCTAAAAGTGCAAAATCGAGTGGCATCAAATCCTCAGCCTCACGAGCAATTTTGCAGGTCTTTTCACAAGGCCTTTATGTGGGTCTTTGATAAGCTGGTTGAGCAATTGGAGACATTTTGATTTTCCCTTAAAATTGAAGTTAGACTAGACTGTGGTGAAAGTAAAAACAAGGTTGCCGGATATAACGATGAAGATTCCTAGGACATAATGTGGGAGACTCCATAATTGGTAATCCAAATCTTTGGTTATTGTCAATTAATTGTGTGCTTGGGTTGATAGGGATGGGACCGCCGCCCCTTAGGGCCTCTTGGTTTTTCAGCCTGACTTTTATAATATATATATATCATAATTATGAAATCATCATATAAAAGTTTTATATTCCACTCTTGGAGCTAGGTTGTGACATCTTTGAATTAACTTATTGAACTACTATCTGCTTTGACCTGTCTCATTGTCCTTTGGTGTAAAGGTTGCCACCTTTCAGGATGTCACCCATTCTAGGAGTGCTCTTATCTTAGTATGCTTAATTTTGGAGTTCCAAAGCTAAACATTACCGCTACGCAAAAGGCATTTTTGTGACTTGACTATAATTTTCACATATATATTCCATAATCACTCCTCCTATATTCATTGCATGTTTTAGTTCATTCCTACCCCATTTGCCATCCTAAGAGCAGCTCCTTATCCAAGCCCTCTATCTCTGTTGTCCACTCCAAACCAAATCATTACATTGGTATTGGAGTTTACTTCAAGTGGCCTCCCCTAAGCTATGTTTCTACATTCTCCACCTAATCTTCCATCATTGTAGATTTTAAGCCTGACATTCATTATCGCGTCAATAATGCACTTTTATTCCATCTTCTTTCGATGTTCATTTTTTACACAAAAGTTAGGGTCCGAGTCATTTAATGTACGAGGCACAAGAAGTTCGAATTGTCATTGTAGCTACTATGACGGATCTTAGGATTGTCTCATATGGCAAGTGACGATTCCCCAGATTGTTTAACAGAAGTTCGAATTGCCTTTAAAAGTATTTGCTTTTGACACAGGTATGCGCTTATCCTTCGTACCAAGTCAATCATCAGAAATATGTAATGAGCTTACATAGCAAACTAAAAGGGAATGGATTGAGATGTATAAAAAAGTATAAAGCAATGGAAATTAATTTTTATTTTCTAAAACAATCTTATAATTGCTACAAATTAAACCGACTAGTTGGTTTTATTGGTTAATTAAAAAAATTCGAACCGTTATTTAATACATGGAAATCTAATCTTTATAAATAGCTATACAACCCATGGGCATTAGACTAGTAAATCATAACTTATTGTTAAATAGTCTTGAGTTTCTCCCACTCAAAAAACTAGCTTAAAAGATAAGGTTTTCCCTCATACTTATAACCTGACCACCAGCCCTTTCTACAATCAATATTGGATAAACCCCAACAATTTACCCCTCATAGATTAATTATGCAACTAACTTGATTCAAAATATTTCACGAAATCTATCTATGGTGGGAGCTGTGACATCCTGAAATTTGACCCCGTTTCGATAAAGTGAAATGGACATTTCGTCAACGTGCCCTTTTTCTCTGAGCTGATCACTCACGAGTTAACTAACCTATTGAGTGAAGCCGGTAAGGGATGTATCTGCAGTAAAATCCCTAAAAGCTACCTAATTGGTTGGATTGGGCTAAAATCACGTCTGATCGATTTTTAACCACAAAATTGAACTCGATTTCGGGAATCGAATTTTAAGCGCGTCATAATTCTTTTTTTTAGGACATTGTCTCATCGTTCGCCAATTTATTGACGAGTCCGAAATTTCAAGAAAGAAATTATCGGAAGAAAAATCGAAGACCAAAAGAAAATAAAAAGAGAAAGAGAAAATAAAATAAAATAAGAATAGTTGTGTTATTTTTATTTTATTTTTCCCTCTCTCCCTCTCTCTTTTTCTCTCCCCTCCCCTCGTGCGGATTTTTCCCCCACCGATCGCCCCTCCTGCTGTCTTCCACTTTGTCTTCTCTCTTTCTTTTTCATTTTTTTGACCAGTCAAAACCCTTCTCTCTCCTCTCTCCTCTCTCCTTCTCTCTCACTTGGCACTGTTCTCTTTCTCCCCTCCTGTTCGAACGAAAAGGAGAAGCAGAAGCGGAAGCCGCACGAAGACAACAGCTCACCGAAGACTGGACCAGTCGCCTGTCGCCGCCGCACCGGAGCCGGACCGCCCGCGCGCCTGCCGCTCGCCGCTGTGCACCGCCAGCTCCGTTCCCTCGTGCCAGGCGACCTCCCCGAGCGAACCAGCCTCTGTTCAGTTCGATTTTGCCCCAACCAGCCGCCTCTGGCCACCGCTTACCTCCGTCCGGCCACCTCGTAGCCTCCCCGGCGTCCCCTCACCCTCCGCCGGCCTCCCCTCGCCGCCCTAGCCGCCGGATTAGCTCCGGCAAGCCTTGAACTGCAACCCACGAAATGGGTTTCCAGCTGGATCGGGCCCGCTTTTGGGCCGTTTCCGGGCCCCGAACCTGAGCCGTGCTTTGGGAAGAAATGTTCCTCGCGTTGCCCCCGTCGGATTGATCCAATTTGCGCGCGATTTGGTGAGTAATCTCACTAATCCCGGATTAGTTGGCTAATTATGCTTAAGGTTGATTTAGTTTTAATTAATTATATTTAGGTTGTTAGATTATAATAAATTAGCAATTATTAGTCAAATGTGATGCGATTTAGATAAATTGATTGTGCAATTAGCAAGTAGACGTGGTCTACTAATTATTGGAAGTGCCTCGGGATTTTTCCCGACCCTTAGTGGGCTCAATTAGGCTTTTCGAGCCTAAGTGGAATTTTTAGTATTTAAATATTAATTTTCAGAATTAAATTAAATAATTATTTATTTTCCGAAAATTCAAGGGAGATGGTCCGGAACCGGAAATTTATTCTGATAACCGTGGTGAAGTTCGTTTATTCAATTGGGCCTTATTTTGAGCTAAACGGAATTTTTAATATTTAATAATTAATTTTCGAAATTAATTAATTATTTATTTATTTTTCAGAAATTAAGATTGAGATGGCCGACGACCGAAATCTCATGCTGATCGTCGTGGCGCAGTTCGTTTATTTATTTGAGCTCTACGTTGCATGGAATTAAATAAATTGTGAAGTTTTAGGGATTTACCATAAATTGATTTGGAATTGATTGAGATTGAATGATTGATTGGTAGATGGCCGAGTATATTTTTTTAGCATTTATAATGCTTTGATTGAGTTGTAAAGTGGATGGAATTATGAGAGAATTGGAAATACTCCGGATTGAACCAATCGGACAGGTGTATAGACCACGTGGTTCGGTGATTGGAACATCATTTGGCAAAAACGGCGCCTTAAAGAACGCACGTATCGGTCTAGTACATACATTATTGTGGACCTACGTGGTTCGGTGATTGTGATATCACTGGCGAAAACGACGTCTTAAAGAACGCACGTATCGGTCTAGTACTCATATTGTTATAGGCATGTATGGTTCGATGATTAAGGACATTACTGGCGAAAACGGGGCCTTAAAGAACGCATACACTTGTCTATTAAATATATTGTTATAGGCATGTGTGGTTCGGTGATTTGAGATATCACTGGCGAAAACGGCGCCTTAAAGAACGCACATAATTGTCTATTGAGTACATGGTTATAGGCATGCGTGGTTCGGTGACTAAGGATATCACTGGCGAAAACGATGCCTTAAAGAACGCACACAATTGTCTATTGAGTACATGGTTGTAGGCATGTGTGGTTTGGTGATTTGGGATATCATTGGCGAAAACGGCGCCTTAAAGAACGCACACAATTGTCTATTGAGTACATGGTTATAGGCATGCGTGGTTCGGTGACTAAGGATGTCACTGGCGAAAACGGCGCCTTAAAGAACACACGCAATTGTCTATTGAACAGATCATTGTAGGCATGTGTGGTTCGGTGATTTGGGATATCACTGGCGAAAATGGCGTCTTAAAGAACGCACGCAATTATCTAGTGAATATGTCACTTTGGCGAACTTGACGCCCGAGAGTATTGACCTAGAATGGTCCGTCTGACATGTAATCGACTAGTTCGATTGATCAATAAATTGATCCGATTGTTGTGAAATGATTGATTGAATGGAAATGACCGTGAGTGGTCTTGTTAGTGTGTGATCGACTGGATCGATTGATCGAGATATTGATATGATTGCTTGGGTGCCTATTATGAATTGTACTGACTTGCAGGTGGGATCTGAGGCCAAGGTAAGTCCCCTGACCTGTGCGTGTTTAGGCAGCCTATAGTATAATAGTTTACTAATTTGGCTTAGTGGGGTAGAACTCGCTGAGACGTAGTCTCATCCTGGTTTGGGGAAAAACATTTCAGGACCCCGCTGAGGAGCTGAGGAGGAATCTGAGAAGGAGTACTCTGCGATGAAACTTAAGGAGAAAGATTTGAGAGAAGAAGATAATCCCGAGAAGGGCCTTGAGTACGGCCCGGATGGCTGAGAGTTTATCTTATTTTGAGATCTCCTTTTTGATGTGATTAAAGTTTAGAGTAAAAAGTTGTAGAGTGCTCTGGTTTGTGTTTTGTATAAAAGTTTGGTTATAAATTTCAACATGAAAAACATGGCCCTGTTTTTCTATCCCATTGTTTTATTGTTTGGGGATTTATAACTGATTCCGCATGTGCTTAATAAAAGAAAGGGTTGGCGATATATAGTTCTGGGATATCGCATTTTAAAATCGACCAAGAAAAGGATGTGTGCGTGCCTGAGGATCGGGGCGTGACAGGAGCAAAGGGCGAGACTGAACATGTGAGGGCTTAGAGAGAGTATTTTTTCTTAGACGAAATTGTTTAACTTTAGTATTTTCTCTTAGAGAGAGTATGTGGGAGATATCGGGAGTAATAGGGTATAGAGGCGTTTATAGTTCTTTCTCTTTCATTGTATTTTGAGAGGTAAATCTTTGCAATTATTGTCCGCCCATGAATGTAGGCTATCAATCGAATCACATAAATTTCTTGTGTTGTCTTTTGGTTCTCCATTCTACTTTTTAGGGTGTGTTTGGTAATGTTTCTATTCAAAAATTGTTCTGGGGAATAAAAATAGAAAAAAAGACTATTTCTGTTATGAGGAATAATTTTTGAACAGAAGAACGCGTTCGGTAAATCGCACAAAATTTTTGTTCTTGGAATAAAAAAGAATAGAAACACGTTTGGTAAACTTGTATAATTTTTTTGTTTATTTTAATTTTTTAATTTTTTAATTTTAATTTTCCTTTTTTCTTTCCTCTTTCTTCTTTTTCTCTTTGGCTGGTCGCCAGCCACCGTTGTGGCCGGCAATCGATGGGCAACGTCCGTGCCAGCTCGCCGGAGGCTAGCCGGCCTTGACAAGGCTCGGCCTCGCCCGGGCGGCGCAAGGTCGGCCTTGCCTTGGCTAGGCGAGCTCGAGCTTGCCCGCATTCGGCAAGCCGGGCTTGCCTAGCCACCGGTGAGGCCGAGCCTCGCCGGTGGTCGGGTGAGCTTAGCCTCACCGGATCGAGCGAGCTCGAGCTCGCCCAACCAAGGCGAGGCCGAGCCTCGCTGGGGGCCGGCGATGCTCCGGTGAGGTTGCCGACCCTCAATGGCTGATCGCCGGTCATGGCCGAGGTCGGCAACTAGCCAAATAAAAAAGAAAAAGAAAAAAGAAGAAAAAAAAGAAGAAAAAAAGAAATAAGTTTTGTGTTTTTGTTTTTTCAAAAGTTTTTCTTGTTTTTGTTTTTTCCAAATTTGTTTAGGAAACAAAGAAATAGATTTTTTATTCCCAAAAACAAAAGTGTAAACAAACGCCTTTCTGTTCTTTTTTTGTTCCCTGGAACAAAAGAACGAAATTGTGTTTCGGGGAACAAAAAAGAACACAAACAAACAGGCCCTTAGGCTTTTTGATAGCACAAGGTTGAGACTCTGTTTGCTGATGGTCATGTTAGGAAGTTTGAGTTGCTATTTCTCCCGAGTTAACATTCTTTTCCTGAAGAAAAATAATTTGATGAAATATGGCGTAGCGCGTGGTTGGTACGTTTCTTTTTTCTTACACCTAAAGTCATGCGGTTAAATAATTTGATGAAATATGGCATAGCGCGTGGTTGGTACGTTTCTTTTTTCTTACACCTAAAGTCATGCGGTTGTTATGTTGACTTCAATATTATTTACCTGTTGAGCCGCCATGGCCGGTGGATCCTCTCCACAATGGGCATGGTGATTGGTGAACCCTGGACATAAACAATAACACAAATTATATTATTTACCCTTTACCAAAAAAAAAACAATAACACAAATTATTACATAGAGAGTGGCTGCCGGCCAAATATTGTTCATCACAAGCCCACCAATATGGAAGAGTCCTTCCCATCCCATCATATAGTAATACTCTCCGATGTCTTTGGGAAGCTCCCATGTGGGATTCCCATAGGAAATTGCAAAAATTGCTAATCAACTGTATCTGTCTCATTCTCAACCTAACATTGATGTATTTCATTTCAATAATTTTACTAATTAAATGTATCCATCTTGTTCTCAACCTAACTCTGATGTATTTCATTTCAATAATTTTGCTAATTAAATGTATCCGTCTTATTCTCAACCTAACTCTGATGTATTTCTTTTCAATAATTTTGCTTATTAAATGTATCCGTCTCGTTCTCAACCTAACTCTGATGTATTTCTTTTCAATAATTTTGCTAATTAAATGTATCCATCTCATTCTCAGCCTAACTCTCCCATGTTTCATTTCAATATTTTATCTTCTACGGATGGCATTTTATCATGAAATGAGTCATGAAATAGTTTTCTAAACGTGTACCTGATGCAGATATTTTTTCCCGGTTTTGATATTTTAATTAGTCATCTTTTGGTTAAGAATGGTATGAGGGAGCAGGTGCATGTTTACATCAATTTGTCAAGACGTGAATACTTATATTTTCTTCGCATGCTCTAACTTTGGTTGCATTCATCATGTGCATTTACCTGCTAGATTTGAAAATTTTCGTCTCTCTTTTATTTCATTATTTTATTATTTTTTAATTTTTTAAAAATGAAATGCTTAGAGGGGCTAAACATTTGCGCTCACTTATTTTATAGATGATGTGAAAGGAAGATCCCAGCCCATGAGCTTGGTAAAGACAAGTAGTGTTGTTCAACATGAGTGCTTTAGCTTTTCTGTAGAAGCAAATAACCCTATCTGGAGTGACTATTTAAGTTTTTGGCCCCGTAAATTGAACGAACATATAAGTTTCTGACAAGATATTATCCATAAATTCTTAAATATGACTTCGAATCAAAATTAAATATATATAAGCCTTGAAGCCTCAACGACTTTGCAAAATTCAAAGAAATAAAGAATATGCTAATGTTGACACCTCAATTTTAATTAGGTTTATTTTATTAATTTAGTTTTTATTTTATTTTATTTTATTTTATTTTATTTTATTTTGTCTTTTCGGAATAATGAACAAAAACCAAATAAAAACACAAAAAAACAAAAAATAAAACAACAAGAAAAACAAAAGCCAGCAGCCCATTTTTCCTCTCTTTTCCTTCACGCAGGCCCGCGAGGCCCAGCCGCGTGGCTAAGCCCGGCCCCTTCTCCTTGTTTTCTTCCTCCCCTGTCTTCTTCCCCAAACCGGATAAGCAGCACGCGCCGGAGAGGAGGACGTGTGCGACGCCGGAGCAAAGTGGAGGAACAGTAGCGCACGTGGAGCAGGGGGACGGCTAGCGTCGGATAAGGACGTGCGGGGAGCAGCTGGCGTCGGATGGGACATTGGTTTGGCCGTCAAGAGCTGCTCGGTGCGCGAAGGGGACCAGCGGTCGAAGTTCCGTCGACCGGCCACCCCCTCGCCTATAATAGCCCTCGATGTCGACGACGAAGAGGAGGAGCAAGCTCTGAGATCTTCCCACTGAGAGACTTAGGGGGAGGAATTGAAGAGCGAGCGAGAGAGAACTCGAGTCGTGAGCTCAGCCCACCCTCCACCGAGAGACTTCGGGGAAGGCCGGCGGCGAGCGACTTTGAGAAGGACAGATCCGGCCGGTGGAGGCTTGAATCTGGCCTGAGTGAGAGAAGATCAAGCCTGAGGAGGATCCGGCCGAGAGCTGTGTCGTAGATCCGGGGCGACCGAGCCCTTCCGCGGCACCGACACCACGAGATCCCGACTCTAGTTGCTACTGCTATCTCCCCCACGAGCTGCTTCTGCTCTGAAGCTTGAAGAACCAACGTGAAATCGAAGCCGCCGTAGCGAAGTTTCCCCGGTCGTGCTGGTCCATTGTCGCCGCCACTGTTCGCCGTCGCACCACGCCTTCTCTGCGAACAGGTAACAGTGGGTCTCGCTCGCACCATCACCGTCGAAATCCTAGCCATCGTCGTCCGTGTCCAGGCCGCTGAGTCACCGCCGGGTGACGTCGCTTCCCCAGTGGAGTCGCCAGCAGCCGCTTGTCGTTGCCCTAGTCATCGTCGCCGTGGAAGACCGCCGTCGCTTCCATCGTCGACGCAAGCCGCCGCCTCAGTTCCTCCATGGGCGCCGCGAGTAGAGAGAGGTGGGAGAGAGAGAGAGCCGCGAACCGGATGGAATCGGGTCGGGCGCATGACCCGGTTCCCCTAGGGTTTTAGTCGCGCGGGCTGGGAAGGGCCCAATTTTGTTGTGGGCTTGGGCCCTTTCGCCAAAAAAAAGGGTTTGGGCTTTTACACTTAAAAGAAAAAAGACAAAAAATCCGAGTCGGGCCCGCAACGCGGGCCCGTCCTCGTTCGGGTCGCTGGCCCGGCGACACAACCCGTGGGTCCGACCCGGTCGGTTTTTATTTTAAATAACATTTTAAATAAATAAATAAATAATTTATTTTCAAAAAAATCAAAAATAATTTATTTTCAAAAATATAAAAAAATGTTTTAATTTCCAGAAAATCGAAAAATATTTAAAAAATGTTAAAAAATATTTTATTTTCTGAAAAATAAAAAAAATAAAAAATATTCCATATTTTCCAAAAAATGTCAAAAATCCAGAAAAGGCCAAAAATTCATGAAAAATCCAAAAAAATTCAGAAAAAGCCAAAAAGACTTGTATTTTCCAAAAAAAAAAAAAAAACCAAAAATCCCAAAAAATCCCTTTTGTGTCCAAAAATTAGAAAATGACTCAAAAAATGTTTTTCCTCCCAAAATGCATGGAAAATCCCTCGAATATCCAAAAACCTTAGGGTTTAAACAAGATTAGGTACCGAAAGGGCATTAGTGACTAACTAGTGTAATTAAGTCCCCGATCCTAATTTCTCTGGGTTGCGCAGAGTGAGTATTTCTCCTGATACTTCACTTGGGTTTCTAATCAACCCATCCTAAATCGATTAGTGGCGACTCCATTTTAAAAATTGATTTATAGATTAAAAATTTAGACTATTAAAGTCGTGAATTGGTGGACTTGGGAGAGTCCGGGCATAATTAATTTTAGCCGAGCCATTGGCCTCCTTAGGCACTCGCCCCCGACTGCGGGCGCCGGAAAAAAAGAGGTCGCGACAGCTAGGAGTGGATTTGAGACGACACGGACTTTCAGTGAAATTTTATTGAACTAAAACAAATGACCTACATTCGTGGCGGTCATGTTTGCTCAACGACTAGAGTTGAATATAAATTGCTAATGGAGATGAGTAGGGTGCAGAGAAAAAGTAAAAAGCTTACAAAGCACGACTGGAAAACTTTTACAGACAAAGATTAGCACTGAAAATGGAAAGCCTAATCTAATTCGAAATTAAAATTCAAACTTAGGCAAAATCTAAAATAAATTGATCCATTATGAATGATATTCTCATCTTCATATTCTTCAAAGTCAAATCCAATGTGTCGTTGTGATTTTTCCAATGTCTTGATAGTTGATGATTCCCCTCTTTTCCTGAACCCTTTTTGTGTCTTTCAATGGCCATTCTGTTATGAGTTTTGGTTATTCTCAGCATGAATCTATAACTGTTTTGACTTGCGCTCTACTCTAGGGTGATTTGTAACTACTTCTGATCCCTTATTAATGGATTATCTTTGATTCAATCTTCGACTTCGGTGCATAAATTGAGTCAAGCTATCATCGCCCATCTCATGCTGTCCATTGGAAACTCATGATCAATGAGCTAATCATTCATTCCGTCGATGGCCCTTGTGATTCAATTCTATTGCCATGGCCTTCATGATATGATCTTAGCAGACATTCCATTGATAAGGCTTTGTGGATTAAGTGTATTGTCATGACCTGGTTTTGACAATTAGTTTCCTTACGTTTAGGTCCAAATGTTTTACCTGTGTAAATTTTAACAATCCGGTTGGACTTAGATTTATGATCTAAAGATTGCCAAATTTTTTTCATGCTGAGACATTTTGCAAGTGTCATAATACCGTTGAAAAGCTCTTGTCTCGTAGTTGGTTCAGTTTAGATATTTGGGTTTTGATTTTACCAATGTTTTCCTACAAAAGGTGGCTATGTTCGTTTGAGACGAAAGAGGGGTGGTGGGCGAGAGATGCCTTTTTGGATAGCTTACGGTAAACCTCAGTGCTCAAGAAGTTTCAGGGTGAGATGAGCTAATTCAAGGAAATTATACTAGCAAAGAACATTTCAGGACGGGTTCGTTATCTATCTTTGTATTTATATATAAAAGTGGGTAAAATTCGTATGAGGCTCACTCATGTGGCATATTTATGTGCAAGTTTTTATCTAGTAATTTGCTTTTGATAGTCAATGCAGCAAACCTCTAAGCTAGCAGATATCTAATCTTAGCAAATATCTAATTCACCGTCTCTGATTTATATGCATATTGTGATAATAAATTGCTATCTTTTTAGAAGAAATTATATATATATATATATATATATATATATATATATATTATTGTTTATGTCTATGTGGGTTCAATCTTGAAAACCTATACAAAATTGGATGAATGATGAAAGATATATGGCGGGTATAGTTCTATGTGCGTCACATTTTATGCGAACGGAGTCCTATATCTGATTTTGTAGTTCAGACGAATAAAGTCGTGCATTTAGTACTATGAATATTAAGGGTACTCTTCATATATAGATTGTTTTGAGTATGAAACCATTCATCTCGATAGCATCTACAAAGAAAAATTAAATGTTCGAAAGATAATATCCGACGATTGCCTATATTTTGCTAATATAAAAATATTGTTGGATTTCTAAGGGGGTGCAACAAATTCCTATATCTGAGTTGTAAAAAGAAAATTTTAATGTGCATATTTTGGTCAAAACAAGTTTTTTTTTGGTAAAAAATTAACAATATTCCATTACTAGCCCAAGACCGATGGGTTACAAAATGGTTCAATGTCTAAACATAAAATCAACCAAAGAGGATGAGGGGATTAATAATCTAGTTCATCAGGAGAGAACCGGCTCGGTGTGTCTTAGCAACCCAATCAACGGCTCAATTATATTCTCTCGGTTCAAAGCATAGTTTAATTTCTTTAAGCTGGCCCAGCAAACTAGTGTAGTCATGGATGATAGATCGTGCGGCCTAAGGTGCCTCGGCCCAGCCTAGGATGCATTCCACCGTTGATAAGCTATGGGACAATAGGACCAGGCTTAGATCACTTGATACGTGCATGCACAAATTAGTTGGAAGACTGCCTTCAGCACGTTCACTTCGTGCATCCCTTTTCTCTTTCCACCAGTTCAGTGCCTCACAAATAGCTAGGGTTTCGGCCACGAGCGTGGATGGGAATCCGTTTCGCAAATCCGTTGAGGAGGACTCCATCTCTGTTTCTGCTCACCCCTGCTACCGATGCCTCCAGATTTGAGTTGTTCCATGCATTGTCCACATAGATTTTATAGAGGAATAGGTTTGTCGAGCCACCTCCCGTTGCTGCTGAAAACCTCCCCTCTGCTCGCGCTGCAGCCGAGGATCTCTCGTCTGCTCAATTAGTGTTGTTCCTCCCCTGTTGCGCTTGTAATTGTGTTGAATATATGATTCTTCAATTATCAAGCTTGGTTTGGGGTCTTTTGCTTGAAGATCCAGTTTTTCCGAGCCTTCCATACCCTCCAAATAGCTTCGGCAAACTCAGCTTTGGCTTGTAGGCTTTTCCTTACAGTAAGATTCTCCCATACCCATTTATCTATTCGATTATTAATATCTAACGAAATGTTGGCTACGATTCTCTAATCCGACCATACCATCTTTGTCCAAGGATGGTGGATAAATATGTGCTCAGTTGATTTAGGAACTTGGCCACAAGAAGAGCACTCTTGTTTAGGTAAAATCTTCCTTTTGTAGGTAAAGCATTATTACATGCACTTCATATGAAAAATCTGACCTTGGGGTAGGTTTTGAGTTTCCCAATTTCTGTCCATAGTTTTTTAGGAGACTAGTATGATGAGGATGGTTGATTTATCATTTGGAGTCTTTCGGAGTCTTGAAGTTTGTTGTACCAGCTCTTTACCGTGTAGGCATTTGAATGATTCATTGTCCATATCATCTTGTTTGGCCCAGGTGTTAGGCTTAGAGGCGTAGCTGCAACTTCCTTAGCAATTCTTTCTTTGTAAGTCTCCTATAGTAGTTGAAAATTCCAATCCCGTTTAGTTTGATTGATTAATTCCGCTACTAGCTGATTGCTGGACCGCCTATCTTGCGTGAAATTGGCTATCTATCCTCTCTAATTCTGATCTTACTGTCATCCGCAGCCTCCCATTTTACTTTTTGCTCAATTGTATCTCTTCCCATTAGGAAGCTTTGCCACCCCCACGAAGGTTGGGGGCCTTTTTTGGCTGTCTAGAAATTGCCTCTAGGAAAGCAAATACCTCTCAGCAAACTACTCCATATGATTGTTTCGTCTTGTATAAATCTCCAAGCTTGTCTCTCCAACAGTGCTTTATTGAAATCAACTAAGTCTTTGAAGTCTAACCCCCTACAATCTTCCCTTTTTTATTTTCAAATATCCCATCTTTTCCAATGGATGCCCTTTCCCACAGCAATTTGTTTCCACTAGAAAGATGGTATTCTCTTTTCAATAGCTTTACAAATTGATGTAGGAATTTCGAAAATCAACAAGGCAAATTGGGGTAATGTTTGGACTACTGTATTGATTAGTATTTCTTTTCCCGCCTTAGATATAAGCTTTTCTTTCCACCCTTCTTATTTCCTCTTAGCTCTTGCTAGAATCCAGGAAAAAATTTGATTCTTTGTTTGTCCCTAATCTAAAGGTACTCCCAGATATTTACCTGTTTTTTCAATGATTGGCACCCTTAATTCAGCTGCTATGTTCTCTTTTAATATTTGAAGGCAGTTTCTTTCAAAGAAAACTCTGGACTTGTTGAAATTAATCCTGGATCTCATGCCTAGTACACTTCTTCTTATCTCCACAGGCTTTTGATATGTTGGACTATTTGGCGATATTCCTCCTGGTTTTGACTTCCTTCAACCCTATTCATTAACTCAGTGATTCTTCCCTATAGAGAGGATTTCATGGGATGCGTTTCTAAATCTTTTGCTGCTCCATCACCTTATTTATTCATTTACCTTCCTTGTTTTGCCCACAATATCTAGCTGATAGCCTTCCTCATCTCTCCAGGCTCTCTGGACCACTTTTTTACATTCTCAATTTTCTGCCTAGAAAGCTTCAAATCTGAACATCTTCTTTTTCCTCACCCCCAACTTAATCTGTTTGTAGAAAAACCTGAACCAATTGTTGGACATACATATGCCTCCGCATTAGGGAATGAGACTCTCCAATCAAAGTTTCAAAGAGCCCTATCAAGTCTCTTTTAACTGCGCCTTTTTGGTTATTAGTCCATGTGTAAGTACACCAATTGCTCTCTATATCCATTAATGAACAATAATTCAGAAGATTTCAAAACACAACCATTCTATAATGATCTAGTTAATGTTTTCCGACTTTTTCTCACTTATATAGAACTTCATTGAGATCTCCAATACATAGCCGTGGGAGACAATTTGAGACATAGATAGACCACAAAGTTTGCTATAATTTTAACCTTTCTTGGTAATTAGTAGATGCATGAATGAAAGAGATATTCATATGACTCTGCTGTTTAGATCCTTGCATCTAACATCAATGAGTTCTTCAGTACTTGTTTCCAAATTCACTTGAAGCTCCTTATCCCACATAAAAGCCAATCCACTCCCAATTCCAACTAGATTAATTATAATAGCATATTTAAACTGAAGATATTCTCTAACTCTTTTGATGACATTTTCCTCATTCTTGGTTTCCATTAGAAAGACCAAATTGGGCCTTTCTCGAGTTACTAAGGCTCGAAGATGCTGATCTGTGAAGAGATTGCCTAACCCTTGACAATTCTAGCTCAACAACTTCTTATATCCCCTAGTGGCTTATTAGGGCTAGCAACCAAAGCCCATTCATTTACCCCTTCCTACACCTAGATTGGGTATCTAGTAGATTCTTTTCATCCAGCAAATTCTTTGGTATCCCTCTCTTCTCATATGGAGTGAAATATTTCTGTTTTTTTGCTGCTGGTTTTTTTAAGTCCTATCTTCTCCTTCTTTGATGTCCCTACACTTTTATAACTTTCTGTTAAAGGAAGAGATGGTACTTGAGTTTGCTATGTTCTTCTCCCTTTATACGGGGCTGCATCTTCCTCCATTTTTTTCATCATATACTGTCACATTGGCTACTGAGTTGTGATACATCAGAGCCTTATTCAGCCCTGTTTGATCTTTTTGTAGGTCCATATCTTCTGGAGGGATAGGTGTTGCTGGTACCATTTCCTCTTCCCCAAGGTTTGGATCTATTTTCCCATAAAAAGTCTTCCAACACATGCTATACCCTTTCACTTCAGCCTTCAACCATGAACCATACCTACCAAGTTTGTCTTGAGCTAATCTTGTCTCCTCATAAAAATATTTTTGGACAAAAGTTGGCATAATGTCCCATACAACTGCATGAATAGTAGAAATGAGGTAACCTATCATATTTAAAATCAATCCACCACTTTCTATATCTCAACTCAATTATCATTCCTATTTTCAATGGGCAAGTTAGGTCTAGCTGGACTTTTACTCTCCCATTTTTTCGCGAACTATTGTTCTTGCCTCTATTCTGACCTCCTCTACTTTTCCCAGCTTCAAGGCAATGTTTCATATAGCATTTTTATGTGGATTCTATTATGAAAGTAAATATGTAGCTAAACGAATGATCAACATTGATGGCTGGTATAATTCCATCTTTTTCACAATTAACGTGAACAAAGTATTATATCTGGACCCACCCCATGGTGGACGAGTTGGTTCACACTTTGACCCCTCATCCGGGAAGGTAGAGGTTCGAAACTTCTCACCCTCATTGTGCAACTTAAGTGAGGTGCCGTGGGAGGTGGGTCCCCGCGCTAGTGCCCCCTAGGTTTACATGGCCGACTGCCAGCTGTACGGCGGTTCCCGAGTCATAAAAAAAAAAAAAAGATATTATATCTGGTATAATATCGATTACATTATTGTTCACTAGCATAAAGTCCTATATTTGGTGATATTTGCATCACTGGTATTCTTCGTATGTAGATCTTATCTATTATTGAGTTCTTTGTCTCAAAAGCACCTACATAAACAACGAGTTATGAAATAGTTTTTTAATCACGTACTAGACACCCATTAATTCATTTGATATTTTAAGATCCAGGTTTTAGTTAAGAATGGTATCAGAGAGTATATGCATGTTTACCTTGTTTTGTCAAGATGTGAACATATATGTTTTCCTCGCCAGCTCTAACTTTGGTTGCATTGATTAAATGCAGTCACTTGCCAGATTTGAAAATTTTCTTTTATCTCTTTTATTTTATTTTATTTCAGAATAAAGATGAGCTAACCAAGCCGAGCTATATCAAATATACACGGCGGCTTCTCCACCTCTATTTTTCCCTAGGAAACCGCTCTTAACTTTTTTAACTAGTTAACTTGGGAAGAATTGGAAACTCTTGCCTGAAGGTATTTCCTTAAATCCCACAAAACAAGATTCCTTGAATATGAAGCAAGAAAAAGCGACATAAGGAAACGAATAATTCTAGAGCAAATAAATTACCGAAACATAGATAATCATAAGTAGATAATCACATATTTAGGATAGAAAGATGGGGGATTACACCCTTTGGCCAAAAACTTATTTTGTTGACTCGAATACTTCTAAAGTTCCAGTCTGCGCAGCATGTTTTGGTTGAAAGTATGTATTTACGATATATACGTTGATGAAAAGTCATTAGTGTTGGAAAATGACGATTTTAGACGTTCTATCTTAACTTCTTTCTTGCCAGAGATTCCGCTTGTTATGAAGTTGATTTTATTTGCAGATGATGACTAAAGGATAGCAGCCGATAATTGAGTCGCTATCCTACAAATAATGTACTTGAGCAACTTTGACCTTAGTACATCACAGGCACACCAATGTGGAGGAGTCCTTCACGTCATACACTACAGTTCTCCGTTGTTTCTGGGCGGCTCTCGTATGGGAATCCCATGAGAAATTGTAAAAAATTTCTAATTAGTTTATCTATCTTATTCTCAACATTATTATGATGTGTTTCATTCCAATAATTTATCTTCTTTGATTGGCATTTTATTGTTTACTTGTTGACCTTAACTTCTCCGGAATCTTTAAAGCAGCTAACAAACTGTTCAGATTTTATGTTTGTTTAACTTTTCGCATCCAAAAAAATGAGTCATGAAGTAGAATTTAGATGCATACCCGACACGATTTTATTTTTTACGATTTTATTTTTTTCCCACTAACTGATTTTGATATTCTAATTTGCCATCTTTTGGTTAAGAATAATGTTAGGAAGCAGGTGTATGTTTACATCACCTTGTCAAGATGTGAGTTATTTATGTTTTCCTCACTGACTCTTAACTTTGGTTGTATTGATCAATCGCATTCATATGCCATATTTGAAAATTTCCTTCTTCTTTTATTCTATTTTTTCAAAAGGAAATGCTTAAGGTGGCTAACTGTGGAATCATACATAACTATCATGTGTAAGTAATAGACAAAGCACATACAGTTAGCCACCTTAAGCTTGTAGGATTCCATGAAATTATTGAGGGCTACTCTTAACTTTGTCTATTACTTACACATGAGATTCGTGGGTCTGGATCGGATGCATGAATTGGGCTTTCTATAACAAACCCCTTCAATAGAATTAAACCCAACCCTCCAAAGACTAACTCTAAACACTTAAAACTAAATCAAGCGCAAACTCACTAAAACACAAGTCAAACCTATTTTGTTGTTATAGCTGCATTAATCCCATTTTTACTATAATCGCACTAAGCTCACCTTAAGCACAAAACTTAACCCATTGCCCAAAGTTCATAAATCCTAAGTAAGCCCACCCTTGTTATTTCCTTTTATCAATTTCTACTTCTAATGACTAAATCTACCTTATTTACATTAAAAAGATAAAACTGTCATGAATCTTTCACTTACAATAAAAAGTGAAGGCCCCACTATTTTTCCCCCTATTTTTTACTCTCTCTTTTTTTTTCCATTTAAGATGATTACCATAAGATAACAAGAGTTTGCGTCTAATAGTAAGGAAAAAATGCATTCTTTGATATAGTAGAAAATTGAAAAATCTCTTCTTCATTATTGAATTTATATCAACTTATCTATTTATTTTTCTCTGTTTTATAAAGGCTCACTTTCTCGGTAAACTTTTGTTAATTTCATTAGCTAAAAATATATGTGTAGACTCTTTATTTACTATATCAAAGTAATTATCTTTTTTCTTACTATGTTGGTGAGATACTTTATGGAGGGCATGTAAGAGTTTAGAAGAATATCTAATACTACACTAAAAGCAATATGCACAATGAGGTACTTTATCAATCTAAAGTAATGATATTTCGCTGGTATTTTTTTTTTATATTCATTACTTTATATAATGCTATGATTTAATTAAACTTCATTTGCTTAATAATTTATATATAAATTTAATCAACAGCATAAAAAAGAACTAGATTTCTTGAAAATTTCTTTTTTTGACAAAAAAAATTTATGGAAGTAATATCTAATTATAAGAAAAAACATAGTACCTTTAATACACTTGGAAAATTTACAATAAATAAAAAACTAAATATGTGAAATTCTTAATTACGGTAGATGGATCTTTACATAGATATAGAAAAATCTAAAACAAATGAAAGTAAATAAATTTGAAACCACCTATATGGATTTAGTCGTGAGGTGGTGGAGATAGTATCGTCCTCTTTTTTCATTACTTCTTCCAGCTCCTGTTGTCTTCTTCCAGCAACCCAGAGGTTTCTTAAGGCGTACCAAGAACAGCTCAAACGAGACTCCACCGTGAGTTTAGTCGGTCCACCACCACCTGGCCATCACCGAGCACCACCCTTACTAACAAACACCGTCACTGGTCATCGTCCACCGCAGCATTGTCCATCATCGCCGGTCACCGGCCATCCCATATTCACAATCACATAACAACAGAACTATGGAGAACAGGAATTGGAAAAACAAACCGACATGGATATCCCATAGGATGGACACTCCGGTCATAGACTCCAGACATTTCCTCTCTGGCGAGCACCACGAAGATACGATCGGAAAATTTGCAAAACGGAGAGTAGAAACCTGAGAAAAATATACACTCAGATTTTCGACAAACGGTGTGTCATTATGATTATCAAATCCAGTTCATGCAAACTGAGTAGTTTTTAGTCTAAAATCCACAGTGAGGCAAAAATATCATCACAGATTATCCAGAAACAGCTTCGGTGCATAGTCTCTTAGGTATGAGTAGAATGGACACCAACTCGGCCTCGCACCTTGGCGGAATAGGGTAGACAATGGGGGACGTAATTGCCTGTTTTATCAGCGATTCAGGAGCTACGACGATCACACGAGTCAAGAATTGGGGCTCTTCCTACGATCGCTCACGAACGAAGCTAAGACAAGCAGATGAGGTTCAGACTAGACATGCTTTCTTCGGACCTTCTCGGCCAGAAACAGGGTAAAACAGAGTACGTTCTGTACTCTTCCAAAATCGTTACCTAGCAATGGTGAACGATGATGAGCGACCTTGCAAACGAAGAGCAAGCTTCTAGAATCGATTTCCTACGAATTTTTCCCCTCGAATACTTAAATCTCTCAGTATATAGTATGCTTTTCTTCCTGGAAAAATCGGTGAAAGGAAGAAAAGGGGAGCAGCGGCTGAGGAAATTTGAAGTGGTGAGAGTCGATGAAGTGTGAATTTATGGCTGTCAGCAATGGAGGCCCGTAGCCATTGCCGAGCTTGAAGTACTTGACTGAAGATGATTCAAGATGGAGAGATTTTCCCTACTTCCTTAAAAAGAGCCACTTTTTCATTTTGTCTTGTGACGCCAGCCCTCTCCTTACGCTTCAAATCTTTAAAAGTAGAACTTTCGGAGGACTCGACGCTGGGCCTTTTTTTAAGCTCCATGGGCTGCACGTCCGAATGGGCTTAAACGACACCAAAATCGGATGGTGGCCTAACTTATGGGCTTTTTAGTGGTCCGCGTAATGCAAGTTGGTCCAAACAATGTAAGATGGACTAAATGGGGGGCTGGTGCGACTATCGGGCGTTTGTTTGTGTTTCTTTTTTACACAAATCTTGTTTTTTGTTCTGGGAACAAAATGAATAGAGCGCGTTTGTTTGCGTTTTTGTTAAATCTATTTTTTTGTTCTTTAACAAATTTAATGTAAAACAAGAAACAAGACTTGTTTCTGGAACACTTTGAAGAAATAAATTTTCTCTCTTCTTTCTTTTCTAATCTTTCTTTTCTTTTTCTTTTCTTCTTCTTTTTTCTTTAGCCAGTCGCCGGCCTCGGCCATGACCAACGACCGGCCGTCAAGGGTCGGCGACCTTGTCGGAGCGTCATCGGCCCCCGGCGAGGCCGCCGGCCAAAAGGAAGAAAAAAAAAAAAGAAAAAAAATAAGAAAGAAAAATAAGAAAAATACAATAAAAATATTAAAAAATTAAAATAAACAAAAAAAGAACACAAATTTACCGAACATGTTTTGTTCTTTTTGTATTCCAGGAACAAGTTTACCAAACGCGTTCTTCTGTTAAAAAATTATTCCTCGAACGAAATAATTATATTTCCGTTCACTAGAACAATTTTTTAATAGAAATGTTACTAAACGCATCCTAAGAATTTTTTTTTTCACCTTATTTATTTATTTCCCTTTTTTTGTTTTTGCAATTTTCTATTTTATACTTTTATTCCAACAAGTTCAAGTGTTGACAATTGCCTCTCTCTGAAGGGAGCTCAGAGAGCTCCTTTTATAAGTAAAATGTACCCGAATTTCGTTGATAGAGTTGAAATAGCGCAAAGGTCAAGAATGCAAAACGATCCAAAGATATACTTGGGAGATTTTAGGATTGCTCTCCCTTTATTTTGAAATTTTAGATTCTTTTTGTTTTATATATTTTTTATTTGACTTTGGGCTACAGAGGCGTGCTAGGTGATGGCACCCTCTGCTTTGGATCTTTTACAATGCTCCAGCGACGGCTTGGCAGAGAATCCTCCATGGATACCCAAGACAATTTGGTTTTGGAACCATTGGCGGGCATGTCCCATTCTTTCCTTTGTTGTTCTGATGCGATCCCATAATGATAAGCCAATGAACAAATTGCAAAAATTTTGGTTTTTGTGTGTTAATTTTGAAGTAATATAAGCTATATTATGAACAATACCTTGGACAGATCACGCATTGAGAGTTGCACACTTCTTTATTTATTGTTCAACACTCCGGATAAACACGTAAAATGTAATTTGCACAGAACCTGAGGGCATTTTTGGCACGAGAAATTTTCTAATTTCCTATTTTTCTTTCCAAAATTCTCAATGAAAATACCTTAGGTAGATATTATGGTTGCTGTGTTTTCAAAATTTGAACCTTAAAACTGAAAAAGGCCAAGATCGACATTATTTTGTACAAGGATGCTTTAAAGAACCTGGCTTTACGTTTATTTGGGCAGATGACACTTATTGTCCATATAATCATGACAACGTGACTTATTTGCCACCACAGAACAGTATGATGACTGTAATTATAACCAAACATAATATTCAGATTAAAGTTATTTTTCCCAACCTATGTAGGGACCGAAAAAATTCAATTTCCCCGGACAAAAAATGCAAAAGTAATGTGTGGCCACCAAATACAGCTTAATTGTTCATTGTCTCGGACCCATGGGCATCACTATTCCTTTCAATTAAAAAGTAAATGCGTAAAATGTATTACTCAAAGTCAAATCTCCTAATTTGGTGTGGCTTGGCTCCACAAGTTCTGTTATAGTCGTTGGTGAGACAATTTTTATGGAATAAAGTTACTAATTACTGAAAGTAGGATTGACTTGGTAATACTTTGGCATGACAAATGAGAAAGCTTCCCAAAACAGCCGTACACTCACTGATTGCCACTTTGAACTTTTAATTTTTGTTATTCATAAACCTTGTGTTTCAAGCATATTGAGTTTTTATAATTCGAAATATTTTAAATTTCATACCATACAAAGACTGACATATAAATTCAAATATTATCTTTTCATAATTGAAAAAAAAAAGGTCTTCTATTTCCAAAGAGAAAACAAAGGAGCTCCAAGGAAAAGGTAAGTTGAATAAACGACTTCCCCTTCGCCTGCATCCCCGTTTCATTACTTGACCTAAAAAACAAGAAGTGCGAAAGACTGTAAGACTTTTAAAGTGCAATTTTTGCAGTCATGCCGGAAGCGGAGGTCGATGAAAAGTATCGACCACTATTTGAAGCCATGGTGAAAGCTGATTGGACAACTGTCAAGACAATCCTCCATAAAGATAACAAAGCAATGATGGCAAATGTTACGAATGAATCCCTTAACGCGCTCGAATATGCAGTTATGGCTGCACAAGATCAACATCACTTGGTCGAGAACCCGTCTCAAGTGCTTGCCCGGTAAATCTAAAGAATAGAAAAATTCCATTTGAGGAGCGCCCTCTACGATGCTGTTCAGAAAGGAAGAATGATGATGGTAACGGTATTGGTAGAAACCGTTGATTCCAAATCTGATAGTATGCCCCCTGCCCTGTTACATGCTATTAGATATGCTCCTATGCAAAAGAAGATTATCTGGGACCTGGCCAGGCAAACAACATCCGCCCCATATATTAATACCATGAGGTGCCGTATTCTAGCCGGACATTTGGGTAGGATTTTGCACTTACTTATCTTATTTCATTTCCTTGATTGTTTGCTTTAATTAACTTTTTTGTTCTTGTGTGCCCAAAGAAATAAGCTTTTTTTTAGCTCACCAATACTCCGATGTAGCCACATCCAAGGATAAGAAAGAACATAGCCTATTGGGAGACTTGGATGAAGTCTTAGAGCAGCTAGAATCAATTCTTGGGAAAATTGTATTTACGAATGTAGTATTTTTTGCACTTCTTTTTTTAGATATGCACAATTTGAGCAACTCTATCCACATGGTATTCACTCTATTTGTTCCTATTTTTAGGTTTCTAGTCATGCTTCTGCAATACATCATTTGACAATTCCAAAGACATGAAGATGGCTCGAGGTCTTTTTGTTAATCTGATTAATATCTAAATTAAGGGACAAGGACTACATCTATGGATACAAATAAATATCTAAACGATGATGTATGCCACAAACTAATATCTAATTTAACGTCTGTGAAGTTAGCTGAGAGGTCTTACTCAATGTCACATTGCCAAAGAATAATCCAAAATTATTGGATTTCAAGTTATAGAGGTGGATTGATCCCAGTTTTTTTCTAGTATATTCAAGCACTTTTAAATTTAATTACATGCGCAATATTCATTTCATGAGATTCACATGTATCTTTTTGTTTTCGATCAATTCCTAATTTGCGGACATGATTCTTCTATCCTCTTTGTAGTCGTCCAATTAGCACTTAAGTGGTTCAAGACATCACTTTGGAATCTCGCCACAAAATCAGGTACATGATATTGCCATGCTATCTGCAGAAAAAGACCTTATTTCATCCATGGGTAGAAATCTCTACAAATTAAAGTCTCAATTGATATTTTCAATATATTCCTTTGAGATCATAGTTTTTATTAATATGGACTGGCTACCAAATTCGTATATTATGATATGACTCGATTCGATTCGATTCATAGTCTAAATAATATGTATTTATTAGGTGAATTTGTATAAATTACCAGTAGAAAAAAGACCTATTGATCTGACACTAAATCTACCCATTTTCCATTAAAAAATGAATTCTTTTTCTCTTATGACATTGTTTGTCATCGATAGATCCATCTCTTCTCCAATGCATGCATTTTAATTCTCAAGCCACATGAAGTTTACTTTCTGATAAATATCTTAAATCTATCATTTCTTCTTAACTACTATATATACATAAGAACTCGGCACAAATGTAAAAGCCTCTTCAACCTTTTGATTCTTTATCGTGGGAAAACTGTTTAATGTTACGCGCAGCACCTTTCATCAAAAGGATTAGAGAAATGAAGTTGAGGCATGAATGCTCGGTTGAGTTTGTAAACCTCGCTCTTAACGAGAAGAAGAAGGCTATGAGAACCTCAGAAAAAGTCAAATTTTTTAAGGATTCAGGCATTGTCCATGACTCTGCATATAGCAGAATCCTTGAAATTGTCGAGTTATGTCTTGACCAATTTCCGGAATTGATGTAAGACTCCCGTTCCCCAGAAGAACTAATGAAAGACATGGTGCTCGGACGACAAGTTGAGTTGTTTAGGCTAGTGAACGCATACAACAGAGTCGTAAATTTGAGTAAATATGATATGTACGACGACCTGATGGAGGCAATAGTAGCGTGGCAACCAGAATGTGTACCGGCAAATGTTCCTGGAGCAGTTGTTCTTATGCAAAGGGAATTTCGGTGGTTCAAGGTTGGTTTACTTTAGTTGTCTGCTACACTCAAGTGTTCTTCAATTTACTTACATTCACATTCATAGGCGTCCTTTATTTTTCTGAAGGTACTGGAAGAAAGGAGCAATCCTTCTTTGAAAAGTCTGAAATTTAAGGTCGGTTCATCTTATATGTTTGCCACCCTTTTGTGCTCTTTAATTTATAATGACATTGATAGGCGTCCTTTATTTTTCTGAAGGTATTGGAAGATAAGAGCGATCATTCTTTTAAAATTCTGAAATTGGTGAAAACAGAAGAAAGGATTGGGAAAACATGTCAGGGAAATTTTTGTAGAACAACGCAAAAATTTGCTCAGAGAAGCAGGGCAATGAATGAAGGATATATCATCTTTATGGTCTCGTCGCAACTCTCATCATTACAATAGCTTTCACTGCAGCTTTGACAATACCTGGAGGCAACAACAGCAGTACGGAAATTCTGATCTTTATGAAGAAGGATTCATTTTTTATATTCGCTGTTGCAGATGCTCTCGCTCTCTTCTTCTCTGTAACTGCCACCTTGATGTTCTTGGCTATCGTAACTCTATGCTACACAATTGAAGATATTCTCCAATCACTACCAAGAAAAATGATAATAGGCGTCACTTTTCTCTTCCTCTCTTTGGCCTTTATGTTGGTGGCATTCGGCTCTGCTCTTACAATCGTCCTAAGCGAATGATTGAAGCGGATTTACGTCCTACTTACTTTGCTGGCTGCCATCCCTACCTATTTCTTCTTAAACGTACAGTTTCCCTTGTATGTCGAGATGGTCGAAGACATCTACTGGCCTCGCCTCTATAGTCCGCTGAAGCTTAGGAAGAAAAGAGGGCGGGACTTTAATTTTGGAATCTTTTGGACCAAAGCGTCATGGGGATTCTACATTCCTCAACTTTGACGCATGTTACTTTGATGCTTCGTTTGATAAATGTAGCTGGATAATAGTAGTTGTCTTCTTTCACAACAAGTATGTTTTTATTTTATTTTATTTTGATGCCTGTTACTTTGATGCTTAGTTTGTGTTGAGTCATGATGGATCAATGAAAGTCCGGGGTGCGTTGTCGACAGGATAGCTGTAGTCTAATGTTACAAATCGGCAACTGAGAAAGGCAGTCGTCGTCGATGGGAGAAAATCAGTGAAAGCTAGAAATCGACATACGAGGAAGAGCCGCTCCCTGATTACGAGATCGATGGAAATTCAGAAGTAGAGACGAAGCCGAATTGATTAAAGATGAGAACATACGGTTATAAATTAATACAGTTGAGGCCTGGAAACTCGGGAGTTATTAGGATTTGGAATTTGAAAAATAACCACTCTTGATGGTTACAGTTGGCCAAGGAGGACAATTGTAAAGCATCCGACCAAGTAATAACACTTACTAAATTTTCTGCAATTTACTTATCAATTCTTTACTTGCAATTCTTTATTCTGTACTATTTTAGTTTCCATAGTTCGCTTCATACTTGTTGTTCTTGTCCAAGTCACCAGACAACCCGGCTCACTTTAAAAAACCGAAAAATCTATCTTTTGGTAAACGCATTTCAACGAGAAACATTTTCGATGGAACATTTTTTTGACATGTTTAATGGGACCATTGAGGTCAATTTGAATAAGTGCAAATGGTGAAAACGAGGAATCAAGAGCCTCGAAATGTCGCTGGCAAGGAGAGTCAATCCCCGCAACTAGTCAATGAGAGGCTTGCTCGATTAGAGTCATCATCCGCTAATGCGGTGGGAGATGACAAATATGATGAGAATTTAGCGAATATTCTACGAAATCTCACTACTGAAGAGAGGAGAGATTGGAGCCAAAGCTGGTGATAGTAGCGATTGTGAGAAGGATTGAGGAACAAGGAAATGATTGGGCTAATCATGGTTGATCATCTCGCAAGAGTGCTTAAGCCCATGATAGTCAACATGGTGAACGAACTTGCTTCTGGGCCGGGATAGTCAAGGCAGCCGTTTCCGGTGCCAGGAAGTCAAGGGGCAGCGAGGTATGTACCTTCGACCTATTCTGTTCTTTAAACAATGTCGGTAATTTTGGACAAACCATACCACATTTCCATGCTCCAGGTCATTTCGGAGCTTGCGGATTGAGAGCGAGAGCAATTCGTTCGGTATTCCAAACTTGAATGTGATTTATTACAATGAGATTCTGTTCGATATGCAATCTTTGTAATTTTCAATTTTTTATAATAACATTTTTTACATATATTTGAGGGAAAAAAAAAGTATTTGCTCAATTTCAGAAAGTTTTGCCTTTAGAGATCCAAGATTTTTTTTTTTTCGAAAGATTTAGGAATTTACTTTTTTTAATTTTATGCATTATTATTTTGATTGAATGGAAATTGTTTTTGATTGACTAATCATTTTCAGCAAACCAAATAGATGAAAGCCCGGACAACTAATTTTTGAAAAATATTTTCGTTCAAACAAACACAGGCAAAATCTTATCCAAATTGACCTCTTACAAATGATCTTCTCATCTTTATGTCTTTAGAGTCAATCTCGTGTCGCGTGCAAAGTCTTACTTGAGAGTAGCCAAAAAAAAATAATAATAATAATAATGCTTTACGTGAACGCGCAAGATTATCGTTGACGGCTAGTTTGGGCAAAGTCAGGGTTTCTTAAACTAACTGGCGCTGCTCTTTCTTGACATTTTTTTATATTTTTCTTTTCCCGTTAGCGAAAGAAGATGATATGATAGAGCACCCAAGTGGAGTCCGTTTTAGGACAATGAGACAAGAAGTTCTTTGTCTCCGGAGTCATCTCGTGTGTGTTTGGTTGGATACCCCCATAGACTCGCAAAAGTGCTCCGAGATTAAGAGTGGCTCATGCCCTAAATTATTGGTAGTGGATGAATCGACTGAAACCTAATTGGTGACTAGGCATCTACCACTCAAACGTAACCTTGTTTTGGAAAAATCCTAACGTATTACATGGAGTGCCGATTTGGTGTCACGGACTCAATTAAATATCTCCATCTTCTTAAAGAATCGAGACAATTGAGGATACTCTATTCGATATATGATATTATATCGATACTTTATATGAAGAAGGAGCTAGACTCTTTGGTTTGGTGTGGACGAAACGTCTTAGAAATTGAACCATTAACTTCAACTTCCTAGACATAGATTCCAATAAACGGACTTAGGTGATTTTATAAGAACAACTTATGGACAGGAATCCAACAATTGCGAGGCAATGTCACACGTTTCTCAGTGCAAATCAGAGGAGCAATTCCATGATTTTCTAGCGTGGTAGTGGCCAAAAGTCTCCCAACGTCGAAAGAAAAAAGAGGTGAAGAGAATGATCGGCCCTTGAGCAATACGTGGAGAAAATATAAATAGGTTATATGTCATTATCTAATTCTGCTTGTATGAACCTGCATTTTACAGAATAAAAAATCTGTCGAAATAGGATTCATGTTACATAATCTATCGGCATGAAAGTGTTTTCTACATAAGCAGACTCAAAATAGAAAAACTTATTTATGGATGAAACCTATATGCTAAAAATGAAAACCGTATGTGTCAATATATGGAATAATTGTCTAAAAAGTTCTAAACTTATTGTAAGGCAGCCAATTTGATCCAAAACCTTTCAATTGTGCCTTTCAATGGTGTCGATTCAGCCTTAAACATATTGCATAACGGTCAATTCAATCTTAATCCTTTCAAATATGCCAATTTAGTCATAAATTTTTTAATGATTTGACAATATAGTCATTTCGAGTAAGTTTGGCTAGAAATCACTAAATAATCATATTGGTAAATCGTGAAAAAAAATTAGAGATAAATTGACACAATTGAAATGTTTATAATTGAATTGGCCACCATACAATAAGTTTACGACTTTTTGGATAATTTTTCCTTCATTCTATAAAACCTACTTATATAAAGACAAACCTACTTATATAAAGAAATTTTTACTCTATTAGTACATTGAATTACCATACAATATGTCATGCCCTAACCCAGGTCAACCCTCTTTCTCTTTGGTCATTTATTATGATGTCTCAAGATATGTCGCCAACCAATTCATTTTATCTTTTAATTATACACAAACGAAAGCGGAATTAACTCCACCCAATCATTCACATCGATAGGAATAGCATAGAACACATCAACAAATACTTATATACATATATATTTACATGTACACACTAGCTTAACACTTCAGAAGCTTCACATTTGCATATCCACGATGTGGATTCCTTTCAGTTCGTCAAAAGGGGGTTTGGGTTAGTTTAGTACCTCTATCCTACAAGGGCAACCTCAAAAAGTGGTATCTCATATGCATCTAATATGCGTCTAATATGCGTCCATGTTATAGTACCAGAGTTCAAGCTCAAGGTTCAACTCCTAATCCAGATCCGTCTCCGAGTCAAAGATTGGGGGGTGTCCACAACCATGGGGTCCCAAATGGCCCCTAAGGATCCCCCGCTTGGCAATCCGTCAAAAACCCCGGAGAGGTCTGAATAGCTCCTCTCCAAATCAGACATACCAAGCCATAAAATTATGGGGTGCTAGGTTAGCTAGCCCCTCATCCACCCAGATGGTGGACGCATGCTTCTTTTAAACCACGTCCATCCCCTCGAGTGGATGGGGGGCCACTTAACTGTTGATGACAGATAAATAGTAAAGTCTTTACTTTGCATTATCTATAAGTATGAAATGCGCTATTCACCATACAACACCCTGACACAATATCTAATAACCATATATATATTACACACACATGCACACACACACACACACATATATATCACCATGTGGGCACACACTTTTAGCAGACATATGACAATCATGAATAATAATCCAGACATAATATTATCACTTTCATGCACAACACATTCATACGAGTCTAGATTATTACGACCGCTCATAGTGACGATCGACACTCGCATCGGTGGTCTTCCGGCATAACCGGGTATCTTTCCGCCCTATTGAGCACGGTAACATCTTGACTTCACTTGAAGACAGCATTTCATTTAAAGAGTTTCGTTCTAAAATCCATTAGCGAACAACATTCCATTGACGTGGGGGCATCCGAAATCTATTAGCCCTAATCATACGAGTATGGAATCATTAATGTGATCACATGAGCACATTACCACTTAAGCCAATTTTTATCTTTCTTATTAGCCAATGCAAGAGTGTTTAATACTTATACATTATATACAAGAAATTTTTACACACAAAAGTGCCATAAAAAAATTCCACGTGATCACCAATTGGTTATTCATCCAACAAAATAATCATGTATTAACCTCATAGCATATAATATCACATCATGAGTTCATTGATCAACTTAGGACCTCACCTTTCAAACTAATATTTCACAAGCACTTATCACTTTTAAAATTTGAATTTAATAAATAATTATCACCTTGAAAATTGGAATTTAATAACTACTTATTACCATTCACAATAGGTTATCACATGTACTTATCGGTATTCATGATAAGTTATCATTTGTACTTATCACTATTCATGATAAGTTATCACATGTACTTATCACTATTCACGATAACCTATCACTTGTACTTATCACTATTCACAATAATCTATCACTTAGCTTATCACTTATCAATGATAAGCAATCACTCTAATTCACTTATCATATCATCTAAGTATCATCAATCCTAGTCATAATCCTAATCCTAAGCGTAAACACAGCCCTAAATAAGGGTTAGGAAGTTACTCGCGGTTTGGTCTTCAAGTCTTGACGGTGAGGGTGGTGGCGAGGCTCACGACTAATGGTGCTGGCTCGGTGAAGAGGGCTCACGGCAAAGGACAACATGATGGTGGCGGCTTGGTAGTAAGGGTGGCTTGGCAAGGGCGTGAGGCAGCAAGGCACGGTGAGCAGCACCAGCAAAAGAGTGCTGATTTGGTGTCATGGACTTAATTAAATGTCTCTTAAAGAATCGTAACCCCTGAGGACACTCGATTTGATGTATAATATTACATCAATAGGTTACGTGAAGAAGCTAGACTCTTCGGTTTGGTGTGGCCGAGATGTCCTTGAGATTAAACCATTAATTTCAATTTGCTAGACAAAGATTCCGATGAAGAGACTTGGGGAATTTTAAAAATGAGAACTACTTATAGATAGGAATCAAACAATTGTGATGCAAGGGCACCCCTTTATCAGTGCCAATCAAAATAGCAATTTCATGATTTTCTAGTGTGGGAGTGGCCAAAAGTCTCCCAATGGGGGAAAAAGAGGTGAAGAGAATGATTGGGCCCTTAAGCAAATCTAATGGCGGTGAACGAAAATATTATGGATTTATATATACATGCATCGTCATCATAAGAGCCATTTTTACAAAAAACAAAAAAGTCTTAGAATGGAAATTTAAATCTGTCTATTACATAAAGTTACATGTAGAAAATATAGATAGGTTAAAGTTACATGTAGAAAATATAGATAGGTTATGTGTCATTATCTAAATTATGCTTGTATGAACCTGCATTTTACAGAATAAAAGTCCATCAAATAGGATTCATATTACATATACTGTCAGCGTGAAAATCTTTTATACATAAGCCTTCTCAAAATGAAAAGACTTATTTATGTATTAAACCTACTTGTTCACAATGATAACCGTACGTGTCATTCTATAAAACCTGCTTATATAAAGAAATCTTTACGCCGTCACTACATTGAATAAAAGTCGAGTGAAATATGCCACTTGCAAAGCAGGAAATAGTGGGAGAAAAGAAAAGAATGTGACTATGAGTCAATTAATAGTTCCTTTGGTCTTTTTGAAAATAGGGAAATTTCGATAAATTTAATCTTTCGAGCCCACCATTCTCTGCTCCCTCTGCTTGTTATGATGTGGTTCATACTCACCATCAATTTTATCGGGATAGTGTCATGCAACTCTAGAGGTTGAGCTTATATTTGACTGATAATTTGAGCTTGGGCTTATGAATAGCTACTGAATATATAAATATTCTATTTAAATGTATATATCAATTTAAAAAAAAAAATATTTTATTGATAGTTTGAGCTTGAACTCATGAATAGCTACTAGACATATATATTATGTTTGAATATATATATATATATATATATATATATATTATTTTCTCTTGTAATTTGAGGAATGTAATAGAGTAGTATGAGGTGCTAATTATAGTTGAATCATCAGCTAGACGTATCCCTAGTCTAAGGATAAACCATGATAAAATCTTGCATCTCAAATTCTATTTTTTAATTTTTACTCTCTCTATATATGTTTTTTTTTTTTTTTTTTTGGTGATTGTGCGGCGAAATCTAACCTTGCCATGGTTGGCGACAATTCGCTTAGGTGAACGAAACCCAAGAGACCCCAGCGGATGCAATGAGGCTGAGCGCCGGAGACGGCTGGGTGGAGTGCGGTGATAGAACCAGCAGAAAGGAAGGAAGAAAGAGGGGGTAAACAGATTTTGGTTTTCTCTGATCCTTTTCTCTATTTTTTGTTATATTAGAGTTATGTGCAGGCGACGTTGAAGCTTGTAATCCACTAATCGTGAACTGATAGGAGGAAATTTTTCCGACCAAGGATGGTGGTCGGAAAACACATCCCTAGTAATTTTTTAAATTGGCAAATGTTGTTGCGGAAACTAGTGAAGTACTGAAGTTGGACTTCTGGTCGCCAGGTTGATCTAACTTGTTCTTTAGATATTCAAGCATAATTAGCATAGACGGGCAAGACCTAATCTTAAGTTTCCCATGAAATTTTTCCTTGTTCGAGACCATCAACTGCTCCCTGTTTTGGTAGTGCATCATCTCTGCATTATAAAGTAAATCCAATGCCACTCTGAACTTTGGCCTGCAATTCCCTAACGGAAAACTAAAGAACAATAACCAAGTATTTTAAACAATGGTTAAAATGGTAACTTTCAAAGATCTACCTAAAAATTGTGTTATTATAAACATCTCTACAATAGGCTATAAATTTAAAATGAAGTTTTTCCATCCTCGGGCAATTTAAATTGATTTCTATAGTAAACTCTATCGCTTTTCTTCTTCCTTGATTAACCTTTTTCTTTTCTTTTCTCTATCTTCGCGCACCCTTCTTTCGGTGGTGTTCTCACAATTCATGGATAACTCATTCTTAGCTTGCATATAATTCTAACCAACAAAATTGAGTCACATTGCACAATTTTAATATTTAAAATTTAATCGACACAATTCTTCTCTCCTCTTTTGTGGTTGCAGTAAGTCAGCGGTTGAATATAACACTTTGGAATGCTACCACAAAATCAAGCGCGCAAAATTGAGACCTTATTTAATCGAAGGGTAGGGATGTCTTAACCGAAGGTGTAAACCAAACTTTTCAGTACATATCCGGCTTAAGATTTGATATATAAATATATATATATATATATATATATATATATATATATATATATATATATCTTGAGATGATGCTAAGGCCACATAGACTTGAAAGATAAAAGGAAAAATTCCAAATAACAATATAAAGCGCTTTCTTTATTTCAAATAAAGATCTAAAGTAGATATTATTTCAAATAAGGGCACTAATGTGTCCTCATTTTTTCAATAAGGATATGGAGTGTAATTTGTTTCAAATAAAGGCTTAAAGTTACCGTATCAGTCTCAAAGAAGATTTTAACCTAGCTGATGGAAGAGCATTTTTGTCTTTTATCTTCTTTTAAAAAATTCCTTTTTTCCTTTTTCTTTTTTTTTTCTTGTCCCTTTTCTCTCTATCAGCCATGGTGGAGGTTGTTAGACTCAAGTGAGGGTTGAGGGTAGTGAGGGTTGCCCTAACCCACCTAGCCCAATTGAGGTGACCCTTACTCGACACTGGATGTGGCCAATAGACAAGGCATGGTGATGGCTGATGGAGAGAAGAGGATAAAAGAAAATAAAAAGAAAAAGATAGAAAGAAAATTTTAAAAATATACTTGGAATTTTTTTGATTAAAATGCCCTTTCTCTGATGGCCGAAATAGTTACTGATCGGTCAAAAATCTTTATTTGAGACGATTTAATCACTCTAAATATTTATTTAAGACGATTTAGTTACTTCAAACTTTTATTTGAAAAAGTATCTACTTTGAGTTTTTATTTAAAAAATGAAGGTATTTTAGTATTTTATTTGAAATTTTCACAAGATAAAAGGAATACCTCGTCGAAACCTGGCAAAAAAACCCTCGCAGTTTATAAAATTTACTGGAGTGCCATTCCGTGGGAGTCGAAATGTTTTCAGACACTATTTGTCGATACCATGAAGCAAAGCTCAAAGATGGAATCTGTTTCTCTGTTATCCCTTCCGTCCGGATACCTTCTCTCCATCTCTTCCACGTCATTTCATGCGAGACACCTAGCAAGTGTCAAAATCCACGTCGGACACGACCCAGACTTTCCTCTTGAGGATGTAAGCAATGACGTCACATGCACATTTTAGAAAACACAATAGTGTCGCATCCTTGTGGGCGACGAACTTTAATAGGATCCCTTGACTTCGATGACATCTTTAAGTCGCCCCATGTTGGGCCAGAAAGGGGTTGTCCTAAAGACGTCCTTGCGTGACACGTCTACGATTAAAAAAGAAAAGGTGCTCAATAATTTCATACATAATTGCACTTTTTCAGACATGTCTCTATCCCACAATTCACGTGAAAAACAGTCCATCTTTATTTTTATTTATTTTTAATTATGAGCTAACAGAGAGCAGTTGATGGTCTCGAACAAGGAAAAATTTCATGGGAAACTTAAGACACGGTCTTGCCCGTCTATGCTAATTATGCTCGAATATCTAAAGAACAAGTTAGATCATGCTGGCGACCTAGAAGTCCAACTTCACTAGTTTCCCTACCTATATTTGGCAATTTAATTTTTACTGAGGACATGTTTGTTGGAAAAAATTTTCCTCCTATTAATTTACAATCGGTGGATTACAAACTTGAATGTTACCACACATAAACTCTAGTATAACAAAAAATAAAGAAAAGGATCAGAGAAAGGCAAAATCTGCCCATCTTCTCTTTCTTCCCTTCTTTCTACTGGTTCAACCATGGCCGCCGCACTATCACCGCACTCCGCCCACTCATCCGGCGGTCGGCCTCATTGCATCCACCGGTGTCTCCATTGTGGGTCCATCCACCGTGAGCTAATCGTTGCCAACAACGGCAAGGGGAGCAGAGAAAGGCGGGCTCGAAAGGACACATATGTCAAACTTCGACAATTTCTCTATTTTCAAAGGACTAAAGGAACTATTAATTAACTCATATATTTAGCACTCATCATTAAAATGGAAATTTAAGATATTGCAATCGGGATAATGAAATCAAAGGTACTGAACTTTTACCAATTTATCTTTTCTTCTACCAAAAAGATTTCCATTCATTATCAAAATGATATGTAATATAAAATCTCAAAAATCACAATAACAAGACAAGTCCACAGAGTTCCAAAACAAACTAAAAACTAGAAATCAAGGCATCGGCATAGGAATAATCATAAGCTCATCCTCCAAGTACAGTTTTGTGACGGCGATTATTCATCGAATCACATAACATCATCAATGACTAACACATGTCGAGATCTCTTTATGTAGTTACATCTTTGGTTTTCAGTGATGTGTGCCTGAGTTTGGCATTCTCAACACCATCATAATATGTTGAAAAAGCTCAGATATGATACCTATGAAAGCAAGTTTTGTAGCCATTGTAAAGTGCTAAAACTTTAAACTAAAACACCTTGAACAAGTGCATATTTGACACCGATAAATGTAATTTTACCTAATCTTTTTCTTTTCTTTTCTTCCACCATCCCTAGCATTGCCAACGACGTTTTTCAATGAATGTACTGGCAGTGTAAAAACTTCTTTATATAAGCAGGTTTTATAGAATAATGCGAACAATTTTCATTTTTAGCAAGTAGGTTTAATCCCTAAATAGGTTTGTGCATTCTGAGATCGCTTACGCATAAAGAAAATTTTATTTTGACAGCGTATGTAATGGAATCCCATTTCAATGGACTTTTATTATGTGAAAGGCCGATTCGCACAAGCAGGTTTGAGTCTAAATTGCACTAATTTGTCCTCATACAAAAGGTAAATTGACATCTTTAACTTTACCTTATAAAATGAGAACATTGTCATCATCAATTAATAGATTTTTTTCATACACTTAGCTTAATGTGGGTATTCTCAAAAGTTCGATATACCATCTCTGCATTATAAAGTAAATCCAATACCATTCTGAACTTTGGCCTGCAATTCCCTAACTGCAAACTCATGAACAATAACGATGTATTTTAGACGATGGTCAGACGATGGTCAAAATGGTGATTTTGGAAAGTCCACCTGAAAATTGTGTTATTACAAACATCTCTACAATAAACTATAAATATAAATTGAAGATTTTCCATCCTCGGCCAATTTAAATTGATTTCTATTATAAAGTCTATTGCTCTTCTTCTTCCTTGATTAACTTTTTTCTTTTTTTCTATCTTTGCTCACCCGTATGCGTGGGCCCTCTTTCTGGTAGTGTTCTCACAATCCATGTATCACTTGCATATAAATCTAACCAACAAAATTGAGTTACATTGCGTAATTTAAATACTTCAAATATTACTGATATGATTCTTCTCTCCTCCTTCATGATTGCACCACGTGAGTGGTTCAACATAAAACTTTAGAACGCTGCCATAAAATCAGGGGTGCAAAATTGCGACCTTATTTAATCAAAGTGCAGGGATTTCTTAACCGAAGGTGTAAACGAAAATTTTCAGTACATATCCGGTGTAAGATTTGACAAAAGAACATATGTCTTCTTGCCTAGGCCACATAGACATGAAAGGAAAAAGAACCAAAAAGGATACGTCTCTCTCTCTCACCAAAAAATCGCCCTAGAAGTTCATAAAAATTACTGGGGTGACATTGCGAGGGAGTCGAAAATGTTTTGAGGCTCTATTTGTGTGCGGTATATGTACCCAAAGCACAAATGTGAAACCTCTCTCTCTCTCTCTCTCTCACTCTTATCCCTCTCAATCTCTTCCATGTCCTTTCATGTTGACTTCGAGACACCTATCAAGTGTCGGAATCCATGTCAGGACATACGTACTTTTTGTGAAAGGCAAGAGTGTGACATCCTCGTCGAGGAACCTTGGCAGCATTCTTGACTTCAATGACATCTTTAAGTCGTCCAACGCGAGGCCAAAAAGGACTTCTACGAAAGACGTCTTTATGTGACATGTGTCCAATCGAGAAGATGAGGTATTCGATATTTTCATACATGATTACACACTAGAATATGAACTAATTCATCTATTAAACCAGAGTTTAGGTCATACTTAAGACCCCCATCTGAACTCTTATCCTCCCCCATTTTCCTAGCTATTTCAAGTATAACATAAATTGCATTTTCAACTAGTTATTTTCCTTAGACGAAATTGTGATGTTAAGCTTTTGAGAAGACCCATGTAAACTTGAATGTATATAAAAAAAATTATTGATTGAGAATGACAATGTTCTAATTTTATTAGGTAAAGTCAAAGATATCGCTGTATCTCTTTTACGAGAAGGCACACATGCGTGATTCGAACTCAAATTATGTCCAAAAGATTTTTTGAATTGGCAATGAGATAAAAAGCCCTTTGAAGTAGGATTTATTTTAAACAAATTGTTAGTTTAAATGTCTTTTTACACAGGTAGTCTCAAAATTAGAACATAAACCTCTTTATGAAATAAATATACATCCTAAAAATAAAAGCTGAATATGTCATTTTATAAAACCTACTCATGTGAAGAAATTTTGGCGATGTTAGAGCACTAAACAAAAATCGACTGAAATATGTTTGCAAAAAAGGGGATGGTGGAAGAAACGCATTACATGGAGCAATTGGAAATCACTTACCAACCAGACATCTGCTGTCCAAGAGAGATCTGATGTTCTGCAACTATTGTTGGACAAACAAATGTGATCAGGTAGCCCCAGTTGAACTTGATAAACAACAACAAACTGCTAAGAAGTTCACCCTATTATCGTATTCAACCTCTACGAAATTGGTTTCCTTTACGTGATTTTGTTCCTCTGCCATTCTTAAGAAA
Source organism: Eucalyptus decipiens (assembly GCA_014182575.1). NCBI lineage: Eukaryota > Viridiplantae > Streptophyta > Magnoliopsida > Myrtales > Myrtaceae > Eucalyptus > Eucalyptus decipiens. The sequence goes on along the minus strand of CM024611.1, from coordinate 52,383,883 downwards.
GATAAGAGGGAGTCTAGCATAATTTATGTTGGCTTGTTTCGAGAGTGTGCATCCTCTAACTGTACATTTGGTACCTTGAATGGCTTGTTTCTGAATGGTGATTTGAGAGGATTTTTTCGGTGGCGAAAAAGGCTCGAGGCAGGGGACTGATGGTTAAGAATACTTTTCTAGAATTCTTACTAGATCAGTTGGTGGGAAGAGGTTATCTTCGCATCGCCCTAAAGTAAAAAGTTCACTGACGTTGTTCTTACAAATGAAATCCAGGCATCCAGTGATAGCAGTGTTTTTACTTTGAATGAGACCATGTCTATCTTTTGATAATCAGAATGTCATTAAATTAACCTCGTCCCAACCTAGTGGACCGAAGATGATCAGACTCCATCTCTCTCCCTCCAAAAAATCACCCTTGAAGTTCATAGAAATTACAGGGGTGCCATTGCGTGGAAGTCAGAATATTTTAAGACTAAGTAGCAAAGCTTAAAGATGAAACCTGTCTCTCTCTTGTCCCTTCCATGCGGATGCCTTGTCTGTCCCTATCTCTATCTCTTCCATTTTTTTTTTTTTTTTTTTTTATTAAGTCATATCTCTTCCATATCTTTTCATGCGAGAGACCTCGCAAGTGTCAAAATCCATGCTAGGATACAACCCAACTTTTCCTCTTTTCTCTTGATAATGTTTGTCCCTATCTCTTCCATATCTTTTCATGCGAGACACCTGGCAAGTGTCCAAATCCATGTCAGGATACGACCCAATTTTCCTCTTGATGATGTAAGCAATGACGCGACACGAACATGGGAGACGAAGTAAGAATGTCACATCCTTGTGGGGGCAGCATCCTTGACTTCAAGGACATCTTTAAGTCGCCCAATTGGAGGCCAAAAGGGGTTGCACAAAAGACGTCTTTGCATGACACGTGTACAATTAGAGAAGATAGGTCCCAATAATTTCCATACCTAATTGCATTTGTTCAAACATGGCTTTGTCTCACAATGCACGTGAAAAACGTTCCATCTTTATTTTTATTTTTTTAATTATGAGCTAATTTCATTACTTAACTTTCCCATCTAAATTTTTATCCTCCCCATTTTCCTTGCTATTTGAAAGATAACATAGATTCCATGTTCGGTTGTTGGACTGTGGTCGGCGAGAGCGAGCCTCGCCATTGGTCGACAAGGCTAACCTCACATGGGCCTTATCTCTGGGCGGCGGCAACTAGCCGATGGAAGAAGGATGAAGGAAGAAAGAGAAAAAAAAATTAATTAAAAAATTGTCAATATTAGCCTTAGCTGAATGGTTGGCAACGCTGGCGTCTATGTCAACATGGGTTGCCCAAAATTAATTGGATTGACTAAATTGGTACAAATATAAAATGTTTAAAATTGAATTGATAAAAAAAAATATAATTGAATTGGTAAAGTTATAATAGATTTAAGGCTTCCTTGATAATTTTTTCCCACGGCCTTTGCTACAGTCAAAAGGCCTTGAGCACTGTAATTTTGCCGTACTGGTTCGGCGCAATGACAAGTTCATAATCGAATTGCAGAAAACACGCATTGATCATACGGCCAGCATCAAAACACTAGAATCGGATGGCGTTAAGATTAAACAAAAGAAAAGAGACAATAAAGGAGTGGACCTCTGTCCAAATCTAATAGGAGAAGTAAATAAACAATTAACAGTTAATGATGACCGCATAATTGTGATGAGAAGTTATAATCCGAGATATTTCTTGCCTGAAAACGAGTTCAGTGGATCAAATGCTTCACAATGGTTTGATTTTGTGAGATCCATTCATATAACAATTGTGAATTTTTGTGATTCACCAAATATAAAGGATCTGATTTCATACGATAAATTTCTTATTACGTGATCTATAAATTACATGGATGAAGACTACTTGAACTATTAATTATGTGGGTTCTATTGAAAAACCTATGTAATTAACTGTTTCATGTATTTTCGCAAGGTTATGATCGCCAGAAACACAATGGTTTCACTGAATTATTAAAGTCCAATTGAGGATGATTGATGGCTAATTAAATTGTTACATGTCTTTGAGTCAAAAGTAAACGGATTCAAGGACACTGTAAAATTTCAAATACTTAATGACACAAAAATACTATATTGGATACATAAGAAATTTGCATGAAATTTTATTGAACTACAGCAGCTGACTTACAATCTTGCTGAGCATGTTTGCTCGATGATTGAAATGGAACATAAGCTGCTAGTGGAGATGATTGGAGTGCGTAGAGAAAGTAAAAAGCTGACAAAACACAATTGGAAAAGCTATTATATAAAACTTGCTTGTTTACATCACTAATGTACAGAATAGAAGCCTGTTGAAATAATATTTGTACCACATAAATTGTCAGTATAAAACTCTTTTTACAGAGTCTTAAAATAAAAACATTAACCTGTTTATGGGATAAGTCTAAATGCTTAAAAACAAAAATTATATATGTTCGTACTATTAAACTTATTTTTTTAAAGAAAATTTTACACCGCCCGTACACAGAATATAAAAACCATTAGAATATGTTGTTTGCAAAAAAGGAGATGGTGGAAGGAAACAAAAAGGATAATTATGTGAAATTACACTTGTATATTTTTTAATTGAATTTTCCAAATTTGCACTATTGTAAATTAAAGGAATTTCCATAAAAATTTTTAGGTCATAAATTTGGATATATTAGATATATCCACATGTCGATGTATAAAAAAGGGAGATCCAAGAAATCAGAAAATAACTTCGAATTAACCCACGTAAAAATACTTCTCTGCTTCAGATTTTTTTTATGCTTGCGAGACGGTGGTCTTCGATCCCTAGGACCATCCCTAGCCTTAGAGGCTCTTAATGGTTTAGGACTCAACTCTTGATTATTGGAGTCATTGGCTTCGGAATCCTAATGACCAGCCACATTACTAGTAATCCGGTGAGACATCATATTCTCCTTTCGCAGTCACATAAAAAACATGTCGTACGTAAATTTTTGCCAGGTCCTGATTGCCAAAAACTCAATGAATTTAATTAGTAATTAAAGTCCAATGGAGCGATGGCCAGTTAAATCATTAAATATGACATTGAATAAAAAGTAAATGTATTTAATATGCCTGAAAACCTCAAAAACTTAACGAAATTCGAATTACTAATTGATGCGCAAATAGTAGATTGTAAAAAGTTAAGAATTTGCATGAAATTTTATTAAATTAGAAAATATAGCTTACATTCTTGGAGGCCATGTTTGCGCTATGACCAAACTTGAACCTAAACTGCTAATGAAGATGAATGAAGTGGTAGAGAAATTAAAGAGCATACAAAACACGACCGGGAAGCTTTTATAAATCAGAATAAGCACACAAATTAGAGCAGCTGATACAATTCGAAATTCAAATTCAAACTTAGGTAAAACCATATCCGATCTTTATATCTTTAGAGTCAATCTCATATCTTGTGCACACTCTTACTTGAGAGAAGCAAAAAATTTGATGCTTTATGTGAACACTTAAGATTATTGTTTACGATTAGTTTGGGCAAAGTTAAGGTTTCTTTTAAACTAGCGCTGCTCTTTCTTGACATGTTGATATTTTTCTATCCCGTCGGCTAAAGAAATTGATATGACAAGGCATCTAGGTGGAGTGCATTTTAGGACAATGAGACGAGATGTTCGTTTTCTCATGATTCATGCCGTATCGTAACAGCATCTCGTGTATGTCGGATGGATTCCCCATAGACTTGCAATGAGTCCTCGGAGATGAAGAGTAGATCATGCCCTAAATTATCGGTGGTGAATGAATCGACTTATGAATAGAGATTCGGCATCCACCATTCAAACGTGAATTTGTTTCGGAAAAATACAAACGCATCTACTTGGTGGGCCAATTTGGATCAATTAAATATCTCTATTTTCTTAAAGAATTGAAGCAATCAAGGATGCTCAGTTTGCTGTGCGATATCATATCAATAAGTCATGTGAAATATGAGCTAGATTCATTGATGTGGCTGAAACTTCCTTTGAGATTAAACTATTAATTTCAATTTACTGGACAGAATAGACTCCAATGTATGGACTCGGTGGATATTAAGATGAGAACAATTTATGGATGGGAATCGACCGATTGTGATGCAATGCCACAGTTTTGACGCCGAGCATCCTTGATTAAGAAAATTATTCGACCCTCTCCTACCCACGCCGGGGCACCATAGCATGTCAGGAATAAGGGGGGGCATACTAGACATAACCACTCCCTTGGTTGGGGGTTGTGCCACCCTAACCGCCATTTTACAGAAGAAAAGTCTATTGAAATAAGATTCTCATTACATACGCTATCAAGGTATTTTTTATTTTATTTTTACATAAGGAGTCTCAAAATGGAATAACCTATTTATTGATTAAATTTACTAAGTATTTGTTAAAAATGAATCATTCCATAAAACCACTGAATAAAAGTAATTGAAATATGTCGTTTGCAAAGCAGGGGATGGTGGTAGAAAAGAAAGAATATTATTATGTGAAATTACACTTGTGGCCCCAAGTAACTAATTGATAAAAAAAATGTATCTAATCTAGGAATCCAATTAAATCTATATATATATAAGATCATGGACGAAAGATAACTGGTAAAAATTCAGCAACTTTGGTTTCTTTGTCTCGATTGCAGTATCTTATATGTACATTTTAATGATGATGCTTAATATCTGAGTTAATTAGTAGTTCCTTTAGTCTTTTGAAAATAGATTGTCAGAGTTCAATATAGTTCTTTCGTGCCCGCCTTTCTCTACTCCTTTTGCCAAATGTAGGTACGAAAACTAGCTAAGTACTGTTATTATCACAATAGCTCAAAGGCTGCTATGCTAGAAAAGTCCAATTAAGAGTGGCTCATGCCCTAAATTATTGGTGGTAGGTGAATCGATTGAAACCTAACTAGTGACTAGGCATCTACCATTCAAACGTGGATTTGTTTGGGAAAAATCATAATGTGTAACTTTTTTTTTGTTCAGCACAACGTATTACTTGGAGTGCCGTTTTTGTGTCATGGACTCAAATAAATATCTATATCGTAATCAAAACAAGTGAGAGTACTCCATTTGATGTATGATATTATGTTGGTACGTTAGGAGCTAGACTCTTTGGTTTGGTATGGTTCAGGCGTCCTTGAGATTGAACCGTTAATTTCAGTTTGGTAGACATAGATTTCAATGAACGGACTTGGTGGATTTTAAGATGTGAACAACATATGGATAGGAACCCAACAATTGTGATGCAATTCCACGCCTTTCTCAGTGCAAATCAGAGTAGCAATTCCATGATTTTATAGTGTGTAGTGGCCAAATGTCTCCCAGGGGGAAAAATTTAAAGAGGTGAAGAGAATGATTTTCCCCCTGTTATTGAGACAATAAAAATCTAATGATGATGAATAAAAATATTATATATATATATATTAATACATTGGCATCATAAAAAAAAATTTATACGAAAATGTCTTAGAATGGTAATGTAAATCTATTTATTGATAATAGTTGCGTGCAAAAAAAAAAAAATAGTGTATCATTATTTAAAACTTGCTTGTGTGAAAAAAAAAAATATTACAAGGCCTTTTACAGAATAAAAGTCCATTGAAATAGGGTTCATGTTACATATGGTGCACAAGTCTTTTTTCCACAAGCAGTCTCAAAATGGAAAACCTGTTTTTGGATTAAACCTACTTCCTAAAAAGAAAAATTGTATGTGTCTTTTTATAAAACTGGCTTATATACAAATTTTTTTACATTGCCAGTGCACTGAATAAAAGTCCATCGAAATATGCTGTTTGCAAAGTAGGGAAAGATGGAAGAAAAGAAAAAAATTATGCGAAATCACGCTTTTATCTTCTTCTTTTTTAAGTAAAATTTTCAAATTTACACTTTTGTAAATAAAAGGAATTTCTATAAAATTTCTGGTGTCATAAAACTTGGAAATGAAGTCATCATTCGGTAAAAAGAGACTGGTACCTCATCTGCGTTGGAACTCCAGCTCCATCCACATGTCTATATATGAAAACAGAATATCCACGACTAGACAAAATAAATTCGGCTTCAAGTCTTCAACCACGTGGCATTACTTTTCTGGTCAGGAAATTTGGCAGCATTATCGACTTCACTGATATCTTCTGTCGGCCATTTGGCTTGTATTATTGTGCTTTTTTACTTTTATGGGCCATTACTTTTCGCTAGTTTCATCGTACCTATCTGTAAAGCATTATATAAATGCTCGCCATTATTGGATCATGTGAAAATTTTGGAATATCCTCAATCTACACAACGACAGTTAACTTCTGCCCAGAGAAGAATGAGAGTTGACTAGAGTCAATGGCCATGTCCCAATGATCTTCTATATCTCCTCTCTTTGCTCTTGCGTGACATGCAAGCAATTTCTGATGTCATGAAATTCAGAAATGAAGACATCATACAGGAAAAGAGAATGGTACATCATCCACAGCTGGAACTTTGGCTTCCATCCACAAGTCCATCTATAAAAGGAGATCCAAGAGAACGCAAAATAACTTCGACTAAAACCCCCGTAAACAATACGTTTTCTCTGCTTCAGATTTTTGCAGTGCTCCCGAGAAGTCACGGCAAAGAATCCTCCATGGATACCCCAAGCAGCGGGGTGACGTTGTCATCACCGCCAGGCATGTTCCTTTCTTTCCTTTGTTGTTCTAGTTTTTTTTTTTTTAATCCCACGAGGCGATGGCAAAATCACAAAAATTACGCTTTTTGTGTGTTAATTTCAAAGTAATATAACAAACATCAGGGACAGTAAATATATTGAAAATCGGAGTATTTCTTTATTTTGTTATTTAATAAGCGTCCGGACAATTTTTCCTTTTATAAAATCCTTGCGAAATAAGGAAAGAGAGTGGAAGAAAAATATTCTGTAGGATTCTAGTGGAATATTTGGTACGAGGAAATTTTGCAATTTCTTGTTTTCATTTCCAAAAATTCTCAATGAGAATACGTTTAGTAGAAATTTTGGTTTTCTTGTTTTCAAAATTTGAACCTTAAAAAAAAATTGACATTATTTCATACCAAATTTGCTTTGAAAAACTACACCAACGTAAAATGATTTCTTAAAAACTTGGAAAGTTCAACTAAATCATTAGAAATTAAAATTATTCTTTTTGAAAAGGACTTACTTTAAAGTAATTTGGCAAATAACACGTTTTGTCCCTGTAAATTTGACAAAGTGACTTAATTATGATCATACAACTGTATAAAGATGGTGATGGTTTTATAAGCAATTGGGCTTAAGGCCCGTCCGCCCATACTTTTGGGCCCAAAAAGCCCGGCCCACGGGAATAGGGCCCGTGGAAGGGGAAGGTATAAAAGGGAAGAGAGAGAGGAGATCGCACCCGTTGGAAGGAATTAACGTACGTACATTCTCCCCTCTCCCGCGTGCCCTCTCTCCCTCCAAAAAGAAAGAAACGCTTAAGGCGTCCCGGTCTTCCCTTCAAGGCATCATCGGATCAGAATTTCTTCCTCATCTTCAGCATTGGTGTCTAATCTGTGGCTAACAAGGTACGCTCGAATCCGTGGTGTGCTTTACGATCGGTGATACGTGTAATTCCCGGGCCTACGCTTCCGCATTAGTTTAGGGGTTCGATTTAGTGTCGAATCCGTTTTTCGGGGATCCGTTATTCCCAACATTGGTATCAGAGCCCTAGTTCACGTTTTCCCGATCAATTTGATGTTTTTTGATTGAATTTTTCGCGAAAAACTTTCGGCCGTACGGATCAGGGCGAGAAATCCCGACACCCGAGCGCTCTTCGGCCGTTTTTCCATGTTTTCGTAAGTCGAAATCAAAATCTGATGAGATAGGGAGAAAGGGGGCGTCGAGACGAGTCTGGCGATGCCTCGAACGCCGCGGGGACGCCGCACGCGCCCACACGCGCGCCGGAAGGCGGCTGCGCGTGGGCGCGCGCGCGCCGCAGTGGCCCAGCTCGCCGGGCGCGTGGCACACGCGCCGGTGGCGAACCGCGCGCTCTCGCCGCCGGCGACGACCGGCACGCGCCCGGTCCGCGGACCGACGGCAGCGCGTGCGCGCCACTCGATGACGTCATCCAACGGTCGTAACCGTTGGGTGACGCCACCGATGACGTCATCGCCGACGACGTTTTCTCCGGCCGGTGACCGGCCGGCAACCCGATCGGCGACCCGACCCGACCTGACCCGGCGACCCGCGGACCCGGCACGCGCGCGGCACGTGCCGGATGACGTCGCGTGACGTCATCCGCGCATGCGCGCGGCACGTGCGGGCGGTCGCGCGAACGGCCCGGCGGCCCGACCGGCGCGACCGGTCCGACCGGTCTGTCCGGTCCGACCGGTCCGACGTCCGACGACCGCGACCGTTGACCGACCATTGACCGTTGACTGACCGTTGACCGTTGACTGACTGATTTGACCCGAAAAAAAAAAAAAAAAAAAGAAGGAATTTGTTTCTTTTTCCATGTATGCCTATGTGGTATATGTAATCCATTTTTTTTTATTATGCATTTGTTGCATGAATTTTGGAAAATTATGTATTTTCCCTAATATACATTATGGATTATAAGTGATCCATTTTTGGTTCTGCATTTGTTGCAGGAACTATGATGCGTCATGCACGAATACCTGCAATCCCGAGAACAGACGAGGGAAATGCAAGACTGAAAAGGCTAATGTCAGATTTAGCTAATTTTCGGTGACATGACGGTGATTTAGTATCACATGTGGTCAGGGTCAATCAGATGATACTAGAAATCATCTAGAATGGTTATCTGGTGCCGGCTTTGATGAACACTCTTCCACCTGAATGGCAAGCAGTGTTAGATCGGTTATGGGAGGTCAACGTGGTCCCGGGTTATAGAGAGTTAGTGGAAGCTTTTGTAAGAGAGCACTATAGGATTGAGTTGGCCAAAACTTCAACCCTTAGAATGAGCGCCACATGGCGTAGGGTAAATGCGCCTTGGTGGCGACATGAATGCTCTTCAAAAGTTTTTCCATGGTTGGCAAATGTGCCTTCAGTTTTCTCAGATGTTTTGACCGATAGATTAATTTTGAGATGTTTTATGGATGTAAATATCTCTTTTCATGTTGATATTTCTCTGTATATATTGCTTAGTGTGATGTATAGTTGTATTATATGAAAGCATTGTTTATTTTATTGGATGTTAGATAATATTTGCTTTCTGTTACTGCTGATTACTATGGGTAATTAGCTGTGGGTAGATTTATGAGCTTTTGTAGCTTCATAGAATTGATTTTGCATATGATAATTATATTAATAATAATTTTGAGTGAGGATTTTGGAGGATGATTGGAAACATAGTGACCTTTTGATTACGAAGCCTTACTTGAAATTATTCATTAATATGATGGGTCTATGCAAATAGGGATGCATAAATGATAGGCATTAAATATTCGTGCATGTATGTACGATGCGTTCGGACCGATGGTTTCAAAGCAACTAAGAATGTGATTGCTGATATGAACGGCAACAATTGTGAAATATTGAATATGAAGATTCAATATGTGCTGGAAAAGCAAGAAGCACTAGAAGCTCTTGACCATATTATGGAAGATCTTGAGGATCTTTGTGCGCCACCTTGAGCTAGTAGAGGACTGCCTATCGGCATTTGAGTCGATAATAGATATTTGCAATGTTGGCTCTAGCTCAGAAAGGGCTTTGTGCTCTAAGCGCAATCGTATTGATTCGTTCAATATGTGGAAATGCAAAGGATCAAGTCCTTATTGTAAGAAATCAAGAGTTAACCAACACAAGAGAGGAAAACGTCCTCAAGTGCAGAAAAATGTCAAGGGTGGGGTGTTACAATTGTGACAAAAGGGTCACTATGCTCGCGACTGTCGTGAGCCAAAGAAAGTAATACACCTCTTGTACATTTGAGAACTTTGCTTATGTGTCAAGTTCTGTATTATTGGCTAAATCCAATCCTTTGTGGAATGTAGATTCAAGAGAGACAGACTATGTAAGAAAGGATAGAGGATCTTTCGTGAAATTCCGACGATACCAACTGGAACTATGTGGATTTATGTAGGAAATAATTTCAGAGTTGAAGTTAAAGGGATTGGCACCTGTCAATCAAACATGCGTGGTGCACGCACCTTGTTCCTACATGATGTTCTATATGCTCCGGGGATTCGTCGAAATTCAAGTGTCTGTCTTGGTGTTGGTCAAGCTTGGTTTTAGTATGAACTTCCATAATAGAGGTGTAGATTTGTATTTTGGTTACAAACTACTATGGTTGTGGTCACTTTTCTGGATGGTTTCATTGTATTAGATGTTGACTGTGGTCATGTCAATATTTGTTCCCTTGTTTCACGTCTTCTACTTAATATGATAATGATGTGAATATAGTGGCATGCTAGACTTGGTCATATGGGCCAAGGACATATGAAAAGACTAGCCAAAGAGGGCTTGTTGGGCAACATTGAAAAAGTCGATTTGCCAATTTGTGAGCATTGCCTAGTAGGGAAAATGACAACGAAACCATTTGAAAAGGTAAAAGAGCTGAATTTCCTCTGCATTTAATCCATTTGGACGTCTGTGGTTCAATGAATGTGAGAGGAAGGCAAGGGGCTGTTTGTTCATCACTCTTATAGATGATTCTACTCGATTCGGATATGTCTATTTGATTTCTCATAGATCTGAAGCATAAGTTGTTTCAAAAGGTTTATGAACCTGGTAGAGAATCAATTAGATAAGAAAATAAAAGTATTTAAATCCGATCGAGGTCAAGAATATTTATCTGATGAGTTCAGAAAATTATGTGATGAAAATGGAATAGAAAGACAGTTGTCTATTCCATATACTCCTCAACAAAATGTTGTTATAGAGAGAAGAAACGGAACCCTACTGGAAATGGTTAGGTCCATGATGGCGCATGCTAACTTACCTATCACTTTTTGGAGTGATGCGTTGTTAACTGCCGCATATGTACTTAACCAGGTGCCTTCCAAATCAGTTACTTCCACTCCATATAAGTTATGGACATGTATAAAACCGGACTTAAGTTTTCTTGAGTCATAGGTTGTGCTACCTATATTCATGAGTCCTCTCACAAGTTTGGGAAATTAGGTCCCAAAAGAAATAATAGTATTTTAATGAGATACTCCGAACACTCGAAAGGGTATGTGTTCATAGGTGAGCAGGAAAGTGGGAGTATAACTGAATTTGAATCACGGGATGTCACATTCTTAGTGGATGAATTTCCTAAGAAGGGCAAAATAAGGGAAGATTAGTCCCTATTTGAAACCTTGGATCAGGATAATGATGTTAGTGGAGTTCATCCAAGTGGGAGTAATATGAGAAGTGATGAATTGAATTCAACTCATTCTCAATTACAACCACATGATGAGACGACATCATTATTACCTAATCCAAGTGGGAGCATAATGGGAAATGATGTGCTAAGTGTGCAATTTCCCATACGGCGAACAAGTTGCCAAAGTATTCCCCGTCGACATTTTGACATTGAAGGGGAAACTTTTATGATTGCTCCGCAAGATGGAAATGAGCCAAGAAATATTAATGAGGCTCCGAATTGCCCTAATAAGGAAAAATGGATTTATGCAATGAAAGAGGAAATGGAGTCAATGAAGTCAAACCATGTTTAACAACTGGTTGATCTTCCAAAAGGACGCAAAACTATTGAGAACAAGTGGGTTCTCAAAATAAAGCAAAAGGCTGATGGCTCGATAGAAAAGCATAAGGCTTGCCTTGTGGCGAAGGGGTATAATCAACAGGAAGGAATTGATTATGAAGATACATTTTCTCCCGTAGTGAGATTTACCTTGATTCGCATAGTTCTGGCAATAGTGGTTAGTATGGATCTTGAGTTACATCAAATGGATGTAAAGACTGCTTTTCCTCAGTGGAGAATTATATATGGAACAACCTGCTGGTTTCATAGTGAAATGCCAAGAAGAAAATGTATGTCGACTTTGGGGGTCGATATATGGCCTTAAGCAATCGTCAAGACAATGGTATATACGTTTTCATAATGCCATAATGGCATATGACTTTACAATGATAGATGAGGATCATTGTGTATATATCAAAAGATCCAAAGATCAATTTTTGATCATATCATTATATGTTGATGATATACTAATTGTCGGGAGTAATATGGAGTTATGTTAATGCTGTGAAGAATTTGTTATCTTCCAACTTTGATATAAAAGACATGGGTAATGTTATATACATTCTTGGAGTTAAGATTTCAAGATTGTAAACCCATAGACACTCCTATTACAAAAGGTGAAGTATTGAGCCATAGACTGTGTCCAAGGACTCTGTAAGAGAAGGAACAAATGAAGTATGTTCCTTATGCTAGTGCTGTTGGAAGCTTGATGTACGCTATGATGTGTACAAGATCTGACATATGTTTTGCAGTTGGAATGGTGAGTAGATACCAATCCAATTCAGGTTAAGCACATTGGAAAGCCGTTAAAAGAATACTAAGGTATCTAAAGGGGACTGCTGATAATACGCTAAGTTATTAAGGAAAGGATCTGCAACTCAAAGGCTATTTTGATGTTGATTGGGGAGGAGATTTAAATGAAAGGAAATCTACCTCTAGGTTTGTTTTCTTACCGAATAATGGCACCATATGTTGGAGCAGTAAGAAACAAAAGTGTATAGCCTTGTCCACGATGTAAGTTGTGTTCGTGGCATTATCAGCAGCAGTATATGAGGATGTTTGGCTTAAGAGATTTTTGGATTATTTAGGTGTTATTGGAAGTGCTGCAGATTCGTTATTGGTTAACGATGATAGCCGAGCAGCAAAAGTGTACATCAAAGATCCAAAATATCATGGCAAGACCAAACATATAGATACCAAGTATAACTTTGTCAAGTATATGGTTGCACGAAAGGATGTGAACATAGAGTACATACTACGCATAGAATGGTAGCAGATCCTATGACAAAGCCAATACCTAGAGATGTGTTTTGTGGCCATATGAAATCTCTAGAGTTGCGTAGAGGGTGATGTACTGAATATTATAATTTCCCTAAGTGTTCACAATTTGATGAATTTGTGTTTTCATCATTAATGCCTATGAATCTTTGTTTGATCTTTATGCATCTTAATGCTTAGTGCATTATTTTAAGTTGAGAAGTATGTCGGACAGATATAAGATTAGCCCACTCACACGGGTAATCGCCTCGTTTCTTGTGTGATAAATAGAGATGAGACTGTTTTTAAGCTTATTATCTAGGTGATAATCGAGAGCTCAAGCTTAAAACACGTATGTCGCCTTAAGCGAGTGTTAAGATGAGGACATAATTCTTACGATGTCCGAAAGTAAAATACCCCACATATTTTACTTTATCCGCCTAAGATGCCGATGTGAGTTCTAATGAATTTTGTGAATGAGTAGATACGTGAACTCAAGTTAGACATTGGGTATGTCCGAACTATCATCGTACGGTATTGAACAGTGTAGACATACGCTCCATGGGAAAGGAGTTAATACCGTAATACGTATTTCATACTACGTATGCATGAGACGACCAATAAGAGTGGCAAAAAGTTTGATCTCAACTTTTATGCGTGTGAGGCTCTTGAGGGAATGAGTTCCTCAATTTTTAGTCCCCTCATGACTCTTACTTATTCTCAAGATTTCTATTTAGTGTTTGCTATCTTAGGATGTTGCCAATGGTCATGTGTTTGATTCGATCTAATGGGGCATTTCTAGAAAAGCGAGCTGGACTGAAATTGAGAGTTTGAAGAAAAGAGGAAGATCGATTTTGGAGAATCACATTGTAGTTTTGTATTCACCGGTTAACCAATTATGACTGTCTTTGTGATAATCATAATTGTGAATACAATGTATATATCATGTTTAAAAGAGATCAAGAGAGATATAAATGTGATCGATCGATCTAGGGTACGCATACTAAATCTACTCTGAGTGTGATGCCCATTATGAGCTGCTATATATTCCTAACGAGATGTATAGCAATGAGCTCTCAAAGTATGCTGGTCGCACGGATTATTCACCGGTATGAATGTTGAAGAGAGGAAAAGAGGATTACATTCGGCCCATCATGTTAAGTGAGAGTCTATGATGGATTTTCTCTGATAGGGATGAGTAGGGCCTATCCGCCCATGTTGGTTTTGTACCACCATGTGCGAGTGGGAGATGATGGTTTTATAAGCAATTGGGCTTAAGGCCCGTCCGCCCATACTGGGCCCAAAAAGCCCGGCCCACGGGAATAGGGCCCGTGGAAGGGGAAGGTATAAAAGGGAAGAGAGAGAGGGAGATCGCACCCGTTGGAAGGAATTAACGTACGTACATTCTCCCCTCTCCCGCGTGCTCTCTCTCCCTCCAAAAAAGAAAGAAACGCTTAAGGCGTCCCGGTCTTCCCTTCAAGGCATCATCGGATCAGAATTTCTTCCTCATCTTCAGCATTGGTGTCTAATCTGTGGCTAACAAGGTACGCTCGAATCCGTGGTGTGCTTTACGATCGGTGATACGTGTAATTCCCGGGCCTACGCTTCCGCATTAGTTTAGGGGTTCGATTTAGTGTCGAATCCGTTTTTCGGGGATCCGTTATTCCCAACAGATGGGAATTGTAACAAAATGGAATATAAAAACCACAAATGTCATAACTTTTGTACAATGCTCACTTGAGTGATATAATTTTTTCTTCAATAATTTAAGTACTATAACTTTTAAAAAAATGTTCGTTTGAATGTCATAACTTTTAATTGATCATTTAAGTGTCAATTTTAAATGTTCACTCTAGTATCGGAAATCCAAAAATCCAACATGGCATAGCACTTATTGTGAACGTTTAAAAAAGAGTTATGACACTCAAGTGATTGATAGAAAGATTATATGGCACTCAAGTAATTGGGAAAAAATTGTAACCCTCAAATGAGCGTCATACATAAGTTATGACATTGGAAAAATTAGTTATGACACTTAAGTAAGTGCCATAAGAAAGTTATGAAACTTGTGGTATCCTTTTTCCGTAACAAAACAAAATATAGAGAGTAAAGTGAGATTTCCCAACCTACAAAGACCAAAAAAAATTCAATTTCCCTGAACTAAAATTGCAAAAGCAATGTGTGGCCACCAAGTACAGCTAATCGATTCATTTTAACGGGCCTATGTACATAATTATTCCTTTCAAGTAAACAGCGAACGCGCCAAATGTATTACTTAAAGTCAAATCTCCTAATTTGGTTTGACTTGGCTCCACGAGTTCCCTCATAGTCGTTAATCATGATGCCACTGCTTTTTGTCAGTCCTAGTTTTGTTACTTACAAGCACTCAATAACCAGTTCATTAAAATTAATTACCAGAATATTTCCTCTTATAAGAGAGCATTGTCCCAAAAATCACCTCATTAGGACTAATTATTTCTATGTTTACTTAGTATACAAATTGAAATTGCAGCTGACTGTCCTGCAAAGCAATTTCATCAAGGGCAGAGCATAAAACGAATGGCTTCTGAATAGTTAATTATCTATCATTAAGAGACTACATGAGACTAAACTTTTGAAGTGATGATCCTCGAACTAGTCAATTCACTATAGTCATCTCCATGAAGAAATCATGTAATGTAGCTCTAAGCCAAAGGTAAACTGGTCAAAGGAAATGGTTGTCACTGTTACGACAAAGTATAAAGATAACATTAAAGAAGACAATCCATTAATAAACACATTGTCCAAGGGACACGGACGTTGAAATGTTCTTGCCACAGAAACAAGAAAAAGTAATATGAATATTGTAAGAAAAAATAGATCAATTATTTTTCCCAACCATCAAGTATAAAGTTTAAGCTAAACACTCAGCGAAAAACTCCATGCAATTCATTGCTATGATCATACTAATAATCTTATAAACATCCATCCTATATCAATCGTGACTTATAAATTTATTGTATCAATCGATGGAATCGATGTGATTTAAGTTAATTAATTTATGTTTATTTATGTATATCTCTTTCATGATTATTACGTGAAATTTTGAAATTAGATACAATCCCGTCTACTTAATTTATGAATGACATCACGGATAAAATCAATAGTAACCATAAATAAAAACTCACTAAAAAGCACGTTGCACAAGAAAAGAAGGTAAAGGTCCTATAAAACTAATTTACGATACAATACTATCTCAGAAAAAAAAAAAAACTCATAATCTATGTTAAGTTCAATGTTAAAATTTTTTTGTTTAAAAAGTTAATGTTTATATAGAAAATTCTATGCAACGACTAAGCCTAACGCTCAAGTCGATGATTTAAAGCATACACGGTATAACATTTTCTAAGGTTATTTATGTTCATCTCTCTTTTTGTTATCAAAGTGGCTAAGGAAGAAGGGAAATCAGAAGGCGCGACGACAACTTATAAAGGTTTGTCATTTTGTACTTTTTATTCTCATTTTTTCTATAAATTTGTGTTTCATGCATTTTTACATTTTTTGTTTATTTTTTTTTAAAATTTTAGGCATACAAATGCTGACATATAACTTCAAATATAATCTTCATACTCTTTGAAATCTGAACATTATCTTGAATTATAATTGAGAAAGCCCGTATATATATATATATATATATATATATATATATATATATATATATATATATATATATATATCCCTGAAGACTTTTAATGTGTAATTTTTGCAGTCATGCCAACAGCGGTGGTCCATGACAACCATCGATCATTGGTTGGAGCTGCACTCGTAGGAGATTGGACATATGTCCAGAAAGAGGTTTCTCAAAATAAAGAAGCAAGGATGGCCGAAGTTATGATTGTAGAACATGAATCTGTTACTGTGCTTGATGTTGCGGTTATTGCCACACAAGATCAATTGGTCGAGAACCTAGTTGAGCTGTTGCCTTCAAGACGTGAAAATGTAATGTTAAGTAGGGCTCTCTGCAATGCTGCTCGGGGTGGAAGAATAAGGATGGTAAAGGCATTAATAGGCAAAATTGATTTTAGACGTGAAAGTGTAGCCCGTGCCTTATCGACTGCTATTTCCTGGGCTCCTACTCAAAAGGACGTTATTTGGTACCTGGCCAAACATATACACGCCCGAGATGATGATATCATCGGCAGCCTTATTTTGGCCGGTCATTTGGGTAGGATTTAATACTTACTCATCTTATTTCACTTCCTTCCCTGTTTACTTGAACTAACTTTTTTGTTCTTGTGTTCCAAAAGACATAGCCTTCTTTTTAGAAAACCAAAACTCCAGGGAAGCGGCAATTGAAGATACTAAACACCATAGAACGTCGGCATACTTTGTGCCTATGATGTCTTACTTGAGTAGTAGAGCTAGACTCAACTTTTGGGAAAGAATTATTTACAAATGTAGGTGCTTCTTGCGCTTCCTTTGTTAAATATGTGCAATTCAAACAACTTTATCCACATGGTATTCACTTTATCTGTTATGATTTTTAGATATCCCACCATGCTTGGTCAATACATCATTTGGCAACTATGAAGAAATGAAGTTGCCTAAAGGTATTTCCGTGAATCTGCTTAATTGATGGACCAACATGACAAAAAGCATATCATTCATAGATCCTATCGATAAAAAATTGAAGGGACAATGACTAAATCTATGTATACAATTAAATATCCAAATCATGAGGTAGGTCACAAATTAAAGTCTTGCATAACTGTTGTAAAGTAAGGCAAGACGTCTTACTCAATGTCAAATTTCCAGGTAGAATTATTGAGAATTGTAGACTGGATTTCATCTAGAGGTTGATCATTCCAAGTTGTTTTCTAACATATTCAAGCATTATTAAATTTCATTGTATGTGCAATTTTCGATTCATGAGTGTGATATGTATCCTTTTGTTAATCATCAATTCCTAACTTGCTGACATGATTGTTCTCTCCTCTTCGTGGCTATAGCAAAGCAATTCATGATATCACTCTTGAATCTTACCACAAAACTAGGTACATGAAATTACTATGGTATTTATAGGAAAAATGACCTCATTTCATCATAGGTAGAGATCCCTAAATTTAAAGTGTAAATTGATATTTCAGTATCCCTTGAGATCATGGGTATTAATGGACCGGACCTCAATTCGTATATGAAGATATGATTCAGTTTAATTTAATTCCAAATCTAAATGATATATATCCTTTACATGAATCTGTAAAAATACTCTATCCAAGATAGAGCTATTGATCCTTTATTGAATCTTCCCATTTTTCATAAATAAATAAAAAAAAAACTTTTTTTCCATAAAGTTGTGTGTGTTCATAAATACATTCGCCTAGTCTCTCATGCATGCATATTTATTTTCAAGCTATATTAAATTTGTTTTCTTAACCCACCCCGCAATGGACGAGTTGGTTCGCGCTTTGACCTCTCATCCTGGAGGGTAGAGGTTCAAAACTTCTCGTCTCTATTGCGCGACTTAAGTGAGGTGCCGTGGGAGGTGGGTCCCCGCGCTAGTGCCCCCGGGTTTATGTCGTTAGCTGCCGGCTATACGGCGGTTCCCGGGTCATAAAAAAAAAAAATTGTTTTCTTGATTAATATCTTACATCCATCATTTTCTTCTAAACTACTATGTAGATGTAACAAAACAGCCTAAATCCATCTTAAATATCTTTGGCATTTTGATTCTTCCTTGTTATATAAAATTGCTTATCTAATAATACGTGCAGATTCTTTCATCAAAAGGATTGTAGAATGGAAGTCGAGGCACAAATTTGGAAATCTAGCTCTTGTCAACAAGTTATTATTAACTATGGATGTTCCCACAATAC
Organism: Eucalyptus decipiens; assembly: GCA_014182575.1. Lineage (NCBI taxonomy): Eukaryota > Viridiplantae > Streptophyta > Magnoliopsida > Myrtales > Myrtaceae > Eucalyptus > Eucalyptus decipiens. Next base: position 52,365,092 of record CM024611.1, on the reverse strand, counting down.
TGGAGTTATTATTGACTTCAAACATTGTCATTGACGCTGTATCTCGTGGAAAGTCTGACTTTGTCCATTTATGTTTGATGTTTTTCCCGGAGTTGATGTGGGAACAAAATTTCACAAAAGAACTGATCAAAGAAGCTGTGAAGGGACGGCATGTCGAGTTGTTTAGACGACTGAGCGCACACAACACAACTCCATATTTGACTGAAGATGAGTTGACAAGACGTAGCCTGATGGAGGCAGTAGTAGAATGGTCACCAAGATGTGGATCGGCATATGTTTCTGGAGCAGCTTTTCTTATACAGAGGGAACTTCAGTGGTTTAAGGTTGGTTGACCTTATTCGCCTACCACAATTTTGTGCTTTTTAATTTACATCTATAATGATAGGTGTCCTTAATTTTTGTGAAGGTGGTGGAAGATATGAGCGATCCTTCTTTAAAACATCTGAAGTTTAAGGTCAGTTCACTTTATCTGTTTGCCACCCTTTTTTGAGCTTTAATGTACACTTACATTAATAGGCGCCCTTTATCTTTGTGAAGGTATCGATAGAGGAAGATGGAAGTGATCCTTCTTTTAAAAGTCTAAAATTGGAAAAAACAGAAGAAAGGAGAGGGAAAACATATTGGGAAGTTTTTGTTGAACAACGACAAGATTTGCTCAAAGAGGCTGGACAATGGATGAAGAATACATCATCATCTTGTAGTCTCGTCTCGACTCTCATCATTACGGTAGCTTTTGCTGCTGCTTTTACAGCACCTGGAGGCAACAATGACAGCACGGGGATCCCGATCTTTCTGGAGAAGAGCCCGTTTATTGTATTTGCGATTGCAGACACTCTCGCTCTCTTCTCCTCTATCACCGCCACCTTGATTTTCTTGGCTATCCTAACTTCACCCTATGCCATTGAAGATTTCGTCCACTCACTACCGAGAAAAATGATACTTTCTCCTCCTCTCTTTGGCCTTTATGATGGTAGCGTTTGGTTCTGCTCTTACGATCGTCTTAAGCGAACGATTAGAGTGGATCTACATCCCAATTACTTTGTTGGCCGCCATCCCTATCACATCAGTTGCAGTCCTACAGCTGCCCTTGTACGTTGAAATGGTCGAATCCACTGGCTGGCCTCCCCTCTACCATCCCATTAAAATTTGGAAATAATCTCTACTATTGTTAGACAGCCATTGGTAATGTCATCTTTGTTAGCACTTCTTACTGTGTGTGATGCGAATGTCATGCTACACTCATTTTAAAGACTCGAAGTATAACATCAACAATACTTGTATTAAAGGTTAACGTTTGCTGTCAAGTGCACACCTTGCCACAATGTGTTATGGGATTGTTTCCCCCCAAACCGTGAGCAGTTACTTCATTGCTCATTCTTGTACAAGGTGAACCCAATTTTCAGAGAATCAGCAACATGATCGTCAAATATTCAATGGGTTTCGTCCAGTCAAACAAAAGCAAAGATCCAGACAAATTCTCTACAATGGCCACCCAACTAGCGGCCCAACACAAGTAACTTCCGATGCAGCAAGCGGAGCAAACAATAATTTCAGTTCAGTGGACGCTCAGCCTTCAAAACCAGTCGTCCCACTGCCCATACTTGAACCTCATCCTCTCATCCAAGTCTTTGGCTTTGACCTCCATGAACCTAGCCGCGTTGGCCATCGGTTCCCCTGGCACTTTCGCTCTCCTTATGCTCCGGTTCGTCTCCATCGCGTTCTTTTGTGCACCCAACCCTTCGTACTCCCTCACCCAGCAACGGTGCACGGTGCATGTCCGCACCAACACCACCAACTCCAGAAGCACATAGCCATCAAAACCCAGCACTCCAGTCTCACCAGGACTCTACCCTCTTTCAGGTCTCTCTGTGATCTCATAAGCAAAAGGCTTGACGTTTACGCCAGGGCGCTAAGCACCTGGCTGGACATCGAAGTAAGGAGGATCAAGACGAGGGTCCTGAAGCAGAAAAGAGTGAGCTAGGAATATGAGACGGGTGGACGGTATTATGAGGAACACAAGGCCGAGCGAAGTTGGGTTACTTGCTAGACCTAGGCGAGGGGCCACGTGCCCTCGCTTTGGCTGGTGAGGGCATGGTGGCCCTTGCCAGAGCCGAGGAGGGGCGTGGCGGCCCTCGCCCAGTGCCAGCAGACCTTGCCGGCCCTCAGAGACGAAAAAAGAGAGTAAAGAGCAAAAAAAAAAAAAAAAAAAAAAAAATTTAAAAAGTTAAAAAAAAAAATCACTAAAATATTATTAAAAATGCCTACGTAAATATTGATCATGCCATATAAGACAGTCATCGTTCACGTAAATAATTTTCAATCAAAATTGATGGGATTGACTCAATAGGTACTAATGCAAAAAAATTATGACTAAATTAATCCAATTAAAAGGTACCAATCCAATGCAATAGATTTGATATCTTTTGTTACTTTTTTCCACCGTGGAGCACTATAAGATAGACCCAAAGTGTCGAGAAACACGAATCATGAAGAGTCATAAATTCGTACGTAAAAATTTACGCAAATATATTCTTAATTGTTCTGCTTAAGCTCAAGTACGGTGAACGAGGAAACAGAAATTTAAATGACAGATGAATTAAAATCGCAGTCAGAACCTAGGAAAAAAAAAAGAGAGAAAAAAAAAAACAATTTCAGTTTAATGGAAGCTCGGGTGGCGAAATCAGTGTTAAACCACTGCCCATGCCTCGTCCTCTCATCCAACTCTTTGGCTTTGACCTCCACGATCTTAGCCGTGTTTGCGATCCTCATGCTCCGCTTCTTCTCCACCGCGTCCCTTTTTGCGCCCAACCCTTCGCGCTCCCTCACCCAGCGATTGTGCCCGACGCACGTCAGCACCAACACCACTAACTCCTGCAGCACATAGCCATCGAAACCCCGTACTCCAGCCTCACCAGGACGTTAGCCTCTTCAAGTCTCTGCGATCTCAGCAGCGAAAGTCTTGACGTTTCTTTGGTGAAGAGCACCCGGATGCTGAGCACATGGCTGGACAGCAAAGCGAGGAGGATCAAGAAGTGGGTCATGAAGCAAAAGCGGGTGAGCTGGGAATAGAACCCACGAAAGAGGAGACGAATTAAATGGACGATGTTATGGGGAAAGCGAGGCCGAGCAAAGTTGGGGGTATTTTGAGGAGGATTGTGGGAGCAAAAGTCGCTGTAGAGGGCATGAAAAGAATGAAGTGTAAGCAAAAGAGCAGGCGATTCCGGAATGAATAAGAACTCCTCAACTTTACGGCAGGCATTTTCTTTTTGATTTTGGGGAGTCTATTTGGGTGTTCGTATTTATATGCATCAAGAGGGGAGAATTTGAACGTGAAAGAAGGCAAAGTTTCAAGTTCAACGGCTAGGACACAGGTTAGAGAGGGCACCGCCTTTACATTTATTACTGTGTCTTGGGTGGTGCAATGGGTGGCCATCACTCATTTCGCTCTATCGCAATTGTTTCAAAAGCCAAAAGGCACAGAATTGTTAGTGAGGGTTCCTTATAAACTTATGAGAGAAGGTTCTGTCTTTCCAAGATCTGTCTTTCCACAAAATGGCATGTGAATTGTAGAGAGAGAGAGAGAGAGAGAGAGAGAGAAATTGAAACAATGAGACAATGAGAGAACAAAATACTGCCTACTACTTACACGTATATGTCAAAAATACTATTCATAAAAATGCATATAGTCAAGAAAATGTTTTGAGCTCCATTTTCTGGTTCACTTGAATATGTAGTTGTAACTTCTTAGAACGCAGTGTAAAGTAGATTAATTAATCAGGGCCAAAGCATCAGGCGCTCTATGATTCACCTCTAGTAGTACATCCCTAGCATGCAATTTTAGCAAATGCATGTCTAGGGCACAATTTTAGATAGGGATGTCAATTACATGATCAAATGAAATGCACATCATTGTTCCAAATCATCCAAATCATCTTGACACAAAATTAATCCCATTGATGATGACGGGACCTTCGTTTCTACAAATATCTTGTATATGACTGAATATTCAGTAAATGTAAAGAAGGGGAATGGAAGTGAAAAATGAAGACTAAAAACAACTGATGAAACAGATTGCACGTATTTTACCACTCCACACTCCACTACTTCCCGTACGTACAACAACATTGTCCGACAAAATTGATGATATTCGAAGGCTTCAATACTCATTCTTCACTGCACCACTGGGCCTAGTCATCCCTTCCCATATTCCCGCTTCTCCAGCTGAATACGAAATTCAGGCAAACAATTGATGCTGCAATTAAATATGAACATATGCTAAGAAACAATGATAAATAAGCAACTTCTGAGGCCAACATGAACACTCAAAAGCAAAACGATTTTTTGCTCAGCCATGTTCAAAATTTTCTTGTCAAAGCATCATTTTGTGCACATTAGATGCCAGTAGTTGTCATCTCAATGCAGTTCAAAGGAGCCAACCAATTAACATACCATCTCTTCACCAATATCCTCTAAACAGTATCTGGATAGCTTAAAATGGCTTCCACTCTATCTAGTGACACTTGCAACTGCCCAGAGTTCATGTTGAATAGTGGCTCATCAGTACCAAGACCCCTGTTACATGAAACACACAACTTGAACCCCAGAAAAAATTAATAAAACAGAGTGACATAAATCATGGAAGCACATGACCCACACCTGTAAGTTCATTGTATGTTATAAACATCATGCTTCGTAATAGCAAAATTTTAATTTGTGACACCAAATAGTTGATGCAATTAGAACTTGTTTTGATATATAGCTCATCTAGTTTCTTCCAAGAGCGAAATATATTGTAGTTGAGAAGGAAGAAACTTACCCTGTGATTTCTGGAAGAACGTAATCAGCCCTCCACCCAAATCGAAAATCTACACCTGGACAAAGTCCAAGAGTGGTCTTATTTCTAATTCAAGATACACCGTCCCCACCCAAACATGTGGTGAGCTTCCATTTCCAACTAATTGCATTTAACTGAAAACTGTGGCCTACGCCAACCTGTAATTTTCAAAACACACCAAGCTGACTTCCCAAAAGCTTTACCAATTACCGCTCAATACCCACAGAAGTTAACAGACTTATTGATGATTGAGATTATTCGGCCACGCCAGCACAAAACAGAGGTGAAATCAAAGAAGCCTCAAACCTGGAGATTTAAGAATTTTGTGACAGGAATCTTTTTTGAGAGAATGCGCACGTCTTGATGTATGGGTTCATAGACAAACTTCCACAGACGGTCTGGAGAGAGAGGCTTGAACACAAGCTTCTTTTGAAAATCATTCCTTGGAGCATTGTAAAACTGAATCAAAATATCAAATCAAGATGTCATAATGAGACTATATTCCATAACTGCATTAACTGAACAAGCAGAGTTACACCAGGCCTTAAAGGCCCCAACAAAAATTTTGCTTGATGGCCAATTGTGGGAGCACCATAAGACCCAAAGGTTTGAGGACCATGAATATACAAACATTAAACACAAAAATATTCCTAATTGTTCCACTTAAGCTGAAGTATGGGGAAGGACACAAAATCAAAATATCTGATGAATTAAAATTGCAGTCAGAGCTTATAGAAGAACAAAAGAGACAACAAGAAAAGGAAAGTCTATGTTCATCTACTTCATTATGCGACTATTACTGACAGAAGCTGTATTAGGTCAATAAAGACGAAACAGTGAACACAAAGCCAAGCCAAGCAATGAATTTACAGAAATTATATTGATTAGCATATGTCGATGGAATCTATGTGAATAACTGTAAGGCTGTAACATCCTGCATGCCAGATCTTATAAAAGTCTGATCAACATGCTCAGCCAAGTGAGGTTCAACCACATGGAAATCACTGAAAAAGAAAAAAAACATAAAAGTGCTCCCGTTAATCTACTTAACTTCTAACATCTTCACTAATCAAACATCAGTGAAAACTGTAACAAAACCTCTTTTATCTCCCATGAGAGCATGGATTAATATCTAAATAGTTCAACACTCTCCGGATTCTTCCTGACATGTGAACTGACATATTGACTTAACACAGAGCCCTAAAATGGACTTCAATGCATGGAAGCAAACGAGAGGGCCTCAAGTATGTATAACTCATGAAGTTGCCAATGGCAACTTGCCAAGTCAATTTTTCATGTCAATCTATCTGCAAACTTAAACTAGACAGAAGCATCACTAAAATTCCTTTAACATTTTAAATTCTCTCCCACATGCATGTTAGAAGAGTAGTCAGTAATTTAGGAACCAGGGCTGCAATCTCTGACATTAATTAAACAGCGAAGTTGTCCCATCCGCACACTGAAATATCCGGCACTTGTCTTCAGGACCAAAGAACAGAGTATGCCACATCAAATTAGACAGGAACCACATCCAAGATGCATACCTAATCCAGGTCATCAACATAAAAATTAAAATAAGAACGAACAAGTTATCAACATTAAAATTGACCCAAGCTTCAGATACCCTATGCAGATGACCTCAAACGAAACATTTCATTCATTCCTTCCAAGCCTTTGCCGAAAATGGTTTGGCTCATCTTTCCACAGCTCTCTCAACAAAATTAAGCCACTAGATCATCCTTTTTCATTCACCCAGGCCAATCATATCTGCTAGAGACCAAACTTCAAATACGTGGCAACACAAAGGCAAATTTAGGCACATCAGAAGAAACACCTCCAGATTAACACCGACTCGGATTCGCTGAATTTCTTTCCGAAACTTGAGGAACAACTCGGAGGGCATCAAATTGATGTTGTGCCGTTCGTCCCACGAGGTGGGTTCTTCGCCAGCTGGACTCGTCTCCATGTTCAAGCTCCCAACACTGCAAAAAAATCAATAAAGAACAGTTCTTTCCCACCGTACAAAAATCGCCAACGCGTTTCACTCAAAACCCAACTCTCAAAATCGAGAATTCGACACTCATCGCTAATCCGACACATCTTCGGAGATAACACAGTCCATGTGGAGTCGGTTTCTGGGTGCCTTGAAATGAACTGAGCTGCTCTGCATCTGTCAAATTAACCTCACAATTCGCATCAAAACAAGCGATGAGAGTGTAAAGCATACCTTCGAAACTAGAAGAACAGGACTCCGTTGGCGCATATAGAACTGTGGTTGAATAACGAAGTAAAAAATGGGGATGAAGTTCGCAGCTATGACAGTAAAAAATGATGGCGATACCCGGGCAATTTGGGGTTCGCATCGTTTGGATTATATACTACGAGACTACGAGTACGAACGAGTTTTGCCGAAAGCGGCAAAAAAGGGAAAATTGTTTACTCGGCAAAAAAAAATGTTGATTTTACTGTCTATGCACTGAGTAATTATAGTTTCTCAGTTGGGCCAAATTAGTTTTTTTTTTTTTTTTTTTTTTTTGAATATGTCAATGGAAGCTATTAGCATTTCAAGAAAGGATTTATATCACTGATTTAAACTTCAAACTGATAATTTATGATATATTTACTCCAAATTAGATTTTTATCCAAACTAATATTCATCTTATGAAAAATCTCAAACTAGTACTTTTGATATAATTTTACTCTCCACATTATATTCCAAATTGCTAACCAAGATTGATTTGGGGTAAATGTGTTATGGGTTATCAATTTTGGATCTTTTCTGTCAAATGAAAATTAGTTTTAATAAATGGGTAATAAGAGACCAATTTGGATTAATTTTTGGGGGCAAATATATGAGACAAATATCACGCCACACCTCTAGATTTCTTTTTAACAATTCTTATAATTGAGTTTGCTGCAATGAGTATAAAACGGACATTACAATGTAGCCTAACGCATGTACAAATATTGCTGAATAATGTCTTCGGAATGAACTACGAGCTTGTTTTTGTGCATTGCTTGATCAAATTGTACGTAACTGTGGACGTCAACTGCTTTGGAATAGAAAGCAATGCAGTGTTTTTATGTGCTTTTGGAAGCATGACAAGTAAAAAGCCTCTCTGGAGTTGTTCCATTCTTTATACTGGAACCATCATAGATCAAACGCTCCCTCAGTATCAGACCATTCTTGTTGGACCACCAGATGGTGACAGTAATCAACAGACCAGCCGTTGATGAGGGAAGATAATCTCTTAAATCGCACGAACATGAGGATTCCTTTGTGTAATTATAAAGATTATGCGGGTCGGCTTCAACTTCATTCAGGTCTTTCTTTATTATTATCTCTTTACCAGATTTGACCATCTTAAATAAAGCAAGACTCGACTTTATGAGAGGACAAAAGAAAGCACCCAAAAAGAGGCAAAGGGTGGGTCTTTCTTTAGTATTATCTATAGTCCAGATTCATGCAGCCTTTGTGGTTTACGCAGGTGATGCTTATGTTGGAAATAGGTACGAGAAAAGAAGCAAAAGATGGTTTGGCATAAGATTATCCGGTTTACTCCAAACCTCCGGAAATTTGAATTCATTATGTGGCTTGTTATATTAAATAGGCTGCAAACATTTGATAGAATGAGAAAGTGGACTTCAATTGATGATAAGTGCATCCTGTGTTCCTCTTTTCCCGAGTCTTAGGAACCATCTGTTCTTCTAATGTGCTTTTTTTTTTATGAACACAATGGAGTCATCTTCTTGAGCTCTGGGATTTCATAGGAGTTTTTGCATTCTAAATATTGAGTTTGAATGGATTTTTCGAACTTAAAAAGGAACAATTTTTAAGAACAAATTTTCTCTCTCCTATTTTTTTTTTTTTTTTTTTTCTTCTTTTTCTTTGGCCGGGCGCTGGCCTCGGTCATGACCGGCAACCGGCCATCTAGGGCCGGCGACGCCATTGAGGGCTAGCAACCTCGCTGGAGCGTTGCCGATCCCTGGCAAGGCCGAGCTCGCCCAACCACCGACGAGGCTCGGCCTCGCCGAGCCACCACCAGTGATCGGTGGCTAGGCGAGCTCGGCCTCACGGGCCACCGCCAAGCGATCGATGGCTAGGCAAGCTCGGCCTCGCCGGATCTGGGCGAGCCCGAGCTCACCCAACCAAGGCGAGGCTACCAGCCCTCTTTGGCAAGGCCAAAGAACCGGCCAAAAAAAAAAAAAAAGGAAAAATAAAATAAAAATATTAAAAAAATTAAAAAATTAAAAGAAACAATAAAAAAGAACACAAATTTCTGCTTAAAAATGCAGTTGGGTTTATTCCACCCAGTTTACCAAACAAGTTGAGCAATGAAAGGATTAACAAAAATAGTTTTTTACCTATTTACCAAAAAAAAAAAAAAAGAGAGAGAGAATTTGAGTTCTTGTAAATTTCTATATTACATGCCATTTTTTTCTTCAATTCATGAGCTTGTTCTTCGCTTGTTTACCGTGCATTCAATTATAATCTGTTTCATGATGCCATATTTAAGCTTATGTTTCAAACATCCTATTTTCATAAGAAACTGAAGAAGTATATCAGTAAAAGGTACGTTGTTTATACATTTTATACACTCATCATTTTCATCTTGCACATAAAAGTATTATCTATCATATGCAGTTAAAAGCCAGAGCTGAAATAATGCTCATTTTCGTTTATGCAATCCCTAATATTTGGTGACTAGAGAAAAAATTGGCTGAACTATTTTCATCCTAATTATCATCAGATTTGGCATCAAGATTTACAACAAATGGAGCATTTTGCAAGCACTTCGTTTCGAGTCATCGATATACAATGTGAAAAGGCGCTCCAAGAAAGCTTGAACAAGCAGTGAGGCAACGGTTTTCCTTGAAAGCAAGACATAGCCCGGGATGACTCCCCAAACTAATTTATAGGCGCATGACTAATCTGATGGAGGTAGTGCTCTTATTTGTTTTATTTCATCTCCATCGCCGTTGAGTCTCAGTCATATCCATTTACACCCATTTTTACTCTGTCTTTGTTTCTTACTACTAATTTTAATCCATTCATAAAATTGAATTGACTCACTTTAAACTCAACCCAGCAGATATGAGTGGAAAAGAGGTAACCAAACAAGGTGCAAATCCAGCAAATTCCCCTGGTCAGCTGATACGGCCCCTCAGCCTGTATACGCAGACCAAACTGGTTCGTTTATAGGTCTCCATTCGAAAATTCTAGATTCTTGAGTGACTAATTATTTATTTTTGGCCTCCTTAATTGAACAAATACGATCATTCTTGTTGGCCCCCTGTGGTTTTACGGATCATCTCATCTCTTTCAAGCCAAACATAGTAAACTTACCTTATTCACTGTAACTATGAATATTATTGTAATTTTTTCACAGCAATTCAATTATCACTATAACAATGGCTATAACAATGGCTATTATTATTTTTCGCTTAGAGCAATATAATCTTAGAAGTCAGAAGTATGCTTGCATATATATAGACCTCAGAGATGAGTGAGTCTAGACAGCTCTCATCACCATTTTGCTCATCATTAGGGTTCCACTCGTTTATAATCTTGCAGCACAGCCATGCGTTTGCATTATCATAAGTTAACTGTGAACAAAAAACTATTAAACCTAAGTGACTTGATAATTCTAGTCCAATTTAATTAAGGCTTGAACTGTACATACACATCTATGTTTATATGGATGTAGATGTATATAATATTGTATCATGTCTATATGAAAGAACCAATTGTTCATTTATCGAATGATAAAAGAGTCACTTTTTCTTATAAAGGTTATTGGAATGATAAAAGAGTCAAGGAGGAAATTTTCTCTTGGGAGAGCCATTCTTATCGGGAAAAAGGCTAGAATGGCTGAGAAAGAAAAACTAAAAAAGAAGAAGAAGAAAGAAACGCCTCAAATTAACTGGTTGTTATGATTTTAAGTAGCCATCTTTTGCTTTTAGCAAAAGAAAAGTAGCTGGAGAGCATGCACATGTTTTATTATTTTTTAATAAAAATCATTTGATGTTTCTAGCTGTCTCGGACGTGGGCTGCATTGATTAAGTGCATTCATAGGTTAGATTTGAAAATTTTCTTCTCTCTTTTTGTTGACTATTATTTGGTCATTTAAAAGTGTGGATTATTACGGACCAACTTTCTCCCATATCCACATAGGTTGAAAAGTGACCTGGGTTGAAGCTTTGGGGACATCAATTTTTTTTTTTTTTTTTTTTTTTTTTCAGTAGTGACATCAAATTAAAGTGTGAAAAAATGCTTAAAGGTTTTTTATTTTTTGGTCGGTGCATAAAGGTTTGCGCAGGAATCTAGAAATGTGATATTTTAGATTGACTAAGAGTCAACGGCCGTGTCCACACTCTTCAGAAATCTCTTTTCTCTCTTTCCTCTTTCGCGACGTGTACAACTTGAGCACAGCCCTCATTAATTTCATACATTCGCGGTTTCAGTTTCTCACATGCCCTCGTCCCACAGCGCACACGAAAAACGTTCCATCTTTACTTTATTTTATTTTATATTTGCTAATATGAGCTAATTTCAGTGATTGACTTTCCATCTAAATCTTTATCCTCCCCATTTTCCTTACTTTCTCAAAGACTAAACAAGTTCCCTACTCAGTTAATTATTTTTTTCTTAAGAAAAAAAATTCTGATATAGCTTTTGAAAATACTCACATTAAGCTAAATGCATATAAAAAATTTTAATAACTGAGGATGACGATATTCTCAACTTATGAGATAAGGTAAAAGATGTTCATGTGTCTCTTTTATGCGAAGGTCACATTAGCGCAATCCACACTTTTAGAAGGTTTTTTGAGTTGTCGATGAAAAGAAAATAAAAAGAGGTAAAAAGAATGATTTTTGCCATGGTGCTCAAAAAGTACTTGTCTAAGGTGATGAATAAAAATATTACGGATATGTATATATTGAAAATTACCAATATCTTCATAAACCTAACTCAGAAATGTTTCAGATTTTAGGCCCACTATCCAAATTGTTGGACTTATGAGTTCGGCCATTTCATGATGGTCTGGATCATATTCAGATAAATCCAAGGGGGGTTAAGTTTTTTTTTTTTGGTGAAACAAAGACCATCGTTCAGAAATTAAACCAGTCAAGTTACATCACTCATAGTCGAAATACTATAAAGTGCATCCTTACATGAAGTATCTTCGATAACATCTGGAATACTAGTGAAAATTGTAAGCTGCATATGCTGCTCCTTTCCCAATCTAGCCAGAGCATGCGGTGCTTCCGTTTGCTTCTCTGTATATATGCGCAATTCACAGCATACCTGCATTCTTTCCTTGCAAGTTCCTGCACTCCACAAGGAGAGGTTCTATGAGAAGATTGCGAGACTGTTTGTTCTTAAGAGCATAAATGACTGCTAAAGCATCTAATTCATTATGGAAATGAAGAGCACTATTCGAAACACTAGGTCCAATTTTGCCTCCTAACTTCCAAATTTCAGCAATAAAAAGCATTCGCTCTTCCTGTGTTTCGAGGAAAACTGGCTATCCAGTTCCCCTGATGGTCTCCCACAAGAGTTCCACTTTCTGCTTCTCCGTTCTCTACAGACATTAATTGCTCTGTCCGAGTAAAGCTTAATCCCCCCTTATTCAGGTTTCCTTCATGCCATCCCCTGCCTTGATGAAAAGAAGAGTTATATTCCTCTTCCTAAAAGCATGGGCTAATGCAGAATAAAGAAGCAGACGCATGCAGACAAATCATATAAAGACAAAATGGAAGTTGTGTTCGTGTGTTATGTGAGTATGCTAGAATAGGACAAAAACGGAGTGCTCGTGTGAATGTGTGTGGGGTTGACCGAGAGGAATGCGAAGGAAGTTATCTTCGAAGAACATGGCAAGCATCATTGGAAGTCTGTATAGGTTTAAGGAATATTGGTTGTGAAAATAAGGAAATCTAGTTTGAGCACGTAATTAAACTCCTGGCTAGCACAAACAACACAAGCATCACATGGAGAAACTGTTGTTGGGCAAACACGTATTGACCAAGTTCCTAGTGTCTGAAAAATATCTGATTATAATCTGCAATTGTTCTTATACAAACACATGGTCAGGTAGCCCAATTGAACTTGATAAACAACATTTGGGACCGCGCAGCAGAAGGCTAATCCAGGGAGATCACCAAGGGAGAGCTTTACTTGGGAAGATAGCTAAGGGAGAGTCCAAAGTCCGAGCCAGTCAACATATTTAGTTGAACCAACATTCGTTTAAAAACTTAAGCCATTGAGTTATGAGCTAACTAGGATACATTAATTGCTCCATACCACATCAATTATCTGAGGGGAAAGCACCAAAAAAGTCTTAAACCTATTACATTTATGGCAATTTAGTTCTAAATCTTTTAATTATACCAATTGAGTTCTAAATCTTTCAATGATTTGCTAATCGGTCACATGGATGCCATGTATCCTATATGACACTGACATGAATTTTTTTTTCTGAATTTTCTAATATTTTTGTGGACAATATCATTCATTTTGTAAAAAATATAAGCGATTATTTTTGCTTCGCGGAAAATGGATAATTTGAAAATCATTCTATCAAAAATAATTGTTTGTATCGCTTACAAAAATGACGGTTCACGAAAATATTTAGATATAAATTAGTGTCGATATTGTAAATATTTTTCGTTAACTAATTATTTTTGGCTATATAAGCAATTATTTTTAAGAAAATATTATTCAAAACATTTATTTTTCACGAAATAAACATAGTCTAAAAGAATTTGAACGATGGTCTCCTCATACTGGGCTGTTATAACTCTGAATCCTTCGGTCATGAGCACGACACTAGATGCTCCAATAATGTTAGTCAACTTCAGTAATGAAAGAAATGCTCTCAACTAGAACAGAAAAAAATGAAAGAGAAGATCAGGACAGCAAGTACTTAGCATCAATGAACAGCACATCAATAACACAATCACATGATTACACATACCAGAACATACGAACAGCAAGCACACACAGTATAGACATAACCCGTAACTCTACACATCGGTACGAACACAACACAGTAACCACATCAGCAACTCAATGTATTCGAAATGGAACAGCTGATGAACCAATCAGTAACACAGAGCACCTAAATGAATGCGCATATGATGACTAGAGCAGCAACTCAATGCTCTCGCAGCATGCACTCGGTTATTTGAGATGGTAGCATTCGCTCAATACACTTATGATTTCAACATGTGCAGCGAGCTAACCAGCAACATTTTTTCATAATATGTTTGCAATTGGGCACAATAAACACAAAACGACATATAGTGAAGTATAAGAAGTAAAGGTGCATGGATCAATTATTTTCGTTTAAGGGGCCCTCAGTCAAGTTCTGGAGTAGTCAGCATCAGATTCATCTTGCGTACACATTGGATATGCGTCTAATCCGAGATGTCCAAGAACAAATCCCAAAACGTATAGCTACTAAATTCTGAAATAAGAGGAAACAAAACAAAAGTAATTTCTATACAACAAAAATAATGAATTGATTAAGCAATGGAAAGCCCTACGTCAGAATCTGAATCAAAACACGCACTGATCTAGTACAGGAATTTATCAAACAGGTGGTAGACATTTCGGCCAAAGGATCTAGATCCAGAAATAAGAGAGAGGTCATATCCAGACTTATCACAGAGGCTCAAACGCGACCGGATTTCATGCTACCGAGAATCCGATCTGCAGATGAAGCAGGCAAAAGGTAATCGAGCACTCGGCCCTACCTTCAGCAGAAACAGAGAATGCGAATTAGGGGCGAACAGAGCACTTACTGTGGCTACGAAGCTGGTGGTGCTGGGGAAGTGGCCTGCGAAGACAATCAGTGACAGAGAGAGAGGTGAGGATTCATGGAGGAAATCAAGAGAGAATCACAACTAAACATGAGAATTCCTTCCCTATACTCTCTTCTCTACGGTGGTCGGCGATCGGAGACGAGCGGCGGCTACTGGTGGACTGGAGGTGGCCGAGTATGAAGAGGGAATCGCGCCCCAGAAGCTCCTGGAAATTGATGATGAGAGACAGAATTTGCTGAGCTCCGTGTATGTGCGTTCTCTCTGCATTATTCTACCCCGCCGATTGCGTATATGTTAGAAATATGTATATGTGGACACGAGGCTGTAGTGAGATGCACCGAAATTTTATTTTAGTATTTTTGTTATTTTCATATATTTCTTATTTTTATAAAAATGCATGCTCGATTTTTGCTGACGAAAATTTAGGTCGCGAAAATTCAAGTTTCAACAAAAAAAGATAAGTTTTATTTGTGTTTTTATCAAAATGGATGAAATGTGCTCAGTCTCTCGGGCTTCTCGGACGTCTCTGCGAAGAAACCCCTCCGCTCTCTCTCCTCCACCCTTCTTTTCTCTCTCGTTGGCTCCCCCTTCTACTGAGCTCGCGCTGTCCTATGTTGCTCTGAATGAAGAAGGTAAATGATCCCAAAACAAATCAGCCCCACAAAATATGAAATGGATTATTATTCCGACATGGTTTGAGGAGGCAATATTGGGAAAGAGACCGTGGCCAGTCAAGAGGAGAATTAATTGGAATATTTTTACTCGGAGAAATGGTAGGCGGGAGGCAAAATCGGCAATAGATCGAGCGGAGTTTGGAAAGAGAAGAAGACGAAAATGATAGCGAATGAACGTGGACACATTCACGGCGGCATAGGTAAAAGCAGGAGAGCAAAGCATCGCAATTGAGAGACAAATCGGCGAAAGACGGACAAAATAAAGGAAAGAAATCAAAGCGTTTGTGGAAAGTCTGGGCTGCTGGAATGAAATCCCGAAGATAGCGAGAGAGGAAATTAAGGGAAACAATCAAGAAATTTATACTCATGGAATGAGCTGGCCGTAGAATTGTAAATAATGGTGAATGAATACGGATGCATCGATGGCATCAGTACAAGGATAGATGGGATTTGACGCACCGATCAGGACTAAAATTCAGCAATCCCCACTATCAAAGGAGCAAAGGTTCGTGACTTCCCAATAATTAATGGAAATTTTTGCTATAAGAAGAGACTTCTCGAGCCATTGAGAGGAGGGGAAAAAAAATAGAGAGAGGTGTCTGAGTCACCATCGTGGCTTTCCGCTATGAGTCTACATTGCGGGAGCGAAGCGATTGTTTAAAAACAGAGGAGAAAATAGTGAAGATAGAAAACTGGAGAGAGACCCGTCCTTTTGACGTCCACACTCATCTTGCTTCGAAGACGTTGATGACAATCGTTAAGCTAAGTGGAGCATCTTTTTCTTTAATTTTTTTTTCTTTAATTTGATCGTGTGCGATTCCATTTTTTTGCTATTCAAACTATTGTAATTGTAATTTCGTTTCTTGTCCAGATTAAGGTCGTCCAACACGGAAAATAAAATTGTGAGGAATGGGGTGCTCGCATCGAGAAGGAGAGAAGTATCAAAACGAAGTCTTCAAAGTCATTTTTTCCCTGCCACCGCAGGCATTGACGTCTACACTTGGATGAAGTTTTTCATGATGCGAGCACAACAGTAAATACAAAGAGAACTCCATTAGCTGTCTCCCGGACCTTTGGAAAGGTCACAACAGTAATTATTCAAACACTTTGAGGAAATACACTCAGTATCGCATTGGCCTGCTATAACCAACTATAATGAAGACATACACCCTCATATCAAATTTATCAATCACTGATCTTATTCAGTATAATTGACTCCATCCCAAATGCCTTCGGGACGAAGAATGTTTGGTCCATAAGTGGATTTAACCATTTGATATAGCAGGGGAAGCTGTAGTATTGCGAATAAAACCACGGGAAGAGAGGCCAGCAAAGTAATGGGAATGACAACCCACTCTACCCTTTCTTTCAGCACAAGTGTGAGAGATGCAGCGAAGGCCACCAGCATGAAAGCCAGGGAGAGGAAGAGAAAACAAAGCCCCATTATGATCTTCTTAGGCAATGCTTTAAGAAAATCTTGCGGCTCATATCGTGAAGTTAAGATGGCTAGGAATAGCAAGATGGCCATCACAGAAGAGAACAAACCTAACACATCCGAAATTGCGAAAACCAAGAAAGAGTCCTCTCCTAACAACAATGGGGCTCCAGTTTTGTCGTCATTACCTGCAGGTACAGTGAATGCAGCAGCGAACAATACTGTGGCAATTAGAGTTGAGACAAGCATACATGAATTTGCTGTGTCCTTCACCCACTTCTCCCCTTTCTCGAGCAACTCTTGGTGGTTCTTCACGAAACTTTTCCAACATGTCATATTCACACCCCCTGTGGTATCGATGTAGATATTTCTATAAATAGGGATAACCCAGCTTTCCACAGCCTATGCATAAAACCCACAAATAGGAGTTTCAACAAGTGGATAAAGTATTGAAAATTTTCAAAAAACAAACAAGGGAACATATCGAGGAGATCAAGACTTATCAAACATTTGATGCGAAATTGCTTAAAGGTCAAGTCTATGTTTATATCTAGATCATGTCGAAACAAAAGATAAGCACAAAAAGAGAAGAAAAAAGGACTTTTACTGTACTACTTGTACCATGAAGAAAGTAATTAATATTGATAATAGATTCAATCTCATAACAAGATGATCAAAATTTTAGACCATACTTTAAATTTTCCTTTGAGATACTTTAATGTGAGTCCAGAAGTGAAGATGGTGTAACTAGATTGAAGAGAGAAAAACATTACATTGAAGAGAAGGATATTTCGGTCAGTTAATTTAAAAAAAGAAAAGAAAAAGGAATGTCTTAACCAAAATAATAGTGGGAATAGCATGTCCCTATGATCATTATCGTTAAGTGTGGTTATCAAAGAGATGAAAAGAATGATACCTTGTACCATTGGAGTTCTCTTTGCATTTGAAAAGTTGCTCCAGCCACCCTAGTTAGAGTATCATTATAAGGGAAGTACGATGCTGCTGCAACCATAATGTCTACAGAATCTTTGTCTGTAGGCCCTAGGACTAATGACAACTCAGCGGTCGAGCTTAACTGCAAAAAGAGTCCGAGAGTCCTTGCTTGGCGATACCTCACCGCATATGCCGGCAAACTGTTACCACTAGGCCTGGTTCGAATAAGCTCCGGGAAAAACTGAATACAGAGCTTCACGATTTCACTGATTCCCTTCATTGTAGCTTGAAACAGCAAGTCCCCGTCTCTGAAAAATTTGGCGATCTCGGTTTTATGCATATAAGAGATCGCAATGCAAAATTGTTTTGCCAACTCGACTGCCGCCATGTTTCTTAGCTTCACCTCATGAACTCTCTTGATTATAGGAACTACAAAATGTCAAAAATAAAAGGACAAAGAAAATGAAAACGAAGGGCCGGCAATTGACCAAGAAAAAGTTCCCGACTCTGGGTCCCAAATTTTTTTATACAACAGATTACATCTAACAACAGTCTACTAATTGTCATAATTTCCCATGTTTAGAGCTTGGGTTGGCGGGTGATTGGGAAAACG
This sequence comes from Eucalyptus decipiens, assembly GCA_014182575.1. Classification (NCBI taxonomy): domain Eukaryota; kingdom Viridiplantae; phylum Streptophyta; class Magnoliopsida; order Myrtales; family Myrtaceae; genus Eucalyptus; species Eucalyptus decipiens. Next base: position 52,346,775 of record CM024611.1, on the reverse strand, counting down.
ATCTCATTCCTTTTATTTTTTAATCTTTTAGGAAAGCTATTTTGATTTTTTTTTTTTTTTCTCTTTTGGAATTCAGTCCTCAAATGCAAACAGTGAGTTTGTATCATGTCTGGATGAAAACAGAGTTGTATGTGAAGAAAGTAGAAGCGATCAGAGGATAACTGAAGAGAGTGATCTTCCTTGAAGTTTTTTTTTTTTTTTTTTTTGTCGGTATCTTCCTTGAAGTTCAAACGAGGTTCTATGATGTTAATCATAATTAAGAGAACATAATTATAAGCATAAACCTGATAGAACAACTCTGAAAATAACCACACTAATTACATTGTCTAGCTAGATAATATTATTCTAATATGCATAGCAGCTAGTAATTAAAAAAATTAGGTTAATCGTACAAATTGTGTTGTTATATATGCTCAGCACAAGAGCAAATTTTTTCTGTCTCTAACAAAATCAAAACTTCCATCACACAATGGTGCATGATATTTGACTTTACTTGTTACACCTAAATGGCAGTGAGTGGAGTTGACTCTATCCTCTAATAACTTTCAATTTGATAAAAATACACAACAACACTGTACTGTTTCCTTTTTTGTTCTTTGACACAAATAGAAGAATTAGGGACAAGGCTAAAGGGTATTTCGGGGGCATACAAAAGTTGGGTGAAGATGACAAGTATGTGTAACTACGGGCAAAAGTTGTGAATAAGTTTTGGGAACTATAGGATCTTTCTGTAGCGGTTAGGTGGTGTTTGGGCTAATTTTCACATACTTCGAGCAGTCCACCTTTTCAGGTAATCTTAAGAGTGCATTCTTCCTATATTGGCCTAATATATTCGGAGTCTTATTTTCTGGAGTGCTTCTAACAAATCTAAAATATACGATTATAAGAAGAGAAGAAAACTCCTTTATTATATAATAAATAGCTTGTTGGTATAGGATATATCACCTGGGGTGGAATTCTGGGATGCACGGTTTTGTTGGGACCCACAAAATTCGCTCCACTGAAATATTCTTCTATTACGAGCCTTCCCAAACAAATTGTTTTGATTTTTACTACCTGTTCCTATGCCTATTCTTCATGCCAAAAGTTGGCATATGATAGTGTAAATTTACTATGTTAAATGAGATTAAATGATAAGCCCATGCCTTCATCTATTGTAACCTTATTCACGCGAGGGGCTTGCCCCCATCCCATGCCCAATTCCTGCACCCTCTCAACGTTTTCTTTCATTGTGTATTGAGATGAAGTAGCAGTCAAAGAAAATAATACTTAGACTTCAGGCACTTCACCCGTAATGGAGGAAACGAATGCATATGAGTTCATTGTTCTTATTTTTCCTGAAAGATTTACATGCTTGATAGAGATTATGAAGTGAACATGATTTCACCAATCAAGATTGAAGGAGAAGTCCTATGTTTACGGAAACCTTATACCATATTATCGCTTAGATCATTTAGCCATATGAAATAAATTCCTAGGTTATCATCAAATCTCACCTCAATTTACGATTTCACGATTCTTGTAATTAGAATTTGGTGAATATCGGAAATTTTTCAAAATTTAAAAATATTAATGTAGAAAATCATATATAACTCTGTTTGAGTTTGAATACTTTTGTGGAGGATTTTGATTAGATTCATCGACTATGTAAAAAATAAGTTACATACTCATTGTTGGTTGACAAGGAAAAGTTGAATTACAAAACTAACTTCAACACATATGTCACTCATCTAATGGTAAATGGTAATGATTTTTTTAATGCATGCTATGGCCCTAACACAAATTCTTTTCCAAATTATGGCAAAGAACTAAGTAGGAACTTTTTTCTACTTATAAAAAAAGTCAAAAAAAAACAAGCCATAGACTTTTAATAGGAGAGAGAGGGACAAAGATAGAGATGATATCTTGATAAAATGGAAGCGTACCTACAATTTTGGCGGCACTCCAAAGTGACCTTAGAAAACATTGAAGCGCTACAATCAAATTGCAAAGAAAATCTGGTCATTGGATATGAAATCATTGTAAGACATTGTAATTCATTCATTACATCGTCCAAAATCAATTAAGTTATACGGTACTTATGCACTTGGTTGAATCATACGTGGTTCCAAAGGGATAGCCCATCCATAAAGTAGTTCAATTTCAGGCCATTATTGAAGTAAAACTAGGTCGAGGAACTAGAACATATCCTACAAAGAAACAATCATTTCCTATTTCTTTTGCCAGCACCGAGGGAATCAATTTGAGAAAATTGACTAAAAGTTCGAACCCATGGCAGATCCGAAGATGATGCTCAAACAGCAAAAATGCATACCCACCCGGCTCCGAATTTTTGTCTGTTGGTTTGTAGCTCAAGTTCACCGGTATACCTTCAGTTCAGAAACAAAAGAGAAGGCGATGAGCCAGGCATGATCATCATGAAGGGAATCAGTAAAATGAAGAGATGCGAGTGCAGAAAGTACTGACATTTGTATATCAATGTTTCCAAAACACTAAGCCTGTTTCCACTGTGAAATTGATATTCCATCGACGCCAATATAGACAGTATAGAACATCCAGGATACCTTGGGCTTTTTATGGTAAGTAAGTGAGGGTACCGCCCAACTAGATAAAGGGTGATATCTATCCGAATTGACCAGCAATGTTGATCAGGAAAATAAGCTGTGTCTAGAATGAAGGAAAAAACAGATGGAATTGAGATAAAGAGTGATGGTGATCGAACCATGATGACCAGCGATGGTGAGATCTATGATGGTCTCAATCGCAGAGGGATTGCTGAAGGGATGACTTGGCTCATCGTCTGTCGTACTTTTCGCCAGGAACCAAGCAATCTCCTTATGCATAGAAGCTTCCTTAGCAGATATTTCCAAAGGAACACGTCCTTCCTTATCTCGAAGTTGCGTCAACCTAGGATTACTTCTAACTAATGCCTTGACCATCCTTATCCTTCCACCTAGGACAACATTGTGCAGGGCTGTGCGGCCATCACAATCAACCATTTCAAGCGCTTCCGGATATGGAGACAAGAGCTCAACCAGGTTCACCAAAAATCCGTCCTGTCCACTCAAAGCGGCTATGTGAAGCAATGTTTCTGATCTGCTTGTTATTTTGGCCATCCTTGAAGTATCATCTTGTTCGAAAAATCTTTTCGCAAATTCCCAATCGCCCCTGAATGCAGCTCGCAACAATGGTCGGTAATCGGGTTCATCCACTACGTTTTCCAATATTTCTGCAATGGATGTAAACTTTTCAGGCCATTTAAATTAATACTTTTTTTCCTTGCAAACATTGAGAAGTGTCCCGGAAAATAACAATTTCATGAAGATCCGCTCCAAATATTAATTTCATAATGGAATAACTCTTTCAAGGGATAACGCACCTGGAGCACCTCTGGAGTGAGAAGGATCTGATCCGACGCTTACACGAACATCTTCAATATATGTAGAAAAAAGAGTGAGCACAAAGTCCTTCACAAACTCATAAATCTTTCTTCTCTCTTTTTCCTAGCCAAGGTCAGCATTATGTATGTTTGATGATAAAGAAAATAAAAAGAACCATAAGAAAATACAAGTTCCAGCATTTTTGGGACTCCATCGATTATACCATATATTTTCTCGGTTGGAACTTGAACATGTACCTGCTGCTGGTTCTGCCTGAATCGAATTTCCTTGTTCTTCACTTGGTTGCGTCGCCATTGGTTTGCTCTCCTGGTTATAGTCTTTCAACAACAAAGTAAATAGAGAATGCAAGAGAAGCTTTCAAGTTCTAGGAAAGTTGAAGCTCTGATGTCAATCAACCAAAGTTGCAGGGCCTGTTATATCATGTGGTTTTGGTTGATGAAAAGTCTGTCAGGGATGAGAAAATATAACTCTTGTTACATGAAAATTAATTTAAGTAAAATATGGCACAGATTTATAAATTCTAGATTTTTTATAGTATTAAATTTTTTAAAGAAATAGAGAAATTGTCTGAGTTCTTTCAAGCTTGCCTCTCTCTCCTCCCTCTGTTTCCACTGCTGACAGGAGTCGACCGTGGTCGGCAACGATTCTCTCACAGTGGATGGGACCCACATAAAAATGAATAGCACATATATATTTTAAACTAACCTTTTAATTAAAAAAAATTATTACTATATTCGGGAAAAGGTATCCGGACCGGCTAAACCGGGTCCGGCCCGATAACCTGATCTGCCTATCGGGATATGACCCGCTTCAAATTAAAAACTAAAATTTTAAATCTTTTTTAATTCATTATTTTAATTCTTTTTAATTCTTCTATTTTTGTATTTTCTCTTCTTCTCCCTGTTCTCTCCTTCCCGAAGCACGCCTCCCCCTTGCGCTCTCCTTCACCGAAGCTCCTCACCCGAACCGACGCCACTTAGACAAGCCCTCGCCGGCGCTCAGGACACCGCCGAGCTACCACCCAGCGTCGTCCACTCCGAACGCTACTCGTCGGCCGACCTCCCCGCCGCCGGTCGAGAGCCACACCACGGCCAAGCACCGAACAAACTAGGGCGACGATGGAAACGTGGCGAACGACTACACGGCCGACGCCCAAGGTCGCCCAACACCACTGGAACATTCCCATAGATCACGGCGTGCACGGCCGACTCGATTTCGGCCAAAAACGGGAGAATGAAAACTAGATCTCGCTTAGCATTTCGTCGAACGGGTGAAGGGGGCTCGCGAATTATGAGGTTTCCGGCTCAACTTCAACCGGGATTCTCGACGGAACTCTCGACGAACAGACAACTATACACACAGTAGCTGGACAAAGGACGGTCGGGGCTGGAGCTCGTGTGAGCTGGACGACCGCGAGCTCCGGCCCGGTACGCTCAAAAACAGGGCCAAAATAGGGTCGAGGCTTACCGGAGCTTCGGCGCGGGAAAGGAGACACGGCGGCGGGTAGTCGGCCGCGATTCAGGCGCGGTGGCCGGCGGTCTCTGCTCCGACTCTCTTCCCTCGCACTCACTCGCGGCTCTCTCGTCGGATCTCTCCCTCTCTTTCTGGATTTTTCAGCCGAAGAACCCGCCCCTTCTCGGTCCAACCTCTCCCCTTTTAAGCAGCGTCGCCAGCTGCTGCCAGCTTGCCCAGGCCGGTCGTACCGCGCGACATTTCCCCGCTGCCCGCGCTCGTCGTACGCCGTCCTTATAGAAAAAGGTTGCCGGGCTAAGTCTGGGCGCATTATTATTATTTTTAATTTGCATTAATTAAATTTTTTTAATTTTTTTTTCAAAAATTTTCTAACAGTTAATACCAATAATGCAAATTTCCTAATGTCCATATGCGATATAATTTAATAAAAATTATCTTTTGTTTGGGGATTATATATGAATTCTTAATTTCTTTGCAATTAAATTCTAAATAAATAAATAAAATTCAAGTGTCAATATATATATATATATATATATATATATATTATTTGGTCATTTAAAAGTGTGGATTATTACGGACTGACTTTCTCCCAGATCCACATGGGTTGAAAAGTGACCTGGGTTGAAGATTGGGGTTTGGTGACATCAAATTAAAGTGTGAAAAAATGCATAAAGGTTTTTTATTTTTTGGTCGGTGCATAAAGGTTTGCGCAGGAATCTAGAAATGTGATATTTTAGATTGACTAAGGTACTGCATGGTAACATTCCCAAAAATTGTTCCGGAACACTTCTGTACGGATTTTGTTCCCTAACAAAAAAGAATGTAAACGCGTTTGGTTGCGTTTCTGTTCTTTTTTTTTTGTTCCTAACAAAATAGGAACAAAAAAAAAAAAACAACAATTTGTTGTTTAACTTACTTCGGAAAAAACGAATAAACATTTTTTTCTCTCTTCTTCTTCTCTTCTTCTTTTTTTCTTTTTTTTTTTTTTTTCTTTCGCGGCCGCCGGCCCGCCATGGCGGGCGACCGCCGCCGAGGCTCGGCCTCGCCCAGATCCGGCGAGGCCGAGCGCCGCCGGCGCGAGGCTCGGCCTCGCCGGATCGGGCGAGGCCAAGCTCGCCCACCGAGGCGAGGCTCGGCCTCGCCGCGCGGCGACGCCCGCCTCGCCTCGGCCCGACGCTCGGCCTCGCCGGATCCGGGCGAGGCCGAGCTCGCCAGCCCGAGGCGAGGCTCGCCCGCCGACGCGGGCGACGCCCGCCCGCCTCGGCCCCGACGCTCGGCCTCGCCCCCAAGGCGAGGCTCGGCCTCGCCCACGCGGCGACGCCGAGCCTCGGGGGCCGGCGAGCCTCGCCGTGGCCGGGCGAGGCTACCGGCCCCGTCGGCCGGCCGGAGGTCGGTGACCGGCCGAAAAAAAAGTAAAAATAAAAAAGAAAGGAAAAATGAAAATAAAAATAAAAATGTTTAAAAAATTAAAAGAAAGAAAAAAAAGAATAAAATTTACCAAACGTGTTTCGTTCATTTTTTATTCCCGACTAAATGTTACCAAACGCGTTCTTTTGTTCAAGAAATTGTTCCCTAATGTAAACACTTTTTTTCGTTTCGTTCCGTGAACAAAAAGAGCGGAAACGTTACCATTCGCACCCTAAGAGTCAACGGCCGTGTTCACACTCTCCAGTAATCTCTTTTCTCTCTTTCCTCTTTTGCGACGTGTACAACTTGAGCACAGACCTCAATAATTTAATACATACGCGGTTTCACACTTTCTCACATGCCCTCGCCCCACAGCGCACTCGAAAACGTTCCATCTTTATTTTATATTTTTTTGCAAATATGAGCTAATTTCAGTGATTGACTTTCCATCTAAATCTTTATCCTCCCCATTTTCCTTACTTTCCCAAAGACTAAACAAATTCCTTACTCAGTTAATTATTGTTTTTCTTAAGAAAAAAAATTCTGATATTGAGCTTTTGAAAATACTCACATTAAGCTAAATGCATATAAAAAATTTTATAACTGAGAATGACGATATTCTCAACTTATGAGATAAGATTAAAGATGTTCATGGGTCTCTTTTACGCGAATGTCATATTAGCGCAATCCACACTTTTAGAAGGTTTTTTGAGTTGTCGATGAAAAGAAAATAAAAAGAGGTAAAAAGAATGATTTTTGCCATGGTGCTCAAAAAGTACTTGTCTAAGGTGGTGAATAAAAATGTTACGGATATGTATATATTGAAAATTACCAATATCTTCATAAACTCAGAAATGTTTCAGATTTTAGGCCCACTATCCAAATTGTTGGACTTATGAGTTCGGTCATTTCATGATGGTCTGGATCATATTCAGATAAATCCAATGGGGGTTTAAGTTTTTTTTTTTGGTGAAACGAAGACCATTGTTCAGAAAATTAAACCAGTCAAGTTACATCACTCGTAGTCGAAATAATATAAAGTGCATCCTTACACGCTTCGATAACATCTGGAATACTAGTGAAAATAGTAAGCTGCATATGCTGCTCCTTTCCCAATCTAGCCAGAGCATGCGGTGCTTCCGTTTGCTTCTCTGTACATATGCTCAATTCACGGTATGCCTGCATTCTTTCCTTGCAAGTTCCTGCACTCCACAAGGAGGGGTTCTATGAGAAGATTGCGAGACTGTTTGTTCTTAAGAGCATAAACAACCGCTAAAGCATTTAATTCATTATGGAAATGAAGAGCACTATTCGAAACACTAGGTCTAATTTTGCCTCCTAACGTCCAAATTTCAGCAATAAAAAGCATTCGCTCTTCCCGTGTTTCGAGGAAAACTGGCTATTCAGTTCCTCTGATGGTCTCCCACAAGAGCTCCAGTTTCTGCTTCTCCGTTCTCTACAGACATTAATTGCTCTGTCCGAGTTAAGCTTAATCCCCCCTTATTCAGGTTTCCTCCATTCCGTCCCCTGCCTCGATGAAAAGAAGAGTTATATTCCTCTTCCTAAAAGCATGGGCAAATGAAGAATAAAGAAGCAGACGCATGCAGACAAATCATATAAAGACGAAAAGGAAGTTGTGTTCGTTGTTATGTGAGTATGCTAGAATAGAATCAAAACGGAGTGCTCGTGTGAATGTGTGAGGGGTTGACCGAGAGGAATGCAAAGGAAGTTATCTTCGAAGAACACTGCAAGCATCATTGGAAGTCTGTATAGGTTTAAGGAATATTGGTTGTGAAAATAAGGAAAATAGTTTGAGCACGTAATTAAACTCCTGGCTAGCACAAACAACACAAGCATCACAAGGGGAAACTGTTGTTGGGCAAACACTTATTGACCGAGTTCCTACTTCCGAAAAATATCTGATTATAATCTGCAATTGTTCTTATACAAACACATGGTCAAGTAGCCCAATTGAACTTGATAAACAACATTTGGGATCGCGTGGCAGAAGGCTAATCTAGGGAGATCACCAAGGGAGAGCTTTACCTAGGAAAATAGCCAAGGGAGAGTCTCCAGTCCGAGCCAATCAACATATTTAGTTGAATCCACATTGATTCAAAAACTTAAGCCATTGAGTTATGAGTTAACTAGGATACATTAATTGCTCCATACTACATCAATTATCTGAGGGGAAAGTACCAAAAAAATCTTAAACCTATTACATTTATGGCAATTTAGTCTTAAATCTTTTAATTATATTAATTGAGTCATAAACCTTTCAACGATTTACCAATTGGTCACATGGATGCCATAAATGACACGCTCGGTGTTGACATGGAATTTTTTTTTGAATTTTCTAATATTTTTGTGGATAATATCATTCATTTTCGTAAAAGATATAAGCGATTATTTTTTCTTTACGGAAAATGAATATTTTGAAAATCATTCTAGCAAAAATAATTGCTTGTATCGCTTACAAAAATGAATGGTTCATGAAAATATTTAGACATAAATTATTATCGATATTGTAAATATTGTTCATTAACTAATTATTTTAGGCTATATAAGCTATTATTTTAAAGAAAATATTATCCAAAACATTTATTTTCCATGAAATAAACATACCCTAAAAAATTTGAACAATGGTCTCCTCATATACGGGCTGTTCTAACTCTGAATCCTTCGGTCACAAGCACGACACTAGAGGCTCCGATAATGTTAGTCAACTTCAAGAACGAAAGAAATGCTCTCAACTAGAACAGAAAAAAATGAAAGAGGAGATCAGGACGGCAAGTACTTAGCATCAACGAACAGCACATCAATGAAACAATCACATGATTACACATACCAGAACATACGAACAGCAAGCACACACAGTATAGATATAACCCGTAACTCTACACATCGGTACGAACACAACACAGTAACCACATCAGCAACTCAACATATTCGAAATGAACATACAACTGGTCGCGCGACATTCCCCCGCTGCCCGTGCTCGTCGTACGCCGTTCTTGTGGAGAGAAGAAAAGAAAAAGGGGCCGGGCTAAGTCTGATGTCTAGCACGGCCCTACCGCATTATTATTATTTTTAATTTGAATTAATTAATTTTTTTAAGTTTTTTCAAAAAATTTATAACAGTTAATACCAGCAATGCGGATGTTCCTAGTGTCTATATGTGATGCAATTTAATAAAAATTATTTTATTGTTTAGGGATTAAAAATTAATTCTTAATTGTTTTTGCAATTAAATCCTAAATAAATAGATAAAATTTATGTGTCAATGTATATACATATATATAATTTGAATGTACATCTTCAATAGACATTATCTCAAATTTTGAAGGCTCACATTGACATAAAACTATTAACCACAGAACACCTAGATATAGAAGGAAAAAACTACATGGTGCGAATTCGGCGGACCGAAAATGATCCAACTCTTTAGTTACCTAAATAATCTCAAGTTCATTTCGTAGAAAATAAGTGATTTTTCAAATCACTTTATTTGAATTTTACTCATGCAATTATTATTTTTCTTTAAATTTAACAAATATGTGAATAATCTTACACATTGGCTGACCAATTTCTTTTTTTTTTTTTTTTGAGGTAGAAAATCTGACTAACCCAGCCACTTCGGCCCTTAATTTTAGGTCAGGATTGCCTTGGGTCCATCTCAATTCTCTTTAGGCATGTCTACATAGATTTTTAGTTTTCTCTTTTTACTTAATTTATATATTGTGATAACACATTTTGGTCTTTTCCAGCTCGTAACACTTGATATTTTGACAATATATAGGCGTTGGTACTTAGATCATATGTAAAATTTTTCATAACCTTTTTATAAGTTGGATTATATTTAGCTTTTGGTGGAAAAATATATATTCTTTTTAACTTTTTGAATAACACAAATAGAACGGCTTTTAAAAAATTTGGGTCAATATGAATTAAAGAGTTTCAAGTATTACATTCCGCAAAGGCTTACAAAGGCATGATAAAAAGATAAATTGCTAAGACTTAAATGGAAAATCAAATATATTCATTATAACATTGGTAATCTGTTAAGTACTTGTAAAATTTCGAAGAAGTTGGTGACTTGCTAATTTGATTTGATATGTGGAAGCCAAGAAAAAAAGGTGGAGCGAGGGCCATTTCTGCGATCCCGTGCTTTTTGCGCACGACAACTTTGTCATGTTTCTCTTTAGCCGTTGGATTCAAGTGGTTTAATATCAGCCGTTCGATTAATATGTGTTGTCAGCGTTTCTGGATCACTCCCGCTGGTGGAAAACTCGTGGAATTGCCCACTCAAAGGTACCAAAACCACGGCATTGCCCTTCCCTTGTTTATCGCCTACTTCAATTTTTCTTCCACCATCCCCTTCTTTCCAAACAACATACGTTAATAAAATTTTTAACCAGTACATTAACATTGTCGCAGTTTCTTTATATAAGCTGGTTTTTATAGAATGACACATATTCAATTTTTATTTTTAGCATGTAGATATATTTCATAAATAGTTTATGCTCCCATTCTTAGATTATCCGTATTAAAAAAGAAAAGGCATACATTGACCATGTATGTAATATGTATTCTCTTCCAAGGGCTTTTATTTTGTACAATGGCAAAATAATTTTTTTTTTTTGCACAAATAGGTTTTAGATAATTTTTTTGGCACAAATAATTAAGATATATATATATATATATGTATGTATGTATGTATGTATGTATGTATATGTATGTATAAATAGTTGGCGATGTTTATCGCCTACCAAGGGGCCATGACTTCAATATTTATTGACTTGTGTAGTGACTACTCACTGGCCGGTGACCCCACTTGTCATGATTTTAAGCAGTCATCCCATCTTTTATTTAAGAATGGTATCACGAGCATGTGCCTTTAGCCAATAATAATAATAATAATAATAATAATAATAATAATAATAATAATAATAATAATCACCTTTTGTTTAAGAATGGTATTGGGGAGCATCCACATTATTATTATTTTTTAACAAAAAAATATTTGTTGTTTCCAGCGGTCTCTGACTTGAGTTGCATCAATCAAGGGCACTCGCATGTTAGATTTGTAAATTTTCTCCTCTCTTTTTGCTTCATATTTTTTTTAAAATAAAAAAAGGGATATACCTAAAGTGATTGTCCATCTGTATGTTCTTCAATTTTTCAACACCATCCATGTGTTTGCTTTTATCATAAGTTAACTGTGATAAAAAAAACTATTAAACTCAAGTGACTTGATAACTCTAGTTCCAATTTAATACTGTATCATGTTTGTATGGAGAACTAAGTGTTCATCGTCGATTCATAAATAGATGATAAAAGAGTCGCTTTTCTCTTGAGCCACCAAAAAAGGCTAGCATGGCTTGAATGACATTAGTAAAAGGAAGGATAGAGCCTTCAATTAACTGGTTGTTATGATTATAAGTAGCCCATCTTTTGCAAGCCTTTAGTCATATAATTCATCAACAAACTGAGCACCTCACTTTTGTCAAGCACAAAAACAAAAGTAAAGACCTCCTATTTGATGACTCTATCTCTATTTCTTACTATGGAGTTCATTCCATCCCCTAATAGTTGACACCATGATCAAGTTGAGTCATTGCCAAGTTAAGTTGCTTCTTGAGCTTGCGAAAGCTATTTGGTTGACTTAATTTACAAGCCCTTAGTTGTATAACTCATTAGCAGAATGAGCATCTCACTTTTGTCTAGCCCAAAAGCAAAAGCAAAAAACCTCAATTTGATGACCTTGTGCCTCTTTCTTACTATAGAGTTCATTCCATCCATTGACAATTGAAACCAATTTACTTATATAACTCATTAGGAAAATGAGCACCTCCCTTTTTTCAAGCCCAAAAGTAAAAGTAAAGAATTGCACCTAGGCAACTTTGTCCCTCTTTCTTACTATAGAGTTCATTTCATCCCATGACAATTGACACCTTGATCAAGTTGAGTCTTTACCAAGTTAAGATGCTCCTTGGGCTTGGGAAAGCTATTCGGGCAACATAATTTGCGAGCCTTTAGTCGTGTAATTCATCAACAAAATGAGCACCTCACTTTTTTTAACCACAATAAAGAAAGTAAAGAACTTTAATTCGATGACTCTATATCTCTTTCTTACTATAGAGTTCATTCCATCGCTTGATAGTTAACACCATGATCAAGTTGAGTCTTTACCAAGTAAAGTTGCTTCTTGGGCTTGGGAAAGTTGGTCGGGCAAGTTCATTTGCAAGCCTTTTTTTTTTTTGTCAAACATTTGCAAGCCTTTAGTCATATCATTCATCAGCAAAACGAGTGCCTCACTTTTGTCAAGCCCAAAAGCAAAAATCAAAAACTTCAATTTGATTACTCTGTCCAGCCCTTCACAATTGGCACCATGTTCCAGTTGAGTCTTTACCAAGTTAAGTTGCTCTTTAGGCTTGGAAAAGCAACTCATACAACTTAATTTGCAAGCCCTTCATTGTATAATTAATCAACAAAATCAGAACCCCACTTTTGTCAAGCACATAAAAGAAAGTGAAGAGCTTCTATCTGACGACTCTATCTCTGTTTCTTAAAATAGAGTCCATGCCATTGCTTGACAGTTAACACCATGATCAAGTTGAGTCTTTATCAAGTTAAGTTGCATCTTGGGCTTGGGAAAGCTAGTCAAGCAAGTTCATTTGCAAGCCTTTAGTCATATCATTCATCAGCAAAACTAGTGCCTCACTTTTGTTAAAGCCCAAAAGCAAAAGTGAAAAACTTCAATTTGATTTCTTTGTCTCTCTTTCTTACCATAGAGGTCATTCCATCCCTTCACAATTGACACCATGATCCAGTTGAGTCTTTACCAAGTTAAGTTGCTCTTTAAGCTTGGAAAAGCAACTCATACAACTTAATTTGCAAGCCCTTCATTGTATAATTAATCAACAAAATGAGAACCTCCCTTTGTCAAGCATAAAAAAGAAAGTGAAGAGCTTCTATTTGACGACTCTATCTCTCTTTCTTACTATAGAGTTCATGCCATTGCTTGACAGTTAACACCATGATCAAGTTGAGTCTTTATCAAGTTAAGTTGCTTCTTGGGCTTGGGAAAGTTGGTTGGGCAAGTTCATCTTCAAGCCTTTAGTCATATCACTCATCAGCAAACGAGTGTCTCACTTTTGTCAAGCCTAAAAGCAAAAGTGAAAAACTTCAATTTGATTACTCTGTCCCTCTTTCTTACTATAGAGGTCATTCCATCCCTTCACAATTGACACCATGATCCAATTGAGTCTTTACCAACTTAAGGTTCTTCTTGAGCTTGCAAAAGCTATTTGGGCAACTTTATTTGCAAGCCTTTAGTCACATAACTCATAAGAAAAATGAGCACCTCACCTTTGTCAAGCCCAAATCCAAAAATAGTAAACTTCAATTTGATGACTCAGTGCCTCTTTCTTGCTATAGAATTCATTTCATCTCTTAACAACTGGCACCATGATCAAGTTGAGTTTTTACCAAGTTAAGTTGCCCCTTGGGCTTGGAAAAACAATTTAGGCAAATTAATTTGCAAGCCTTTAATCGTATAATTCATCAACAAAATGAGCACCTCACTTTTGTCAAGCACAAAAAAGAAAGTAAAGAACTTCTACTTGATGACTCCATCTCTCTTTCTTGCTATGGAGTTCATTCCATCCCTTGACACTCGACACCATGATCAAGTTGAGTCATTACCAAGTTAAGTTGCTTCTTGGGCTTGCAAAAGCTATTTGGGCAACTTAGTTTGCATGCCTTTAGTTATATAACTCATTAGTAAAATGAGCACCTTACTTTTGTCAAGCCCAAAAGCAAAAGTAAAAACTTCAATTTGATGGCTCTGTCCCTCTTTCTTACTATAGAGTTCATTCCTTCCCTTGACAGTTGACACCATGATCAAGTTGAGTCTTTACAAAGTTAAGTTGCTCCTTGGGCTTGGAAAAGCAATTTAGGCAACTTAATTTGCAAGCCTGTAGTCATATAATTCATCAACAAAATGAGCACCTTACTTCTGTCAAGTACAAAAAAGAAAGTGAAGAATTTCTATTCGATGACTCTATACCTCTTTCTAACTATAGAGTTCATTTCATCCCTTGATAGTTGACACCATGATCATGCAGAGTCTTAGTTGACACTATGATCAAGTAGAGTCTTTACTAAGTGAAAAATTGTTTCTCGGAATTGTTCCGGGAGCAAGAAACAACTTTTTTCTATTTCTTATTTTTGTTCCAAATTTCTTTCCGAGAACAAAAAAATAGATGTTTTGTTCCCGGGAACAAAAGTTTTACAAAACTAGTTTCTGTCCTTTTTTTGTTCCTCGGAACAAAAATACAAAAATTTTTGTTCCGGGAAACAGAAACAAAAATAAACAAACAGGCCCTTACATTTCCTAGGATGCTCATTCCTTCCTTTTATACAACTACCTCCCTTAAAGTAAAGGTGAGCCTCTACAATTACAGCTAGCTAGCACATCTTTTTTTCTTTTTTCCCACTTTATAGCGGTTGGATTACTTGAGTGTAAAGTAGTCTAATCCTAGGAATATAGGCTAGCCTATATCGATAGGCAAGCAATCCCACGCTTTCGTGCCACAAATCATTAGGTTCAGTTCCTACCGATGGAACCATTACTTTAAGGTGACTTCATCACTTTTTGTTACAAATGAGCTCATTCCATCCCTTTACTTCATGATCAAGTTGAGTCTCTACCAAGATAAGTTGCTTCTTTTCTTGAGCTCCAAAAAGCTATGCAAGCAAAATTTAATTTGAAAGCCCTTAGCATTATAAAGCTCCCAGCAAAATGGGCATATCACCTTCATCAAGCCCATAGCAAAAGTAAAGAACTTTAATTTGATTTAAGGCAGAATCTTTCTAAAGTACAGCTTTCAACCAAAATTAGTTATGCAATGGAAATTTTCCATTTGCTAGTTTTCATCTCTAAACTTCTCAATGAAATACGTTCGGTAGAAATTTTTGGTTGCTTTTCTAAACTTTGAACCTTAAAACCGAAAACGACCAAACCCTTTTTTTTTGTACGGTACACCAAAAAAGTTTTTCTGATTTTCATTCCCATTGAAAACTCTTGTTTTTTTTCCTCACCAAGTATGTTATCAAGATAATAGAAGATGTAAACAAAAAACAGATTTCATTAGAACATTTTTGTGAGCTAAATACTTTAGGGGAAATTGTCTAATATGTCCTAAATCTATGATGCGGATGCCTATTTTACCAATTTAGTTGTAAACATTCGCAAAATTCTAATGTAGTCAATCCAGCCTATTTTCGCAGAAAATCTTCTTTTTGAAGCTTGCTCTCATGACTGGCACTTCGTAGCACCTACAGAGATGACGCACACACCTTCCTGCAGAGAGAGAGAGAGAGGGATTGAATAACTCATAGAGACCGGTTCTCTGCCCCTCCTGAGCTCCACCTTCCTCTCCTTACGATGGACACGCCAACAGTCTCTCTCTGGCTTTTTTTTTTTTTTTCTCTGTGGGCTGGGTCCCCCTCTTGTGGGCCCAGATAAAATTATAAAAGAAAAGAGGAGTCAAAAGTCAAAAAGCAAAAAGAACAAAAGAAGAGAGTTGCTTCGTGCGAGTGAGCCCGAGAGAAGGGGACAGAGAAAAACAGAGTACACCGAGAGCGGGGCACCGAGAAGGGAAAAGAGGGCTGCTACTTTGCTGTCCGATTCTAAGGCCAAATAATGACGGAATTGACTCAAATTTGAATACGTTGTTCACGCAACCAAGGGTCACGAGTTGATCAGTTTCATTCGTTGAGAATCACCTCTGATTTCTCCAATTATAGTTAGAGTTTTTTTATTCTATTTATGTTAATCCATATTTATGGTGAGGAAATATGATTGTATTGTTAATATTAAGTCCTTAGTATGTGACTAAAAATAAATATTTTATGTATTCTACTATTCTTGATGATTGAGAAAGTTTTCAAGTGGTCCATGATTTTTCCCACATTAAATTTTCACGTAAAAACTTGGTGTTGTTTTTAGTTTTGTTTCCTTATCATTTTGGCATTATATTTACTTATTATAAGGTTGTATTGGCTGGTTGTTACTGGGGCTAAGTCATTTTTGGTCTGTTTAGTTTCAGGGGACAAATTAATCCTGAAATGGGTTAAATTCTTGATGAATTGCTGCCCGTTCTCCCCAACACTCTCGAGCTCTCCATCAGCATCAAGGAGCTCTCATGATTCTTCTCCCTCGCCTCTCCGAGCTCCCTCACTGTAA
Organism: Eucalyptus decipiens; assembly: GCA_014182575.1. Classification (NCBI taxonomy): domain Eukaryota; kingdom Viridiplantae; phylum Streptophyta; class Magnoliopsida; order Myrtales; family Myrtaceae; genus Eucalyptus; species Eucalyptus decipiens. Next base: position 52,330,242 of record CM024611.1, on the reverse strand, counting down.
AACAAGCTGAGCTACCAAAACAATGTCGTCACTGTTGCCTGACACCTACTCGACTTCAGGCAATCGCGAGTGTCGGCTCTGATGAGTTCAGTCTGGAGGCCCTGTTTTCTGGGTGTTGAATTTGCGGAAAGTGATAAAAGTATAACTCACAAAAACTCACTTTCCTTCTTGCCATATTTTTCTCACGCCACAATACAACTCTCGGAGCAAACTAGCTCCTACAATACTCGAAGTACATTGACTCCTACAAATACACTTAACTCTTTTTATCTTCATTTCACTCACGGACTGACTCCCATGTCTGTATCTGCGAGACCCTATATCCTGGAGCTTTCTCTGGCCTGTTTAATTTCCTCCCATCTCTCTACGTCGACTGTTCCATGATTGTAGACCAACTTGCTCCTTAAGGAAAGTCAACAAAAGACACAAAAGCCACCGTTTACAGCTGTTCAGGAAGCCGGCAAAAGTGGCTCCTAATCTGGACAAGTTTAGAGAGAGAGAGAGAGAGAGAGAGAGAGAGAGAGAGAGAGAGAGAGGCGGTGCAATATGACAAGAATCGTGAAAATGGAGAGGAATTTTTTGTATGCTGTATATCTCTACCTTCAATGTACAAGTATATGACTATATTTGTACTACAGTAAATGAATCAAAAAAATATTTACACAATATTGATTTTCCTAAAGTAAATCATATCTACAATTATCTATGATTTGCTGAATCAATCTTCTGACAAAATTAGATTCTTTCTCCAACACTCCCCCTCAAGCTGGCGACTTATAAATGTTGAAGGCGCCAAGCTTGCTTAATAGATATCTGTGCTGTCTTTGGCATAAGGGCTATCTACAAGTTGTTCCACAGTTGTGATTCCTTCCTGAATTTTCTCTCAAGTAAAATGACAGTCAACCTCGATATGCTTTGTTCTTTCATGAAAAACTGAATTTGTAGCCAATTTAAGAGCTACATCATTGTCACAAAACAATTCACTTGCATCGTTGATTTGCACACCCAGATTTGAAAGTAATCCTCAAATCCAAACTATTTCGCACCTAGTTTTTGCCATGGCTTGATATTCTGATTCAACTGACGACAATAAAACAGTTGATTGCTCCTTTGTCTTCCATGAAATTAAAGACTTTCCCAGCTTAATACAGAAACTAGTAATGGATCTTCTTGTCATTGGACAAGTGGCATAATCTGTGTCACAATAGGCCGTCATATTTATGTTGCAGTCTCAAGATAACAGAATTCCAAGTCTCGGCCATCCTTTCAAATACTTCACAACCTTCAATGATGCGTCCATATGTAATTACTTTGGGTTGTGCATAAACCGACTGAGTATTTGTACTGCATAACATATATCAAGCCTAGTCATGGTGAGATAAATCAATTTTCCAACGAGTCGCTGATAACTTGATGGATCCTTGAGTAATGGATCGTTATTTGGGGAAGGAGAGCTCGCATTATATTCATAGGTTGTCAATTTGACATTTTGCTAAATAGGTATAGCGGCTGGTTTGCATCCCGATAATCATGCATCCAATATGATTTCCAAGACAAATTTTCGTTGACTGAAACAAATTCCCTCATTGGATTGAGCTATCTCAACACCAAAAAAATATTTGGGAGGTCCCAAATCCTTAATATGAAAGGTCATATGGAAATGTTCCTTGAGCTTCCGAATTGCGACATTATCATTTCCCATAATAAGTATATTATCGACATAAATCAATAAGTAGATCGATGAAGTACCTGTGGTCCATGTGAACAATGCATAATCATACTTGGAATGTACAAAACTTGCATTTGTGAGTGCTGCAGTAAACTTTACATACCATTGTCGAGAAGCCTGTTTGAGTCCATAGAGGGATTTACAGAAACGACATACTCGAGACTCCCCTTGTCTACGTAATCTCGGTGGAAGTTCCATGTAAATTTCTTCATCTAGGTCTCCATGAAGAAAGGCATTATTCACATCCATTTGGTGTAGGTTCCAATTACGCATTGCAGCAACAAATAGAAAATTACGAATAGTCACTTCTTTAGCAACAATAGAGAATGTCTCATGATAATTAAAGCCTTCACGTTGTGTAAATCCCTTAGCGACGAGTTGAGCTTTGTACCGCTCAATTGAACCATCTGCCTTATTTTTTTTATTTTGTAGACCCATTTGCAGCCAATGGGTTTTCTATGAGAAGGCAAGGGAACGACATCCCGAGTGTCATTTGCCGTAAGAGCAGCTAATTCTTCCTTCATAGCTTTTTGCCATCGAATATCACGCACCGCTTCCTCATAGGAAGATGGTTCCTATTCTTCAGATATTCTACTAATGTAGCACATGTGTTCTGGCAATAATTTACTGAAGGAAGCATAAGAGGACACTGGATATTGCGTACCTGGTGTTTCCAAGGTTGGACAAGTGTAGTCTTTTGTCCATGTTGGAGGTCGCACTTCTCGTCTTGAATGTTTGGGCATTGGAACTGGTGTTTGTTCAACAATTGGTGATGAGGAGGACCCATTATCATTTTGCTAAGGTGATGAAATGGTGGATCTATTCATCATGGGGGAAGACTCAGGAGATCCAGTAGAGAAATCAAGAGATTCGACGGGTGCCGTTACAGGGCATGATCCAGAGCACAACTGATCCGGTGCAACCCAAAAATATTGTGTCTTCATAGATTTATCCTCCACCCATAAGAATTGTTGATGATTCGATATTGATATTGGCGGCTCATGTGTAGACGCCATCTCTTGGAAAGGGAATACATCTTCATGGAAAACAACATCTCGGCTAACAAAGAAGTGACTTGTAGACATCTCCATAACTCGATAACCCTTTAGCAAAGCTGGATATCCCATAAAAATGCATTGAAGAGCACGTGGACCCATTTTATGGTGACGTCTCATATTTGTCACATAGCAAAGACAGCCAAATACCCGAAGATGACCAATCGTCGGTTCTTTGCCAAAAAGCATTTCAAAAGGGGTGCATCCTTCTAATATTCTAGTTGGCATGGGATTAATTAAATAGGTTGCCGTGACCATACAATCTCCCCAAAAACATTCAGGAATGGAAGCTTCATATTTTCATGCTTGAGCAACTTCTAAAAGATGTCAATGTTTACATTCGACAACACCATTATGCTAGGGAGTGTATACACAAGAACTCTCATGAAGTATAACTTGAGAGGATAGGAAAGATTGACATTCATGAGAGAAAGATTCACTGCCATTATCTGTTCGAATCCTTTGAACAGTTTTATTGAATTAATTTTTAATCATGGACAAGAATTTCGATAAATGTGAAAAAGTCTAATTCTTGGATTGCATGAGAAATATCCTAGTAGCACGAGAATAATCATCAACTATGATGAGAAAAAAAGGGGATCCATCACGGTGTGGTGTATGGTAAGGACCCCAAATGTCCATATGAATTAATAAGGAAGTACTGGTGGCATGAGATATGCTATTTGAAAATGGTGCTCGTGTTTGTTTTGCCAAAGGGCATATTTTACAATTAGGACAAGGAAAACGAGCACTATGACCTAAACACTTATGAGAAAGGGAAATTTTATTTCTGGTGATAGCATTACAAGATATGGATAAATCAAAATTTCCAGGAAAGTTGACCCAAAAATAGAGCCCTTGTTCCATTCTACCCAAGTCCATAAGTTTCCCAGTCGAAAGGTCCTAAAAAGAACAATTTTCAAAATTGAAATGGGCTTGACAATGATTGTCCTCACAAACTTTGGAAACAGATATGAGATTGAATTCAAACTTAGGAATGTACAACACATTTCTTAGGACAATATTTTTGCTAAGGTATACAGTCCCAATTTTTCTAACATCAGTGACAGTTCTGTTTGGAAGCCGAACAAATATGGAGGATTTAGGCTTTGTATGGACATCATAAAATAAACATTCATTGCAAACTATGTGGTCATTGTGACCTGTATCAATAATTCATGCATCAACTGGAATATTCTTAGTTTCGCATAATGAAGTACTTGAAAAATTGGCATTCTTGTCAACTGTCCTCAATTGATTTAGTGCCTTCATAATTTGCTCATACTGATCCTGGGTAAGTGGCTAATGAGCTGGATCATTTCCATGTGCAAATACCTGATGAGTAAAAAATTCTTTCCCTTTCTTTTTTTTTTTTTTTTACAGCAGGCTTACCATGTAATTTCCAACATGTTTCAATAATGTGATGCAAGCGACGGCAATATTCACAATACTTACCCTTGAATTTAAAATTTTGTCCTCCCCCTCTAGATGATGACGTGGCGCCATAAGGACCATTTGATTTAGCACCATATGGCAGTGAATAGGAGCCGTCGGATCCATGTGGATGCCGCTGATCTAGACCGTCGGATCGCACAACATAAGGGTCATTAGATCCGTGTGGACGACGCTAATTTGGACCATTCGATCGTACAACATAAGGACCGTCAGATCCTCTTCCACACTTGTATTCCCCACTGTCCGTTCGAAATGCATGGGTACCGTCTGATCCTTGCTTTTGATCTTGACCGTTGGATTGGTAAATTCTAGGGTTTTCAAAGAAGTCTTCTTCTTCCCCTATCACTTGGGCTACTCCCGAACGCAACCTAGAGCTACATGCTCGCTACAGCGTGCGAGATCCGCTATGAGAGCGGCTCGAGTTCTTTGCCGGCATTGCAAGCACAATGCTCTCTCCTCCCCTTTCTTGTCCAGTGGTCGCGAGGCGCTAGTTTTCTTCTTGGGCAGCATGCTGAAATATGCAGCCGAGCAACGGCACTGGCTCCATGGTGAGGATATGTGAGCGGAAAGGTATTCAACTATCATTTAGGGCTAATCGGAAGCAGGTTACTTTCTCTCTTTCCTTAATTTCTCTGTATTGCTTGATTGTTGACTCTGAGCCTTCGAGCTGCTCCTCCGTGGCTTCGAGCTTGTTCCAAAATGCTGATAGGCGGTTGAAGCAAGCGGTAACTGAGAGGTTCCCTTGCTTCCATTCCGCGAGGGCTTGAGTCAAAGAAAAGACTTTAACCCGATCAAGTTTCCCATACATTTCCCTAATGTTTTCCCACATCGTTTTTGCGTCTTTTGTAGGAGGAAGTCCCGCGGCGACCTCTGTTGTTACACAATTCCCAATCCAGGTACGTACCAAGAAGTTGCACCTCCGCCAGTGGCATTGCATGCGGTCGTCGGCTAGAAGAGGGATGGATCCGTCAAGGAGTCCATCCTTGTCTTTTGTGACGAGGGCTCGGCGGAAGTCCCTTGCCCAAGTCAAATAATGGTCTGGTCCAGCAAGTTGAATCTTGATTAACTTCAATTCTGGCCCATCAGCTAGTGAAGTATAAAGCGGGTCACCGAGTTCTGGGCGGCCGGCGATGGTCGAAAATAAGAGTGGTACAAACCCAGGTGAAATGTTCGGGTAAGGGTTTGTAGCCATTCCACCCAGAACAAATTCGGGTCTTTGACTCGGGGAGACGAAATCTAGATCTCTAGTTGGGTTCGGTTGTTGTTGTGGACCATAGTTAGCCCATTGACTAGTTCCAGCGGCTCACGGCCCCTGAATAGGAACCCATGGCATGTATAGCCATTGGATTGAAGCTGGAAACTGGCTAGTGATTGGAGCCACTGGGTGTTGAGCAGTTTGCTCAACTTGTTCTGAGACTTGGTTGGATATATCATCAGATGCAGGTAGAATTTCTTTGCCGTCTGGGTTCTGCATGTTGGAGGTAGCATTGAATTCCTTTCGACGTGCTGATTTTGTTTTGCAGGTACTGATTTGCAACAACAAACCAGAAAACAATCGAAGGCAGTCCAAAAATTACGGAAGGCGGATCAAGAACAAGGCTTTGACCCTTTTTTGAGATGATGAAAAAAGAGGGGAATTCTCACTCAGTGTGTCAATTTGTTTTGTAGGTGAGGCGTTGCAACAACAAAGTTGAAAAACAATCGAGGGCAATTCGAATGATTTTGCGGAAGCTATATCAGAACTGATTGCTCTGATACCATGACAAGAATCGTGAAAAATGGAGAGGAATTTTTTGTATTATTTATTTCTCTACCTTCAATGTACACGTATATGACTATATTTGTAGTACAGTAAATGAATTAGAAAATATTTACACTATTAATTTTCCTAAAGTAAATCATATCTACGATTATTTATGATTTGCTGAATCAATCTTCAGACTAAATCAGATTCTTTCTCCAACACAATATCAATATCGGATTTTATATTTTCGTCGTTCGGGAGCTTGCTCTTCTCATTCAAACCTTTATTCATCCATTCATGAAGTTCCACCGCTCGTCCCATGCCTTAGTGACTGCCATGGAAGCGCTGGTTTCGCCTAAAAGTGCCCTTGCCGAGACGGACTTGACAGCTCCCTGTTTTGGCGTTTTTCCTTGATTCAAGTCTTCCGCTAGCGACTTGATTTTCTGCTCTGTATCTGAGTCGCTACTGCTGTGGTTCGCCGTGTTGTAGATAGAATATGAACGCCCGGCTTGCCACTGTCGCTGATTGCTCAAAACTGAACATTCACTGGGATGGAAAGCAAGAGCCAAACCAAATCTGGAGAGAAATAGAAGATACGAGGACAAAATAACACATAAAGAAAACAGGGAGAGTGAGAGCCACGAAAATTCATAATCACTTGGTGTTTACGAAACCCCGCTAGAATTTCTGTTTTGTCTGAGCCTCAGATGGTTGGTCATGGCTGTAGAAGCTCCAATACAAGTAGTCTACCTTGAATACTTTTCGGCCGTTGATAAAATCGCTATTTGTTTTTTGCCACTGTATATTAGTAGGCTATTCAGTCAAGCCAAATCACGTCTTGTTATTGTAGAGCCTATAAAATCGAGCAGTGGCTTCCATAGCATGTTGCCAACATCAACTCGCTTCAATACCATCAGGCCGTTTTTTGTTCCGTTTAATTTTCAAAGTTGATCACATGTGTTAGAGAAATCCCTTATAATGTTTTGAAGATGACAAAATAAATCAAAGGCTACTAACGTGTTTAATGATTAAGTAATAGACTATGCAGATGATAGAACGTATAAAGGATATTGTCAGAGTCTATACTTGAAAAAACCAGAAGGCAGACTTTATGATGGAGCTGAACTTATTCAAACTGACGTTCAAATTGTAAAGTCTATTGCACTCATACTCTACTTTAGACAGACACCCTCAGACTTTACGTCCAGAACGAGACACAAGTTCAGAACGAAGCAAATTTGGAACAAGATAACTCGACAGAACATAACACAAACCCTAAATGTATAACGGCTAGTGATATGGTTTAGATTCTACATCAAAATTAATTTGATTGACTCATTCTAATTGATTGACAATTGGATCTTGAAGACAAGAACTTTCTATGATGAAAAAGCTCTACTTATGGAAACAAAGATTCTATTTGTATAGACGATCATAATCAATTTGGGATTCTACTTCTATCACTCAACGGCTACCAAATCTTCTCGATACAGATCTGTCCAATGGGTAGATTGGAAGACGATCCTCAAGATATTGTCCAACGACTAGTTTGAAAGTGGAGGACTATTTAAGAAGACCAAGGACCAATGAGCAAATAAAAGACGGAGCGTAGAATTTATAATTCCAAAGTCTGAGCGACTTTCGATCATACACTTGTCTCTTGTGAGCTTAAATGTTTGTGATTGTGAGAGAAATACTAAAAGAGTGACTTAGTGAGATAGTGTGATCTACTACTAAGTGTTTGCAATCAAAGTTGTAATCTCTTGTTGATTGTATTGTGGAATTCAGCTAGAAGGCTGTTAGCGTGGGAGAGTGGACGTAGGCTTAATCTAAGCCGAACCACTATAAATCTTGTGTTCTTATTCTCTTCCCTGGACTATTTTATTTTGTTCGTAGTTCTATTTAACTACTAAAGTCTAAACTCGCTCAAAGTCTGTGATTCTTCATACTCAGTTTCAAAAGTCTATAGGTTAAAAGTAAAGGTTTTCACTACATTTTGCAGAATATGTTTTTACATCTATTCACCCCCTCTAGGTGTTCATACTAGCACTTTCAACATGTCCAGATTTTCATCTCACTATGCTTTCCCTTCTTTGGTTAGCCGAAGTTGAAGAGAACGCCAGACATCACGGATGATGAAATGAGCGACATTTTGCTGCCACTACCATCCAAATCACAGGCTCGGTTTCCGTGCATGTCGAAATCCCGAAACACTAAGCTCACTGACCCCTCCTCCTTCAGGTCCTATCAAAATCTAGAGAATATTCGATTTTGCCTTACTATCATTTCATCAATTGCTAGTAGTTTTTATCATAATCTTTTTCAATCGCACATAAAGGTGCATTGAAAAAACCAGTGAGTTGTACCCAATAAAACAGCGGTATCAATTCCTGTAATGGGATTGAATCATAGGCAGAGAGCACCTGGGGACGATTTGATTCAGCTCTAGAGAACGCAACACAAAATCAAGAGACCTTGGCTGAAAGCATATCCAATAGAGAAGACAAATGACGGAGGGGATGATCTGTTCGCTTCCCCCATCTCTCTGGATGATCCGTTCGCTTCCCCCGTCTCTCTGGAGAGTATCGTCTGTTATGCCATTTCACTTTCTCAGTGGAGCTAGGCTCAACCTCTGGGAGAGATTGCTATGCAAATGTCAGCACTTCTATTGATTTTCTACTCAAATGTATTTGATACGGACGACTCATAAGATCAGACACGTCCGCCTGCTCTTTTTCTATCTGGAGGTACTCCGGTGGAATTGAACTACATGCCGACTTGGGTGTGTAGGATCTTGCCAGAGAGCATTTATATATTTATATAATTTTGATCACCTTAGGTTCACTCTTTTCCCAGTTTAGCGCTTAAGTTGCTTGCGCTAATAATACTTGCGAATGAGGCGCTCTTTGGTTTTTTTCATTTGTTGGGGAAATCCTCTTGAAGTATTTTGAAGCTGACAAAACGTTTCCATCAGTCTAGTCTGAAGGTTTGCAGACTCTGCTATTTAAAGTCTGAAGACCTCCGGACAGCCAGACTCAAAACTCAAAGTCTATCCTCATTGACAGTCTCTAATCCGTTGAAGAAAGGTTACCCAGAACTGGATGTTTTGTTAAGGGCTTGACCTTATCAACTGGAGAAGATCTCGTGGCTGGAATAGACACAACGGAATCCTTTGATTAATCGAGATTGACTTGAAGATTAAGGAATCAATGATTGCCTAAATATTCTTGGAAGGTTCTACTTATGGAAATCGAGATCCTAATTGTATGGGCGAACATGATTGATGGGCTATCGACACGTTCCTTTAATAGCCCGAATGATCTTCCTAATTGATTCCATCCAACGGGTAGATTGGAGGAATTCCTTTGGTAAGTGCCAACGGGTATGATGGCATAAAGGAGTATATAAGGAAGACGTTCTAAGTTGTTGAGGTGTGCGCGATAGAAGAATTCCAAAGTCTGGAACTCCCTGTTGTTTAGACAATTCCTTTGAGCGAATACTTGTATACAAAAGAGAGTCTATATTTGTGAGAAACCTTGAGGAGGTGTGATAGAACATCTACACTTTGTGGAATCAAGGAAAAGCCGAGAGTAACTTCTCTTTTGTTCATAGTGAAATCCAGCTGGTGGGTGTCGGTGCGGAAGAGTGGACGTAGGCTTGGAATAAGCCGAACCACTATAAACCCTGTGTTCAATCTTCTCTTCCTTACTCTCTTTACTTTGATCGTAAATCATTTTGTGAACTCCTTTCTATCGGCTGCCTAGAATCGCCTCCGTATCTTGATAAATTGTTTGTGCACCTATTCACCCCCCTCTAGGTGCTTATACTAGCTATCTCAATTGGTATCAGAGCTCGTGTACTCACTTTGTTTGAAGTGTTTTACTTCAGAGTTAAAGATCCATGGCTAGTATGTTGGCTCCTGTGGCTGGTAGAAGGGCAAAGCAACACCGAGACCACCTTACTTTGATGGAAAGGATTACAACATATGGAAAAACAAAATGAAGGCATTCTTAAGATCAAAGGATCCTCTGGAATGGGACGTTGTAGAAAAAGGAATCATTCCTAAAGCTGCATCTGTCTTAGAAAGAGGAAAGGACACTGTTGAGTCCAGCGAAATGAGTCAGGAAGAGATAATCAAGAGACAAGCTCTTGATGCAAAAGCAATTTACTCTTTATATTGTGCTTTATCACCTACTGAATATAACAGAATATCTTCTTGTGATACAGCCAAAGAAGTCTGGGGTAGATTACACATTACCTATGAAGGAACCGATCGAGTGAAAGAGACAAGAATCAACATTCTTCTCGGTCAATACGAAGCCTTCAGAATGAAATCAGGAGAATCTATAACTGACATGTTTAGTCGTTTTACAGAAATTGTGAATGGTCTTGAAAATCAAGGTCAACCAATTTCTGATCCCATGAAAGTAAACAAGCTACTGCGTGGACTCTCCAAGGATTGGAATCATATTAAGACCTCAATCAGAGAGACTCAAAGAATCATGCCACTGTCTATCGATGAGCTGGTTGGGACCCTTCAGTCTTATGAAGTGGAACGAATCAATGAAGACGAAGATCCCAAAGGTAAGAAATCAATTGCATGAAAATCTAATGATGATTCTGATGTAACAGATTCTGAAGACGACATGGATGATGAAGAACTTGCTCTCATGATAAGAAGATTCAGAAAGCTGAACAGAAAATGAAGAAGATTCAATTCAAAGAAACAAAGTTTTCAAAAGCAACAGACCAAGTCGGCTGAAGATGATGAATCAAACAAAGATGTAGTCTGCTTTGAATGTAAGAAAAAGGGACACATTAGACCCAACTGTCCTCTTCTAAGGAAGAAGAAAGGAAAAACTGAAAGATATCGAAAAGCTCTCAAAGCTGAAACCTGGAGTGATACAAAGTGCGAAAATAGTGAAGATGATTATGCAAACATATGTCTAATGGCACAATCAGACTCAGAATCAAACTCCGAGACTAATTCAGACTCAAAAAGTGAATTCGAAGTAAGTAACTTCAAAATTCCTTTTAAAGTTTCAAAATACATTGATGAATTATGTTTTAGTCTTAAAACTTCTCTTAAAAGAATTTTTGAACTCAAAAAGGAAAATTCTGCTTTAAAATAACAAGAGAATGTTTTGAAAGAAAAAGTGAAATGCTTAGACCGGGATGTTTCTTCTCTCAAAGAAAGTGAAGATAATCTTTTGAAAGAAAATGCATTTCTGAAAAATGATATTTCAAATATTTCCAAAAGATTTTCTCTAGGATCTGAAAAACTGGAGAAAATACTTTCTATTCAAAGACCTTATTTCAATAAATCTGGTTTAGGAATGACTGCTGAAACCATTCCTTTAATCGATTTTCCTAAAGTAAAAGAAAGAATTAAACAAAGACCAACAAGGAATGCTTACAAAAATCATTTTGAAAGGACCTTTGTAAAACCAGTAGGTCGCAATGCTCTTAGATGTTCAAAATGCAATAATGCAGATCATTTTGAGAAAGAATGTCCTATGGCTTGGAGACCTGTCAATAAAGTTTGGGCAAAAACTGTATATCAGACTAACTCAGAAGGACCCAAGAAAATATGGGTATCAAAGAAAGCTTGAGCTTCCTTTTAAATGCAGGTCACTATCAAGAAAAAGGTGAAATGGTACCTGGATAGTGGATGCTCGAGACACATGACAGGAGATTCAAATTGTTTCATAAAGCTTGTTCAAGTGAATGGTGGAAAAGTCTCATTTGGAGGAAACAACAAAGGAAAAATAGAGGGATTTGGAACTGTAATGATTGGGAACCTCACAATAAGCAATGTTTCTTTAGTTGAAGGGCTCAATTACAATCTTCTCAGTGTTAGTCAGCTTTGTGATGCCGGTTTCAAAATCAACTTTCAAGAGGGTATTTGTTCAGGAACCAGTAAAGACTTTACTCAGTCTTTCATGGGTCGAAGACATGGAAATATCTACCTCTTAGACGTGAAACCAGATGAATCGCAATGTCTAATCTCAATCCAAGACGAAGCGAACTTATGGCACAAAAGGCTTGGGCATATCAACATGAAGCAGATAGCCAAAATCTCAGCAAATAAGTTTGTTCATGGTCTACCTAATTTATCATACCAAAAGTCTGATCTATGTACACCATGTATATTGGGAAAACAGTAAGAAATTCCTTTAAGCCAATAAATCAAGTTTCCACTAACCGTGTCTGCGGCTCTTGCATATGGATCTCTTCGGACTAACAAGAACGCAGAGCATTGGAGGTAAGAAATATTGCCTAGTAATTGTGGATGACTACTCACGATTTACTTGGGTATATTTCTTGGCAAGTAAGTCTGAAACTTTTTCTTACTTTAAAAAATTTGCTAAGAAGGTTCAAAATGAAAATGGGTATGTTATTTCAAGTATAAAAACAGACCATGGAGGTGAATTTGAAAATCAAGATTTTGCTAAATTTTGTGACGAATCTAGTTTACAGCATTTGTTCTCTTCTCCATATACTCCAGAGCAAAATGGAGTTGTTGAAAGGAAGAATAGATCTCTTCAAGAAATGGCCAGAACTCTCTTAATTGAAAGCAATATTTCTTTACGGTTTTGGGCTGAAGCAGTTTCAACATCATGTTATATTATCAATAGAGTTTTTCTAAGGCCTATTCTAGAAAAAAACCCCTATGAATTATTCAAAGAAAAGAAGCCCATTGTTTCATATTTTCATGTATTTGGATGCAAATGTTTCATTTTGAAAAATGCAAATGATCGAGTTGGTAAGTTTGAAGAAAAGTTAGATGAAGGCATCTTCCTTGGATATTCAACCACAAGCAAAGCGTATAGAGTCTACAACAAGAAGACTCAAACTGTGGAAGAATCAATGAATGTCAAATTCTAATATTCTATACAAAATAAATCTATTCAGACTCATTTTGAAGAGACTGAATCTGCTCCAGACTCTACAAAGTCTAATTCTCAAGAAGTAGCTCAGACTTTGAAGGACCAGCAACAAGTGACTGTTGAAGATTCTAGTGAAGGAAGTGACCATCAATATGATAAATTAACCAGCAACTGGAAACATAAGTCCAGTCATCCCAAAGATCTTATTATTGGCGACATCAATGAAGGAATCCGCACAAGATCCAAAAGGCGAGAAGAGTCTAGTGCTGTGGCTCTTAAATCTGAAATAGAATCCAAGAGCATAGAAGAAGCTTTATCCGATGAAAGCTAGATTGAAGCTATGCAAGAAGAACTCAGACAATTCAGAGTTAATGATGTCTGGGAGCTGACTCCTAAACCAAAAGGTAAATCAATTGTTGGAGCTAAATGGGTTTTCAGGAACAAGATGGATGAGAAAGGAAAAGTCATAAGAAACAAGGCTAGACTCGTGGCCAAGGGATACACACAAGAAGAAGGGATCGACTATGACGAGACTTATGCACTGGTAGCAAGGTTAGAAGCAATTCGTTTATTACTTACATTTGCTTGTCATAAAAATTTCAGGTTATTTCAAATGGACGTCAAAAGTGCTTTCCTAAACGGTTTCATCCGTGAGAAAGTCTATGTGGAACAACCACCAGGGTTTGAAGACCCAAAGAAACCAGACTCAGTATTCAGACTCAAAAAGACCTTGTATGGCTTAAAGCAAGCACCTCGAGCTTGGTACGACAGACTAAGTAAGTTTTTAATTCGAAATGGATTTGTTAAGGGTAAAGTAGACACTACCCTTTTTATTAAAAGAGAAAGCAAAAGCTTTTTACTTGTTCAAATATATGTGGATGATATTATTTTTGGATCTTCTAATGAAAGTTTGTGCAAGAAATTATCTAAGACTATGCAGGATGAATTTGAAATGAGCATGATGGGTGAGTTAACCTTCTTTCTCGGGCTCCAAGTGAAACAACTGGAGGAAGGAACTTTCATTCATCAAGAAAAGTATGCAAATGATCTTGTCAAAAAGTTTGACTGGACAATTGCAAAAGGTGACATACCAATGTCAAGTTCCTTGAAGATAGACAAAGATGAAGGAGGAAAGAAAGTCGACCAAAAGCTATACGGAGTATCATTGGATCACTTCTTTATCTTACCGCTCTAGACCACGACATTCTGTTTAGTGTTTGCATTTGTGCCAGATTTCAATCAGACCCAAAAGAATCTCATTTGAATGCTGCGAAGCGTATTATCAAGTATATTTCATCAACTTCAAGCTTTGGTCTTTGGTATCCAAAAATGGGAGACTTTACTCTTCTTGGATATTCAGACGCAGACCTTGCTGGATGCAGAGTCGATAGAAAGAGCACCTCGGGTACTTGTCAACTACTTGGAGGTAGGACAGTGTCTTAGTTTTCAAGAAAGCAAAGTACAGTAGCTCTCTCTATAGCAGAAGCAGAGTATATAGCTCTCGGAAGTTGTTGTTCACAAATTCTGTGGATAAAACAACAGCTAAGAGACTTTGGAATTGAATACTCATACACGAAGATTAATTGCGACAACACCAGCGCTATAAATCTCACCAAAAATCCGATTCTCCACTCAAGAGCAAAGCACATAGAGATTCGACATCACTTTATTAGAGACCATGTTCAAAATGGAGATGTTTCAATTCAATTTGTTGACTCAAAGAATCAACTGGCGGATATATTCACAAAGTCTTTGGAGAAAAATCAATTTGAGTCTATCCGTTCCAAACTCAACATTTTGAGGTATGAGGAAATCAAAGTCTAAAGACTTTCAGACTCAGACATACAAGACTTTAAGTTAGTCTTGGTACGACCGTCAGACTGTAAGTTAGTCTCTCTTTCTCTCTCTCGAATCTTATCTTGAAGAGGTACGATCTCTCTCGAATCTTATCTTGAAGAGGTACGATCGTCAGACTGTGTTTAAATTGTTGCTATATTTAATCGACGAAATTACTGCATCGTTTCATTTTCAAAAAGGAAGTTATTTTTTAAATGACTATTTTCGCAGAAAAAGACAGTTATTTTGAAAAGGCATCTTTTTATTTTCCTTTGTGATGGTTCGTTTATCTCTCATTTTTACCGATCGTGTACTGTTGATTGCTCTTCACTTTACTCTAAAAAACCCTAGAAAGCATCGATCCTCCATTCCCGTTTTCTTCCCTTGTTTAATCTTCGAAAAAGTTGTCATCTTTCTTGGGAAAATCAAGCAAGGAATCTTCCAAAAACTAAGAAAGATGTTGTCTTCAAGAAAGTCTTCGAGAATCGCAAGCAGGGGACCATGGCGAATGAGTGAGGGGCCTACGCACTTCGATCTCACCGAAGAAGATGTGGCTCCAGAACAGCAATCGAGCCCACAACATTCTCAGCAGTGTCACTCTCCTCCATCTAGCCCTCAAGGCGTTGATCATCAACAAGAGGAAGAAATCATCGAGGATGCAGACCTTGTAAGAGTTCAAAAGCCCGTTTCTATTTATAAGCTGTATCGTGCCTTAAAAGCAACGCGTACTCCCTTGAAATATGTCGATGATTTTCTTAAAGAGAAATGGTATGGAAATGAATATATCTTTCTGCGAAGAATGGAAAGTTTGGGAATTGCTTGTAAAGGGTTGGCTGAGGAAACTCTTGCGAATATTCCGAGTGATCCTCGTGATTAGGGACTCAACCAAGAATGGGTATTGCAGTTGAAAGTCGAGGAAAAAGAGGAGATTTGTTCAAATCGAAGGAACAAAAGGATTTGTACTCGAAATTGCTGAAGCGTGGGGTAATAAACCCTAGGAGTGTGGATTTTGATTTTTTGGATGCTGTAAATGTGAACTTGAGGGAAAAGTTCGGTTATCTTCAACTTGAAAAGTTCTGCTCCGACACTACAGAGGCCTATGCTAAACTAACCGCATATTTCTATTCAAATCTTAGCTTTTTAGATGCGAATAGATTTTCCTTCAGTGTCGAAGATCAAGACTATGTTGTGGATATGGATATGCTGGCAGATGTATTGGGAGTCGAGAGGGGAAGATATCAACCGATCAAAGTTTCTATTGCTGGTGCTACATTGGAACTTGTCAAGGACAGGAGAACAGAGGAAAAGATTTCCTACTTAAGGATGAGTGCATTCAACATCTTGCTTCACAAAATTGTGATCAATTGCCTTCGACCAAAATCAACTTCCAAGACTGATGT
The DNA here is from genome assembly GCA_014182575.1 of Eucalyptus decipiens. Classification (NCBI taxonomy): domain Eukaryota; kingdom Viridiplantae; phylum Streptophyta; class Magnoliopsida; order Myrtales; family Myrtaceae; genus Eucalyptus; species Eucalyptus decipiens. The sequence goes on along the minus strand of CM024611.1, from coordinate 52,314,133 downwards.
TTCAAGTTCAAAGGCAAAGCTGATGTATGCCATTCTCACTGGGAAAAGGTTTTCTCTTCCTCACACTGTTATGTTCCACATGTATAGAGCCATGATGAAGGACAGAGGCCAACTTCCTTACCCAAGTCTTGTGACAAAGTTATTCAGACATCTGAATATTCAGCCTCCGCAAATCTTTTGTGTTCGATCATGCGATCATATGGTGGTAGGATTGAAAATGGTGACCAAGATGCGTCTGAAGGAATTGAACAAGGCGTTGGAGAAATTCAAGGAGAAGACTCCACTCAAAGCTCATCAACCCTCTTCTTCATCAAAGCGGAAAGGAAAGGAGCCCTTAGTTGCTTCAAAACCGAAAAGAAGAGCTCTTATTGTTGAAGATGAAAATGATGATGAAAATCTCACCATCTCTGCAATGGCTTTGAAGAACTTAAGTCGTCCTGTTCCAGGGAAAGAATTGGAACAAATGGCAAAAGAAACAGAGATGAAGGAAGCAGAGGAGAAGGAAGAAGAAGAAAGAGAAGCTGAGAAGGAAAGAGTTGAGACAGAAGAAGAAGAAAGAGGAGAAGAAGGAGAACCTAACGAACACTATTCTCCACCCTGTAGGCATGGAAACGGGGGAGATCAAGAGAAAAGAGGGAAGTCCTCATATCCCGACGCAAGTGAATGAGTCGCCGCACACCCGTGCACCTGCAGGACGTTTATGCCTCTCAATTTCCAGAAGAAGGTCATGAAATTTCATCGCCAAACCTGCGAGATTATGCTGATCTACCATCGTTTGCATTTACCCCATCAGATCAAGCCGAAGCAAGTACTCAGACTGATAATGCAGCAGATTTTCGCAGAATCATGGATATTCTCTTGGAGATGCGAGGTCAAATTTAGGCCTTGGGATGCGAGGTTCAAAACTTGCAAACTGCCGGTCAAGTTTCTTCATGTTCATTGAATGATAAAATCCAAGCCCTCACTATTCAGACTCAGGTCAATGCCAAGGGTGAGGAGATCGCACAGCTGAAGGAAGACTTGAAAAGGCTGGAAGGCATCGTTCAGTCTATGGGAGATTTCCAGCTTGTCCGCATTCCCAAGCAATCTTGACTTTATTCCATTTTCATCTCAACCTTTTTAATGCTGACGAAAAGGGGGAGAGATGCAAGATTTGAACAATTTAACTTTTAATCGTGTGGTTGGTGTGTTGGACTGGTTGTTGGATTTTGTGGATTGTTTTGATCTGTTTGACTTTGTTTTTGTGTCTGGATGAGAACTGAACTAGACTTGGACTTGACTGCTTTTATTAACTATCATTGGTATCTTATGAATGGCTTTATTATGGATGGCTTTATCACTTATTAGACTAACCTATTTTTTGTGGTTGCAAATTCTAGTGTTATTCATTTAGCCATTTATCTCTATAAGATATGCATATGTGTTTGAGAAATGTTTTGCAGGTCAAAGTTGTCCAAATCTGCAGGAAAGTTTTGTCACCATCAAAAATGGGGAGATTGTTGGAGAAATCCTCTTGAAGTATTTTGAAGCTGACAAAACGTTTCCATCAGTCTAGTCTGAAGGTTTGCAGACTCTGCTATTTAAAGTCTGAAGACCTCCGGACAGTCAGACTCAAGACTCAAAGTCTATCCTCATTGACAGTCTCTAATCCGTTGAAGAAAGGTTACCCAGAACTGGATGTTTTGTTAAGGGCTTGACCTTATCAACTGGAGAAGATATCGTGGCTGGAATAGACACAACGGAATCCTTTGATTAATCGAGATTGACTGGAAGATTAAGGAATCGATGATTGCCTAAATATTCTTGGAAGGTTCTACTTATGGAAATCGAGATCCTGATTGTATGGGCGAACAGTATTGATGGGCTATCGACACGTTCCTTTAATAGCCCGAATGATCTTCCTAATTGATTCCATCCAACGGGTAGATTGGAGGAATTCCTTTGGTAAGTGCCAACGGGTATGATGGCATAAAGGAGTATATAAGGAAGACGTTCTAAGTTGTTGAGGTTTGCGCGATAGAAGAATTCCAAAGTCTGAAGCTCCCTGTTGTTTAGACAATTCCTTTGAGCGAATACTTGTATACAAAAGAAAGTCTATATTTGTGAGAAACCTTGAGGAGGTGTGATAGAACATCTACACTGTGGAATCAAGGAAAAGCTGAGTTGTAACTTCTCTTTTGTTCATAGTGAAATCCAGCCGGTGGGCTGTCAGTGCGAAAGAGTGGACGTAGGCTTGGAATAAGCCGAACCACTATAAACCCTGTGTTCAATCTTCTCTTCCTTACTCTCTTTACTTTGATCGTAAATCATTTTGTGAACTCCTTTCTATCGGCTGCCTAGAATCGCTTCCGTATCTCGATAAATTGTTTGTACACCTATTCACCCCCCTCTAGGTGCTTATACTAGCTATTTCATCATTCTTCTCCTGATAAGTAGTTATATAAGTAATGTGAAATATTAGCGCATACAGTGTGAGTGTAATTTTTCTTTCTCACAAACAGTCTTATCCACCATTGATTTAAGAGTTTAAACTGCTTACTATCTCCCCTAACCATCAAAATCAGCTGTGTATAAAGCCGTATGTGGAAAATTTTTCTTTGTCTTTGCCGGTGTCTGCTATAATTACTGTATTAATATTTCTATTTATAATTTATTAGCTGGAATGGAAAATAATATTGCATGCGAATTAGGGGTGGCAATGGGACTGGGCAGGTGCACGATTGCAAAGTGGATGCGAGTGATTGTATCTTGGTTCCACTATTCTTAAAGATGCCCTATCATAGGCCCATCTCCTGCGCAGGGACATCTACGAGCTCCATCCCCAACCCCAACCAAGTGATATAGCTAGTATAAGCACCTAGAGGGGGGTGAATATGTGTAAAAATAATTTCTCAAGATATGAAAGCAATACTAGGCAAACAATAGAAAGGAAGCTCTCCTTTAGTTAACAAAATGAACTATGATCAAAGTAAAGCAGGGAGTAGGGAAGAGAAAATTGAACACAAGGTTTATAGTGGTTCGGCTTATTCCAAGCTTACGTCCACTCTTCTGCACTGACAGCCCATCGGCTGGATTTCACTATGAACAAAAGAGATGTTATAGCAATGCTTTCCCTTGATTCCACAGTGTAGATATTCTACCACACTTCCTCAAGGTATCTCAAAATATAGACTCTCTTTTGCATACAAGATTTCGCTCAGTAAATGAATTGACTAAGAATCAAAGAGCTTCAGACTTTGGAATTCTTCTATCATGCACCCCCTCGAACAACTGGAACGTCTTCCTTTTATACTCCTTTGTGCCATCATACCCGTTGGCACTTACCAAAGGAATTCTTCCAATCCTCCCGTTGGACAGAATTAATTAGGAAGATCATTTGAGCTATTAAAGGAACATGTCGATAGCCCATCAATCCTGCTCGCCCATACAATCAGGATCTTGGTTTCCATAAGTAGAACCTTTCAAGAATACTTCGCCAATCATCGAATCCTTAATCAATCTTGATTCGAATAAAGGAATCCGTTATGTCATATCCAGCCAAGAAATCTTCTCCAGTTGATAAGGCCAAATCCTTAATGCAGCACTCAGTTCTGGACAGCCCTTCTTCAACGAATTAGAAACTGTCAATGAGAATAGACTTTGAGTCTTGAGTCTGGTAGTCCGGAGGTCTTCAGACTTTAAATAGTGGAGTCTGCAAATCTTCAGACTAGACTGATAGAAACATTTTGTCAGCTTCAAAATATTCCAGAAATATTTCTCCAACAATCTCCTCCTTTTTGATGGTGACAAAACTTTCCTGCAGATTTGAATAACTTTGACCTGCAAAACATTACTTAAGCAAATATGAATATCTCATAAAGATTAATGGCTTAATGATAACACTAGAGTCTGCAACCACAGAAAATAGGTTAGTCTTGCATGAGAGTAAAGCCATTCATAAGATATCAATAATACTTAATATAAGCAGCAGTCAAATCCAAATCCACATTCAGTCAATCCACATCCAGACACAAACACACAAGTCAAACATCAAAACAAACTAAAAATTCAACAAGTTTAAGGTCAAAGTTCAACTTCAAATCTCGCATCTCTCCCCCTTTTTGTTATCATAAAAAAAAGTTGAGATGGGAATAGAATGGAGTCAATTTTGCTTGGGAATGCGAACAAGCTGGAAATCTCCCATTGATTGGACGATGCCTTCCAGCTTTTTCAAATCTTCCTTCAGTTGAGCCACCTCTTCACTCTTAGCATTTGCTTGATTCTGAAGAGTAAGGGCTTGGATCTAATCATTCAAAGAAACTGAAGAAGCTTGTCCTGTATTCTACAAGTTCTGAACTTCGCATCCCAGAGCATATATCTGACCCCGCATTTCCAAGAGAACATCAAGAATTCTACGGAAATCTGCTGAATTATCAGTCTGCGTACTGGCTTTAGCACGATCAGATGGAGTAAAGGCAGACGATGGTACATCAGCATAGTCATGCAGATTTGGCGATGAAGCATCATGTCCCTCCTCAGGAAATTGAGAGGTATGGATATCCTCTGGATCTGCTAGAGAGTGGCTGACTCCTTCACTGGTAATAGGATATGAGGACATTCCTCTGTTCTCACCAACTCCCCCTGTTTCCATGGCTTCAGGTGGAGAAGAGTGTTCCTCATGCTCTCATTCCTCTTGATTTTCTCTTTCTTCTTCTTCTTCTTCAAACCTTTCTTCCTCTGCTTCTCTTTCTTCAGCTTCTCTCTCTTCTTCTTCCTTCTCCTCTACTTCTGTCTCTTCTTCTTCTTTCTCCTGTCGTTCCATTGATTCTGGAACAGAACGACTCAGCTTCTTCAATGCTACAGCAGAAATTGTGAGGTCATCCTCATCATCTTCATCAGTAATGAGAGCTTTTCTCTTTTTGGATGTAGCAACCATGGGCTCATTCCCTTTTCTTTTTGCTGCAGAAGAGACTTGATGAGTTTTGACAGGGGTTTTCTCCTTAAATTTCTCCAACGCCTTGTCAAGTTCTTTTAGACGCATTTTGGACACCATTTTTAGTCCTATCACCATTTTGTCACACGGTCGAACACAGAGAATTTGTAGAGGCTGAATATTCAAATGTCTGAATATCTTTGACACAAGACCTGTATAAGGAAGTTGGCCCTTGTCCTTCACCACTATTCTATACATGTGGAATAATATAGTGTGAGGAAGAGAAAAAATTTTCCCAGCATTGATGGCGTACATCAGCTTTGCCTCTGAGTTAGAAACATCAGTCTTGGAAGTTGATTTCGGTCTGAGGCAATTGATCACAATCTTGTGAAGCGCATCGTTGAACGCACACATCCTTGAGTAGGAAATCCTTCCTCTCGTCCTTCCGTCTTTAACAAGTTCCAATGTGGCACGAGCTATAGAGACATTGATGGGTTGATATCTCCCTCTCTCAACCCCAATCACATCCGCTAGCATATCCACATCCACCACAAAGTACTGATCTCAGACACTGAAAGAAATTTTATTTGCATCCAAGAAACTAAGATTTGAATAGAAATATGCAGTTAATTGAGCATAGGCTTCTGTGGTGTCGAATGTAATCGTTTAAGTTGAAGAAAACCGAACTTTTCCCTCAAATTGACATTCACAAAGCATCAAGGAAATCAAAATCCACACTCCTAGGGTTTATCACCCCACGCTTCAACAATTTGGAGTATAGATCCTTCTGTTCCTTTGATCTAAACAATTATGTCTTTTTTCCTCGAATTTTCGCCGCAACACCCATTCTCGGTTGAAATTGGCTGTACAATTTGTCATCATCATTCCCATCTATCGGATTAAATCCCCCAACACGCGGATCACTTGGGATATTTGCAAAGGTTTCTTCTGCCAACCCCTTAGGAGCAATTCCCAAACGCTCCATTTTTCGCAAAAAGATGTACTCATTCCCATATCCATCGTCCTTAAGAAACTCATCGATGTAGTTCAATGGAGTACCAATCCTCTTTAAAGCACAGTAAAGCTTATAAATAAAAGAGGGCCTTTGAATTCTTACAGGATCCGCGTCTTCAACGATTTCTTCCTCTTGTTGATGACCAGCACCCTATGGACTAGTTGGTGGAGAATGATGCTGCTGAGAATGTTGTGGGCTCTGCTGCTGACTTGGTGACTCCTCTTCCTCGGTGAGATCAAAGTGAGTAGGCCCCTCACTCACTCGCCATGGTCCCCTTGCGATCCTCGAAGACTTTCTTGAAGACGACATCTTTCTCAGTCTTTGAAAGATTTCCTACTTGACTTTCCCAAGAAAGATGACAAGTTTTTCGAAGATTAAACAAGGGAGGAAGACAGGAATGGAAGATCGATGCTTTTTAGGGTTTTGGAGTTAAGTGAAGAGGAACCGACTGTATATAGCTTAGTCGAAACGGGGGAATGCTAAACGTCGTAAAGGAAAGTTAAAAGATGCATTTAAAAAAAAAATCTGCCTTTTTCGAAAATAGATAACTGCCATTAACTCTTTTTGAAAAGGAAAAATTGCTCTTTCACGGAAATTGAAGATAGTATAAATCAATTATAAATAGATAAATGATCGTACCTTTCCGAGATTTAATATAAAAGAAAATAAAATAACTTACAGTCAAGAACCATGATTGTCTGAGTCTGAGAGTCTCTAGACTTTAACTGCCATTAACTCTTTTTGAAAAGGAAAAATTGCTCTTTCACGGAAATTGAAGATAGTATAAATCAATTATAAATAGATAAATGATCGTACCTTTCCGAGATTTAATATAAAAGAAAATAAAATAACTTACAGTCAAGAACCATGATTATCTGAGTCTGAGAGTCTCTAGACTTTAACTTCTTCAAGCTTCAAGATGTTGAGTTTGGAACGGATGATTTCAAATTAATTTTTCTCCAAAGGCTTTGTAAATATATCCGCCAGTTGGTTCTTTAAGTCAACAAACTGAATCGAAACTTCTTCATTTTGAACATGATCTCTAATGAAGTGATGTCAAATCTCTATATGCTTTGCTCTTGAGTGAAGAATTGGATTTTTGGTAAGATTTATTGCACTGGTGTTGTCACAGTTAATCTCTGTGCATGAATCTTCAATTCCAAAGTCTCTTAGTTGTTGTTTTATCCACAGAATTTGTGAACAACAACTTCCGAGAGTTACATACTCTGCCTCTAGTGTAGAAAGAGCTACTGTATTTTGCTTCCTTGAAAACCAAGACACTGTCCTGCTTCCAAGTAACTGACAGGTACCCGAGGTGCTCTTTCTATCAACTCTGCAACCGGCTAGATCTGCGTTTGAGTATCCAAGAAGAGTAAAGTCTCCCTTTTTAGGATACCAAAGGCCGATGCTTGAAGTTGAAGCAATATATCTAATAATACGCTTTGCAGTACTTAGATGAGATTCTTTAGGGTCTGCTTGAAATCTAGCACAAATGCAAACACTAAATAAAATGTCAGGTCTAGAAGCAGTAAGATAAAGAAGTGAACCGATGATACTCCTGTATAGCTTCTGGTAAACTTTCTTTCCTCCTTCATCTTTGTCTACCTTCAAGGAACTTGACATTGGTATATCAATCTTTTTGCAATTTTCCAGTCCATTGACAAGATCATTAGCATATTTTTCTTGATGAATAAAAGTCCCTTCCTTCAATTGTTTCACTCGAAGTCCAAGAAAGAATGTTAGTTCACCCATCATGCTCATTTCAAATTCATCCTGCATAGACTTAGAGAATTTCTTGCACAAACTTTCATTAGATGATCCAAAAATAATATCATCAATATATATTTGAACAAGCATAAAACTTTTGCTTTCTCTTTTGATAAACAGAGTAGTGTCTACTTTACCTTTTACAAAGCCATTTTGAATTAAAAACTTACTCAGCCTGTCGTACCAAGCTCAAGGTGTTTGCTTTAAACCATACAAGGCTTTTTTCAGTCTGAATACTGAGTCTGGCTTCCTTGAGTCTTCAAACCCAGGTGGTTGTTCCACATATACTTCCTCATGGATAAATCCATTTAGGAAAGCACTTTTTACGTCCATTTGGAATAACCTGAAATTCTTATAACAAGCAAAAGCAAGTAATAATCGAATTGCTTCTAACCTTGCTACAGGGGCGTAAGTCTCGTCATAGTTTACCCCTTCTTCTTGCATATATCCCTTGGCCAAGAGTCTTGCTTTGTTTCTTACGACTTTTCCTTTTTCGTTCATCTTGTTCTTGAAAATCCATTTAGCTCTAATAATAGATTTACCTTTTGGTTTAGGAGTCAACTCCCAGACATCATTAATACTGAATTGTTTGAGTTCTTCTTGCATAGCTTCAATCTAGCTTTCATAAGATAAAGCTTCTTCTATACTTTTTGGTTCTATTTCAGAAATAAGAGACACAGCACTAGACTCTTCGCGCCTTTTGGATCTTGTGCGAATTCCTTCATTAATGTCGCTGTCACGACCTCCTTTTTTCCGTCTGGGGGAAAAGGTGAAGGTTTAGGGGTATTTGCCTAAAGAGATGGACCAATGGCCCTAAATTAGACGCGAGCTCTCCCAAGCCCATACCTCGCGCGACATTGGATTTTGAATTTTAGTTCTTAACAACCTATGTAATTCTAGAAGTCGCCACTAGCCTATTGGGGTCGGCTAGAAACCAATCAAGACACAGGAGTGTTGACTCGATTCCTACGCAACCAGAGATTTCTAGGAACGGGGACTTGTTTACGCCAATGTTTCTATTAGCGCCCTTGCGGTACCACTAACTAAGAAGGTTGTTTATCTAAATGGCCACACAATCTTGATTGCCAATTATAATCTTTATGAAACCACTAAGTATCCATGCAAATGTTTTTGTAGTTTTTTTTTTTTTTTTTTTTAATGTCTAGACTAATCTTAACATAATTTTGAAGAGAAATTTACACTCAAATTAATGAAAAGCGGCGTGTAAGTAAACATCCAAGAAATTAAAATGACTTGAAAATAAACGCAGAAAATGTGAACCCGATACAAGTCGGGCAAATAATATTACATGGCCTTGTTATCACGCCCTGGGATAGGACCCCCATGAGCAAAATGAGAATTCAAATATGCATGAAATTACTCTATGTGCATGAAATTACTTTAAATAGTTTTCATCTACGCAAAATGGATTATTTACAAAAATGGTTATAAAATACCAAAATAGCATTAAATTAGTAAAATTAGGAAAATTTCATATATGTCATTTCTATCCTAATTTGATAATATCTAACATTTTTTGATATTTTTGGAATTTTCATATTTTTCTATTTTTTTCTAATTATTTAAAAAAATTAATAAGAACTCCTTAAACCGATCTATGCTAACATGGAAACAACACGGCACATGAATATCACAATAACCGAGCTCAAGTCGACCGTTTCAATATTGAAGCTTAGTTTGGGCATTTTGTTGAACTTTTGGTGTGCATTAAACTAGCCCCAATAGCCTCCTCGAGCCATGTTTGCAACCTTCAATCTCCACTCATAAGCAATTTCATGTAGAACTAAAGTATCAAGATTATACTACCACATGCAAGGAGTAAGATTAGATAGAAATCATAGCTTAAAACACACGAAAACCAAGCTGGAATCGTCATCAAATATGCGGGTTTGATCTGATTTTGCAAATCTGGGTTTGAACCCAAGTCAAGCAAACAGGTTGAATGCCCATATTCAAGCCCCGACACCCATCACATACGAGATCTAAGGGAAACATTACTTGATCCGAATGAAGTAGGTAACATAAGCTTTCAAATGCAACAAACATCATAGAAAATGACCAACCGAACACATCAAAACAACCTCTTCAAAAAGCACACATGCAAAACTCTTGAAGAGATTTCAACACTTTAGAAAAATTCCAGCCTCAAAATCAGTTTCTTGGACTAGTTTTCCTCTTAATTTTCACTATTAAAAAATGTTCAAAATCGAACAAAAATACATTTAGGATACTTACCTTGCTTCATAGTATCTTTTACAAGTGGTTCTTGGCCAAGGAAACCGAGAAATTGTCCTCTGAAAGCACGTGGAAGTTGGCTTCTTCAACTGGAAATGAGATATGCAAAAAAAGAACGATAACGAAGGTTTTCATTGACCTCTAAAATTAGACTTCAAGACGTCTTTTGTTGGAAAAATTGACACCAAACCAAACTATATTTATTCTAGTTTTGGGTAAAATTCAATATTTTCCTCATTTGTCTCTCAAATTTCTCAAAAAAAAAAAAAAAAAAAAAAAAAAACACTGGCTTTCCCTCACTCATGACTAATTGGGCTCAACACTTAGAAAAATTTCCAGTGTTTCTTGGCCCGCCAAGAGGGTGTACTTTCGGGGACTTTAGGAGGCCTTCCTGATCTTCATTTGGGATGTACGACCTATGGATGGAAAGATCTTTGAGTGAAGTTTCGCTCTCTATTTGAAGGTTTTGGCTAATTTGGCCGCAGGGTTGTGAAAATCTCACTTTTCTCTCTCGAGGTCAGTCTGGATTTTCTGGGTTTTTTGCTTTCTGGAGTTGCTTTTGAAGGTGTCTTTGGGGATCGACTCTGAGCTCTCTCCTCTCCCTCTCGTCCCCTATCTCCCCTCCCTCGAAAGACCTTGGTTCCGTGATCTTATCCCCCGGATTCATCAATCTCTTGGTCAGCTTTTTGTCCACCTACCAAGCCTGCCAACTGAGCTATCCACCCACTTTCTGACTTAGCCAGAATTTTCAAATCTTGCAGATGTTGAGTGTGCCGATTTTGCTGCAACTTTCCCATGCTTTCAGCGGTTTATCCCTAGAAAATTTCCGTCCACTTGCACTACTCATTACGGTCTTCCATCACGTGCAAAGATCAGGCCGGTTGGACAGCTAAGGAGGATATGGTGGGGCCACCAAGTTGCTTACTCAGCAACTTCGAAATCAGACCAACTTGTGGACTGAGATTTGTCAGCTGGTTTGGGTGCTTTAATCCATTAATTTAGCTGCTATTTTTGATCAATTAGCAAGCTCATGCATAGTAGTTTAAGATCTCGACCAGATTTCGCAATTGTGCCCACCAAATTTTGCAAAAAAGTCCCTCAAAGTTGGCCATTTTCTTGCCCGAAAATGCCAAATTCAATGCAATTAGGTCCTTTTTGCCCGATTCGATTAATTATACCTGACCCAAGTTCAATTTCAACTCAATTGGGGCCCAACATAATGATTTAATGGTTCGGGCAAATTTTTGCAAATTTTGCAAATTAGTCCCTCAACTTTTGGAAATTGCATTTTGGCCCCAACTTGCCGTTTTAATTACAATATAATCTCCTGGGCTTTGCTAGTCACATTCGGATCATCAGCCCCAACTTGCTTTTTTTTTTTTTTTAGGAAAAACATATTTCATTAAAAACTATATTAAACACCTAGATAATCTACATGCCGGAATGCAATATTTTTGTGCAAAAATTTAGGTGTCAACAGTCGCCAATAATGAGATCTTTGGGATGACTAGACTTATGCTTCCAGTTATTGGTTGATTTGTCAGGTTGATGATCACTTCCTTCATTTGAATCTTCAATAACCATTTGTTGCTGGTCTTTCAAAGTTTGAGTTGCTTCTTGAGATTTAGCCTTTGTAGAGTTTGGAGCAGGTTCAGATTCTTCAAGATGAGTCTGAACAGATTAATTTTGCATAGAATCCTGGAATTTGACATTCATTGATTCCTCCACAGATTGACTCTTCTTGTTATAGACTTTGTAGGCTTTGCTTGAGGTAGAATATCCAAGGAAGATGCCTTCGTCTGATTTTTCTTCAAACTTACCAACTCTATCATTTGCATTTTTCAATATAAAGCATTTGCATCCGAACACATGAAAATATGAAACAATAGGCTTCTTTCCTTTGAATAACTTATAGGGGTTTTTTCCAGTATAGGCCTTAGAAAAACTCTATTGATAATGTACCATGCTGTTGAAACTGCTTCAGCCCAAAATCGTGAAGAGATGTTACTTTCAATTAAAAGAGTTCTAGCCATTTCTTGAAGTGATATATTCTTTCTTTCCACAACTCCATTTTGCTTTGAAGTATATGGAGAGGAGAACACATGCTGAAAACCAGATTCATCACAGAATTTTGTAAAATCTTGATTTTCAAATTCACCTCCATGGTCTATTCTTATACTCGAGATAACATACCATTTTTCATTTTGAACCTTTTTAGCAAAATTTTCAAAGTAAGAGAATGTTTCAGACTTACTTGTTAGGAAATATACCCAAGTAAATCGTGAGTAGTCATCCACAATTACTAGACAATATTTCTTACCTTCAATGCTCTAAGTTCTGGTTGGTCCGAAGAGATCCATATGCAGAAGCTGCAGTACACGATTAGTGGAAACTTGATTTATTGGTTTAAAGGAATTTCTTACCTGCTTTCCCAATACGCATGGAGTGCATAAATCAGACTTTTGGTATGATAATTTGAATAGACCACGAACAAGCTTCTTTGCTGAAATTTTGGCTATATGCTTCATATTGATGTGCCCAAGCTTTCTGTGCCATAAGCTCGCTTCATCTTGAATTGAGATTAGACATTGCGATTCATCTGGTTTCACATCCAAGAGGTAAATATTTCCATGTCTTCGGCCCATGAATAACTGAGTAGAATCTTTACTAGTTCCTGAATATATTCCCTCTTGAAAGTTGATTTTGAAACCAATATCACACAGTTGATTGATACTGAGCAGATTGTAGTTGAGTCCTTCCACTAGGGAAACATTGCTTATTGTGAGGTTTCCAATCTTTACAGTTCCAAATCTCACAATTCTTCATTTGTTGTTTCCTCCAAATGAGACTTTTCCACCATTTACTTGAACGAGTTTTATGAAGCAATTTGAATCTCCTGTCATATGTCTTGAGCATCCACTATCCAGATACCATTTTACTTTTTTCTTGATAGTGACCTACATTTAAAAAAGAGACTCAAGTTTTCTTTGGTACACATATTTTCTTGGGTCCATTGGTGTTAGTATGATATGCGGTTTTTGCCCATACTTTCTTAATAGGTTTCCAAACCATAGGACACTCTTTTTCAAAATGATCTGCACTATTGCACTTTGAACATCTGAGAGCATTTCGACCTACTGGTTTTACAAAAACCTTTTTGAAATGATTTTTGTAAGCATCTCTTGTAGGTCTTTGCTTAATTCTTTCATTCACTTTAGGAAAATCAATTAAAGGAATAGTTTCTGCTGTCATTCTTAAACCAGATTTATTGAAATAAAGTCTTTGTGCTGAAAGAATTTTCTCAAGTTTCTCAGATCCTATTGAAAATCTTTTTGAAATATTTGATAAGTCATTTTTTAAAAATGCATTTTCTTTCAAGAGATTATCTTCGCTTTCTTTTAGAGTAGAAACATTCATGTATAAACATTTCAACTTTTCTTTCAAAACATTTTCCTATTGTTTTAGTGTAGAGTTTTCCTTTTTAAGTTCGGAAATTCTTTTAAGAGAAGTCTTAAGACTAAAACACAGCTCATCAATGTATTTAGAAACTTTAACAGGGATTTTAAAGTTACTTACCTCAAATTCACTATCTGAATCTGAGTCTGTCTCGGAGTTTGATTCTGAATCCAATTGTGCCATCAGACATATATTAGCATAATCATCATTACTTTCTTCACACTCTGTATCACTCCAAGTTTCTACTTTAAGAGCCTTTCGATACTTTTCAGCTTTTCCTTTCTTCTTTCTCAGAAGAGGACAATTGGGTCTGATGTGTCCCTTTTTCTTACATTTAAAGCAGACTACATCTTTGTTTGATTTATCATCCTCAACAGACTTAGTCTGTTGCTTTTGAAAATTCTGTTTCTTTGGATTGAATCTTCTTCCTTTTCTGTTTAGCTTTCTAAATTTTCTTATCATGAGAGCAAGCTCCTCATTATCCATATCGTCTTCAGAATCTGTAACATTGAAATCATCATTGGATTTTAATGCAATGGATTTCTTACCTTTAGGATCTTCGTCTTCATTGATTCGTTCCACTTCATAAGACTAAAGAGTTCCAACCAACTCATCGACAAATAGTGGCATGATTCTTTGTGTCTCTCTTATTGAGGTCTTTATGTGATTCCAATCCTTGGAGAGTCCACGTAGTAGCTTGTTTACTTTCATGGGATCAGAAATTGGTTGACCTTGATTTTCAAGACCATTAACGATTTCTGTAAAACGACTAAACATGTTAGTTATAGATTCTCCTGATTTCATTTTGAAGGCTTCATATTGACCGAGGAGAATGTTGATTCTGGTATCTTTCACTCGATCAGTTCTTTCATAGGTGATATATAATCTATCCCAGATTTCTTTTGCTGTAACACAATAAGATATTCAGTTATACTCAGTAGATGACAAAGCACAATATAAAGAATAAATCGCTTTTGCATCAAGAGCTTGTCTCTTGATTGTCTCTTCCTGAGTCATTTCACTTGACTCAACGGTTTCTTTTCTTCTCTTTGAGACAGATGCAGCTTTAGGAGTAATTCATTTTTCTACAACGTCCCATTCCAGAGGATCCTTTGATCGTGGGAACGCTTTCATCTTGTTTTTCTAGATGTTGTAATCATTTCCATCAAAGTAAGTTGGTCTGGTATTGCTTTGCCCTTCCACCAGCCCTGGAGCTAGCATACTAGCCATGGATCTTTAACTCTGAAGTAAAACACTTCAAACAAAGTGAGTACACAAGCTCTGATACCAATTGATATAGCTAGTATAAGCACCTAGAGGGGGGTGAATAGGTGTAAAAATAATTTCTCGAGATATGAAAGCAATACTAGGCAAACAATAGAAAAGAAGCTCTCCTTTAGTTAACAAAACGAACTATGATCAAAGTAAAGCAGGGAGTAGGGAAGAGAAAATTGAACACAAGTTTTATAGTGGTTCGGCTTATTCCAAGCCTACATCCACTCTTCTGCACTGACAGCCCACCGGCTGGATTTCACTATGAACAAAAGAGATGTTACAAAGCAATGCTTTCCTTGATTCCACAAAGTGTAGATACTCTACCACACTTCCTCAAGGTATCTCAAAATATAGACTCTCTTTTGCATACAAGATTTCGCTCAGTAAATGAATTGACTAAGAATCAAAGAGCTTCAGACTTTGGAATTCTTCTATCGTGCACCCCCTCGAACAACTGGAACGTCTTCCTTTTATACTCATTTGTGCCATCATACCCGTTGGCACTTACCAAATGAATTCTTCCAATCCTCCCGTTGGACAGAATCAATTAGGAAGATCATTCGAGCTATTAAAGGAACATATCGATAGCCCATCAATCTTGCTCACCCATACAATCAGGATCTTGGTTTCCATAAGTAGAACCTTCCAAGAATACTTCGCCAATCATCGAATCCTTAATCAATCTTGATTCGAATAAAGGAATCCGTTATGTCATATCCAGCCAAGAGATCTTCTCCAGTTGATAAGGCCAAATCCTTAATGAAGCACTCAGTTCTGGACAACCTTTCTTCAACAGATTAGAAACTGTCAATGAGAATAGACTTTGAGTCTTGAGTCTGGTAATCCGGAGGTCTTCAGACTTTAAATAGTAGAGTCTGCAAATCTTCAGACTAGACTGATAGAAACGTTTTGTTAGCTTCAAAATATTCCAGAAAGATTTCTCCAACAATCTCCCATTTTTTTATGGTGACAAAACTTTCATACAAATTTGAGTAACTTTGACCTGCAAAACATTACTCAAGTAAATATGGATATTTCATCTCAATCGAATTGACCTATCATTGATCTCTGATCGATTTTTAATTGTGCCGTAATGACCCTTGCAAATTAGCACGGTCGAGCAGTCGATTCCTGGTCAAATTCTCAAGTCTTTTGCGTTAAAATCCCTTAATAATTTTCCCAGATGGTCTAGTTATCTCTTGAGTGATCGGCTCAGAGAATAGCACTATAGACGCGTTGACGAAAGGTCTGATTTATTCAATTGAAATCAGATTTGAAAAATCAGGATGTCACAATACGGATGACTCATAAGATCATGCACGTTCGCCTGCTCGTTTTCTATCTGAAGGATTTTGCTAGAGAGCATTTATATATTATATAATTTTGGTTGCCTTAGGTTCATTCTTTTCCCAGTTTAGCACCTTGGTTGCTCACGCTAATAATACTTACGAATGAGGTGCTATTTAGTCTTTTCACTCTTCTCTTGATAAGTAGTTATATCATGAATATGGAATATCAGCGCATACAGCGTGAGTATAAATTTTCTTTTTCACAAACGGCCTCATCCACCATTGATTTAAGAGTTTTAACCGCTTATTATCTTCAATAACAATCAAAATCAATAGTGTATAAAGCTACATGTGAAAAAAATTTCTTTTTATCTGTCGACGTCTACTATAATTACTGTATTAATATTTGTATTTATAATTTATTAGCTGGAACGGAAAATATTACTGCATGTGAATTACGGGTGGTAATGGGATTGGGCAAGTGCACGATTGCCAAGTGGATGCAGGGAATTGCATCCTAGCTCCACTATTATTAGAGATGCTCCATCATCAGCCCATGTCTCGCGCAGGGTGTGGCACCCCTCGACACGGCCCTTGATCCGCTAGGGTCACCACAGCTTGCTCACCTATCACTTGACCTAATAACATGCCACTCTGATACCATTTCAATTGTAGTGAGTCCATGCAACCTGGGAGTTTACATCCTTTAGATCGATCCCAGCGCAGTTCAAATTAGTGGAAGCATACTCAACATCTCCCTAACCTGTACACAAACTAAATAATATGATGCAATACACACCAACTACAACCTTTCATAAATATATATATAAAAGCTAAAGCCGAACCACTTTTATTTACATACTAAGATGGATTTCACAAGTCGATACAACAAAAGGGCCAAGACTTTAAGTAAGCTCAGCTAAACCCAAAAAGAACCCAACTATACATCAGACGTGTACATCTATCCATCTGCTAGTGTCAGCCATCCCAAAAAGTGTCAACCTCCACCAGTCACACGCTCCTATCACACCCATCTTGGTGCATCGGCCGGTGGAGGTGGCAGCATCCCCATGATCCTCCCATCTTGGGGAACATGAATAGATAATAACTCCTGGACTATAGGGCCATCAGGTAGGTCCACATCGTACATAACCAAAACACGGACACGAATAAACACCAGACCATGAACACCGACGCAAGGGGTGCTCCGAGCACTTGACCTCAACATCAAACAGTAATCCATAAAACGTACCACGCGTGATAGGTGCTAGAGCATCTCTCAATCTGAAATGTTAGTCCCCAAATGGGTGAGTACAACCACTCAGCAGTAAAGATCCACCAAACTATACAATGCAACAAGCAAGACAATCAAGATATCACGAGTAAAGCACATATCATCCATTCGATCAAGCATACATCACTGTGCGGTCGTGCATATATCGCCATGCAATCATGTTTGTATTTCCATGAGGTTCATCCCATACCATATGCACATACATACGCATGATTCATGTCATCCATACACTCATGTATACATCCCCATGAGATCCATACAAGCATTCGTGATCGCATTCTCAATGTCGAATAGCATCAATTTACTTTCATAAGCAGATCATACATCATGCCGTATGCACACACTCATGCGCATGATTTAATTTCTCGTTTATCTTTCAAAAGGATTTCATCATTTTTCATCCAGGGACCAATGTTTACATTCCTCAATTCATCGCTTGCACCCAACCTGTTATCACGAGGAGCCTCCAGCACAAACCTCCGGGCATTTCGCACCCCAACTAGCATCATGAGGAATCCCCCCGACACAAACCTCTAGGGCTTCTGAAATCACGTATCGCCATACCACCAGGCATTCCCCCTGGACATTACGTACCGTATACCACCGGGCATCTCAAAAATCTCAAGGACCTCCAGCACAAACCTTCGGGCATCCTGACACTCCCGAGGCATCGTCGGCTCACACCTTCGACGGTCTCGTTATTATCACAATTTACGATCACATATACGTCTCATTTTCAACATGGCATTTGATGCAACAATATCAAAGGTCTCAACCAACTTTTGATGTCATATGATATGCCTAAATATCAACATGGTAGGCTGTAACTGCCACTGCCGCCACCGCCACCGGAGCTGGCCTTGTAGCCGCACCTGCCGTTGCTCCAACCGCCGTGAATGTTGAAGGTCCACCGAGGATAGTGGTTGCTGCAAGACCAATCCATAAGATAGTGGAGCATTTCCTAAGACTAAATCCACCGTTGTTCACCGGGTCTGGAGATCTTAAAGCTGCTTCTTCATGGGTTCAGAAGCTCGAGAAGGCGTTTGCACTATTGATGTGCAACGAGACTGAGAAGGTAATGTTAGCAACTTACTAGCTGGAGGGAGTTGCGAACACTTGGTGGATGACTACCCGTGAAACGATCTTTCCAGAAGGCGCTGTACAGGACTGGAACACTTTCCATGAAGCCTTCAATGATAAGTATTTCTTCGAGATTGCCAGAGAGGTGAAGATGACAAAATTTCAACGTCTTCGCCAGGGCTCCCTATCTGTTGATGAGTATGAAGCGAAGTTTGCTAAACTTTCGCGATATGCACTCGAGTTAATCGAGAATCCTATGAATCGAGCGAGGAGGTTCAGAGATGGATTCAGATCAGATTTGAGAAGCATCTTAGTCCTTCTGGATTTGAAGACTTATAACGACATATATCGGAGAGCTCAGAAGATTGAGAAAGATCAGAACGATAGAGCTGCCTCATCTAGATTGAGGTTTAGCTCTCATAGAGACAACATCCACCAAGGAAAGGGGTTGATGTTTGGAAATAGATTCCAAGGCCTGCCCAGCAAGAAAGGTGGATTTAATAGGTGAGGACCTATTAGAAGTGATGCGTGTCGCTTGTGTGGGAAAAGACACGGGACAGCACCATGCCCAGCTAGGACGGGTGCGTGTTTTGAATGTGACCAGTAGGGCCATATGGTTAAAGAGGACAACCTCAGTTGCCGCTGCCGCCACCGATGAGACAGATAAGAGGGTATACCCCTCAAAATGCACCACAGGGAGGACAGCAAAGACCTCCAGTTTAGGGCACCGTGTACACAATTACACAAGGTCAGGCAAAAGCTGCGCCTGATGTGATTACAGGTACGGTCTCGCTCAACGACCAACCTGCTTATGCTTTGTTTGATTCGGGAGCAACCCATTCCTTCATTGCTAAGCAATATGTTAGGATGCTAGGGTTGAGTTCTGTATTGTTGGAGTCGGCAATTTGCATACCTACACCCTTGAAAGATAAAGTTATTCCGCTTTGGGATGTTCGTGGTGCAAGTTAGAGATTGGTGAGCGAGTGGGGAAAATTGACTTGTTAGTCCTAGCCATGTATAATTTTGATTTGATAATTGGCATGGACTAGCTCACCAATTAACGAGCTAAAATGGATTGTTATCGCAAGGCGATTCAGTTTGACCCGTTAGGGGGTAAGAGCTTCGAGTTTGTCGAGAATCGAGGAGGACCTTCGATTTCCTTAATCTCGTCACCGGAAGCAGCTCATTTGTTAGACGAGGGTTACCGAGGGTACTTAGCAACTGTCGTGGATACGACAGTTGAGGAGCTAAAAATGGAAGATATTTCAGTGGTACAGGAGTTTCCTGATGTCTTCCCAAAAGAATTGTCAGGGTTACCACCAGAAAGAGAGATTGAATTTGTAATCGAGCTAGCACCAGGGACAGAACCGATCTCAAAGGCACCTTATCGAATGGCGTTATCTGAGTTGAAGGAACTGGAGGTGCAGATGCAAGAATTACTGGATAAGGGATTTATTCGTCCTAGTGCATCACCTTGGGGAGCGCTAGTTCTGTTTGTTAAGAAGAAAGATGGTTCGTTGCGTTTGTGCATCGACTATCGGCAGCGCAATCAGGTAACGATCAAGAACAAGTATCCATTATCGAGGATAGATGACTTGTTTGATCAACTGCAAGGGGCGTCAATATTCTCGAAGATCGACTTGAGGACAATATATCATCAGCTGAGGATTAGGAAGGAGGATATTCCTAAGTCAGCATTTCGTACTTGATATGGTCATTACGAGTTTACAGTGATGCCATTTGGGTTGATGAATGCTCCAGCTGCCTTTATGGATTTGATGAACAGAGTGTTTAAGGAATATCTGGATCAGTTTGTGATCGTGTTCATTGATGACATCTTGGTCTATTCGAGAAGTGATGAAGAGCATGAGAATCATCCGAGAGTAGTACTCCAGACCTTAAGAACTCATCAGTTGTATGCTAAGTTTAGCAAATGCGATTTTTGGTTGACTCGTGTTGCGTTCTTAGGTCATGTGATTTCTGGGGAAGGAATCTTCGTTGACCCGAGCAAGATAGAAGCTGTGATCAAGTGGCCGAGACTGACGACAGTGACAGAGATCATAAGTTTTTTGGGATTAGCAGGTTATTACAGACGGTTTGTGGAAGGGTTCTCATCGTTAACGTCGCCTCTAACAAAGCTCCTGAAGAAGGAAGAGAAATTTGTATGGTCAGATAAGTGCGAGCATAGTTTCCAAGAGCTGAAGGAAAAGTTGACTATCGCACCTGTGCTAACGATTCTATCTGGTCCATGAGGATTCAAGATCTATAGTGATGTGTCATTCAGGAGATTGGGTTGTGTATTGATGCAGCATGGCAGAGTTGTTGTATACGCTTGTGACACCCCGAACCACCTAGGGTCGCCATAGGCACCTGGCGTTACACCTTATGGAACACTAGCTACATCTCTTAGAAGAAGCGTCGAAAATCATAGACATTTTTTTTTGAAAACGGTCCCAGCACGACTCGTTAGCGGAAGCAAAATATAATATCACCATCTCTCCCTCCAACAACCATGATACAATTGCACACCACTAAGTACCATAGGAAATGTAGCACCCCGAACCCTTCGCAGGTCGCCACAAGCACCGATGTTACATCTTTCTACCCTTTTTGTTCTACACTTAGAAGAAGCGTCGTTATTCACAGGCATTTTTTTTTTTTAAAAGCGGTCCCAGCGCGACTCACTAGCGGAAGCAAATTAAAGCATCACCATCTCTCCCCCTACCAACCATGATACCAATACACACCACTAATCACCATAATTTTTATAGACAAGCCATGACACTTTATTTACATATATTTTCAAGATGGGACTACTTTTGGGTCGGTACATCAAAAAGGAAAAGCTAGGACTCAGCCATGTCTAGCCTAAAACCTCAAAAAGAATCCTCGACCCTCTACATCACATGTGCACAACCCCCATCATAAGTTTCGGCTAACTATCCCAAAAAGAAACAGCCCCTACTCGTCACGCATAGGTCTCACACCCAGTCCGGTGCGTCAAGCGGCGGCGGTGGCAGCATCCCTCTCATCACCCCATCACGGCAAACGTGGACAGAGACAAACTCCTGGACAATCGGGCCCCAAGCCAGGCCTATGTCGTACGAGATAAAACAGCGCACACGTATGTATGTCAGTCCAGGCACAGAAGGACAGCTGAACTCCTCACACTCAACCTCGACGTCGGACGGTAACCCGTAAAATGCACCCTGCGTGACGGCAGGAAGCGGCATACTGCTAATCTAAAATGTTGGTCCCCAAAAGGGGTGAGTACAACCACTCAGCAGATAAGGAATCCAACAACCACTCAATGCATCATACAAGTCATACATGCATTGCAGGCGTTCCTTACATTGAAACCATGCGCATACTGTCATGCATCATCATCACAAATTATAACACATACATGTATATCATCATGTCATACATGTCATCATCATTATGACATCACCACATCACACATGTCATCATCATCATGGCATCATCATATTATCATGCATATCATTACGCATATCATCATGCCATATCACATATCATCATCATCGTCAGGCATATCATCATGCATATTATCATACCATATCATATATCATCATCGTCGTCATGCATATCATCATGCATATTATCATACCATATCATATATCATCATCATCGTCATGCATATCATCATGCATATTATCATACCATATCATGTATCATCATCGTCATCGTCATGCATATCATCATGCGTATTATCATGCCATATCACATCATGCATGGTTCAATTTCCACTTTTAATTTTTAATTGATCATCACATCATCCTTCCTCGGATCATCAATTTCATCTCACATCATACACTCGCATCCCATGCGAGAAAAACCTCTGGCATTCAGCCATTCCAGGCCACCGGGCATCCGGCCCCCCCACATTACGGGCATTTCGCATCCCAACTGGCATCACGAGGCATTCCCTTCGGGCAGAAACCTCTGACAGGGCTTCCGGCATTTACACTCCCTAGCCGGGCATCCCGCACCCTAATCCTGGCATCGCGAGGCATTCCCTTCGGGCAGAAACCTCCGACAGGGCTTCCGGCCCCCCACATTCCGGGCATCCTAAATCTCCCTGGGAAATCCGGCAATGCATCTCTATACATTCCGGCCTCATCCTCCACCACAACCACCTCCTCATTTACCATTGTCCATGTTTTCCAATTTCAGTCTTAATTTAGCATGGCATATGACGTGACATCAAACAAGTCATACTTGGCATAGAATTCACACATGCATCTCAATTAAATGTCATGCACACACCAAGACCTTATCATACATGCAACAATGTATAATTATTTATTAATAAATTTAATGGAATTTGTGGCCAATAAAATAATCCATTTTATTTTATTTATTTATTTTTAAATTTCAACTTTTTCCATTTTCATAAATATTAAATTTAATATCTATAAATTCCCAAAATTATAAAAATTAAAGCAATTATCAAACAAGCCAATAGGATGATAATTACATACAAAATACATGGCCAAATAGAATTTTACACAATCTCACAATTTTCACAAAACATCATATGATTTTCGGATGAAACCAGAATACACGGTTTCCGACGAAATTCGATTAAAATATCCATACGGCCTTCAAAAATTACGAAATTTTACAGAGTTATAGCCAAGACATTTTCGTACATATTTCATGAAGAACTTCAAGCCAGATTCTTTTTAGATAAATTTTTACAGTCCCACGAAGCTTCTGGATCCATTACCGCATCGTCCAGTACATACTTCTCCGAAATATTGAGTTTTAACCTACCTATTTTCTTTCGTTTTCTCTGAAATGTGGTTATGTTATACATCAAGATATCCTCTACAAGTTTCATGAAGAGATCTAAGTCAAACAACCATATTATAGTCGTCATCTATGTCCATGAAGTCTCGGGTGTCTCGGAATACATCACCAGAATCATCATCTTCAAGATCTAGTTGATTTACTAGGCTATACTTGTTCATTTCACTTAAATTTGAGTATGTTATATTTTAAGATGTCTCCTACAACTTTCATGAAAAAATAGAAGTGAGATTCTCAACAAAAACCGACATGCAACCACAAATCCAACCAAAGGTCAGTAAAATCTTTCCAGATCTGGGGTCTCCGTAGGATGAGACTTTAACCCCGAAAATCTCCATCATTGTCCACGAAATTTCAGTATGTTGTAGTACAAGATGTTAGCTACAACTTTCATGAAGAAATAGAAGCCAAAATCGGACTCTAAACACACATGCAAGCTCAAACAACATTCTGACTCACAGGGTACGAGCAAGAACAGTCATGCGATTCAAGAATAAGCCAACCACACCTTGGTTTTTCTCACTTAAACACCCAAAAATTTTAACATGCAAACAACATACAAGCATGCAAGAGCAGCTAGAGGACTCCCACTTGCCTCTAGACCCGTGGGTCGACGGCGTAAGGCGGCGAGCACGGCGGTACACGGCGGACGGATGGCGGTTCCTCCTCTCGGCTTCTCCTCTCTCGACCGCTCTCTCCCTCTCTCTCGCACAACTCTCTCTCTCTCTCTCTCACTCTCTTGGGCGAACCGGCCACTCCTCTCTCTCTCTCTTCCCTTTTATCCCCCCTAGAGCTCATCATTAGCAATCATGAGATTGCCTCACCAATGGCCAATGCATGGCCTTCTTCTTGGACTTGTCCTATTGCATGCATCATGGGCTTGGGCTTTTGGGCTTGGGCTTCCTCTTCTCGGGCCGGCGACAGCCCCCTTTAGTGGGCCTAATTGGGCCGACTAACTTGGCCCATCAAGGCTTCGGCCAATGGGCCTAAGGCCCATTCCAAAAATTGACTTTTTTCCTCTCTTTTTTTTTTTTGAATTTCTTCTATAAATATTTTTAAATTTTAATTTCCGACATGGCCAAAGTCTTGTGACATTTTGTTTATTGAAATTTAATTTATAAAGTGCGTGGCCAAGCATAGATTATTATCATAATCTATCAAATTTAAATTCTCACAAACATATGCACACATCATCTATTTTAAAAAGAAAAGACTAATGGCTAAAGCATAAACTTTAGGAAATTTTATCACCTAATTAAGGACTTTAACACGCCTTATGGCTTGACATTGAATTTTGGGATGCCACAGGAAAAGATAGAGCCATGCCACTTTTATTTACATATTTTCGTGATGGATTTTTCGCAGGTCAATACAACAAAAGGAAGCCAAGATTTTCAGCTACACTTGGCCATATCCCAAAAAGATACTATGACCCCTAAAGTAATCACATGACGTCCTCCATCTAACAGCGGCGGCTACTCCCAAAAAAAAACTCCAGCTCTCTACCTCTCACGCAACCATCACACCCATCCTGGCGCATTGGGTGGTGGTGGCGGCAACATCCCCCTAAACACTCCGTCTCGGCGAACATGAACTGACAGGAACTCCCGGATGATTGGGCCCCTAGCCAGGCCCACATCGTACATAACCAGCACTCGCACTCGCACAAAAGTCAATCTAGGGATGGTGACGCAGTCGATCTCCGTACATTCTACTTCTACATTCGAGGGGAGGCCATAGAAGGTACCTCGCATGACGGTAGGAAGCGGCATCTTTCTAATCTAAAATGTTGGTCCCCAAATGGGTGAGTACAACCACTCAGCAAGTAAAGGATCTAATAACCACTCAATGCATCATACAATACAATTGCAACATAATACATGTCATTCATGCATCCAAGCATACTTACCTTGAAACCATGCATATACCATCATACATCTTCATCACAATCATATCACATACATGTCATCATGCCATAGGTGATCATTATCATTATATCATATATGCATATCATCATGCCATGGGCGATCATCATCATATCATATCATATATGCATATCATCATGCCATAGGTGATCATCATCATATCATATCATATATGCAAATCATCATGCCATAGGTGATCATCATCATATCATATCATATATGCATGATTCAATTTCCACTTTTAACTTTCAATTCAATTACCACATCACTCTTTCTCGGGATCATTAATTCCATCCCATACTTTAGACTTGCACCCCATCCTGGCATCGTGAGAAAAACCTCCGGCATTCAGCCATTTAAGGCCGCCGGGCATCCGGCACCCCCACATTCCGAGCATCTCGCATCCCAACTGGCATCACGAGGCATCCCCTCGGGCAAAGACCTCCGAGGCTTTTGGCACCCAACCATTCCGGGCATCTCGAAACTCCTGAGGCCATCCGGCCATGTATCTTTATACATTCCGGGTATCCGGCACCCCCCCCCCCCATCCCAGGCATCCTGATACTCCCAAGGCATTATCATCCGCCATGAACAGTTTCCTCATTTATCATTGTTCATGTTTACCAATTTAGGTCCCAACTCAGCATGGCACATGATGTAATGGCAAACAAAATCACTTTCATCCTTTGATTTATACATGCATCATCAGTCATCATCATAAATGCAGCAAGACGCAATCATTCATAACAATAAAATTTATGGAATTCGTACAATTTAGAATAGTCCATTTATCATGCCTTTTTGAAATTTATTTAAATTCCAGCTTGTACCATTTTAGAAAATATTTAATTTAAATATCCATATGATTCTCAAAAATCATGAAATTAAGGCATGTGATAGACAAGACAATAAGATAATGATTTCATGAAAAACACATGGCCAATAGAGTTCCACACAAAAGATATAATTCACACAAATACAGCATGCAATTTCGGATAAAAAACAGAATGTGCAGTTTTTGAAATAATTCGATTAAAATACACGAACAACCTTCGAAAATTATGAAATTTTACCAGGTTATATTTAAGACACTAAAGTAGACTTTTCATGAAGACTTCTAGGCCAGATTCGTTTTATATAATTTCCTATAGTCGTCCGAAGCTTCTGGTTCTCGCATCGAAACGTCCAGTGTAGTCATCTCCGAACTACTGAGTTTTTACCCACTTATTCTTCTTTGTTTCCTCTGAAATTTGGATATTTTTTACTTCAAGAGGTCCCCTACAACTTTTATTGAGGTATCTAAGTCAAATTTTTAAAGAAAAGTCACCATATAGGTCCATGAAATCTCGGGTGTCCAGTACCACGTCTCCAGATTTACCGTCTTCAAGAGTAAGTCGATTCACTAGGCTACACTTGTTCATTTTACTTCAACTTTGAGTATTTTAGTCTTTAAGATGTTCTATACAAGTTTCATGAAGAATTAAAAGAGAGATTCTTGATAAAAATCAACATGCAACCACAAATCTATCAAAAGGTCAGCAAAACAGTTCCAGATCTAGTGTCTCCGTAGGATGAGGGTTTGACCCCTTAAATCTGCACCATTTTGTACCAAATTTTATTATGCTGTATTTTAAGATGTTGGCTACAACTTTCATGAAGAAATAAAAGTCAAAATCGAACTCAAAACATGCATGCAAGCTCTCACAAGATTCTGGCTCAGGCGGTTTATACGAAAACAGCAAGCATACATCAACAACAAAACATACTAGCTCCGGTTTCTCCCTCCTAACCACCCAAAAGTCGACACCACTCCAAACATACATGCAAGACACACATGCAAGAGTAGGAATAGGATCCTAACTTGCCTCTAAACCGAGCTAGCAACGAGCACACGGCAGTGAACGGGCGGCGACGGGCGACTCCTCCTCCTCGGTTCCTCTCCTCTCGGTGCCCCTCTCTCTCTCTCTCTCTCTCTCTCTCTCTCTCTCTCTCTCTTTGGCTTGGACGGAAACCAACCGGCCACTCTCTCTCTCCTTCCCTTTTATTCCCCCAATTCTCCATCATTAGCAATCATCACATGCCTCCCTTGATGGCCAATGCATGAAGACCTCTTTGCCACTTGGCAAGGCCCATGCAATGGGCCGGCCACTCCCTTTTGGGCCTCACTTGGGCCGGCGACAGCCCCTCCGTGGGCTTCTATTGGGCCGGCCATTCGGCCCACCAAAAACCCCCCCTTTGGGCCTAAGGCCCAAACCTAAATAAAAATCAAAATTTTCCCTTTTATTCTTTCTTCTATAAATTTTAAATTTTAAATTCCACATGGCCAAAGTCTTGTAACATTTTATTTATAGGAATTTAATCTATGACGTGCATAGCCAAGCATAGATTATTCTCATTAATTTATCCTATAGTTCTAATTTCAAAAATTCATGAACACAAGCATATATATATATCACTTAGCCTTAAGAGAAAACTAATGGCTAAAGCATAAACCATAGGTAATTTCATTACCTAATTATGAGCTTTAATACACCTTAGAGCTTGACTTGAATTTTTGGGATGCCACAACGCTTCCCGTCAGTTGAGACCTCATGAATTGAATTATTCGATGCATGACTTAGAACTCGTGGCCATCATATTTACGTTGAAGATTTGGAGGCACTACTTGTGCGGGGAAAAGTTTCAGATCTTCACGGACCATCAAAGTCTCAAGTATTTATTCTCTCAGAAGGAGTTGAACATGAGACAGCGCTGATGAATGGAATTGCTGAAGGATTACGACTGTGATATTCTATATCACCCAGGAAAGGCGAATAAGGTCGCCGATGCTTTGAGTCGAAAGTCTTCAGTGGCTCATATTTGATTAAGGAGGGGAATTTAATCGAAAGAGTGCGAGATTCGGTATTCAAATTTGAGGTAGGCCACCTCTTGAGTCTTATGGCCACCATCAGAATTGAACCGGATGTCCAGGTCAGAATCAAGCAACTCCAACCGACAGATCCAAACGTACAGAAAATTCTTCAAGAGGATACCGATAAAAGAAAAGGTTGATTTTCAGGTTTCTGATGATGGGGTACTGAGGCTCCATGGATGTTTGGCTGTACCTGATGATGTAAAGCTTAGAGAAGAAATTTTATCTGAAGCACATCGTAGCAGTTATAGCATTCATCCTAGAAGTACTAAGATGTATCAAAATCTGCGTCAACACTATTGGTGGTCAGGTATGAAGGCGAACATTGCCAAGCATGTCGCCAAGTGTTTGACTTATCAGCAAGTAAAGGCCTAGCAATGCAAGCCGGGAGGACTTCTACAACCTCTTGCAATCCCAGAGTGGAAATGGGAGCATATCACAATAGACTTCGTGACTGGACTACCAAGGAGTCAAAGTGGGAATGATTCGATTTGGGTAGTAGTCGACAGGCTGACAAAGTCGGCTCACTTCATCGCAGTTCGAAAGGACCTCAGTCTTGATAGGCACACAGACTTATACGTGCGTTAGGTGGTTCAAATGCATGGAGTGCCAGTTACGATAACTTCAGATAGAGACCTGAGATTTACTGCTGCTTTTTGGAAGAGCTTGCAGAGTGCTTTAAGTACAAAGCTTCAATACAGTATGGCATATCATCCTCAAACGGATGGCTAGTCAGAGAGGACGATTCAAACCTTCGAGGACATGCTGAGAGCGTGTGTAATAGACTTCAAAGGAAGTTGAGAAGATTAGCTTCATCTGATGGAATTCGCCTACAACAATAGTTATTAGCAAAGTATTCAGATGGCTCCATTTGAAGCATTGTATGGCAGAGCGTGCAAAACTCCAGTGTGTTGGGATGAAGTCGGGGAAAGAAAAATCACAGACCCAGAGTTAGTTTAGTAGTCATTAGATGCCATGGCAGTGATCAGAGGCAGATTAAAGACAACACAGAGCAGGTAGAAAAGTTATGTAGATAAGCGTCGAAGGTCTTTGAAATTCCAAGTTGGTGATAACGTTCTTATGAAAATGTCACCAATGAGGGGAATTTCTCGCTTTGGTAAGAAAGGCAAGCTGAGTCCGAGGTACATAGGTCCATTTGAGATTCTTGAAAGAATCGGAAACCTAGCGTATCGTCTTACGTTGCCGCCAAGATTGGCGCAAGTACATGACGTCTTTCACGTGTCAATGTTAAGGAAGTACGAGCCTGACCCGACCCACGTGCTCAATTTCAAGGAATTGGACGTGGATGACCGTATGTCATACGTTGAAAGCTCGGTCTAGATTGTCGATCATAAAGAGCAAGTTGTGCGTACAAAGACCATTCCGTTGGTCAAAATGGTCTAGCAACACCATGGCACTGAAAGAGCAACTTTGGAGACTGAAGAGTTGATGAGACAATTGTACTCCCACCTTTTTGATCAAAATGTGTAATGGTTTAAATTTCAATGACGAAATTTTTATAAGAAGGGAAGAGTTGTGACATCCTGAAATTCGACCCCGTTTCGATAAAGTGAAATGGGCATTTCATCAACGTGCTTATGGTCTTTTTTCTCTGAGCTGATCGCTCACGAGTTAACTAACTTATTGGGTGAAGCCGTTAAGGGATGTATCCGCGGTAAAATCCCTAAAAGCTACTTAATTGGTTGGATTGGACTAAAATCGCGTTTGATGGATTCTAACCACGGAATTGAATTCGATTTTGGGAATCGAATATTCGAGCGTGTCATAATTCATTTTTTAGGATCCCGTCTCATCTTCCGTCAAATTATTGATGAGTTGAAATTTCGGGAAAGAAATTATCGGAGGAAAAATTGAAGACCAGAAGAAAATAAAAAAGGGAAAGAGAAAGGGAAAATAATAATAGTGATAAGAATAATGTGATTATCTTATTATTTATTATTTTCTATTTCTTTTCTCTCTCTCCTATCTCCCCCGCGTGATCTTTTCCCCCCTTTCAGACCGTTCACCCCCCTTTCCCCTTTTTCTTTTTCTCTCTTTCCCTCCCGTCTCTTTTCTTTTCCCCTTCGTGCGGATTTCCCTCTACCAACTGCCCCCTTATCAATTTCAACTTTGCTTCTCTCTCTCATTTTTACTTTTGACTGGTCAAACACCCTTATCTCTTATTCTCACTCTTATCTCTCATTTTCTCTCTCACTCAACACACTCTCTCTCCCCTCTTGTTCGGACGAAGACAGAAGCAGAAGCCGCACGAAGATAGGAGCAGCTCATTGTCGTCGCCCGCGCTTTGCCACCCGCATGTCGCCCGTGCACTCCCCGCTGGCCGTTCACCTCCGCCTCTCCCTCACCCTCTTTAGCCACCGTCATTGCCGTCTTTCTCCCTTTCCACCTACTGCTTGACGTCCCAGCAGATCTGGGAAGACGCTGGAGCAGGCAGCAGCAACCGGCGTCGCTTGAAGGAGCCGCCGTTCCACCGTCCACCACCTTCACCGAGCTACTATTCCTCCCCTCACGCCATTCCAATCGCCATCCAGCCTCCATTCGCTTCTCTCCAAATCTGTCCAGCCCCGTTCAGCCACCGCAGACCGCCGTCCAGCCCCGTCCGGCCACCGTTTGGCCTCACCGGAGATTCCCTCGCCCTCCCCCAACCTTGCTTTGCAGCCTCAACCACCGAACTAGTCTCGGCCAGCCAAGAACAGCCGCTGGTCAATGGGTTTCCAGCCCCATTTGGCCTACTTTTGGAGCATTTCCGGGCCCCGAACTCAGGACTTGCTTTGGGAAGAATCGTTCCTCGTGTCGTCCCCGTCAGATTGATACGTTTTGTGTTAAATTCCGGTGAGTAATCTCACTAATCCCTAAAAAAAAAAAAAAAAAAAAAAAATCTCACTAATCCCTGCTTACTTTGCTAATTATGCTTAAGGGTTAATTAGATTTAATTAAGTGCAATTATGTGGTTAGATTAGAGTAGATTAGTGTTTATTAGACAATTGTGATGCATGTTAGACAATTTAATTATGCATTTAACAAGTAGATATAGTCTACCAGTTATTGAATGCATCTCGGGATTTTTCTCGACCCTTATCGGGCTTCAATTAGGCAATACGAGCATAAATTGAATTTTTAGTAATTAATTATTTTATCGCTCATACCCAACCTGACATCGCGAGGAGCCTCTAGCACAAACCTCCGAGCATATCGCATCCCAACTAGCATCACGAGGAATCCCCCCGGCACAAACCTCTAGGGCTTCCAGAATTATGTACCGCCATATCACCAGGCATTCCCCCTGGACATTATGTACTGTATACCACCGGGCATCTCGAAACTCCCGAGGACCTCCATCACAAATCTCCGAGCATCCGGCACAAAACTTTGGACATCCCGACACTCCTAGAGTATCGTCGGCTCACACCTCCGACGGTCTCGTTATTATCACAATTTATGATCACATATATGTCACATTTTCAACATGGCATTTGAAGCAACAATATCAAAAGTCTCAACCAACTTTTGATGTCATATGATATACCCAAATATCACCATATATGTAGTACAAATAACACCCACGATATCACATTTCATAAAGCAATTCATTGGTTTTTGAAAATAGAACAATTTTCGGGTAAAACAGAATGTACCTCTTTAGTAAAAATTCTTGGAAAATTAGTAAAAAATATCAATAAATTCTGAAAATTTAACATGATGTAAAAAAGATCCAGAGGAAGATATTTTATGAAGAACACCACATCAAGAAAGTTCCACATCAATCACATAGATCCACACATCACAGCAAAAGAAATTCCAGCACCACTTTTGCACAGTTTCGAAAATAATTTTGATCAAACCTTAAATGAACTCCAAAAATTCTGAGATTTTAATATGTTATATATGAGATCTAAAGGTAAAAGTATCATGAAGAAATAAAAGTCTAATTCCTTTTGGATTAAAATTTATAATTTTTATAACTCTCCCTAACTCTCGGTTCACTATCCAGATTTATCCTCTTCAAAGAAAATTGTTTTCCCCAATCAATACTTGTCAGGTTATTCTCAAATTTTAGTATGCTACTCCTCAAGATGTCTTATACAACTCTTATCAAGAACACGAGATCAAATTCGGACTGGATAATTTCACAAAATTCACAAAATCGCAATAGACCAACATAATAGTTTCCAAATCTAGTTTCTTCGAAGGAAAAACTTTCACCAACCAATACTTGTCCATTTCCTCTCAAATTTTGATATGTTATTCTCCAAGAAGCCCTCTACAACTTTTATCAAGAAGCAGAAGTCAGATTCCAACTAGAAAATTTCATGCAACTCATGAAATCATCAAAGGTCAGACTGTTTTTCCATAAAACAGAATACTAGGCTAGAACACAACTCCTATAACTTCGAAATTTCTCACCTCAACCACATCCGAAATTCACTAGTCATCACACATAAACACAGCAAGCAAAGAGTAAATCAATGGACTCTACTTGCCTCTAATCCAAGCAAAACACAGCAAAAAAGAACGGCGGGGCAAGGCGGCTCAACGGCGGGACTCGGCGCACGCACGACGCAGCAGACGGACCTCCTCCTTCCTTTCTCTCTTCCTCTCTTCCTCTCTTTCTCTCCTTCTCTTGCACGACAGCTCTCTCTCTCCCTCTCGGTATTCCTCGCCCACTCTGCCCGATCTCCCTCTCTTTTCTTCCCTTTTACAATGATTTGCAATCGTTTGATTGCATGCAGATGCCACTTGGCTGTTTCCCTTAGCCACTTGGAATTTTTCCCATGCAAGATGATGGGCTAGATGGGCTGGCCTCTCCCTCCATCCGGTCGACAGCCCATTGGGTTTCTTGGGCCGGTCGAACGGTGGGGCTATGGGCTGGTTTGGTCCTTAAATACCCAGCCCACAATTATTCCTAATAATCCACCTTAATTCCCACTTATATAAATACCTAATTACACTTATTCACTTGGCCATAAAACTTGAAATCATAAATCAATAAATTCTAACTTATAAAACACATGGCCAGGAATAAAATTTTCTTATCAAATAATTACCCATTGAAAAGCTTGGCCTTAATCTTATTGTAAATCATGGATCAAATGACTACAATATAATTTGATGGTGCTTCTATCACCTATCCATGGTTCATAACATATCCAGGGGTTGTCATGAAATTCTAGGATGCCACATAGGGACATCTATGAGCTCCATCCACAACCCCAAGGAAGAATGCGGATTTCCCTATTGCACTTGCCCTACTTGATAATAACTTCAAGATTTATATTTCTTTCTTCAACAAGCCTCTCAGAAAATTTTGCAAGTTGAAAAAATCATTTATGCGAAAAAAAACGAATTTGGGATTCTTAGATCCTTTAGAATATAATTAGTTTGAAAATTTGCCATGATAAATTGATGAGAAGAGGGAATGAAGTATTGGAAATATTCACATTGTATTAAAA
Source organism: Eucalyptus decipiens (assembly GCA_014182575.1). Classification (NCBI taxonomy): domain Eukaryota; kingdom Viridiplantae; phylum Streptophyta; class Magnoliopsida; order Myrtales; family Myrtaceae; genus Eucalyptus; species Eucalyptus decipiens. The sequence continues at coordinate 52,280,649 of CM024611.1, read as the reverse complement.
TCTATGTTGAAAATAAGAAACTTTATATTACCACGGTAATGCAACTTACATAAGGGAACAAGGTTAATACTAGAAATCTCCACCATTTAGACAAAGGATTGCGGGTCTAGACGGGTTCATGGGGAGGTGGCCAATCATATCTTTCTTCACCCCACCCCATATGCAAGACAAGAAAATTCTCCCCATCATATGGTACTTAATTAGTATTTTGAGCTTAATATTTGTTTTTTTAATGAAGTGATTTATATATCTACATGTATGAGTATGTTGTTATTTGTCAGTATTTGCAACAAATTCATTTATACCTTTGTAAAATTTTGTGGAAACACTACCAATTATTCTAACCTAAAAACTTAAACTGTTAAATGAATGTATTATTTTAATATTTTAATACTCCTCCTCACATGTAAGTTAGACTTTAGCCTAAAACTAAAGAGTGGAAATATATGCTAGAAGAGGCAAATAAGGGATTTTGAAAAATTTGAATTCAAAACTTTCCGTTTTGATACCGTATTAAATTTTGCAAGAGCATTGTAAATTATTCTAAAAACATATGCTGTCACATTAATGTGTCATTTATTATTTAAATATTCTAATAATTAGTGTTTCCCAAGCAGTAGAAATCCTTAAATTTTTCTACCATAAATTTTAGTTTATGGTTTCATATACATCCTCATATTCTTTATATTTTGTAATAAAGATACAACTCTTGAATATTTGGACATTTTATAGTCTAATCACAACTACTACTTTTTTAATATATTACAAAACAGCTTAGCAAAATATTGACGAGGTATATAATCTATTATACACTCCCTTCAGAGAAAACAGATTGATTCGAGTCTTTCGCCGGCGACCTACTTCACGGAGGTGCTTCATTATCGCACCTTTATCCCCGATGATACCCATACATACAGCGGCACCTCCCGTGATCGTCGAATTGGCCTCCAATAGCCACCGTATTACTCTGGTCTACAAGACATTTCTTTATTGGTAGATGAGTGGACACGAATAAATCATATTATATTTTTCTTTTTCGATCATTTAAACCAAAAAAAAAAATTGCTAAATAAGATATTTATTTAGTGAAAACTTTTCAGACAATCATATCGGTTCCTTAAATTAACAATTCACATATAAAATGTAGCTAATAACTTACTTTGTACGAGAAGATTTTTTATTCCTTGTCCTATAATTAGTTTGAAATTACATAAATGTCTTGAAAGAGACCAACATTTTTTTTGGTAAAGAAAGAGACCAACATTTTTGGGAAATTGATTTTCAAATAATTCAATTTTCACAAAATAAACAAAAACTAAAAGCATCGAAACAATGGTCACCTCATACTGAGCCATTACAATTCTGAATTCTTTGATCACGACACTAGAGGCTCACCAAACTAGAACAGAAAAAAATGAATTAAGGAAATCTGGACAGTAAGTACTTGGCATCAGCGAACAGGACATCAATGACACAATTACCAATACAAGGACATACGAACAGCAAGCGCCAGCAGAATAGACATAATCCGTAATACAACACGTCGGTAAGAACACAACACAGTGAGCACATCAGCAACTCAACGCATACGAAGTTGAAACAATCAGTAGCACTGTGCACCCAAAATGAATGCGCATGCCATGACTAGAGCAGCAGCTCAACGCTCTTCCGGCATGGACTCAGTATTCAAGATATTGGCATTCGTTCAATATGCTTGCGATTTTAACACGTACAGAGAACTAACCAGCAACATTCTCATAATATGTTTGCAATTCGGCACGACAAACATGGATCGACATTTAGTGAAGCACGAGAAGTAAACGTGCACGGGTCAAATCATTTTCGTTCAAGATGCCCTCAGTCTAAGTTCTGGAATACTCAGTTATCAGATTCATCTTATGTACACACTGGATTCACATCTAATCCAAGAATTTCAATGACAAATCCTAAAACAATTAGCCACTAAATTCTTAAATGAAAGGAAACGAAATACAAGTAAAGTTTATACAACGAAACTAATGAATTGATCAAATAAAGGAAAGCTCTCAGTCAGAATCTGAATTTGAAACACACAATAATCGAGTTCAGGAATTTTATCAAGCAGGTGGTAGATTTTTAGGCCAAAGGATCTAGATGCAGAAATAAGAGAGAGGTTCTATTACAAAGAGGCAACGCAACAGCTTAAGGTCATCTGGACAACCTCGAACGTGACCAAATTTCCCGCTGACCGAATTGAGCACTCAGTCCTACCCTCAGCAGAAACACAGTATGCGGATTTATCTCAACGAAGAGTAATTGCTGACCACGGTTGGTAATCAAATCAGAGGAGTGAAGTTTCAGGAGTTGCACCATTCAAAGACTGGAACCGGCTAAAGGAGGGACAAGGATCCAGCCCTTCGATGAAGTTGGCCGGAAACAGGGGCGAAGCTGGGGGTGTTAGGGAAGTGACCTGCGACGACAATCGGTGACGGAGAGAGGGGTAAGGATGCATAGAGGAAATCGACAGAGAATCACAACTGAACCTGAGAGTTCCTTCCATGTACTCTGTGCTCTGTTCTCCAAGGTTTGAATGCGAAGAGCCTATGGTGGTCGGCAATCAGAGACTAGTGGCGTCTACCGGTGGACTGGAGTGGCCGAGTATGAAGAGGGAATGGCGACCTAGAAGCTCCTGGAAATTGATGACGCGAGAGAGAATATGCTGAGCTCCGTGTATCTGCGTTCTCACCGATCTATTCTACCCCGCCAAATGCATAAATGAATAAGATACGTATATGTGGATGCGAGGCTGTGGCGAGATGGGCCGAACTTTTATCTACTATTTTTTTATTATTTTCGTATAATTCTTATTTCTACAAAAATGCAAGTTCTATTTGCCGGAAAACATTCAGCTGTCAATAAATGGAGGACTTTTATTTGTGTTTTTCTAAAATGGAAAATTTATGAGAAAAATTCACTATTTTTGTATTGACAGGAGGAGAGACTCATTCAATTAGAGTAGAGAAGCATCGTGAATGACAAGTAATGTTATGTACTCATTGGTAGGGGTGAGCATGGTCCGGGTTGGACCAGTCCACCCCCTAACCTAGGACTAACCCGCACAGTGCTGGCCCTCAATTTTTGGGACCAAGGACCGACCCTACTAAGCTTGGGACCGAGGATTGGACTGATCCAGTTCCAGGGTCAATCCGAGACCAACTAATAATTTTTTATTTCAATTTTTGTACTCCTTAAAAAAGCAATTGATGACCAGACTGACCCAATAGGTTCGGTATGGTTTCAAGGTTAACTCAAGACTAACCAATAAATTTTTTATTTCATTTTTTTTACTCCTTGAAAGGGCAACCAAATACCGTATCGACCTAATGGGTTCGATGATGGGTAAGGTTAGCTAAGAAAAGCAAGCGGTGATGGTCAAATGGGGTGAGTGTCGAACAGAATGAATATCGAATGTCAAGCAGGGAGCAACAAGCCAAGTGAGTATCGAGCGATGAGCAGCACAAGTGACCCAAAGCGAGCGAGGCGAGTGTCGAGTGGCGAGCAGAGAAGTTGTTTTTTTCGATTTTAGCATATTAAAAACTAAGAGGATAAATAAGACAGAAAAAATGAATACTATAGGAAGATGCCATAAGGTACCTTTTTGGATGTCATGAGGACTCCTCACAAAAACATTTTCCTCATTTGTAAATTATAACTATTGATGTCATAAAAGACATTAAAAACCTAAGTTATTAAAGAACAATGTAAAATTACTTGAATTCATCACTAAAGAGTTGTTTAATGTTATTGATACCATTTATTTTAAGGTTTTCTCTATATAAAAAAATTATAAATAATATTTTATATATATAGTCGGGTTGGTCTGAGTTGGACGGACCCGGAACTTTCAAGACCGAGAATTGACCTGCATAATGTTGATCTAAGAATTCTAGGATCAAGGACCGACCCAGTCTCCCTGGGAACTAGACCAGGACCGGCAGGGTTGGGCCGGTCCAAGGTCAATCCAGGGTTGACCCTGAACCGATGCTCACCCCTGCTCATTAGTTTATTGGTGGTGTGCTAAATTAGTAAACTTGCAAAAATAGAACTTATAGACATTCTGGCATAATGGAACTTATAAACATTTTAGTGTAGATTAAACCTTCTTTGCCACTTATGTTGCGAATGTGCTCAGCAGCTTTAAAGTCTCTATCATATACAGGTACAGATTGGTTGCAACCATTAATTTCAATATGGCCCTCGGTAGGGTCACCCTGATGCACACGCACCCGGGTCAAGGGTCAATTTGTGCCAAGTCCATCTCGTCGTCAATGAGCACCGTCTACTTGAAGAACCTCAACAAAGGGGCTAGCATGATTTAGCCTCAAGGGCTATTGCACTTCTAATTGAATGCTACTAGAGGTCTAGTTCTTGCCATAGTCAACTTCAGCAGTCCGAGCCCTAGGCTTCAAATCTTGGACTTTACTCCATTTGCTTATGATTTGCCTTCTGAGTTGGTGGAGGCCACCCCTTTCCTTAATGATGCTCAGATTAATAAGCTTAAGGGTGTTCTTGGTGGCACTGGCTTTGTGGCTATTTTCATTTCAGTAGAGATACCATCCACTGAAAAATGCTACATTTTCAAGCCTCTTTAGAAAAAAAAGAAAACAAAAGGAAAATAATAATTCAGCTTATATGCTCATCGTCAATGGTTTTCCATGGATTTTTCTTATATGGTTGTATTTGGTTTGCTCATGTCTTGAAGTGAGTCATTGGATTATAGACTTGATTAATGGTGCTTTCTAACTTGTTCTATTTGGACTATGGAGTGAAACGCCTCCCACCTTTCGTCGAATTTTGAGTAGATGAATAAAGGTATGTTCCTTTGTCAATTCCTTGAGAACTAATGTTCATTTGGGAACGCGCACGAGATAAGTCAAGTGATGTAGTAATATCATCCACCCATTATAGATGTGATTACAGTAAAATTTGGATCCTATCTACAGAGGGATAAAATAACATTTAGTGCTCCATCTATTAATGATAGCTCGGGCCATGCCATATATTTGTCCAGAGTCGAAGCATTATTTAGTACTGGTCCATGGTGCCAACACGTTTGATACATATTTTTTGTATTCCATGGGGCCAAATGAACCAATTTATTGACACGAACTTTTCTATGCATAACTAAATAAAGAAGGATTGTCATGTGAGGTAGGTGCGAATTCTATTCCAGAGTCCGGCTTTTGGACTTATTTTTTTCTAAGCACGCTACAATCTTTTCCGCGATCACTTCCACAATGAGCAAGTATTGGATGTAGTCCAATATATGAACCTAGCTAACATCCACCATTAGATCAGGGATTCCATGTGCGGTCCACTTCATCTAATGGTGCATGCGAGATGGCTCACATTCACCGGGTGCATCAAACATTTTTTCTTCTACGACACTTGATGCGCATTGAAAGTGTTGAGGTATTGCCATTTCATTGGGTGTTTGACTAGAAGTTCATAAAATTTCGAATGCAATTCCCTGTTGAATTCATTCTTGGATTTCTGCAACTCTTATGACTTTGGAAAGCTCTGCACTCATACTTGCTAGTCATAAGTTTTGTTCGGTTTTGATTTTACCCGATATTTTCCTTGAAAAGGTGGCTATGCTCGTTGGAGACGAGCAGGGATGTCGGGTCAATGACGTCTCATTGGAAAGCTTACAATAAACCTAGATACTCACGAAAGTTTTCAGTGAGACAAGCTAATTCAAAGAAATTATACTAACATAGGGCTTTCAACGAGTTCATTGTATATGCGTGTGTGTATATATGCTCGCGTGAGGTTGATTCAAATGGCACACTCATGTGCCAGTTTTATCCATCGACTTGTTTTTGATAGTCAGTTTAGCAAACCTCTTATGCTAGCTACTATCTAATCTTAGCAAATATCTAATTCCGCAGATCTAATTCTTATGGATTTACCCAAAATAAGTGTTTAAAGAAATTATTTATGTGTGTGTGTGTTATATATATATATATTCTATTTAATAATTTATCTATACATATAATTAGATGAATGATCAATGATATATGATAGGTTATAATTCCATGTGCCTCACAATTTATGTGGACAAAGTCATGCATCTGGTATATTTCTTATTTTATAGTGCCTAAGAATAAAGTCGTACATATGGTATCATGTCTATCATCGGTATTCTTTATATATAGATTACTTTGATTATCAAACCATTTATCTAAAGAGCGTCTATAAAGAAAAATCAAATGCTCAAAAAGTTATTCCATGATGAAAATTATATTACATGATTGCATGTATTTTGTTTAAATGTTTAAAAGTAATTGCTTGTGTATACCAAGATTCTATTATGAAAGATCTAAATGTAACTAATGAATGATCAAAGATTTATGGTACGTTTAATTCCATCTATTTCACAATTAATATAAACAAAGTCTTACAAGTGGTAAAATTCCAATTATTTTCTAGTTCAAAAGAATGAAGTCTGCATTTGGTATAATTCTATCAACACAATTTTGTATATATAGATTTTTTCTATAAATAATTGTTCATCTCTAATTCCATGATGAAAGTTGTATTATATGATTGTGCGTATGTAAGTAATAAATGTTCAAGATAATTGTTTGTATAGATTATAGTTTGAAATACCCAAAGGCTGAATATGTAAGCTGATGGAGAAAATTTCTGCGTCTAAATTATATAACATAAGGATAAAAAAAAAAAAAAAAAAAAAACTCATTTTCAAAAAGTTATATTCCAAGATTGGGCATATTTTGGTACTGGATGCTAAAAAAAATTGTTCATGCATGTGAAGATTCAATTTTGAGGTATCTATAGGCTGAAATTTTAAATTGATCAAATCATTCTATAAATAGATATTTGGTAACAAGGTAGGGAAACGTGATACAAAGTAATTGTTCAAATACTTTGAAGAAATACATTAAGTATCTCATTGGCCCCACTACAACCAACCAACTATAATGAAGACATACACCCTCAAATCAAATTCGTCAATCATTGATCTTGTTAAGTATATCTGACTCCATCCCAAATGCCGTCGGGACAAAAAATGCTGGGTCCATAAGTTGATTTAACCATTTGGAATAGTAGAGGAAGCTGCAGCAGTACGAATAAAACCACAGGGAGAGAAGCCAGCAAACTAATGGGAATGAGAACCCACTCCACTCTCTTATCTAGCACAATTATGAGAGTTGCAGTGAAGGCCACCAGCATGAAAACCAAGGAGAGGAAGAGAAAACAAAGGCCCATTATGATTTTCTTAGGCAACGAGTAGAGAAAGTCTTGTGCCTCGTACCGCGAAGTTAGAATGGCTAGGAATAGCAAGATGGCCATCACAGAGGAGAACAAACCTAATGCATCTGAAATTGCAAAAACCAAGAGAGAGTCTTGTCCTAACAACAATGGGATTCCGGTATTGTTGTCATTTCCTCCAGGCACAGTGAAAGCAATAGCGAATAATACTGTAGCAATTAAAGTTGAGACAAGCATACATGAATTTGATGTGTCCTTTACCCACCTCTCTCCATTCCGAAGCAACCATCCGTGCTCCTCCACGAATATTTCCCAATATGTTTTTCTCTCACGTTTGTTGGTCTCACGTTTGTGGGTCTCACGTCTGTGGGCTCTTACAACGGGGAGAACACACATTTCCACAGCCTATGCATAAGAGACACAAACACAAGTTACGATAAGTAAATCGATTATTGAAAATTTTCAGAAAAAAACTTACAAAGGAACGCCTCAAGGAAATTAAGACTTATTTAACACTTCATGCCAAAATTGCTTCCATGTTAAGTCCATCTTTGCCGGAAAAATTCCAAGGGTCTCCTTCTAAGCTTCAATGGTGATTTCGTGCGTCAATATAGTCAGATAATATATGTATGGAAAGCACTATGTTGCTACTTTCAATTGAAATCAAGTTTATCCAATCTGGAGTCTTCTAGGGGAATTTATGGAAAAAATATTAAGAGCTAGTCAAGAAATCCGAGAATGAGTCTTTTTAGCACTTCCAAGTGCTTCGTTGAGTCCTATGTGTTGTATTTTGTTTCTAGAGTCATTTGAGCGAGGGCGGCGACCATTGAGCGAGAAGCGGCCCCAATGAGGGTCCCAAACCTTGCCTGGAGTATTGTTATATCCGAACTACACTATAATCTTGAATCCAAAACATGATACAACGGAACAAGCAAAGCTATCGTGAAAATATAAGTAAAACTGATTTAAATGTTTTTTTTTTTTTTTTTTGGGCTCAACGTTAATATATTTGGATTATACATAAAACAATTTGCATAATAATCCCCTAATTGCATCGTGGCTGACACCTATATAAAGAGCCGGTCGAATTCAACAAAGAGTCACTTGGATTAGATTAAGTGGTGGATCACAGTTATACTAGTCAACTTGAAATGCAATTTAATTATGATAAGTCTCAATCAGTTTTCAATGCCCTAGTTTTTCACCCTTATTTTCTGTAAATTATTTTAAGGATGTAGTGTTGTTTCTCAACTTACCCTATTAATTTATGTTTAGAATGTGGAATTTAAAAGTTCCATGTAATAACAAAGTATTGGCTTAGATGATAAGAGTCTCTTCTTTCATTGTGGTTTTGGATTCAAGTCTTATTGAAAGCATTTTGGGAGTGAAGTCCTAAATGCACCAGACCAATGTGGAGCAGCCTGCCAATAAAATCACCCAGAAAGGTAGACCTCGTGGTGCGCAAAAGCTTAGCTGAATATCGCCCAACCATTATAAAAAAAAAAAAAAAAATCAATATATCTTCTCCGACTAATCTAAATTAAGTTCTAGCTATCATATTTTAAAAAACTTGTCAAGAAGATATAATATATATCATTAAGCATGGTTACTAAATATATGAAAAGATAGATATTTACCTTGTACCATTGGAGTTCTCTCTGCATTTTAAAAGCTGCGCTGGCAGCATTATTTGATGGCTTGAGCCCACGGGCGTAATGTGCTTCTGCAAACATCATCTCATCCGATTCTCGCTTTGTAGGCGCTGTAAGTAGTGACAACTCATTGGTTGATCTTCCTTTCAAAAAGAGTCTGAAAGTCCTTTCTTGGCGGAAATCGATAGCATGCGTTGTTAAACTCTTGCGAAAAGGCGAAATCCGAATAAGCTCCGGGAAAAACTGAATACAGAGCTTTACGATTTCACTAATTCCCTTGCTTGTAGCTTGAAACAATAAGTCCCCATCTTGGAAAAATTCAATGATGTCGGCCATATTCTCATCAAAGATCGCATTGCAAATTTTTTTTGCCAACTCAACTGCCACCACGTGTCTCAGCTTCTCTTCATGAATTCTCTTGATTATAGGAACTACAAAATGTCAAAAAATAAAAATAAAAAAAAAAGGAAAAATAAAAATAAAAAAAACGAAGGGGCGGCAATTGTATTAAGAAAAAAGATCTCCAGCTCTGGGTTCCATTTTTTTTTTTTTTGACACCAAATTGAATATAACGACAGTTTTACTAATTGTCATTATTTCCCACATTTAGAGCTTGGGAAGGCATAGAACACACACAAAAAGAGCTTGGGTAGGCAGGTGATTGGGAAAACGATCTCAATCCTTTTTTTTTAATCCTTTAGGAAAGCTAATTTGATTTTTTTTCCTCCTCTGGGACTCCTCAAATGCAAACAGTGAGTCTTAGCAATTGCTGATCCATAGTACAAAAAAGGTTATAAAATCATTTTTGACATTTTACAAGAAAGTAGAAGCAATTAGAGGGTAACTGAAGAAAGTGATCATCCTTGAAGTTCAAACGAAGCTTTATAATGTTAATCATAATTAAGGGAACATAATTGTAAGACTTTTTTTTGGTCAGAAAAACATAATTATAAGACTTAACGTGATAGAACACTCTGAAAATAACCACGCTAATGACGTCTGCCTAGTTAGAATAAATCTTAGTAGTCTTAGCATATATAAGATTATTTTAGACAATATTATTCAAATATGCATAGCAGCTAAAAAAAATCATATTTATCATACAAACCTTTGTACTGTTATTTATGCTCAGCAAAAGAGAAATTTTTTTTCTTTCTCCATTCTACCTGTCTCTAACAAAATCAAAACTTCCACATGAGGTCACATAATGGTATGTGACCTTTGAGTTTACTTGTTACACCTATTCTGTGGCCTTTACGGTTCTTGGACAAAGAGAGAAGTATTAGGGACAAGGCTAAAGGGTATTTCGGGTGCATATTGGACGAAGATGACAAATGCATTTACGTGGGGTGGAATTCTGGGATGCATGATTTTGTCGGGACCCCCAATTCGCCCCCACTAAAATATTCTTCTATTCCAAGCCCTCCCAAACAGATTATTGTGTTTTTTCCTACCTGCTCGTACTCCTAATCGTCACGCCTTTATAAAGTAGCCAAATAAAAGTGTAGACTATGTTAAATGTGATTATGATAAACCCATGCCATCATATGTTGCGACCTTTTTCACAATTATTGACGCTAGGGGCTTGCCCCAGTCCAAATAAAATAATATTTAGGCTTTAAGCAGTTGACCCGTAATAGGGGAAACAAATACATATGGGTTCATTGTTCTTGTTTTTTCGCCAATCAAGATTGAAGGAAAGTCTTGGTTTACTTAACTCTTATTCCAAAGAAAAAATTCTATAGTTTGAAAGCGCCACATTAGCAGCTGATGTGGATATCGACTTCATGCCGGACATCATCAGCTTTAAAACGGTTCATGCTCGGCGGCTCTTCCATAGCCACCGAGATCTTGGTCACAACGTCAAGCTTGGCAGCCATAGAAGGCTGTCACCTCCAGATCTAGAGGCTCAAAGGCAATGAAGGCTGAGCGTCCAGATCTAGAATGTCGACATTGTGCCAAATCTAGCCATCGCGAAGGTCGTGACAAGACCTCGAATTGCTGCGATGACCACCGTTAGAGGTCGACTTGAGAGAGGGCGTTAAAGGTTGCAGACCGCCATGGACAGAGACGAAAAAAAGGTAAAAATTGGTGTATAACAAGAATGGAGACAAAAAATAGAAAAAGGAATAAGCAGAATTGTGTGTAACTTTTTTTATGAGCGACAACCAGATCTGAAGAGCCAGTAGCATCCTAGGGATGAGCGACGCCGACGATCATGGACGGCCAGATCTGGAGAGCCAGTGGCGTCACCAGCCGTGGCAGAGCAAGGTTCACGAGTGACATCAACGGCCAAGAACGGCCAAATTTGGAGAGCCATTGGCAGCCAGATCTGGAGAGCCATCTGCGTCGCCGTCACTGGCCATGGCGGCTCGTTTGAGGTGAGTACTTTGCACGAACGAGGAAGATGGAGCCAGACAGAACAAATCCACATCAATTTAAATTAATTATATCCAAGACACGTGTAAATTTTTAAGTGGATGCAAAGCAAAAAATGCCTGTCAGATTAATTGCTGATGTGGCGGTTTGAAACCACTGAATATTTTCTCCTCACTCCATATCTTCTGCTTAGAACACTTAGCCATAAGTAAGGAATTCCTAAGTTAACATCACATCTCGCCTCAATTGCAGTTTCAAGTATTCCTTTTCTTTTGTTTTTTAAAGTATTCCTTTGTTTACTTTTTTCTACAATTTTGCAACTCTTGCAATTAATTTGGTGAATATCTGAAATCTTTCAAAATATAAATATATTAATATATAAAATTATATATAACTTTGCTGGAGTTTGAACAACTTTTTGAAGGATTTTTACTAGGTTCATTGACGGTGTAAAGAATGAGTTACATATTCACCATTGGACAGTTAACACATGGAAAAATTTAATTACAAAACTAACTTCAAACACATATATCACTCACCCAGTAATAAATGTGTAATGATTTTTTCACACATGCAGTGGGCCTAACAGAAATTATTTTCCAAATTATGGTAAATAATTAAGTAGGAGCTTTTTTCTATTTATAAAAGAAGTCAAAAACAAACAAGCCATAGATTTTTAGTTGGAGAGGGAGGGATAGAGATAGATAAGATATCTTGATGAATGGAAGCATACCTACAATTTTGGTGGCATTCCAAAATGACCTTGTAAAATGTTGAAGCGCTACAATTAGGTTGCAGAGAAAACCCAATCACTAAATATGAATTTATTGTAAGACCTCATAAATCATTCATTACATTGTCCAAAATCAATTAAGTTATACGGTACTTATGCACTTGGTTGAATCACATGTGGTTACTAGTTCCTAAGGGATAATCGATCCATAAAGTAGTTCCATTGCAGGCCATTATTCAAGTGAAACTAGGTCAAGGAATCAAAATATATCCTACAAAAAAACAATCATTTCCCGTTTCTTTTGCTAGTACGGAGTGAATCAATTTAAGAAAATTGACTAAATGTTCAAAATCATGGCAGATCCGAAGATAATGCCCAAACAGCACAAATGCATACCCAGCCGGATCCGAATTTTCATTTGTTGGTTTGTAGCTCAAGTCCACCGGAATACCTTCGGTTCAGAAACAAAAGAGTAGGTGATGAGCCAGGTATGATCATCTTGAAGGGAATCAGTAATGAAGGGATGCGAGTGCAGAAAGTACCGACATTTGTATATCAATGCTTCCGCTGGGAAGGTGAGACTCCCTCCTTGCCAACGTCCCCATTATGGTGTTGCTATCACGGTTTCTAGTTTCCATGGTCATAAATTTAGGGTACTCTCAACTGGAAAAAGGGTGATATCTATCCGAATTCACCAGCAAAGTGGATCAGGAAAATAAACCAAGTCTAGAATGAAACAAAAAATAGAAGGAATTGAGATACAAAGCGATGATGATCTTACCATGATGACCAAAGTGGGTGAGATCTATAATGGTCTCAATCGCATTGGGACTGCTGAAGGGATGACCTGGCCCATCATCTGTCATACTTTTCGCCAGGAACCAAGCAATCTCCTTATGCATAGAACCTTCTAGAGCTGATATTCCCAAAGGAACATGTCCTTCCTTATCTACTACTTGCGTCAACTTAGGATTACTTCTAACTAATGCCTTCACCATGCTTATCCTTCCACACAGAACAGCATTGTGGAGGGCTGTGCGGCCATCACAATCAACCATTTGAAGCGCTTCTGGATTCGGAGACAAGAGCTCAACTAGGTTCTCCAAAAATTGGTCATGTGCACCCAAAGCGGCCATGTGAAGCAATGTTTTTGATCTGCTTGTTATTTTGGTCGTCTTTGAAGTAGCATCTCGTTGGAAAAATCCTATAGCATATTCCCAATCGCCCTTGAATGCAGCTTGCAGCAGTCATCGGTAATAGGGTTCATCCACTTCCTCTTCGAAATTTTCAGCAATAGATGCAAATTTTTCAGATCATTCATTTAATACTTTTATCCTTGCTGACATTGAGAAGTGTCCCACAAGAACAATTTCATGAAGATCCGCCTCAAATATTAATTTCACACTGAAAAAAAAAAAAAAAAAAAACTCTTTTGAGGGATAACACACCAGAAGCACCTTCAGATTGGGAAGAAGATGATCCAGGGCTCACTAAAACATATTCAATATCTATAGGAGAAAGAGTGAACACTAAGTCCTTCCCATACTCGTTCCCCCTTTTTTCTAGCCAAAGGTCAGCATTATGTTTGGTGATAAAGAAAATAAAATGAACCATGAGGAAAATACAAGTTCCAGCATATTCGGGACTCCATTTATTACACCATATTCTTTCTCGGTTGGAAGTTGAATATGTACCTGCTGCTGGTTCTGCACAATTCAAATTTCCTTGTTCATCACTTGGTTGCGTCGCCATCAGGTTGCTTTCTTGGTTACGGTCTTTCAACAGCAAAGTAAATGGAGAATGCAAAAGTGGCTTTCGACTTTCCTAGGAAGTTGAAGCTCTTATGTCAATCGGCTTTAGTTGCATGGGCTTGTTATATCATGTGGTTCTCGTTGATGAAAAGCATGTCAGCGATGGAAAAATATAACTCTTGTTACACGAAAACTAATTTAGGTTAAATATGGCCCACACTTATCAATTTTTAATTTTTTTATAGTATTAAAACTTAAAAAATATAGAAATTGTTTTGAGTTCTTTTGAGCTCGCCTCTCTCTCCTCCCTCTGTTTCTGCTGCCGACCGAACTCAAACTTTGTCGGCAAGGATTCTCTCACGATGGATGGAATCCACATAAAAATGAATAGTAACCATATATTTTAAACAATGGTTCAAATAGTAATTTAAAAGATCCACATTGAAGTTATGTTATTACAAAAATCTCTACCGTCGATTATAAATTTAAATTGAATCTTTTCCATCCTCTGACAATTTAAATTAATTTATATACTAAGTTCTATCACTCTTTTTCCTTCGTTAACTTTTTCCTTCTCCAATTTTCGCGCACTTATGCGAATGTGACTTTTTTTTGGTGAGTGTTCTCTCAATGCATGTATCACTCGTACTTGTCTACATACATTTCTAACCAACAATATTGAGTTACATTGTGCAGTTTTGATATTTCAAATTTACCGACACGATTATTCTCTCCTTCTTTGTGGTCACGCTCATTATGGAATGAGCTTACATAGCAAACTTAAAGGGCATGGATGAAGACTTATAAAAAAGTTTTAAGCAATGGAAATTAATTTTTTTCTAAAACAATCTTATAATGGCTACAACTTAAACCGGCTAAACAGTTTTAACAGTTAATTAAAAAAATTCGAACCATTATTTAATACATGGAGAGCTAATTCTTATAATTAGCTACACAGCCCGTGGACATTAGACCATTAAATCATAACTTATTGTAGGGCAGTATTGGGCCTCTCTCAGCCAAAAAGTTAATTTAAAAATTGAGATTTTCTCTCATACTTATAAATTAACTACCACCCCCTTGTGCAACCATTATGAGATAGATCCCAATGATCCCCCCCGCTCAAAGATTAATTCCGCAACTGACTTGATTCAGATTATTTAACGAAATCTATCTGTGGCGGAAGCGAACGGCGAGATCGGACATGCAGGGGTTGCGAGGAAATCTCCCTCCGATATACAAACTTGTTTAACTTTAGTATTTTCTCTTAGAGTTATAATATAAAAATTATTTCAAAGAATGTGAGAGATATCGGGAGTATTAGGGTATAGATGTTTATAGTTCTTTCTCTTTCATTGTATTTTGAGACGTAAATCTTCGCAATTATAGTTGGCACATGAATGCAGGTCATCGACTAAATCATGTAAATTTCTTGTGTTGTCTTTTGGCTCTTAATTCTACTTCTTGGGCTGATTGATAGCACAAGGTTGAGACTTGGTTTTGCTGATGGTCATGTTGGGAAGTTTGAATCGCTATTTCTCCTGAGTTAACATTCGTTTGCTGAAGAACAATAATTTGATGGAATATAGCATAGCGCGTTGTTGGTACGTTTCTTTTTCTTACACCTCAAGTCATGAGGTTGTCGTGCCGACTTCAATATTATTTACCTGTGTTGACGCCTAAATTTCGTTTTTAATTAGGTTTTTTTTTGCCTTTTTCGGATAATAAAAAAATAATAAAAATAATAAATAAATAAACAAAAACAACAAAAAATAAATAAAAACAGCAAAAAAAAGAAGCAAAAACAGCCAGCCCCTTTTCTTTCCCTTTTTTCCCTCCACGTGGGCCTAGGGCCCATCCCCCTTTTTCCCAAATCCGGCCTCGCCCCCTTCTCTTCTTCTTCTTCTTTCTTCCATCTTCCCCTATGCCTCTGCAGCTCACGCGCACACAAGACACCGACACGTGAAGGACGACCTACGGCCAAGGAGAGTTGGCCGACGTCGGTCGGAGATGATAAGATCTCAGGCGCCATTAATGTTGAGCGGGCTTCGCTGGAAAGCTCGATGGGACACCAGTTCGGCCAAGGGGAACTGGTGGGCAAGCTGGAAACCGGCGACCGGATTTCCTTCTCCTATAAATAGGCGGCCGCAAGCACCATTGGAGGGCGTGGCGAGCTCGGAGATCTTTCACTAAGAGACACCGGGAAAGATCAAAGGGCAAGCGCAGGGGAGAACTCGAGTCGCGAGCTCAGCCCACCCTCCACCGAGAGACTTTAGGAGGCCGGCGGCGAGCGAGTTCGAGAGGGTCAAATCTGCCTAGTGGAGGCTCGGATTTGGCCGGAGTGAGAGAAAATCAAGGCTGAGGAAGGTCCGACCGAGATTTGCGCCTTAGATCTGGGGTGACCAAGCCCCTCTATGACGCTGACACTGTGCCACCATCCTGACGCCGTCGCCATTGTTGTTCGCCGCTGTCATCGCCGTCGCCAATCGATCCCTGCTGTCACCATTCATCGCCCCTGTTTGAGGAAAGGTAAAAGGGTTGTCGCCGTCGCCTTCACCGTTCATCGCATTCGTCGTATTCTATTAACCTAGCCACTGTCGCCGTTGTCTTTGCCGTTGCCGTCACCACCGTAACGCCTCGTTCCCCCAGGCCGCGCGGATTAGAAACCCTAGGGTTCCCGATTTTCCGGGTCGCGATCCTGGGTCGTTAGGTCAGACCCGGGCCAGGAACCGGGTAGGGTTTTGCGCGATTTGGGGCGGCTGGAAGATAGGTCGCGAGCCGGAGTTGGATCAGGTAGGGTTTCGCCAGGAGATCAGGTTGCTGGGGCCAGGTCATCGGGTCAGGCCGGGCGTCCCCAAACGCCCGGCCACGGCATCTTTTCAAAAAAAAAAAAAAAAAAAGTCGAGCCCGCTATGTGGGCCCGTTTGCGTTTTGAGCTAGCCCAGGTTGGACACAACCCGTGGATCCAACCCGGTCGGTTTTTATTATTTAAAATAATTTTTAATAAACAAAAAATAAATAATTTATTTTAAAAAATGAAAAAAATGATTTATTTTCGAAAAAATATTAAATAGTAAAATATTTTATTTTAAAAAATCAAGAAAAGATGAAAAATAATTTTTTTCCAAAAATATTAAAAAATATTTATTTTCCGAAAAAAAATAAAAAATATTTCATATTTTCCAAAAAATGCCAAAAATCCAAAAAAGTCCATTTATGTCCAAAAATAGAAAAAGACCCAAAAAAATGTTTTTTTGTCCCACAAATGCATGAAAAATCCCTCAAAAATCCAAAAGTCTTAGGGTTTAAACAAGATTAGGTACCGAAAGGGCATTAGTGATTAACTAGTGTAATCAAGTTTCCAATCCTAATTTGTTTGGTTGCGCAGGAGCGAGTATTTCTCCCAGTATTTCGCATGGGTTTCTAATCAACCTACCCAAAATTGATTAGTGGCGACTCCGTTTTAAAAATTAACTTGTAGGTAAAAAATTTAGACTATTAAAGTCCAGAATTTGTGGACTTGGGAGAGTTCGGGCATAACTAAATTCAGCCAAGCCATTAGCCTCGCCGGCTCTCACACTCGATTGCGAGCGCCGAAAAAAAGAGGTCGCGACAATCTGTTGAGCCACCATGCAGCGTCTTGTCATCATCTGCATGTAATAATTTTTGTTGTTTGTGTCCTGGGTTCACCAATCACCATGCCCATTGTGAAGAGGATTCCTTCCCATCATTTACTTATTCTCTCCGATTTCTTTGGGCACACTCATATGGGAATCCCATACGAAATTGTGAAAATTGCTAATTAAATGTATCCATCTCATTCTTAACCTAACTCTGATGTATTTCATTTCAATAATTTTGCTATTGAAATGTACAGTCTTATTCTCAACCTACCTCCGATGTGTTTCTTTTCAATATAATTTTGCTATTGAAATGTACTGTCTCCTTCTCAGCCTACCTTTGATGTGTTTCTTTTCAATATTTTATCTTCTATGGATGGCATTTTATCAGAAAATGAATCATGAAATAGATTTTTAAACGTGTAGCGGATGCATATTTTTTTCCTTGATTTTGATATTTTAAGTAATCATCTTTTGGTTAAGAATGGTACGAGGGAGCTGGTGCATGTTACATCATTTTGTCAAAACGTGAATACTTATATTTCCTTCGTGTACTCCAACTCTGGCTGCATTCACCATGTGCATTCACCTGCTAGGTTTGAGAATTTTCGTCTCTCTTTTGTTTTTTTTTTCACGAAGGAAATGCGTAGAGCGGCTAACCATATGCGCTTTGTCAGTTATTTACACATGACGTAAATGGAGGATTCCAGTACATGAGCTTGATAAATAAAAGTAGTGTTTTTCTTTACACATGACGTAAATGGAAGATTCCAGCCCATGAGCTTGATAAATACTAGTAGTGTTGTTCAGTACGGACGCTTTAACTTTTCTGTAAAAGCAAATAACCCTAACTAGAGTGACTATTTATGTTTTAGGCCCCCTAAATTTGACGAAAGTATCAGTTTCTGAAAGGATATTATCCATAAATTCTTAAATATGACTTCAAATCAAAAGTGAATTTAATATGCCTTGAAGCCTCAACAACTTTACAAAATCCAAAGAAATAAATAATATGCTAGGAGTGGATTTGAGACGACAAGGACTTTCAAAGAAATTTTATTGAATTAAAACAAATGATCTACATTCTTGGAGGTCATGTTTGCTCAACGACTAAAGTTGAATATAAATTGCTAATGTAGATAAGTAGAGTGCGTACAAAAAGTAAAAAGCATACAAAGCACGACTGAAAAACTTTTATAGACAAAGATGAGCACTGAAAATGGTAAACCTAATCTAATTCGAAATTAAAATTCAAACTTAGGCAAAATCTAAAATAAATCGATCCATTATGAATGATCTTCTCATCTTCATCTTCAAAGTCAAATCTAAAGTGCTGTTGTGATTTTTCCAATGTCTTGATAGTTGATGATTCCCCTCTTTTCCTTGACTCTTTCAGTGTCATTCAATGGCCGTCATCTTATGAGTTTTGGTTATTCTCAGCATGAATCTCACACTGTTTTGACTTGCGCTCTACTCTAACATGATTTGTACCTGCTGCTAATCCCTTATTGATAGTTTATCTTTGATTCAGTCTTCAAAAACTGTGCATATATCGAGTCAATCTATTGTTGCCTGTTTCATGCTGCCCATTGGAAACTTATGATCAATGAGCTGATCATTTATTCCATCAATGGGCCTTGTGGTCCAATTGTATTACCATGGCCTTCATGATTAATGATCTTATCAGACGTTCCATTGATAGGGCTTTGTGCATTAAGTGTATTGTCAAGGCCTGATTTTGGCAACTTTTTTCTTTACGTTCAAGGTCAAATGTTTTCTTCTTTTTTTTTTTTTTTTTTTTGGGTCAAAAAACTTCGTAGCTTTCATTTAGCAGTAGACTGCGAATACAAAGCAGTTATTTCAGAACATAACAACTCCAAAAGGATTTTGGGTTGGGGGGTTTGGGTGGGTTGTGGGGAGACCCAATTCAACGGAAGGGTATTATTGCGGTGGGATTCGACGACCCAATCCGCCACCCCATTAGATCCCCTTTTGCAATGGGCTAGCTTTAGGGATTGGAAATTCTTCAAACAGGCCTGGGCCTCGAAGATGAGTGCTCTGACTTCCCAAACTGGTTGACCTGCAAGTGTACTTAGTTCCTTCCACAGTTCGAAGTTATATGTTTTTAACTCAAACTCTGTTGCATCTGTTTCTGAAATCTCCATAGGCTTTCCATGATAGCCATGGCCTCCGCTTGGAGAGCCGAAGCCACGCGCACCGAGGAGGCAAACCCAATGATCAACTTTCTGGTGCTGTCTCGGCATACGCAGGCGATTGTGCCATCTCCCGTCTCTTCAACGAACGATCCATCCACGTTTAACTTGAGCACGCCGCGAGCAAGGGGCTTCCAAGCTGAAGGTATGCCTGTTTAGATCTGCTTGCTTTCCACTTACCCATCTGCTGATGCTTTCATTTTTTGCCAAGGCCGCGTCTATGAGGAGTTGGGGCTTCGGTGGTAGAGTTCGGAACACAAAATCGTTCCGGGCTTTCCAAATTTGCCACAGTAGTACGGTCAAGAACTCAAAGGATAGTAGATATGGTTAAAGTACGCGAGCCAAGCTTCCATTCTAGTCACGTCGTTTGTGTTGATCTTGATTTTAACTACTGTATGTTCCCAAACCTGTTTCATCCAAGGGCAAAGGAGAAGAGGTTTTCTATAGTTTCGAGATGTCGTTGACAGAGAGAACAGATATCATCCGGTAATATTCTTCTTCTTTCAAGATTTTCCGTGGTTGCCAGTGCGTTGTTGCAAACCTGCCAAAGGAAATGCTTGAATTTGGGTTGTGTTTGTGCCTACGATTCCACCGCACTTTAGGGGTTTGGAAGATGATAAGGCCACTTTTAAGATAATACAGTACTTCTCGCGAAAATTGCAAGTTTTGAACTTCTTATTGAGTTCTTCCAATTGGAAATGTATTTGGAGTTCATATTCTTTAAAGAGACGAATATTCTTTTACGAAGCCCAAAAATATCTAAAGATGTTTTCTCATGGTCCTCTATTTCCAAACTAAAAGAACCTCCTTGTTCTTTTCTGTGAAGAGATTGCCCTCCGACAGGTATCACGGATCGCAATCTGTCTGCTCCCAATGTATCCCTTTCCTGCATTGCCATGCACGTGAAACCCTGCATGGGGTCTCTTATCCTCTCGGCCAATCACCAATGCCTCAGAACATTCCACAATGTGCCTTTCTATATGTACCTCCCCGAGAATTCCTCAAACACACATTCGAAAGGAAATCCTTCTCCCAAGAAATTAAATAGTCGGCATAAAGATGTCAACACTCCAAACCTTAATTCTGTTCTCCTTCCTCCTCTCAGCCTCCCACGCGGCGGTCCAGGACTTCTGCGTTGCAGACCTCTCGGTCCCCGAGGGCCCCGCGGGCTACTCCTGCAAGAAGGTCTCAGCAGTCACCGTGAATGACTTTGTCTTCGCAGGCCTCGGCATGGCTGGGAACACCTCTAACCTCATCAAGGCTGCGGTGACCACGGCATTTGTAAATCAGTTCCCTGGCCTGAATGGGCTCGGCATCTCCTTGGCCCGCCTGGACATAGCCCCTGGTGGGGTCATTCCATTGCACACGCACCCGGGTGGCTCGGAGGTCCTCTTTGTCCTCCAAGGGTCGATTTCCACTGGGTTCATCTCATCATCAGCAAACACCGTCTACTTGAAGACCCTCAACAAAGGGGATAGCATGATTTTCCCTCAGGGGCTATTGCACTTCCAATTGAATGCTGGTAAAGGTCCAGCACTTGCCGTGGTCAGCTTCAGAAGTCCGAGCCCTGGGCTTCAAATCTTGGACTTTGCTCTGTTCGCTAATAATTTTCCTTCTGAGTTGGTGGAGGCCACCACTTTCCTTGATGAGCTCAGGTCAAGAAGCTCAAGGGTGTTCTTGGTGGCACTGGCTAAGTGGCTAATTTCATTTTCGTCGAGAATCCATCCATTAAGAATCACCACATTTTCAAGCCTCTTCAAAAAAATGAAAAGAAATAATAATTTAGCTTATATGCTCGTTGTCAATGGCTTTCCATGGATTTTTCTTGTGAGGTTGTATTTGGTTTGCCAGTGTGTTGAAGTGAGTCGTTGAAGTGGAGATTTGATTTTTAGTGCTTTTTGACTTGTAGTTCTGTTTGGACTATGGAGCAAAACGCCTCCCTTTCTCTATCGAATTTTGAGTAGATGAATAAAAGTACGTTGCTTCGTCAATTCCTTGAGAGCTAATGTTCATCTAGAAAAATGTGCTTGATAAATCAAGTGATGTAGTAATATCATCCACCCATTATAGATGAGATTACAGTAGAATTTGGATCCTATCTACAAAGGGATAAACTAACATTCGGTGTTTATATGACGGCTCACGTCATGCCGATCAAAGCATTATTTAGTAATGGCATGCCATGCCAACACTTTCAATATGTTCATTTAGTATTGTTCAAGGCCAAGTGGACCAATTCATTGATGCAGACTTTTCTACACATGACTTGATTATGGATACAAATTCCGTTTTAGAGCCTAGCTTTGGATTTGTTTCATTTTTTTTCTAAATTCCTTGGAATCTTGTCGTGATCATTTGTAGAATAAGCCAGTAATGTATGAGTGCAGATCATGTGAACCTAGCTCACGCTACCGTTAGATTAGTGGGTCCTACATGGGCCCACTTCATCCAATGGTACATGTGAGATGAGCTCACAGGCACCAAGGGCATCTAAGGATTTTTTTTTCTTCTACAGTACTCTTTCAGCCTTAAAAGTGTTGAGGTGTGGCATTTGATTAGTTGTTTAACCATTACTTCATAAAAATTCGAAATAATTATCTTTTAAATCCATATTTGGATTCCTACAACTCTAATGCCGCCGGAAAGCTCGACTCACTATTGTTAGGTGTAAGTATTGTTTGATTTAGATCCTTGGGTATTTATTTGATCATGTGTTTTCCCCAAAAAGGTGGTATGTGATTTGAGACCAACAAGGGTGTCGGCCAAATGATATCTTGTTGGAAAGCTTACAATGAACTTAGGTGCTCATGAAGTTCCGGGGTGAGACAACGCAATTCAAGGAAATGACGCTAGCATTTCAATCTCTATCTGTCAATGGATATAAAAGTGGGTCAAACTCATGATGACTCACGTAGCACACTCTCGCGCAAGCTCGATGCACTAATTTTCTTTTGACGTCAGTTAGCAAACCTATAATCTGAACTAATGTCTAATTCTAGCAAATATCTAAATTTTAATTTTTATAATGAATTATTACTGATTTAGAAGAATATTGAAATAAGTTATTTAGGGGCAATTATCAAGTCAATCCTAAACTTATTATGCTAGTTCAAATCTAAACTTTCCAATTTTATCAATTGAGTTACTTAACATGAATTTCGCCGATAAAAATTAATTCACAAAATTAGGGATTATGACTTAGATATGTTATGCCCAACCCATTTAAGCTTAAAAATCAATAATACCATGAGCTTCATCCAACAGAATAGACTTCGAGCAATCTGCCCCAGAGATACGGAGGTCATCCATCATGCGCACAGAGGCTGGACGAAGCGGACGGAGGAGTCCTATCTTGGGCTTGAGTTTGGCCAGATCGGGCTCTATCAAGAGCCCAATTCGAATTAATTCTTATTAGGCCCAAATTTCACTTGAAAGAAAAGCCAGGCCCATGACCTTGCAAGCCCATGACCACCCAGACCTAGCCGGCTCGGACAAACGAAACCCTACCCGAATATGACCCGCGCCCGATGTGGTTCGTAGCCTCCTCTGCTGCCCCATTGCGAACCTCGACGGGGACAGCCGCGACGAGCGACGGCAGTTGGCCCAGACTTCTTGGTCACGATGGGGCAGCGAGCAGGATCGGTGGCAGTTCGGCGAAGCAGCGGGCAGCGGTGTCGTGGCAACAATGACCATTGGGCACAGCGACAACGTGACTTGATTTGGGCGCATCAAGCGACACCGCTGCAGCAACAGGCGGCGTTAGGCGGCAACGACACGGCAGAGGTCTCGTGCGGCGAGGGTCTTCGCGGCTTGGCCAAGAGAGGGCTCTCTCTCTCTCTCTCTCTCTCTCTTAGATCTCCTCTCGGACCTCCACCATCTCGGTACTCTTCCTCTACCTTCACCCCCTCAATCTCTTGGGCTTCTCAGATGTCTCTACAAAGAAACCCCTCCGCTCTCTCTCCTCCACCCTTCTTTTCTCTCTCTTTGGTTCCCCCTTCTACTGAGCTCGCGCTGAGGAGGCCGGTTGACCGAGGCTTCGGCCGCCGGTCCTTGGCGTGCCAACCAGCCTCCCCCGGCCGAACTGGCGTCCCATTAGTCATTACTTCCGCCTGCTCTGCTCCTTCATTTCCACAGCACGTTGTCCTTGTTGCGTGAGAAAGGGAGAAGAGAAGGAGAGAAGGGAGAGCTGCCCACGAGAGTTGCAGGGCGGGAGAAGGAAGGAAGAAGGAGGGGCTGGGCCGGGCCGGGCCAAGAGGGGAGAGTTGGGCCCGGTCCTGGGCGAAGATAGTGAAATAAAAGGGGGGCTGGAGTCCAGCCCCAAAGCCTTTTCGCCCCTTTTTTTTTGGTAACCGAGGAACAGTCAGAGACTCCTTTTCGCTTATGTTAATGGGGTCACATTGCCCTACGATGCTCGGTAGCACCGTCACACGTCATAGCAAGCCACTATTTAGACGTAAAATCTCGGAGGAAGTTAACTTAGGACCCCAACACTAGGACCCTCCGATGCCTGGTGGCCTTTTCACCCCTTTTCCTCCTTTAAAAAAAAAAAAAAAGAAAATATTTTTATATATATAGGGAAAAATAAAGGAGAAATGAAATAAAAATAAATCTTAGTAGATGCAAATAATATTAATGCCTAGGTGATGCGAAAATCATTTTTGTTAGAGCCAAATTGATCCCCAATTTTCTATGCAATAAATATCTATATATTTAATCAAAATTCAAATGTCAATAACTACCTCTCTTTCAAAATGAGCTTGCAAAGGTTGCATTTAAAGACGAGTTGATGCCTAAATTTTGTCCATGCATATGCAATAAATAATATCTTGTTTGGGATGAGGTGTCCTATGTAAAAAGGGCAATATAACATAATACATACTAAGACGGATATGAAAATAGCCATATTTACCTATTGGGAAGGAGTGATATGGAGAGAGAACCCCAAGTTTTTGGCAAATACCAAGGTATCATCTTACCTGATGACGTTAAGAAGTTAATTTTTCAAGACTCAAACATGTCTCCAGTTGCCTATTGGAGCAATGATTGTCACCAAGGAGCCTTTGCCTTGATGGTGAGGATTGCTTTTCCAAGACCAAATTGGTGTCTAATTTTTTATGCAATAAATATTTAAATATTTAATCAAAATTTAGGTGTCAACAGTGGCTAATGAGGCAAAGATTTATGGTAGGTTTTATTCCATCTATTTCACAATTGATACAAACAAAATATCATAACTGGTATGATTCCAATTACTTTATATTTCACAAGAATAAAGTCTACATTTGGTATATTCTTACCACATAAATTTTGTATCTATAGATTTTTCCTATAAATAATTGTTGGTCTCTCATTCCATGATGAAAGATATAATACATGAGTGCATGTATTTTGGTAATAACGTTGAAGATATAGATTTTTCATATAGATTATATTTTGAAGTACCCGGAGGCTGAATGTTTAAGCTAAAGGAAAAAAAATTCTGAATCTAAATTATATAAAATAAAATAAAATGAAAAGGTAAAAAAAAACTAATTTTTAAAATGTTATATTCCAAGATTGAGCATACTTTGGAACTGAATGTAAAAAGAAATTGCTTATGTATGTGCAGATTAAATTTGAAGTATCTATAGGCTGAAATTTTAAATTGATTAAATCATTCTATAAATAGATCTTGGGTAACAAGGCAGGGAAACATAATGGATGGTAATTGGTCATATACTTTGAGGAAATACATTCAATATTGCATTGGCTCTACTACAAACAACCAACTATAATGAAGACATACACCCTCAAATCAAATTCATCAATCCCTGATCTTGTTTTGTATATTTGACTCAATCCCATATGTCCTCGGGATGAAAGATGCTGGGTCCATAAGCGGATCTCATCATTTGGAATGGCAAGGGAAGCTGTAGTACTGCGAACAAAACCGTTGGGATAGATGCCACCAAAGCGACAGGAATTAGACCCCAGTCCGGTCTCTTATCAAGCACCATTGTGAGAGTTGCAACGAAGGCCACCAGCATGGAAGCCAAGGAAAGGATGAGTAAAGAGAGGCCCATTATGATCTTTGTAGGCAACGAATAGAGAAAATCTTGTGCTTCATAGTGCGAAGTTAAAATGCCTAGGAATATCAAGATGGCCATCATGGAGGAGAACAAACCTAACGTATCCGAAATTGCAAAAATATGGAAAGAATCTTGTCCTAACAACAATGGCACTCCAATTTTATCGTCATTTCCTCGGGCACGGTGAAAGCAGCTGCGAACAATACTGCGGCAATTAGAGCTGACACAAGCAAACATGAATTTGCTGTGTTCTTCACCGACTTCTCTACTTCCTGAATCAACTCTTTGTGTTTCTCCACGAATTCATTCCAATGTGTTTTCTTGTGATGGTTGGCAGATGCCTGAAAAGGGATAACCTAGCTTTCCACAACCTATGCATAATGCCCACACATAAGAGTTTCAATAAGTGGATAGTGTAATGAAAATTTTCAAAATAAAAAATAAAAAATGATGAGGGCACATCTCAAGGAGATTAAGACGTATCCAATACTTGATGCGAAATTTGCTTAGAAGTAAAGTCCATCTTTGCTGGCAGATTTTCAAAGGTCACTTTCTTTGGAGCTTCGACGATGATTTTGTGCTTCATTTTAGTCAAATAATATATACATGGAAATCACTATGTTTCTACTTTCTAAAGAATCAAGTTTTAAGGAATTTTGAGTCTTCAAGAAGAATTTATGGAAAAAATATTGGGAAAATTGTCCAAAAAGTCCTAAACAATTTGTATGTTGATCAATTCAGTTTTTTAATTGTGCCAATTTAGTCCTAAAACTTTCAGCAATTTGCCAATTTAGTCTTTCCAACCAATTTAGTCACTAACATAACGGTTGAGTCAGCGTCGATAGTCCTACGTGGCACTGCGACGTAGATATGAATAATTTTTACAATTTAAAAAAAAATTGAATTTTTTAATTTTTAATTTTTTTTTCTTTTTATTTTAGACTTTAGCTGGCAAGATTGCCAACTGACACATGCCTAGTTTGGGTGAGGGCGTTGCAGCCCTTGCTAGCCATGGGCAAGGCCTATGACTTGCAAGGATTGGCCAAATAACCTCACTGACCTAGGAAAAAAAGAAAGAAAATAAAAAAAAATTAGAAATTTTTAAGAAGATAAAAAATTTAAAAAAGAATTGTCAACATCAACACCGACATTTATGTTAGTGAATTTTTTTTTTATCAAAATTGGCTAGGAGGTTTAAATTGGCAAATTATCAAAAGATTCAAGATTAAATCGATAAAATTAAAAGATTTAGAACTAAAATGGCAAATGATCGAAAGGTTTAGGACAAAATTGGCATAATGAAAATGCTTAAGACTAAATTGGTTATCATATAAGAGGTTTAGGTCTTTTTGGATAATTATCCCAAAAAATATTAAGAGTTAGTCAAGAAATGTGAGATTGAGTCTTTTAGTACTTCTACGTGCTTTATTGAACTCTATGCATTGCATTTTGTTTCTAGAGTCCTTTGAGTCATGAGTCAATGCTAGCATTTATGATAAGTCTAGGGTTGCTGGTCTTTTCTTGGAAATAAAAGGTAAATGTCTTGGGGTTTGCCTATATATACTTAGAAGGTGGTTTCAAGTTGTAAATGTAGACAAACCCCTCTAAGGCTCTATTAACGGTGAGTGAATGTTTTCTGAATTTTTGAAAGTAAACAATTGGATTAGAGTTTCGTTAACTCTGTATCTCTTTGATAGATTCCATTGAATGGTGAATTACATACTTCATATCTTGAGATGGATTCCTTAGGTACTGAGCATTTACTCTTTATATGCCGTATATTCTCAGTTGGATTCCCCAAGCAGTGAGCATTTATCCCGCCACATGTCTTGTATCTTGAGGGGATTCTTTAGGTGGTAAGCCTTTCTTTTATTGTACTTGTGTTACCTTCTAACCTTCGACCCCTCTAATATGAGTTGGTATCAGAACCTAGGATATGGCTAGTTGTCTTTATTGTGGACTCAATGGCGCCCATCATGATGTCGAACTAGAAGATTTGAGTAGAAATGTACAATAACTTCAAAAATAATCGGGAAAATTTCAATTATTGTGATGTGACGATCCCAATATGACCCTAAAGAAGAAGACAACAAAGAAGAGATCACCTCTTTCGTGATGTTAGTCCCAATGCAACTAGTGAAGAGGCTCCATTGTGCCATCTTTAGAGGATTGGTGATTCTTATGATTCCATGTCAAATTCGACATCTCGAAAGACTTCATCTATTGGGTTGAGACATGTTGAAAGAAAAAAAAATGCAACGTTTCTCCACTTAGGATGCTTTGTTCTACTTTGATGCTTGTTTCATATTCATATTGGGATAATTACCCAATTTATTCTAAACTTATTGTATAGATGTCAATTCAATTTTGAACTTTTCAATTTTACCAATTGAATCTTAAACTTTTATATGAAATTCTAATGTAATCCTTTTAGTCAATTTTCTCTGAAAATAGCTGACAAAAAAAAATGTTTTATGTATATTCTTAAAACTATCCAAATGGAGTTCTAGCCATCATATTTTAAGAATTTTGTCAAGAAGATATTATAAGATAATAATTATCATTAAGTGTGGTTATTAAATATATGAAAAGAAAGCTACTTACCTTATACCATTGGACTTCTCTTTGCATTTGAAACGCTACTCCGGCTACGTTAGTTTCCGCATCAAAATTAGGGTAGTACTCTCTTGCCCTGTTCTCTGCTGCTGCCATCATCATCATTTTCGATTCTTCGTCTGTGGGTCCTAAAACTAATGACAACTTATTGGTTGAGCTTACCTTCAAAAAGAGTCTGAGAGTCCTTTCTTGGCGATACTTCACAGCTTCTGTCACCAAGCTCTTACATTTAGACCGAATCCAAATAAGCTCTGGGAAAGATCGAATACACAGCTTCACGATTTCAGTGACTCCCCATATTGTAGCTTGAAGTAGCAAGTCTTTCTTTTCTAAAAAATCGGTTATCTCAGTAGTTTTCCCATGAGAGATCACATCACAAACTTGTTTTGCCAACTCAATTGCCACCACGTGTCTCAGCTTCATCTCGTGAATCCTCTTGATTGTAGGAACTAGAAAATATTAAACAGAAAATGAAAGCGAATAAAGAAGGGGCGGCTACTGGATTTTTCCAAAAAAAAAAAAAAAAAAAAGAAAATAGTGGTCCAGCTTCGCATCCAAATTTTTGTTATCAGACACAACAGTTTACTAATTGTCGTATTTTCTCACAAAAGCCCCTACCACATTAGCTTGGGTTGGCGGTGTAAGAGTTTTTCCTGATGTGGACTAAATTAATTGATATTGTAATTTACTGTTTTTACGGCTACCGTAAAACAGGGTTGGTCTAAGGTGAGATATAAGGTTTCTTAATTAGTCTAATATGGGCTGGCTAGTGTGGGCCGAGTTGAGTCGGCCCGTAATGAGGGGACCATGGCTGGAAACTCTATAAATAGTACTCAGTCTCCTCCTCTAACCCGAATTCTCACATGTATCCTCACCTAAGGGGCGTTTACCTAACGCTGCACGTGAGGGGGGTCGCCTCATTGAGCCAGTGATACAGAGGGCAATAGAGGAGAAGGACTTGATGTGTGGATCCCCTTGATATATGTTGGTAATCCTTATTCTGCCTCCGCTTTATGTTTGATGGATCCCAAAACAAGTGCGTTAATCTTTCTACTCAATTATGCATGTTCTTGTTCTGGTTATGGAGATCTTGGGGTTGCACAATTTGCATCTAACATGTGGTATCGAGCCTCCATAACCTTAGAACTTGAACACAATTGATTTTGCCCTAATTAGTATGGATCTTGCCTAATTTGTGATTTTCGAGATTTTTATTCAATAAAAATTAAATTAAATCACAAATTCGGACCAGGCTCGACGAGGCGAGCAAGAGGGTCGGTGGCGTGTCGCCGGGGGAGGCCGCACGCGCCTCCACGCGCGGCCACGCACCTCCTGGGCGTCGAACGCGCCCCGCGCGTGAGCTCCACGCGCCGCGCACTCAGGCGGCGCGTGAGGGCGCGTGGAGCATCGGATTTCCGCGTGGCCGGCGGCGTTGGATCCGTATGGTTGTCCTCTATCTCGTGGTATATTTATTTTATATGTTTGATGATTTTATTGATGTGAAATTACATATGAAACCCTAAATACGTGTATTTTTAGTGTATTTTTGCGTATTTTTCTTATATTTTCTGTGATTTTGGAAACATAAGTGTTGGATTACAGGTGTGTTATCACATAAACATTATAATGGTGTGATTCATCAATAAAAATCAAACTTTATTGTGAACTGAAGCTGGCTTAATGCGATACAATTCATATGAGATTGTATTTGAGTTATGTATTGAGTTGATGAGAAACAATAAAGATTATGAAACTTTTGTTACTCAAGTATACTCCTTTACACATTGGTAATCTTTGAATGATAGACGACTTAAGGACTCGTGACCAAACTAATGTACTGATTAACACATCTGCTGAATGTGGGTAATGCATGTCAATTAAGTT
The DNA here is from genome assembly GCA_014182575.1 of Eucalyptus decipiens. Classification (NCBI taxonomy): domain Eukaryota; kingdom Viridiplantae; phylum Streptophyta; class Magnoliopsida; order Myrtales; family Myrtaceae; genus Eucalyptus; species Eucalyptus decipiens. The sequence continues at coordinate 52,250,458 of CM024611.1, read as the reverse complement.
ACTGCATATTGTACATGAACTCATCTGGTCACTTGTTAATGTCTATCGAGTTAAATTGTTTTTTATGGTAAGGGGGTATGGCAATATTTATGCAGAGCAATAGTATCTACTGTTGAATTTTTTAGATATTTGATTCTCTGATTTGACTCAATTAATAGGCCACTGGTTGATTACAATGATAATTTGTTATTTAAAAATTGACTAATAAATCAGTTGTTGGCCTTTGAGTAATGTTTTGCCATATGATACTCATGAGCAACAAGCTTGTCAACTGAGTACCCTGTATTGCTATTGATATTAACTTGTGAGGGATCCTTTGGATCGGCATTCTTTGATGTTGTTATAATAATCAGTAATCGGGGTGCACAAAAGATGATTGCTTCTATGTTATGAGAAGTTTCTCGTGTTGCTGTGATCGTTGATCTCATTGGAATCTGTCTTTCAGGTTCGTTATATATATAATCTTTATTTATCAATATATGTATAAATAAAGATTTTATTAATGAATAAAGCAATGTAATTAGCATGATATGTGATTTTGGTGATATGATGCCCCTATCACTAAAGTCAAAATCACATGTATATGGTGTATGTGAGAAGTAAAGTTTATATCCCTAGTATGAGAGAATTTCAATGATTCAATTGAGTAGTGACCGCCAAAGTGGCACGCTTGATTGGGTTTGAGAAATTTCGGTCTCGTATGATGATTGGGATGTCTCCTGATTTAATGCGTGGTCATACTCTCAAAGGAGGTGATTGTGTATTAGTTCATGGAGGGATACATGATAGTGTGGTGGAGGAGTGACCGATCATAATGGTTCATATGCCCAAAGGTGATGAATTCACGAAGATTGGAATATATTCTCATAACCCTTATCATGTGGGGAGTGTACAATTGCATGTCATGTATTCTACCCAAATGTGATTATGTGATTTTGCATGTAACTCTCTGGGTGTGTACTTGTACGTCAAGTTATACGGTACTCACATGATGCTAATTATATACATTTCTTGGTTTTCAGTCACCTTTGTTTAATTAATAACTTCACTATTATTGAGGTTTTTACTGCTTCAAATTTTAAGTTGTGGACATATGATTTGTTGCTTGAGAAAAGAGCAATTGAATTTACTTACTGTCCATGAAGCGTTTCATTCTGGAACACTTGAAAAGAGGTTTGCCTACGGACTGCACTGCTATAAGATGATAGAAGCCTTAGTTGCTTGAAATTATGTCTTGTTTGATATTGAAATTAGGACACATCTGCAAAAATTGTGTTTAAGTCCTAATGACATATACATCTCGTATATGATTAAAAGGTTGTCAGGTTTAACGGTGGCAATGAGTATTTTGGCAAGTATGACAATGCGAAATAGCTTAAAGGGTCATTTGTCAAATACTTGGTAGATTCTGGGGTGGTAATTTAATTATTATACCTGAAAATCCTGACAAAAAGATTTGGCTGAAAGGCATAAATGCACCATATTGAACAAGGTGATGAGTATGATTAGTAAGACTAATTTATTTGGTCTTTTGTGGGCTAATATTATGAAAGCAATTTTTCATATACAAAAGGGATATTGATTTTATGACCCTAAAGAAGGTGCAAGAATTATGGAATCACATGCTCTAAAGTTTATAAAGATTGACGTAATTATAGAGGATAGTTTGCTCTCGGACTATTAAAGATAATAGTATGATGGATGTTCTTGTGTCTTTGTCTTTACCTATATAAACAATTGTGGTACAAACAATTGTGAAATCTCATGTACCATAGACTAAACTTGTTGAGGTTCAAGGTACTATTCTTGATATAGTTTATAATGAAATTTCTTAAACCTCTCAAGTGCAGAATGAAGTGGTTACAACTTTATTAAGGAGATTTGTTAAGGAAAGACGATCAGTACCATTAGACTATATAGTCTATTTGTGAGAGCATGATTACAATATCCACTATATGGATGATGTAATGACATATTTATAAATGTCGTTTCTTATTCTCAATCAAGTATGTGATTAGATGCCATAAAAGGCGATATACAATCTATGAAACATGTTTGGAAACTTACTGACTTGTCTAAAGATCATAAATTCATTAGTTGCAAATTGGCGTACAAAAACTTGTAGCTAAAGTTTTCACTCTGAAAGAGGGGTGGATAATTTATAGTGAAGAAATAATTATTTCTTTAAATATTCTTTCGAGTGAACGTTGCATTAATAACTCTTTTTTATTTGGAGTTACGTTAAATAGATACAAAATCTATACAGTGCAGCTGGATGATTTTACAGCAGTTTCAAGTAAACTTGTGTGAAAACTGAAAAGTTCTAATTAATGGTCTTAAGTAAGTTTCTAAACAATATTATTAAAGTTTTATAGTGTTGTAATTTTTGTTCAATTGAGAACAAAGTAATTCAATATACCTTGTGGGAGGAAATTTATTTTATTACTGCAAGGTCAGTTGGAGGAAATTTATTTTTTCTCATACTCTATGTACATGATATTTTGCTTACAAGTTGTGACCTTGAGACATCTTATATCCTTTATACTAAGGTCTGTAAGGATTGTTTTGCCATATTATATTAGATTTTCTCGGAGGACATTTGCTGATTGTATATTGGAAATATTCAATATACATTATTGCAAGCCAAGAATTGTTCCTGTTGTTAAGGGTGATGGACTGAATCTATCACATTGTCCTTATTTAGATATTGAGAAAATCTAATTAAATGGTGTACATTGTGTTAGTGCACTTAAAAGTATAATATATGCTTTGATTTTGCACTATATTAAATATCGTCTTTGCGATGGGACTTTTAGGCAGATATAAGTTGAAACCAGGACGCGATCTGAGTTGCTGCCAAAAGGTTTTAAAGGTACTTAAAAAGGACAAAAGAATATATGCTAATTTACAGACATGTTTAATTCTTGCAATTAGTAGGGTATTTAGATGTAAACTTTGTTGGCTATTCTGATGACATGCAATCAATAACGGAATACATATTTATGTTAGCAGTAAGTGCAGTAAATGAAGTTCTATGTTATCTTCTACTATGTATGCAGTGTTAGTAACATTCTTGTAGGTTGTTACTTGGGTTATTAGGTTCCTGAACCTTATGGCGGAGTTGATCGTTTTAATTTGATAAATAGACCCATACGGTTGTATTGAGATAACAAATTTGTAGTATTATTTTTTTTTTACTACAGAGGTCTCAAGGGGTCTAAATGGGTGATTGGAAAACATGTTATAATTATGGTTAATGGATCAACAAAAGCCAATAAATTAAGATACGTCTTTTCTGTTTATATATCTCTTTTGGATTCATGAATTTTCTAAACTTTTTTATTCATGTATATATTGAATTCATGAATTTCCTAGATTCATGTACCTTTTAGTTCATATATTTATTGAGTTCACGAATCTCTTGAATTCACTTGTCTCTGGATTCATAAATCTCTTAGATTCATGTATCTCTTGATTTATGAAATCCGTGGATATATGCATCTATTTAATTCAAGTATCTTTTCTGTACATGAACTAAAAAACTCTATAAATAGATAGGAGCATAGAGCTTCATTTACAGTTTTTTGGTTTTTCCGACTTGATTCCATAAAAGCTTAGATATACTTTTCTACTCTTCTGATTTGTCTGATTGTGCTGGTTTCAATTGAATGGTTCAACTGAGTCATGTTTGCATAGTGCTAATCCAAACAGGTTCTAGATGTTGTATCTTGAGAGACATAGTTCGTGAATCTGCGGAGCACTATTGGCAGGAACTAATCGCCTTAAGGAGATTTCGATATCCGTACCTCACATCCAATTTTATATTCTGATTACAACAAACAGTTTATTTTCTCTGGATTAATTTCCAACAAAACGATCTCATTCTATTTAATTTCTTTTACTCTTTTAGAAAAGCTATTTTGATCTTTTTTCCCCATTGGTTTAGTCCTCAAATGCAAAGTGTGACTTTTAGTAATTGCCGATGCAAAGTACTAAAAAGGTATAAAGTCATTTTTTGAATTTTCCAAGAAAAGGTTTATATCATGTCTGGATGAAAAAAAATTGGATGTGAAGAAAGTAGAACTAATTAGAGGGCATCTTCCTTGAAGTTCAAACGAGACTTTATAATGTTGATCATAATTAAGAGAATATAATTGTGAGAGTTGATATGATAGAATAGCTCTAAAAATAACCACGCCAATGACATATGTCCAGCTAGAGCAAATCACAGTAGTCTTTGTATATATAAGATTATTTTAGATAATAATATTCAAATATGCATAGCAGCTAGTAATAAAGATATCATATTATTCGTACAATCCATTCTATTGTTAGTCATGCTCAGCATAAGAGCAATTTTTTTTTCTTTCTCCATTCTATTTTTCTCTAACAAAATCAAAACTTCCACATGGGTCACATACTGTTGTGTGAAGTTTCAGTTTACTTGTTACACCTGAATGACATAGTGGATAGAGCTGACTCTTTTCTAAAAAACTTCTAATTTCATTTAAAAAAAAAAAAACGCAACAATACTATACTTATGTTTCCTTATTGTTCTTTTGACAAAAATAGAAGAATTAGGGACAAGGCTAGCATTTCGGGTGCATCCAAAAGTTGGGTCAAGGTGACAAATGCAACTACGGGCAAAAGTTGTGAATAGTTTTGCGAACTGCAGTATTTTTTTTAGTGGTGAGGTGGTGTTTGGGCTCATTTTTGCACACTTTGAATGGTCCACCTTCTCAATCTCGGGTAATTTAAGAGCACATTCTCCCATATCGGCCTAATGTATTCAGGATCTTATTTTTTGGAGTGCTTCCAACAAATCTGAAATACAAGATTATAAGAAGAGGAGAAAATTCCTTTAATATCTACCCAATAGCTTGTTGGTACAGAATATATAACTTGGGGTGAAATTCTCCGATGCACAATTTTGTTGGGACCCACGAAACTCACTCCCATTGAAATATTCTTCTATTCCAAGCCCTCCCGAACAAGTTATTTTGGTTTTCCCCTCCTGCTCCTATTACTATTCTTTCACGCCTTTTTAAAGTTGCCAAATAAAAGTGTAAATTTACTATGTTAATGCGATATAATGATAAACCCATGCCATCATCTATTATAACCTTATTTTGGAGTGGATAATGCTAGGGGCTTACCCTAGGTCCCATGCCCGATACTGGAGAGAGATAATGAAGTGAACATGATTTCACCAATTGAGATTCACGGAGAATTGCTAGGTTTACGTAACTCTATTCCATATATTATGCTTAGACCAATTAGCCATAAGCAAGAAATTCCTAGGTTAACATCAAATCTTGCCTCAATTTGCAGTTTTAAGTATTCTTTTTTCACTTCTTGTAATTAGAAGTTGGTGAATACTTAAAATCTTTCAAAATATAAAAATATTAACACAAAAACTTTTAAATAACTTCGTTTGAATTTGAATAATTTTTTTGAAGGATTTTTATTAAATCCATCAACGGTATAAATAATATGGATGGTATGTGGAAAAATTTAATTACAAAATTAACTTCAAACATAGATTTTACTCATCCAATGATGAATGTGTAATGGTTTTTTTTTTTTTTTCACACGGGCAGCGGGCCTAACACGAATTCTTTTCCAAATTGTGGCAAAGAATTAATTAGGAGCTTTTTTCTACTTAATACTTACAAAATAAGTAAAAAACAAACAGGCCAAAGAATTTTAGTTGGATGGAGAGAACAGAGATAGAGACAGTATCTTGATAAAATGGAAGCATACCTATAATTTTGGTGGCCTTCCAAAGTGACATTGTAAGATATTGAAGTGCCACAATCAGTTTGCAAAGAAAACCTAGTCATTGGATATGAAATCATTGTTAGACCTCGTAATTTGTTTGTCACATTGTCCAATTGAGTTCTACAATACTTATGCACTTGGTTAAATCATATGTGATTCCAAGGGGAAAGCTGATCCATAAAGTAGTTTGGTTTCAGGCCATTATTCAAGTAAAACTAGGTCAAGAAATCAGAATTATGTCCAACAAAGAAACCAACATTTCCAGTTTCTTTTGCTAGTACAGAGGATCTAAGAAAAATGACTTAAAGTTCAAAATCATGAAAGTTCCTAAGATAGTGCCCAACAACAAAAATGCATACCTACCTGGATCGGAATTTTTATTTGTTGGTTCGTTGTTCAAGCCCACTGGAATACCTTCAGTTCAGAAGCAAAAGAGCAGGTGATGAGCCAGGTGTGATCATCTTGAAGGGAATCATTAACGAAGAGATGCGAGTGTAGACAGTACAGACATTTGTATATCAATGCTTCAAAAACACTCAGCCTGGTTCCGCTGCGAAAGTGAGACTCATTCCTCGCCAACGCGTCCAGTATGTCAAGGGGATTAGCATGCTTACTTCTTCTCTTGTCAATTAATTGAGGATACCGCCTCACTAGATAAAGGGTGATATCTGTCCAAATTCACCAGCAAAGTTGATCAGGAAATTAAGATAAGTCAAAAATGAAGGAAAAAACAGATGGAATTGAGATAAAGAGCGATGGTGATCTTACCGTGACGACCAGCCTTGGTGAGATCCATAATGATTTTGATAGCAGAGGGACTGCTAAAGAAATGACCTTGCTCATCGTCTGTTGTATTTTTCGCCAGGAACCAGGCAATCTCCTTATGCATAGAAGCTTCCACAGCAGATATTCCCAAAGGAACAAGTCCTTCATTATCTGTGACTTGCATCAACTTTCGTTTATTTTTAACTAATGCCTTGACCATCCTTATCCTTCCACACAGGAAAGCATTGTGGAGGGCTGTGCGGCCATCGCAATCAACCTCTTCAAGCGCTTCTTGAGGCAAGAGCTTAACCAGCTTCTCCAAAAATTGGTCTTGTGCACTCAAAGCAGCTATGTGAAGCAATGTTTCTGATCTGCTTGTTATTTTGGTGGTCTTTGAAGCATCATCTTGTTTGAAAAATCTTTTAGCAAATTGCCAATCGCCCTTAAATGCAGCTTGCAACAATGGTCGGTAATAGGGTCCATCCACTTCCTTTTTGGAATTTCCTACAATAGACACAAACTTTTCAGATCATTCGATTAGTACTTTTATCCTTGCTGACATTGAGAAGTGTCCTAGAAAAGAACATTTTCATGAAGATCCGCCCCAAATATTAATTTCACATTGAAAATAACTCTTTTGAGGGATAACGCACCTGAAGCACCTCCAGATTGGGGAGAAGCTGATTCAACGATTGCATAAACATTTTCAATATCTGTAGGAGAAAGAGTGAGCACTAAGTCCTTCGCATACTTTTTTTTTTTCCCTTTATTCTAGCCAAGGTCAGCATTATGTTTGTTTGGTGACAAAGAAAATAAAAAGAACCATGAGAAAATACAAGTTCCAACATATCTGGGACTCCATTGATTGTACCATATTCTTTCTCAGTTGGAACTTGAACATGTACCTGTTACTACTTCTGCACGATTTGAATTTCCTTGTTCTTCACTTGGTTGCGTTGCATCATTGGGTTGCTCTCCTGGTTACAGTCTTTCAACAACAAAGTAAACTGAGAATACAAAAGAGGCTTTCAACTTTCCTAGAAAGTTGAGGTTCTTGTTGATGAAAAGTCTATCAACAATGGAAAAATATAACTCTAGTTACACAAAAATTAATTTAGGTTAAATTTGGCACAAATTTGTAAATTTTAGATTTTTTATAGTATTAAAAATTAAAAAATAGAGAAATTATCTGAGTTCTTTCGGGCTTGCCTCTCTCTCTTCCCTTTGTTTCCACTGCTGACTGAAGTCGACGGTGGGCAGCAACGATTCTCTCATGGTGGATGGGACCCACATAAAAATGAATAGCAACTATATACTTTAAACTAACTTTTTAATTAAAATTTATTATTATTATTATTATATGCTGGAAAAGGGTTTGGGCAATAACCCTGTCCGACCCGATAACCTAATCCGCCTACCGGGATATGACCCGCTTCAAATTAAAAACTAATTTTTTAAATATTTTTTTAATTCATTATTTAATTCTTTTTTCTTTTATTTTTCTATTTTCTCTTCTTCTCCCTGTTCTCTCCTTCCCGAAGCACGCCTCCCCTTGCGCTCTTCTTCACCGAAGCTCCTCACACGAACCGACGCCACTTAGACAAGCCCTCGCCGGCGCTCAGGACACCGTGGAGCTACCACCCAGCGTCGTCCACTCCGAACGCTATTCGTCGGCCGACCTCCCCGCCGCCGGCCGAGAGCCACACCACGGCCAAACACCGAACAAACTACGGCGACGATGGAAACGGGGCGAACGACTACACGGCCGACGCCAAAGGTCGCCCAACACCACTGGAACATTCCCATAGATCACGGCGTGCACGGACGACTCGATTTCGGCCAAAAACGGGAGGATGAAACTAGATCTCGCTTGAGCATTTCGTCGAACGGGTGAATGGCGCTCGCGAATCATGAGGTTCCCGCTCAACTTCAACCGGGATCCTCGACGGACTCTCGACAAACAAAAAACGACGCACGGTAGCTGGAGAAAGGATGGTCGGGGCCGGAGCTCGCATGAGCCGGACGACCGCGAGCTCCGGCCCAGCACGCCCGAAAACAGGGCCAAAATAGGGTCGAGGCTTACCGGAGCTTCGGCGCGGGAAAGGAGGCACGGCGGCAGGTAGTCGGGCACGATTCAGGCGCGGTGGCCGGCGGTCTCTCCCTCCGACTCTCTTCCCTCGCTCTCACTCGCGGCTCTCTCGTCGGATCACTCTCTCTCTCTCTCTGGATTTTTCAGCCTAAGAGACCCCCCTTTCGGTCGAACCTCTCCCCCCTTTTAAGCAGCGTTGCCAGCTGCTGCCAGCTGGCCCAGGCCGGTCGTACCGTGCGACATTCATCGCATGTCGTTTGCCGTCGAGGCATCGTCCAAAACCAGGCGGAGGAGAGAAGGAGAACGGGAGAACGGGAGGCGCGGGGGGAAAGAGGAGAGAAGAAAACAAAGGGGGCCGGGCTAAGTCTGGCCCTGGCCCAGCCCTGCCGCGTTTTTTTTTTTTTTTTTTTTTTTAATTTGAATTAATTAAAAAAAATTCTGACAATTAATACTAGTAATGCAAATGTTCCTAATGTCTATATGTATTATGTAATACAATTCAATGAAAAATATTTTTTGTTTAGGGATTAGAAAGTAATCCCTAATTTTAAGTCCTAAATAAATAGGCAAAAGTTATGTGTCAACATATATATACATCTTCTTGAGATGATGCCCAATGCCACATAGACATTATCTCAAATTTTGAAGGCTCACATTGACATAAAACTATTAACCACAGAACACCTAGATATAGAAGGAAAAAACTACTTGGTCCGAATTCGGTGGACCGAAAATGATTGGACTCTTTAGGTAAGTTCATTTCGCGAAAAATGAGTGATTTGAAAAATTATTTAGTCCGAATTTTACTCGTGTAATTATTTTTCTTTTTTATAACAAAAATGCAAATAATCTTACATATTGGTTGATCAATTTTTTTTCTGAGGCAGAAAATCCGAATAGCCCAGCCACTTTAGACCTTAATTTTAGGTTGGGATTGCCTTGAGCCCATCTCAATTATCTTCGGGCATGTCTATATAAAATTTTACTTTTCTCTTTTTACTAACTTTATATATTGTGATAATGCGTTTAGGCCTTTGCTAGCTTGTAACACCTGATATTTTGACAATATATAGACGTTGGCACTTAGATCATATGTAAATTTTTTCATGACCTTTATAAGTTGGATAATAGTTAAATTTTGGTGGAAAACTATACATTCCTTTTTGACTTTTTGAAAAACACGAATGGAACAGCCCTTGAAAAGTTTGGGTCAATTTGGGTTATAGGGCTCCAAACGTTACATTTAGCAAAGGCTTACAGAAGTGTGATGAAAAAAATAAAAATGGTAAGACTTAAATGGAAAATCAAATATTTTCATTGTAACAGTGGTAATTTACTAGCTGTGCTCATAAAATTTCGAAGAAGTTGGTGATTTACTAATTTTATTTGATATGTGGAAAAAAAAAAGTGGAGCCAGGGCCCTTTCTGCAATCCCGTGCTTTTGCGCATGACAACTTTGTCATGTTTCTCCTCAGCCGTTGGATTCAAGTTTAATATCAGCCATTCGATTAACGAGTGTTGTCAGCGTTTCTGGATCACTCCCGTTGGTGGAAAACTTGTGGAATCGGGCACTCAAAAGTGCCAAAATCACAGCATTGCCCCGCTTCAATTTTCCTTCCATCGTCCCCTTCTTTCCAAACAACATATTTTAATAAAAAATTTAATCAGTGCGCTAACAATGTCACAATTTCTTTACATAATCTGGTTTTTATAGATTCCAAATTCAATTTTTTTTTTTAGCATGTAGATATATCTCATGAATAGGTTATGCTCTGATTCTAAGATTGCTTATGCAAAAAAGACTTTGACCATGTATGTAATATATATCTTTTTCAAAATGCTTTTATTTTGTACATTGGGGAAATAAAAATTTCTTCACACAAATAGATATATCTAGACTCGAACATGAACATGTACTTGGTGTATGAAGATATGGATGTGCTGCCATTGGGTTGCTGTTCCGGTTGCCGTCTTTCAACAACAAAGTAAACAGAGCATGCAAAAGAGATTTTCTACTTTCCTAGAAAGTTAATGCTGTGATGTCAATCGCCGTAAATTGCAGGGCCTCTTATAACTAAGCTCGGGTTGACCATTTCCAGAATAATTTGGTCGTTTTTGCATTAGTTTATTTACTGATATATTGAAATTATGTGGTGTGTATGTTGCTTACTCATGATGTATATGGAATAGCCCGGACCATGAGCTTGGTGAGTACAAGTAGTGTCATTTGACATCAATACTCGTGCTTTTCCCGAGAAGTAAATTTCGCACAACTCTCTTTTTTTGGCTTTCTCGGAGACTTTGCTGGTGAATTGGCTAGTCAAACCAAACAGTCGGGTCCAATTTGGATTGGTCATAAAGAGAAAATATTAGGTGATTCCAGATCACTAAGTCAGCATGGTCTCCGATCACTCATCGAGTGCTTCGACCCGACGTTGGGAGGGGGACTCAAAGATGTTTGAAGTCAAGGATGCTGCCAAAGTTCCTCCCTCAAAATGACGTGACATTCTTGCGTCTTCTCCAAAGTTCCTATGACGTCATTGCTTACATCCTTAAAAGAAGGTCTGGGTCGGATCTTGACATAGATTATGACACTTGCTAGGTGTCTCAGCACGAAAAAATGGAAGAGATAGGAGACAAGGCATCTGCACGGAAGAGGCACGAGAGTGACGGAAAACCTTTCGACTAGCCCAACAATGGCAACCCCAGTACTATTTATGAACTTCAAGGTTTGTTTCTCGGTGTGTGAGAGAGAGAGAGTCGGTTCATTTTCAGTCCACCAAATTCGGACATCAAAATTGAGATATTGGATATGTTGCCTTGGCATTATCCCGAGAAGATTTCTTTTTTTTTTTTTTTTTGTCAAAAATTAAACTGGATATGTAATGAAAAAAATTAGTTTACACACTTTCCTTTGTTTATACCCTGCTTCAATTTTTACCAGGTATCAAAGGAAGGCTCACATGTCTCATGGTCATGCTAATGATAAATTTTTGGTCCATTCAAAGTGAGAACACAACTATCACCGGACATTTTAAAGCTTGTATTGATGTGAAGGTAGCACTTCAAAGAAGTTGACAAGTTAATAGATTACTAAAATGTTGACATATTTACTATAACGATGATCATCTACTTATGATGCTTGCAAAAAATTTCAGAAGATTTGATAATACAGCAATTTATTTGGAAGTTGGTAAATTCTTAGTAGTGTTGGTAAGTTATTCTTGTTGTGAAAAATAGTTGGAGAATATGAAAAGGAGATTTGCTATTTGAGACATGGGAGCATTGTCCTTCGGAATAATTCCGCACCTCAAAATATAAAACTTGGTGCAACTGACTCTAGCGACTATTCTCTTAGGATATAACAGACATTCCTCTTTAATCTGCACTAAATTTGTATGTTAAACCCAACGGAGAAACGAAACATAAGAAGAAGAATAAAGATGTTCTTGCTTTTGTATGTCCTTTTGAATTACATGAGAGAGAAAGCCGTTTCTCCATCATCAATTCTTGCATTAAACTGAAAACCATTGCAAATCGAGACAAGCAACTTTTGTAATTTGAATGTCATAATCTTCTTTCTTAGTTCCATATCAAGGTAAAATCGATAATTTGAGTATCACTTCTAGTAAATCATCCCACATGGATTTTTTGTGGGATGAGCCTCATCATAGGCTGATAAGGCTCGAGCTCACCAAATTCTGGTGAGCGGAGCTAAGCCAACTTGAGGCAAGGCTCTACCTTGCCATATTTAGTGGTCAAGCTCATTGTACCGAGCTAAAGGTGACCTTGCCACAACTCACGAGGCCTCAAGCTTGTTGTGACTTGCCAACCACTAGCAAAGCCTTGAGCTCGCCAATTAGGCAAGGCTCAAGTTTGCTGGCCTCACAAGCTCTACCTTGCCAAATCTACCAAGGTGGAGCTTTGCTCGAGAACAATGAGCTTGAGCCTTGTCGACGATCAGTTGAAGAAGAAGGAGAAAGTAAAAGAAAGGAAAAAAAAAAGTACAAAAAAAATTGAAAGGATTGCAATAAGGAAAATCAAATTAGATTTTCTATACCAAACAGATGAAAAATATATTATAGTTCATTTTCAAGTTTTAATCAAACATCGAAAAATATAATTTTTTTTAAATGATTGCAAGGAGGAAAATCAAATCAGATTTTTCATATCAAATAGTAGAATATATTTTCTAGTTCATTTTTAAGTTTCAGCCAAACACAAAAAATTATTATCATTTTCTTGAAAAATAACTTCCTAGGGAATAATTTCTAACAATATCACATTTTTCTCAAAAGCCTTAAGAGTTATAATATAAATATTATTTTAGAGTATGTGAGATATATCAAGAATATCAAGGTGTGTCTGTGTCTATATATATATGTTTCTCTTTCATTGTATTTTGAGAGGTAAATCTTTGCACTTATTGTTGTCCCATGAATGGAGGTCATCAACTAAATCATGTAAATTTCTTTCTTTTCATTCCAACAGTTAGTAATAATCTCATAAAATTTTACAAATGTTAGGAGGTTGGAATTGCTATTTTTCTTGAGTCAACATTCTTTTGCTGAAGAAAGATACTATGAATTGAAATAAGATAGCACGTGATTGGAAAGTTATTTTTCTCATGCCTCAAGTCATGTGGTTGTTATGTTGACTTCAATATTACTCATCTACAGAGTCACCGTGGCTGGTGGATCCTCTTCACAATGAGCATAGTGATTTATGAACCCTGGACATAAACAATAACAAAAATTATTACATTCCGTATTGATTTCTCTCTGGCCAGAGATTCCTGTTGTTATGAATTTGATTCTTTCTGCAGATGATGACTAAAGGCTACCAGCCAAATATTGATTCGGTGTCCTGCATATATTACATTTGAACAAGTTGACCTGTATAGTTCTTCACCAGCCCACCGATGTGGAAAAGTCCTTCCCATCATCTGCTAATATTCTACGATGTTTCTGGGCGGCTCTCATATGGAATTCCACAGGAAATTGCGAAAATTGCTAATTTAATGAACTCATATCATTCTCAACCTAGTTTAGATTTGTTTCATTCCAATATTTTACCTTCTATGGTTGGCATTTTATCAGAAAATTAGTCAAGTAATAAATTTTCCAACGTCTGCTAGATGCAGATTTGTTTTTTCCCATTAACTGATTTTGATATTTTTACATCAATTTGTCAAGATGTGAATATTTATGTTTTCCTCACCTTTTCTAACTTTGGCCGCATTGATCAAGTGCATCCACCCGCCAAATTTGAAAACATTTTTATTTCTCTTTTATTCTATTTTTTTTTTAATTTTAAAAAGGATGTCTTAGAGCAGATAATTATATGCGCTTTGTCAGTTACTTACACATGATGTAAATGGAAAATTCCAGCCCATGAGCTTGGTAGATATAAGCAGTGTTGTTCAACATGAATGCTTTAGCTTTCCCGGAGAAGTAAATAACCCTATCCTAGTGGCTATTTATGTTTTGGCCCTGTCGCAATCAATTTTTTTCCGGGTGTGGACCACCTAGGGTTTGGCTAATGGATTGTTAAGCCTAGACTTAACTCGAGCTCTCCCAAACCCATACCAATTCGCGACTTAGGTTTGAATTGTTAACATGCAATTGAATTTTAACTAGGAGTCACCACTAATCTATTTTTGGTGGGTCGATTAGAAACCCTAGTAAAGTAACGGGATATTTACTTTACTCCTACGAACTAGAGACTAAGGGCACGGGGACTTGGTTACGTTAGATTTCTCTAACGCCCTTTCGGTACCTTTCTTTTCATTTTAAAAAAAAATGTTTGGCAATTGAGTTGATTTTAATTTAACTTCCTAACATGTGAGGTGATCATACATGTGCGCATACCACCAATTTAACACTCAAGAAAGCAATTAAATATTGCAAAAACATACATAGGAGCAACGAAAGCATCTCGCATTGTTAAATCGAATTCACATCGTACCCTAGATATAATTTCTAATTAACACGCAATTTCAATTTTTATTTTCACTTTATTTAATGAAAATCATGACTTATGCAATGTATATAATCTAATATGACATAGCAGCATGACCTAAACTATATGACATGAAGAAATGCAATAATTAAATGCAATCTAAATTAATCAAATGATGACAAGTAATGCGATGCAATGACATACTAAAATGACACGCAACATACAATTTAATATGCGAGTTATATGTCATGCGACATTTATTAAATGACTTAGTCTAATGACGAGGAAGCTCTAATTAAATGAACCTAATAATAGTCACTAAATGACGTGCATTTCATGGACCTAATTCTGTATGATGTGCGCATGATTTTTTATTCTAAAATAATGCCATCTATCCTAGAAATTGCAACTAATTTATCCTAAGACAAATTTTATTATATTTTTTATGAAATGCAAAACATATCTATCTAAATTAAAATTCTATCTTAGTTTGTATTAGGGATTAGGTCAGACTAAATTCTAATTCAAACTAAGATATTGTTTTAACCCAATAAGCTCGACCTAAGATGCAAAAATCAATTTGAACTTAATATGCAATTTTATTCAAATATGTCATGACGTGCCAATGACATCCTAATTCTACATGACATATGAATGATGATTTTTTGTGTTTCCTATTAATGAAACTAAATCCTAAATGAATGTGCTTTTTTTGGATTTTTTTTATTTTAAAATTCATAACAAGATTGCAATCCTAACATGCAAAACAAACCTAATCTTTATTCGGATTTTTCTTTTTGATTTTTTTATTTGAAAATTCGAAATCATATTGCAAATTTTAAACCTAAAACAGCAAATCTAATCCTAACTCAAATATTTTTTTATTTTTCTTTTACGATAATAATATTGATTCAACCAACAAAGAAATCAAAAAAAGATAAGATTGATATCTAAAAATGTGACGAACCATATCTCGCGTGAGATCGGGTTAATTTTAAATTAAATCGCGAATCAAATCTCGGCCAGATTGGATTGTCGATTTTTATAAGGGATTGCGAGTCGGATTTTGGGCGTGAAAATCGGACTATCAATCCCTAGCTTGAGGGGCACTTCATATGGAACATCAATCATATATTTATGAAAAATCCTACTAAAGACAAAAAGTAAATAAGTGAGAATAACATTAAATAAATAAATAAAGCAAATAAAGCAAATAAAAATTAAAAAAAAAAAGAGCTACCTAAATGATTTCCTTTTTTTTTTAGCAAAGCAGCACGTGGTGGCCGGTCCGGTGAGGAGTCGGCGGCGGGCGTCGGAGCTCCGGCGAGGGGAACCAGCAGGCCGGCAGAGGCTCGGGTTGCAGCGGGCCGGCGGAGCAGGGGCGTCGGGGCTTCTGGCGCTGCGGGTCGGCGACTGCAGTGGCGGAGCAAGGGCTCTCGGGTCGCGGCTGCTACAGGGGAGCTCGGGCGCGAACGAGCAGCGATCCGGCTTGGGTCCGGCTCTGGCAGCGTCAGAGGCGCGGCGAGGGGCGCTGGCGCTTGGGCGTCCGGATCTGGTGTGGCAGTAGCGCTGGTGTGGTGGTGGCGCGGCGTCGGAACAGACGCGTCGCGGGTGGAGGTACTGCAGGGGAGACGGCAGAGGCGAACGACGGGGGTCGTCGGGGCTCGTGCGGAGGAAGATCCAGGCGTCGGACGGGACTGGCTTCGAGCTCCAGGCGGCGTCGGCGTGCGCGGTGAAGCGGTTCGTCAGGGAGCGGAGCAGGGGCAAGGCTCGGCGCGGCACGGTGGTGGAAGCCTCGCGGATGGAAGTTGCAGAGGAGGGGCAGCGATTTGGGGAAGATGATGAACAGTAGGAGTCAAATCACCCCTTTACTTTTCTCCTCTCTCTCTCTCACGTCACTCTCCCTCTTCCTTCGCTTTTCTGCAGAAGCTTTTTGCTTTTTTTCTCTTCTTTCCTTTCAACCTCCACGGATGGCTTCTCTCCCCTTTCACTTTTTCTGAATTTTTTTTAAAAGAAGCCCCCTCGAAAGCAAGAACCGAACCTCCTATTTATAAAGTGAAAACCCCAGTCGGTTCTACGTACGAAGATTTGCGTATATTGATCTAATCGCTAAGGACCGTCCTTCGAAACGGAGAGATTTGCTCAACCAAAAATCGGCTCCAAAATCTGAAGTCATCTGTTAAAATCTTCTAAAGCCGACTCACTCAATTATCAAGATTATCCTCTCGATAAGGCTTCAAATTCTAAAATCATTTTTTAAAGATAATTGTTACCCTAATAATAATAAAAATAAAATTTAGGTGTCAATGGCCCCTTAATTGAACAAACATATAGTTTCCTAAATGGAACAAACATATAGTTTCAGAAAGGCTATTTGCGTTAACTCTAGTTTCAGAAAGATTTACAACAAATGGAGCACTTTGCTAGCACTTAGTTCCGGGTCATCCATATTCAGTATGAAAAGGCACTCCAAGAAAGCTTGAACAACCAGTGAGAAAACGGTTTTCCTTGAAAGCAAGGAGTAGCCCAAGATGACTCCCCAAACTAAATTCTAGTCGTATGACTAATTTGATGGAGGTAGTGCTCTTATTTGTTTTATTTCACCTTCATCACCGTTATGAGTCTGAGTCATATCCATTTACACCCATTTTTACTCGTCTTCGTTTCTTACTACTAATTTTAATCCATTCATAAGATTGAATTGACTCACTTTAAACTCGACCCGGAAAATATGAGTGGAAAAATGGTAACCAAACAAGGTGCAAATCCAGCAAATTCCCCTGGTGTTGAACACCAGCTGATACAGCCCCTCAGCTTGTATACACATACCAAACTGGTTTGTTGATAGGTCGCCATTCGAAAATTCTAGATTCTAGAGTGACTAATTATTTATTTTTGGCCCCCTTAATTGAACAAATATGATAATTCTTTTTGCATAGTGCACTAGAGTTGCGGTCCCTGTGGCTTTATGGATCATCTCATCTCTTTCAAGCCAAACATCGTAAACTTACCTTATTCACTGTAACTATGAGTATTATTGTAATTTTTGCACAGCAACTCAATAATCACTATAACAGTGGCTATTATTATTTGCTTAGAGCAATATAATCTTAGAAGTCAGAAGTATGCTTGCATATATATATAGACCTCAGAGAAGAGTAAGTCTAGATAGCTCTCATCACCATTTTGCTCATCATTAGGATTCCACTCGTTTATAATCTTTCAGCACAGCCCATGCGTTTGCATTATCATAAGCAAATTGTGAACAAAAAACTATTAAACCTAAGTGACTTGATAAGTCTAGTTCCAATTTAATTAAGGCTTGAAGTGTACATATATGTCTATGTTTATATGGATGTGGATGTATATAATACTGTATCATGTCTATATGAAAGACCAAGTGTTCATTGTTGGTTTATAAACGAATGATAAAAGAGTCACTTTTTTCTTGAGCCACCATAAAAGGCTAGAATGGCTAAAAAACAAGAAGAAGAAAAAAGAGAAGTCTCAAATTAATTGGTTGTTATGATTTCAAGTAGCCATCATTTACTTTTAGCAAAAGAAAAGTAGCTAGGTAGCATGCACATGTTTTATTATATTTTAATGAAAATTATTTGATGTTTCCAGCTGTCTCGGACGGGCTGCATTGATCAAGTCCATTCATAGGTTAGATTTGAAAATTTTTCTTCTCTCTTTTTGTTGAATAGTATTTGGTCATCTAATGAAAGTATGCATTATTACTAACTAACTTTGCCTTATATCCACGTGGGTTGAAAAGTGACCTGGGTTGAAGAGTGGGGCTTCGGTACATTAAATCGAAGTGTGAAAAAATCCATGAAGGTTTTTCTTTAGTCGGTGCATCAAGGTTGAAATGATTTTTTTTTTTTTTTCGTAAAGGTAAGTATAATATAGATTTTGCCAAAACAAACACTCAAAAGACAAAGGAGTCAAGAGAGTGTAGAGGTGCCGTGGTACCACAATAAAACAAAATAGGCAAACAGCCACTAGGAGATGAAAACAACGATAAGAAGGGGAAGAATACAATCAATCAAAGATTGACGACAGCAATTCCCAACTTTGTTGCAGTCTTCTATTTCAGGGAGTGTCTGGGATGTGATTGAAGGACAAGGTTGAAACGATTAACTCGTGCAAGAATTTAGAAATGTGAAATTTCAGAGGATCAGTAGATAAGAGATGACCAAGAGTCAATGGCCGTGTCCACACTCTCTAGAAATCTCTTTTCTCTCTTTCCTCTCTTTCGTGATGTGCACAACTTGAGAAGAGCCCTCATTCCACGGAGCACGCGAAAAACGTTCCATCTTTTATTTATGTTTTTTGCAAATATGAGCTAATTTCAGTGATTGACTTCCCATCTAAATCTATTTCCTCCCCATTTTCCTTACTTTCTCAAAAACTAAATAAATTCCCTATTCAGTTAATTATTTTTTTTAAGAAAAAAATTCTGATATTAAGCTTTTGAAAATACTCACATTATGCTAAATGCATATGAAAAATTTAATAGCTAAGGATGACGATGTTCGCAATATATGAGATAAGTTTAAAGATGTTCATGTATCTCTTTTACTCGAAGGGTACATCAGCACAAGCCACACTTTTGGAAGGCTTTTTTAGTTGTCGGTGAAAAGACAAGAAAAAAGAGGTAAAAAGAATTTTTTTTGCCATGGTGCTCAGAAAGTACTTGTCTAAGGTGGTGAATACTGTTAAAAAAAAGGTGGTGAATAAAAATATTACGGATATGTACATATTGGAAAATACCGATATCTTCATAGACCTAACTCAGAAATGTTTCAGATTTAAGGCCCACTATCCAAATTGTTGGACTTAGGAGTTCGGCCCTTTCATGATCGTCTGGACCATATTCAGTTAAACCCAAGGGGGGTTAAGTTTTATTTTCTTTTGGTGAAACGAAGACCATTGTTCAGAAATTAAACCAGTCAAGTTACATCACTCTCAGTCGAAATACTATAAAGTGCATCCTTACATGAAGTATCTTCGATAACATCTGGAATACTAGTGAAAATAGTAAGCTGCATATGCTGCTCCTTTCCCAAACTAGCCAGAGCATGCGGTGCATCCGTTTGCTTCTGTGTATATATAATGCTCAATTCCCGGCATGCCTGCATTCTTTCCTTGCAAGTTCCTGCACTCACAAGGAGAGGTTCTATGAGAAGATTGTGAGACTGTTTGTTCTCAAGAGCATAAATAACCGCTAAAGCATCTAATTCGTTATGCAAATGAATGGCACTATTCGAAACACTAGGTCTAATTTTGCCTCCTAACTTCCAAATTTCAGCAATAAAAGCATTCGTTCTTCCTGTGTTTCGAGGAAAGCTGGCTATCCAGTTCCCCTGATGGTCTCTCAAAAGAACTCTTGTTCCTGCTTCTCTGTTCTCTACAGACATGAATTGCTCTGTCGGAGTTAAGCTTAATTTCCCATTATTCAGGTTTCCTCCATTCCATTCCGTGCCTTGATGAAAAGAAGAGTTATTTTCCTCTTCCTAAAGGCATGGGCAAATGTAGAATGAAGAAGCAGACGCATGCAGACAAGTCATATAAAGACGAAAAGGAAGTTGCCTTCGTGTTATGTGAGTACGCTAGAATAGAACAAAAACAGAGTGCTCGTGAGAATGTGTCTGGGGTTGACGGAGAGGAATGCAGAGGAAGTTAGCTTCGAAGATCACTGCAAGCATTCGTTTGAGCGCGATTAAACTCCTGGCTAGCACAAACAACACAAGCATCACGTGGAGAAACTGTTGTCGGCCAAACACTTATTGACCAGGTTCCTACTGTCTGGAACATATCTGATTTTGATCTGCAATTGTTCTTGTACAAACATGGTCAGTTAGCCCAATTGAACTTGATAAGCAACTGTTGGGATTGCTCAACAGAATGCTAATACCTTCATTCGAGGAGAAGCCAACTAGTATATATTAATTGCTCCACACTACACTAATTGTCCAAGGGAAAAGTACCAAAAAAGTCTTAAACCTATTACATTTATGACAATTAAGTTCTCAATCTTTTAATTATATCAATTGAGTCATAAATCTTTTAACGATTTGTCAATGTAGTCCAAAAAATCGCTCACATGGATGCTATGCAAACCAGTGTTAACATAGAAATTCTTTTTTGAATTTTCTAATATTTTCGTGGATGATTAGAATATTTTCATTCATTCATTTTTGTAAGAGAAATAAATTATTATTTTTTCTTTGCGGAATGAATGATTTGTAAATCATTTTATATAAAATGATCGCTTGTATCGGTTACAAAGATGAATGGTTCATGAAAATACTTAGATATAAATTATTTTTCATTAACTAATTATTTCTGTGGATACAAGCAATTATTTCTTGGAAAATATTATCCAAACTATTTATTTTTTGCAAAAAAAAAAAAAGCCTAAAAGAATTTGAACAATCGTCCAATCATACTGGGCCGTTATAACTCTGAATCCTTCAGTCAGAAGCACGACACTAGAGGTTCCAATAATGTAGTAAACCTCAGTAATGAATGAAACGCACTAAACAAGAACAGATAAAATGAAGGAGAAGATCTGGACAGCGAGTACTTAGCATCAACGAATAGCACATCAATGACCCAATTACATTATTACGCATAGCAAAACATACGAACAGCCAGCACGCACAGAATAGACATATTCCGTAACTCACCACATTGGTACGAACACAACACAGTAACCACGTCAGCAACTCAACATATTTGAAATGGGCATACAACTGATGAACCAATCAGTAACACAGCGCACCCAAATGAATGCGCATACGATGACTAGAGCAGCAACTCAATGCTCTCGCAGCATGCACTCGGTATGCGAGATGGTAGTGTTCGCTCAATAAACTTGTGATTTCAACACGTATAGAGAGCAAACCAGCAACATTTTTCCATAATATGTTTCCAATTTGGCACAATAAACACAGAACGACATATAGTGAAGTATGAGAAGTAGACCCGTTAAACGGATGAGTCGGGTCGGGTTTGGGTCAAGTCATAAATGGTCTGACCCAAATTGACCCATTTAACTCGTTTATGATCCATTTATTGCAATACAAATGTTTTGACCCATACCCAACCCATTTAACGAAACCTAAAAAAGCTTATATATATTTTTAAATGATATTGCTAAAATGGTTTTATACAACACAAATTTGATGGACAATTTTTATAATTTTTAAATTAATTATTTAAAAAATCGAATTTTAATTATTATTTTTTATTTTTAAAAAATTAAAATTTTAATTAATTTTATTTTTATTTTTAAGACTATAATATTTATTTTTCTTTTTTTTTTTCTTTTTTTCTTCTTCTTCTTCTTCTTTGGTCGATCGCCGCCCACGACGACTGCCGGCGGCCACCACGGGCGAGCCTCTAGCTCACTCGACGCCGGCGAGCTCAAGTCTCACCAGATTGGTGAGTCTCAAGCCTCGCCGACCGTCGGCGAGGCCTCCACCTCACTAGATCCGGTGAGCTTGAGGCTCACCGGCGTCAGGCGAGCTTGAGCTCGCCCCTCGCGGACATCGGCGAGGCCTCCGCCTCGGCGGCAGATCTAGCGAGCTCGAGCCTCGCCGATGTCGGGTGAGCTCGAGTTCTCCCCTCGCCGGATCTGGCGAGGCTCGAGCCTCACCCGAAGCCTTCGGCGAGGGGAGAGCTTGAGGTTGCCCGACGCCAATAAGCTCGAGGCTCGCCTAGCCGGTCGCCGGCCATCGCCATGCCGGCAACCGGAGGAAGAAGAAAGAAAAAAAAAGGAAAGAAAAAAGAAAAAAGAAAAGAAAATAATAATTTCAGTTTTTATAAAATATTTTTGTAAAGTTAATAGAGAAAGAGAGTTAAATAGATTCATTTTTAATGAATTGATAAATGGGTCTTAAATGGGTCTGAAAATAGACTCATTTAAGATCCATATATCTTAGCTTCTTTATTTTCAAAACTCATTATGGGTGTTTTGGGAAATGAGGCTTGACCCATTAACGACCCATTTAACTATAAATGGGTCCATAAATGGTCAATGACCCATTTAACACCTCTAATGAGAAGTAATCATGCATGGATCAATTCATTTTCGTTTAAGGGCCCCTCGGTCAAGCTCTCGAGTAACCAGTATCAGATTCGTCTTGCATACACACTGGATATGCATCTAATCCGAGAATTTCAAGAACAAATCCTAAAACGTATAGCTACTAAATTCTAAAATGAAAGGAAACAAAACAACGGTAAAGTTTATATGACGAAAATAATGAATCGACTAACCAAACGAAAGCCCTAAGTCAGAATCTGAATCGAAAAATGCACTGGTCTAGTTCAGAGATTTATCAAACGGCCAAAGGATCTAGATGCAAAAATAAGAGAGGGCTCATATCTAAATTTATCGCTAAGGCTCGAACGCGACCGGATTTCATGCTAGTGTAATCGAGCACTCGGCCCCTACCTTCAGCGAAACAGAGCATGCGAATTAGGGAGAACAGAGCACTTACCGTGGCTGCGAAGCTGGTGGTGTTGGGAAAGTAGCCTGCGAAGGCAATCAGTGACGAGAGAGAGGGGTGAGGATTCATAGAGGACAGCAAGAGAGAATCACAAATAAACATAAGAATTCTTTCCCTGTACTCTCTGTTCTATTCTCTGGGGTTAAATGCGGAGAGACTACGGTGGTCGGCGGTAGGAGACGAGCGGCGGCTACCGGTGGACTAGAGGGGCCGAGTATGAAGAGGGAATCGCAACCTAGAAACTCCTGGAAATTGACGATACGAGACAGGATTTGCTGAGCACCGTGTACGTGCGTTCTCTCTGCTTTATTCTACCCCGCCGAATGCGTATATGTTAGAAATACGTATATGTGGACGCAAGGCTGCCGTGAGATGCGCCAAAATTTCATTTTATTTTCACATATTTCTTATTTTTACAAAAATGCATGCTCGATTTGCTGACGAAAATTTAGGTCGAAACGAGAGAGATATAAGTTTTATTTGTGTTTTTATCAAATGGATAAGACTTTCATTTGTGGTTTTATCAAAATGGATGAAATTTTTTGCGCAAAATTAATGAGAAAAACCCACCACATACATACTGACAGGAGGAGAAATTCCTTTAATTAGAGATAGAGAAGCATCATGAGTGACAAGTGATGTTTCCTATGTACTTATCGGTTTATTGGTGATGTTGTGCTTAATTATAGTTAAGTAAACTTCTAAAATAAAACTTATGAACATTATTTGCCACGTTTAAAATAAGTTGTGAAAATGCCCGAGAGCTATATGGTTCCCATCATATATAGATTGGTTGCAACCATTAATTTCGATATGCCCCCAGGTAGGGTCATCCTGATGCACATGCACCCAGGCGCCTCGGAGGTCCTCCTTGTCCTCCAAGGGTCGATCTGTGCCGAGTTCATCTTGTCATCAGCGAACACCATCTACTTGAAGAACCCAACAAAGGGGATAGCGTGACTTTCCCTCGGCCTATTGCACTTCCAATTGAATGCTGGTAAAAGTCCAGCACTTGCGATAGTCAGCTTCAACAGTCCAAGCCCTAGGCTTCAAATCTTGGATTTTGCTCTATTCGCTAATAATTTTCCTTCTGAGTTGGTGGAGGCCACCACTTTCCTTGATGATGCTCAGGTCAAGAAGCTCAAGGGCATTCTTGGTGGCACTGGCTAAGTGGCCAATTTCATTTTCGTCGAGAATTCATCCATTAAGAATCACCACCTTTTCAAGCCTCTTCAAAAAAATGAAAAGAAATAATAATTCAGCTTATATGCTTGTCGTCAATGACTTTCCATGGATTTTTCTTGTTAGGTTGTATTTGGTTTGCTAGTGTGTTGAAGTGAGTCGTAGGAGTGGAGATTTGATTTTTAGTGCTTTCTGACTTGTTGTTCTGTTCGGACTATGGAGCAAAACACCTCCCTTTCTTCATCGAATTTTGAGTAGATGAATAAAAGTATGTTGCTTTGTCAATTCCTTGAGAGCTAATGTTCATATGGAAAAATGTGCTTGATAAGTCAAGTGATGCGGTAATATCATCCACCCGTTATAGATGAGATTACAGTAGAATTTGGATCCTATCTATAGAGGGATAAACTAACATTCGGTGTTGCATTCATATAATGACGGCTCATGTCATGCCAATCAAAGCATTATTTAGTAATGGCGCGTCATGCCAACACTTTCAATATGTTCATTTAGTGTTGTCCAAGGCCAAGTGGACCAATTCATTGATGTGGGCTTTTCTACACATGACTTAATCATGGAAATTTTGTTTTAGAGCCTAGCTTTGGACTTGTTTCATTTTTTCTAAATAAAGTAGAATCTTGTCGCGATCATTTGTACAATAAGCCAGTAATGTATGTTTCCCGATCATGTGAACCTAGCTCACGCTACTATTAGATTAGTGGATTCTACATGGGCCCACTTCATCCAATGGTACATGTGAGATGAGCTCACATGCACCGAGGGCATCTAAGAATTTTTTTCTTCTACAGTACTTGTTCTGCCTTAAAAGTGATGAGGTGTGGCATTTGATTAGTTGTTTAACCATTACTTCATAAAATTTCGAAACAATTATCTTTTAAATCCATATTTGGATTCCTACAACTCTAATGCTGCCGGAAAGCTTGACTCACTATTGTTAGGTTTAAGTATTGTTTGATTTAGATCCTTGGCTATTTATTTGATCATGTGTTTTCCCGAAAACGTTGCTATGTGATTTGAGACCAACAAGGGTGTCAGCCAAATGATATCTTGTTGGAAAGCTTACAATGAACTTAGGTGCTCACGAAGTTTTGGGGTGAGATGACGTAATTCAAGGAAATGATGCTAGCATTTCAATCTCTATCTATTTGTCAATGGTTATAAAAGTGGCAAACTCACATGATTATGACTCACTCGATGCATTGATTTGCTTTTGACGTCAATTAGCAAACCTATAATATGAACTAATGTCTAATTCTAGCAAATATCTAATATTTAATTTTTATAATGAATTATTACTGATTTAGAAGAAATATTGAAATAAGTGATTTATGGGCAATTATCAAGTTAGTCCTAAACTTATTATGCCAATTCAAACCTAAACTTTCCGATTTTATCAATTGAGTTACTTAACAAGAATTTTGCCATTAAAAATTAATTCACAAAATTAGGGATTATGACTTAGATATGTTATGCCCAACCCATTTAAGCTTCAAAATCAATAATCCCCTGAGCTTCATCCAACAGAATGGACTTCGAGCACTCTCCCCAAGAGATATGGAGGTCATCCATCATACGCACAGAGGCTGGACGAAGCGGACGGAGGAGTCCTATATCGGGCTTGAGTTTGACTGGACCGGGCTCTGTCAAGAGCCCAGTTCAAATTAATTCTTATCAGGCCCAAATTTCACTTGAAAGAAAAGCCAGGCCCACGACCTTGCAAGCCCATGCACACCCAGACCCAGCCGGCTCGGACAAACGAAACTCTACCCAAATACGACCAGTGCCCGACCTAGTTCGTAGCCTCCTCTACTGCCCCACCGCGAACCCCGACGGAGACAGACGCGATGAGCGACGGCGGTTGGCCCAAACTTCTTGGTCGCGGTGGGGCAGCAAGCAAGATTGGTGGCAGATCGGCGAAGTGAAGAGCAGACGGTGTCGTGCCAGCAACGACCGTCGGGTACAGTGACGACGCGACTTGATTTGGGTGCATCAAGCGATGTCGCGGCAGCAACACGACAGAGGTCTGGTGCGGTGAGGGTCGAGCCTTGCCGAAGGTCACCAGAGCCTCGCCGGAGGTTGCTAGAGCTTGGTAGATGTCTAGCGACCTCCATCAAGGCTCAAGCCCCACCTAGGTGGCCGGATCTAGCGGGGCTCGGGGCAAGCTCCGCCTCGCCAACCTATGACGAGGCTTGAGCTCGCTTCCGGCCGATCGCCGATCGCCACTATGGCCGATGACTAGCCAATGAAGAAAAAAAAAAAAAAAAAATTTAAAAATGATTTTTTTAAAAAATAAAATAAAAAATAAAAAAAGGAAAAATTTTAGATTTTATCGGTTGGTTCGGTTAGAATGAACCGATAAAATCCGAACTAGTTAAAAAAAAATTTGGTTTTTGATAAGAATCGAACTGAAAAAATATCTAAATATTTAATCAAAATTTAGGCATCATCAGCCGTTTCTCTTTGAAGGTAAGATTGCAAAGGTTGCATTCAAAGATGAAGTGATACCTAAATTTTGTCCATGCATATGCAATAGATAATTCCTTACTTGGGACCAAGTATCCTATGCTACATACTAAGATGGATAAGAAGATACTTATAATTACTTATTAGGAAGGAGTGATACAGAGAGCAAACCTGAGTTTTTGGCAAATACCAGGGTATCATTTTATCTGATGACGCAGGGGAGCTACTTTTTCAGGACTTGGACATCTCCCCGATTGCTTGTTGGAGCAACAAATTATCGCCAAGGAGTCGAAGGTATCTCCAGTTGCCTTGATGGTGAGGATTGCTTTTCTAGCACCATATGAGTGTCTAATTTTTTATGCAATAAATATCTAAATATTTAATTAAAATTTAGGTGTCAATAGTGATCAATTTATGGTAGGTTTTATTCCACCTATTTCACAATTGATACAAACAAAGTATCATCACTAGTATGATTCCAATTACTTTATAGTTCACAAGAATAAAGTCTGCATTTGGTATCATTCTTACCACCGAAATTTCACATATATCTAGATTTTTTTCTATAAATAATTGTTCATCTCTATTTCCATGACAAAAGATATATTACATGATTGCATGTATTTTGGTAATAAATATTGAAGATATAGATTTTTTATATAGATTATATTTTGAAGTACTGGAGGCTGAATGTTTAAGTTGAAGGAAAAAAACTTCTGAATCTAAATTATAAAAAAGAAAAAAAAACTAAAAAAAACTAATTTTTAAAATGTTATATTCTAAGATTGAGCATACTTTGGTCCTGAATGTTAAAAGAAACTGTTTATGTATGTGCAGGTTGAATTTGAAGTATCTATAGGCTGAAATTTTAAATTAATTGAATCATTCTGTAAATAGATCTTTGGTAACAAGGCAGGGAAACATATAATGCATGGTAATTGTTCAAATACTTTGAGGAAATATGTTCAATATTGCATTGGCTCCGCTACAAACAACCAACTATAATGAAGACATACACCCTCAAATCAAATTCGTCAATCCCTTATCTGTTTTGTATATTTGACTCCATCCCAAATGCCCTTGGGACGAAAGATGCTGGGTCCATAAGTGGATTTAACCATTTGGAATAGTAAGGGAAGCTGTAATACTACAAATAAAGCCACCGGGATAGATGCCAGCAGAGTGATGGGAATGACAGCCCACTCCAGTCTCTCATCAAGCACCATTGTGAGAGTTGCAACGAAGGCCACCAGCATGAGAGCCAAGGAGAGGAAGAGTAAAGAGAGGCCCATTATGATCTTCGTAGGCAATGAGTAGAGAAAATCTTGCGCCTCATAACGCGAAGTTAAAATGGCTAGGAAGAGCAAGATGGCCGTCACGGAGGAGAACAAACCTAACGCATCCGAAATTGCAAAAATATGGAAAGAATCCTGTCCCAAAAACAATGGTGCTCCAGTTTTATCGTCATTTCCTCCGGGCACGGTGAAAGCAGCTGCAAACAGTACTGTGGCAATTAGAGTTGACACAAGCATACATGAATTTGCTGTGTCCTTCACCCACTTCTCTGCTTTCTCAGTCAACTCTTTGTGGTTCTCCAGGAAATGAGTCCAATATGTTTTCTTCTCATGGTAGAAAGATGCCACGTAAGGGACAATACAGCTTTCCACAGCCTATGCATAAAACCCACAAATAGGAATATCGATAAGTGGACAGTGTAATGAAAATTTTCAAAAAAAAAAACTGACAAGGGCACATCTCAAGGAGATTAAGACATATCCAATACTTGATGCGAAATTATTTTAGAAGTGAAGTCCATCTTTGCTGGCAGAATTTCAAAGGTCACTTTCTTCGAAGCTTGGACGATGATTTTGCGCTTCATTTAGTCGAATAATATATACATGGAAAGCACTATGCTTCTACTTTCTAAAGAATCAAGTTTCATGGAATTTGGATCCTTCAAGAAGAATTTATGGAAAAATATTTGAAAAATTATCCAAAAAATCCCAAATCACTTGTATAGTGGCCAATTAAATCTTAAACATTTCAATTGTGCCAATTTAATCTTAAAACTTTTGACGAATTGCCAATTTAATCTTTCCGGCCAATCTTGGCCCCGAAAGTCACTAACATGATGATATAGTCAGCATCAACGATCCTATGTGGCACCATTGGTATAAACATTGACAATTCTTACAATTTTTTTTTTAAATTCTTTATTTATTTATTTATTTTTATTTTGGACTCTAGGCTGCAACCGACGCTTGCATGGTTTGGTGGAGGGCGTTGTTGTCCTTGTTGGCCTAGAGGTGAGGGCCTTTGTGCGCTTGCTTGCCACATGCAAGGGTGTCGTGACCCTTGCCTATGGCCGCAAGGGTGTTTAGTGACCTCGCCGACCTAGAAAAAGAGAAATAAAAAAAGTAATAAAAAATAAAAAAATAAAAATTGTTTACATAAGCACTAACGTCCATGTTAGCGATTTTTTTTTTTTTTTTAAAAATCAAATTTGGCTAGGAGGCTTAAAATTGACAAATCATCAAAAAATTTAAAATTAAATTGATATAATTAAAATGCTTATAACTAAAATGGCAAATGATCAAAAGATTCATGACTAAATTGACATGATAAAAATGTTTATGACTAAATTGACATAATAAAAATGTTTATAACTAAATTGACTATCATATAAAAGGTCTAGGCCTTTTTGGGTAATCATCCCAAAAAATATTAAGAGCTAGTCAAGAAATCTGAGATTGAGTCTTTTAATACTTCTATGTGCTTTATTGAACCCTAAGCATTGTATTTTGTTTCTAGAGTCCTTTGAGTCATGAGTCAGTGGTAGCATTTACAATATGTCTAGGGTTGTTGGTCTTTTCTTGGAAATAGAAGGTAAACGTCTTGGGATTTGCCGATACTTAGAAGGTTGATTCAAGTTGTAAATGTGGACAAACCCCTCTAAGGCTCCATTAACGGTGAGTGAATGTTTTCTGAACTTTTGGAAAGTACACAATTGGATTAGAGTTTTATTAACTCTGTATCTCAACTTAATTTATGTTTAGCATGCAGAATATATAAGTTCTATGTACAACAAAGTGTTAGCCTAGATGGCGAAAGAGTTTCTTCTTCTCATTGTGATCTTGGATACAATTGTATTGGAATAATTTCAAGGGTAAAGTCCGGAATACACCAGACCGATGTGGGGCTTTGCCCTTCACCTAGGAAGGTGAACCTTGTGGTGCATAAGAGCTGGGCTAGATATCGCACGACTCTCGTAAAGAAAATGTTCTATGTATATTCTCAAGACTATCCAAATAAAGTTCCAGTCATTGTATTTTAAAAATTTAGCAAGATATGATAATGAGAATTATCATTAAGCGCGGTTATTAGATATATGAAAGGAAAGATTTCTACCTTGTACCATTGGATTTCTCTTTGCAATTGAAATGCTGCTCCAGCCACGTTAGTTACCGCATCGAAACTAGGTTGGTACTCTGCCGCTGCATAATATGCTGCTGCCCTCATCATCTCCTTCGATTCTTCCTTTGTAGGCCCTGGAACTAACGACAGCCTATTGGTTGAGCTTACCTTTAGAAAGAGACAGAGAGTCCTTTCTTGGCGATACTTCACAGCCTCTGACGTCAACCTGTTACCAAATTTATCGCGAGGAGAAATCCAAATAAGCTCCGGGAAAAATTGAATACATAGCTTCACGATTTCAGTGATTCCCCTCACTGTTGCTTCACCCAACACCTCCTGCTGTAAAAAATTGGTGATCTCGGTAGATGTCTCATGAGAGATCGCAATGCAAATACTTTTTGCCAACTTGACAGCCGCCACATGTCTTAATTTCACCTCGTGAATCCTCTTGATTATAGGAACTACAAAATATTAAAGAAAAAATGAAAACGAAAAACGAAGAGTCGGCGATTGGATTTTACTTGAAAAGAAAAAGTAGTCCAGCTTTGCATCCCAATTTTTGTTATCAGACACAACAGTTTACTAATTGTCATATTTTCCCACAAAAGCCCCTACCACATTAGCTTGGGTTGGCGGGAGATAGGGAAAACGATCTCATTCTATTTATATTTTTTTACTCTTTTAGAAGAACTATTTTGATCCTTTTTCTTCGTTGGGATTCAGTGCAAAGTGTGAGTTAGTAATTACTGATGCAAAGTACTAAAAAGGTATAATGTCATTTTTGGAATTTTCCAAGAAAAGGTTTGTATCATGTCTGGATGAAAAAATTAGAAGTGATTAGAGGACAACTAAAGAAAGTGATCTTCCTTGAAGTTCAAACGAGTAGGGGTGTGCATGGTCCGGGCTGGTGGTTCCCGACCTAGAACCGGGAACCGCCCGCTAAGGACCGGTTCCAAAAATTGGAACCGGGATCCACCCGGGAACCGGACCGCGGTCCGGTCCGGTTCCGGGTGGATCCATGGAACCGATCTCGACACGAAAAATTTTAGTTTTCAACGTAAACGGTCGCGAAACAATTTTGGTTTCTCGGACCACCGGTCCGGTCCGGTTCTCAAGTTTTGAGCTCTAAAATTCCAAGTTCCAATCTCCAAAAACTAAAACAATAATTAATAGACGAATGCTCAACATTAAATAACAGTCAACTACACGTGAATGAGGAAGAGGAGGAGGAGCAGCGGCAGCGGAGGAGGAGCAAAGATGGCGATGGCGTGGATGCTCGGGGAGGAATTGAAGACGAAGAGAAGAGACTAAGGAAGAAACAAAGAGAGAATCAAAGACTGAGGAAGAAACCAGAAGAGATGAGACACAAATTAGGGCTTTGCGAATTAAGGCTTCGTCACTTTCATTTAGTATTTTTTTTTATATTATAAATAGGTACCGGTCCGGTCCGGGTGGGTGGGCGGGCGGTTCCGCCCACGGAACCGGAACCGGACCGGTTCCCACCGGTTCTCAACAATTGGAACCGGGAACCGGACCGGTTCCCTCAAGAACCCCGATTCCGGGCGGTTTCGGTCCGGTTCCAGCGGTCCGGGCGGTTCCGGGTATTTTGCACACCCCTACAAACGAGGCTTTATAATGTCAATCATAATTAAGAAAATTAATTATGAGACTTAACTTGATAGAACAGTTCTGAAAATAGCCACACCAATGACATCTGTCCAGCTAGAGCAAATCACATTAGTCTTCGTATATATAAGATTATTTTAGATAATAATATGCAATTACGCATAGCAGCTAGTGATAAAAAAAAATCATACGATACGCACAATCCATTGTATTGTTAGTCATGCTCTCCATTCTATCTGTCTCTAATAAAATCAAAACTTCCACATGAGGTCACATAATGGTATGTGACGTTCGAGTTTACTTGTCACACCTAAATGACATAGTGAGTAGAGTTAACTTGAGTCTATTCTAAAAAAAAACTTCTGATTTAAAAAAAATAGGCAACAACACTATACTTCTGTTTCTTTTTTGTTCTTTGACAAAAATAGAAGAATTAGGGACAAGGCTCAAGAGTATTTTGGGTGCATCCAAAGGTTGAATCAAGATGACAAATGCAACTACGGGCAAAAGTTGTGAATATGTTTTGCAAACTGCAGTAGTTTTTTTTTTTTTTGGTGGTCAGGTGGTGTTTGGGCTCAGATTTGCACACATTGAATGGTCCATCTTCTCGGGCTCGGGTAATCTTAAGATCGATTCTCCCATATCGGCCTAATGTATTCAGGATCTTATTTTTTGGAGTGCTTCCAACAAATCTGAAATACAAGATTATAAGAAGAGGAGAAAACTTCTTTAATCATTAGCTTGTTGGTACAGGATATATAACTTGGAGTGGAATTTTGTGATGCATGATTTTGTTGAGACCCACAATATTAGCTGCTGCTGAAATATTCTTCCATTCCAAGCCCTCCTAAGCAAATTATTTTGATTTTCCCTACATACTCCTATCCCTATTCTTCACGCCTTTTTTAAAGTTTCCAAATAACAATGTAAATTTACTATGTTAAATGCGATTAAATGACAAACTCATGTCTTCATCTATTGCAACCTGATTTCATAGGCAATGACGTGAGGGGCTTGGCCCCGTTCTCACGCCCACTTCCTGCACCCTCTCAATGTGTTCTTCCGCGTTGTACTTCTCCCGTTATTGAGGAAACAAATACATAATGGGTTCATTGTTCTTATTTTTCCAGAAAGATTTGCATGCTTGATAGAGATAATTCTCTTATCAAGAAAGAAGGAGAAGTGCTAGGTTTAGGTAGACCCGTTAAACGGGTGGGTTGGGTCGGGTTTGGGTCGGGTCATAAATGGTCCGATCCAAATTGACCCATTTAACCCGTTTATGACCCATTTATTGTAGTGCAAATTTTTTGACCCATACCCGACCCGACCTATACCCAACCCATACCCGACCCATTTAACGAAACATAAAAAAAATCTTATATATATTTTTTAAAATGGTATTGCTAACATGATTTTATACAATATAAATTTAAAAATAATTATTAAAAAATCGAATTTTAATTATTTTTATTTTTTAAAAAAATTAATTTTTTATTTTTTTATTTTTTAAAAAAATTATTTTTTTAATTATTTTTATTTTTAAAAAATTAATTTTTTAATTATTTTTAATTATCTTTTTCTCTTTTCTCTTTTCTCTTTTCTTTTTCTTCTTCCTCTTCTTTTTGGCCGGCCGCCGGGCCACGACGACGGCCGGCGCCGACCGGCCACATGAGCCGGGCTCGCTCCGCCGCCGACGCCCGCGAGCTCGAGCTCGCCCGTCGCCGGATCTCGGCGAGGTTGGAGCCTCGCCCGACGCCGGCGAGTTCGAGTCTCGCCCGATCGGCGAGGCTCGGGCCTCAGCGGACGTCGGCGAGGCCTCCGCCTCGCCAGATCCGGCGAGCTCAAGGCTCGCCAGATCGGCAAGGCTCGAGGCTCGCCGGACGTCGGCGAGGCCTCTGGCGAGCTCGAGGCTCGCCGGCGTCGGCGAGCTCGAGCTCGCCCTCGCCAGATCCGGCGAGGCTCGAGCCTCGCCCGACGCCCGCGGAGTTCGCGTCTCGCCGGATCGGCGAGGCCTCCGCCTCGCCGGATCGGCGAGGCCTCCGCCTCGCCGGATCCGGCGAGCTCGAGCTCGCCGACGCCGGCGAGCTCGAGGCTCGCCCGGCCGGTCGCCGCCATCGCCGTGCCGGCGGCGACCAGGAGAAAGAAGAAAGAAAAAAAAAAAAAAAAAGAAAAATAATTATAATTTCGATTTTTATGAAAAAAATGGTAAAGTTAAAGAGAAGAGAGAAAGATAATGAGGTTTTGAGTGAAAAATGGGTTGATAAATGGGTTATAAATGGGTCAGAGAATTGACCCATTTAAAACCCATATATCTTAGTGTTTACCCATTAAAACTTATTATGGGTGTTTTATAAGATAAAGCTTGACCCATTAATGACCCATTTAACCATAAATGGGTCCATAAATGGGTTGCACAACCCATTTAACACCTCTAGGTTTAGGTAACTCTTATCCATATCTTCGGCTTAGATCATTTAGCCAAAAACAAGAAATTCCTAAGTTGACGTCCAATCTCGCTCAATATTCAGTTTCAAGTATTTTTTAAAACATTTTTTTAATAAATTTTGCCACTCTTGCAATTATAATTTGATGAATATCTAAAAGCTTTCAAAATATTCAAATATTAACATAGAAAATCATATATAACTTTGTTTGAGTTTGAATAATTTTTTGAAGGATTTTTATTAGGTCCATCGATGTTGTAAAGAATAAGTTACACATTTACTGTTGGACAATTAACTCGTGGAAAAATTTAATTTCAAAACTAACTTCAAACAAATATCACTCATCCAATGGCAAAGAATTTAGTGGGAACTTCTTTCTATTTGTAAAAGAAGTCAAAAACAAACAAGCCATAGACTTTTAGTTGGAGAAAGGTGGATAGAGATAGAGATTGTATCTAGATAAAATGGAAGCGTACCTGCAATTTTGGCAGTGTTCCAGAGTGATCTTGTAAAACATCGAAGCGCTACAAACAAATTGCAAAGAGAGCTCAATCACTAGATATGAAATCATGGTAAGACTTTGTAATTCATTCGTTACATTGTCCAATCAATTAAGTTATACGATACTTATGCATTTGGTTGAATCATATTTGGTTTCAAGAGGATAGCTGATCCATAAAGTTGTTCGATTTCAGGCCATTATTCAAGTAACACTGGCTCAAGGAACCAGGATATATCTCACAAAGAAACGATCATTTCCAGTTTCTTTTCCTAGTATGGAGGGAATCAATCTAAGAAAATTGATTGAAAGTTCAAAATCATGAAATTTCCTAAGATAATGCCCAACAGCAAAAATGCATACCCACCCGGATCTGAATTTTTATCTTTTGGTTTGGAGTTCAAGTCCACCGGGACACCTTCAGTTCAGAGACAAAGGAGCAGGTTACCAGGTTGATCTTCTTGAAGGGGACAGAAAGTAATGAAGGGGGTTGCGAGTGCAGAAAGTACGGACATTTGTATATCAATGATTCCATAATACTCAGCCTGGTTCCGCTGGGAAAGTGAGACTCATTCCTCGCCAACACGCCCAGTAATGTTAGGTTGTGTCGTGTGCTTCTCATGGTAAGTAAGTGCTTGTATCGCCCAACTAGATAAAGGGTGATATCT
The DNA here is from genome assembly GCA_014182575.1 of Eucalyptus decipiens. Lineage (NCBI taxonomy): Eukaryota > Viridiplantae > Streptophyta > Magnoliopsida > Myrtales > Myrtaceae > Eucalyptus > Eucalyptus decipiens. Next base: position 52,215,023 of record CM024611.1, on the reverse strand, counting down.
ATCCGAATTCACCAGCAATGTTGACCGTGGAAATAAGCTAAGTCTAAATCTCCGCTCATTTCGCAGAAAATAGCTTTTAAAAAAAATGTTTTTCGGATTTCCGACTTTCATTTTCACGACAAAATGAACTGGTTGGCGAAAATATTTTCTATTAACACAAAAAAAGTCTTCTAAAATAGAGGAAATTTTTTTCGTTTTTCAAGTAGGGGAAAACATTTTTCTTATTAGTCTCTCTTATCTCTAGCCTCCAATTCTTTCTCTCTCTTTCTTTTTTCACTTTTAAAAAAATCCGAATTTTTAATTTTTTTTCTTTTTTATTTCTTTCTTTCTTGTTTTGGCCATGGCAACTAACCATAAGCAAGCCTCAAGCTCACCACTTGCCAAATCGGTGAGCTCGAGCTAGCCACTTGCCAAATCAACGAGCGCGAGTCTCTGGCTCATCGATTGGACAAGGCTTGAGGCCAACGAGCTCAAGCTCACCTTTAGCCGATCGCCGGCCGTCGTTATGGCTAGCAACTGACCAAAAGAAGAGGAAAATAAAAAATAAAAATATATATCAAAAGGAGTGCATAGAAGAAATTCAAATCATCCATACCAACGGCGGAAATGTCTTCTTGTTCATTTTTAAGTTTCAGCCGAACACCATAAAATATTATCATTTTCCTAGAAAACGATTTTTTGGAAAACATTTTACAAAAGTATTATATCTTTCGTGAAACGAACATACCTAATAAGTGAAAAAAGAAACAGATGGAATTGAGATAAAGAGCGATGGTGATCTTACCATGATGACCAGCGTTGCTGAGATTCATAATGATCCCGATCGCAGAGGAAATGCTGAAGGGTTGACTTGGCCCATCGTCTGTTGTGTTTTTCGCCAGGAACCAGGCAATCTCCTTATGCATAGAAGCTTCCGTAGCAGATATTCCCAAAGGAATGCGTTTTTCATTATCCGCGAGTTGCGTCAACCTAGGATTACTTCTAACTAATGCCTTGACCATCCTTATCCTTCCACACAGGACATCAATGTGGAGGGCTGTGCGACCGTTACAATCAACCATTTCAAGCTCTTCCGGATGTGGAGAAAACAGCTCAACCAAGTTCTCCAAAAATTGGTCTTGTGCACTCCAAGCGGCTATGTGAAGCACTCTTTCTGATCTGTTTGTTAATTGGGCCGTCCTTGAGGCAGCATCTAGTTGGAAATATCTTTTAGCAAATTCCCAATCACCCGTGAATGCAGCTTGGATCAATGGTCGGTAATAGTGTGCATCCACTACGTTTTCCAGTATTTCTGCAATGGATGAGAACATTTCAGGCCAAGTTAATGCTTTTTTTTCTTGCTCACAGTGAGAAGTGTCCCAGAAAGGAACGATTTCATGAAGATCCTCTCCAAATATTAATTTCAAAATGGAATAACCCTTCCGAGGGATAACGCACCTAGAGCACCTCTTGATTGAGAAGGATCTGATTGAACGCTTACACGAACATCTTCAATAAATGTAGGAGATAAAGTGAGCACAAAGTCCTTCTCAAATTGATTTTCTTAGCCAAGGTCAGGGTTATATTTGTTCGATGACAAAGCAAAGAAATAGAATTATGAAGAAAATACAAGTTCTGGAATATTTTAAGACCATATTGCCTATACCCTAATTTTTCTCGCTTGGAACTTGAACAAATACCTGCTGTTGGTTCTGCATGATTCGACTTTTCTTGTTCTTCACTTGGTTGCAACTTCATTGGATTGCTCTCCTGGTTGGAGTCTTTGAACAACGAAGTAAACGGAGAATGCAAAAAATGGGTAAGATATTCAGTTATCAAGGAGTTTTAGTTTCTCTGAGGGGAGTTTAGTCCTTTATATACAATTTCCTTCCTTAACTTAAAGGTGAGCCTCTACAATTACAAGAAGCAAGCATATCTTCTTTTTTTCCACTTTATGGCAGTAGGATTACTTGAGTGTAAAATAGTTTATCCCAGTCCTCCGCTGGTTACCTACACCTTCGTCACGCCTGGATTCCTCTATACACGCCCACAGGACCGAAGGTTCCTCTCTGGTTTCAGGGAGCTCTCACGATTCTCCTCCCTCACCTCACCAATCTAACGAGCTCCCTCACTGTAACACTATCTAACCCTCTAAAACAATGTTCCACAGTTGCCGACACCTATTCGACCTCAGGTGACAGCCGGTGTCGGCTCCGACGAGTTTGGCCGAGAAGCTCTGTTTCCGGATCCTAAGTTTTCGCCGTTCATGAGCTTGCTTTTCTCGTTCAAACCTTTATTCATCCATTACTGAAGTTCCAGACGCTCATCCGACGCCTCAGTGGCTGCCATGGAAGCACTGGTTTCGCCTAAAACTGCCCTTGCAGAGACGGACTTGACAGCTCCCTGTCTTGGCGTTTTTCCTTGATTCGAGGCTTCCGCCGGGGACTCACCTCACGGCGGTGCTCCGTTGTCGTGCCTTTATCCCGATAATACTCCCACATACAGTGGCACCTCTTGTAATCGTCGCATTGGCCATGAATAGCAACGGTATTACTCTGCTCTGTTCTGCTCTGTTTCGGTGTCGCTGCTCCATTTCGCCCTGTTGTTGCGAGTATAGAACGCCCAGCTTGCCACCATCGTTGATTGCTCAAAACTGGAACATTCGCTGGAGGAAAGCAACCGCTAAACCAAATCTGGAGAGAAACAGAAGATACAAAAAAAAGGAAAACGCACCCAGACAACAGGGAGAGTGGGAGCACTTGGTATATCAGTTCATTTCTTATAATTTCTGCGGAATCTTCACCACTTCTTGTGCACGCACACTTGGTATTGGAGAACTGGGGATGAAGAGAAGAAAACTCGAACTGAAATTTGCGATTCTGTTCGTGAATAAATACTGTTCCTACACCGTAAATGCCGTAGTAAGGAATACGTAAAGCCACCCGGCAAGGTTCTTAAACTTCTTCGCATTGTCTCTCATGGTCTCTCAAAAAAAAAAAAAAAAAAAAAAAAAAACGAGGCGGAAGGGAAAGAAATTTATTTCGACCAACAAGAAAAGTGATTCAGAAAATCACCTGAAAACATAAACAGCAATTATGAAAGAGGAGATGCAAACATTCATGCCTTTTTTTTCGAATCAACGGTCATAGCCCACGGTCACAAAGTGATTTTCTAGGATTAATATAAATACTAATAAACATGAAAATATAAAGATCATTTTGTCGGGATTCTTTATTTCCAAAAATTACCATCTTCAGTTTGCCAGGTGCAAAGCGCCAAGGTGCCAATCTTTGTCTATAAACAACATGCATTTTTTTTTTCTTTTTTCTTCCATTCTGTTTTCCACCAAATTCAGGACTAATCAGAATTATTATCTACCATGATACTTACGCGTTAATTTTATAGTTGAGAGGGAAAAGGATACTGACCTCCTACAACTCTGTATCTATGAGTGCGCGCGCGCGAATGAGAATGGCAAACTAGGGCCGGGCGTGGCTACGTGATGGTGTCGCCATTGCCCAACCTTCAACAATGGCTCGACATCCGTCATTGGGCTCAAGCGGAGACACTGTAGAGAGAGGCTGGCAAGGGTCTCGCTCACGACCATTGTCATCGCTTGCCGGGGGCACTTTCCTTCGGTAGTACGCATTCGTCGCTCCCTGCACGCCCACACTCTTGAGTAAGTGTAGCGAGCCGGACTAGGTCCGGCCACCCTCGGCTATGGCGTAAGTTGCCAACATACATGCAATGATAATTTGACCATCACTTCAAACATTTCTGTTTATTCTTTGAATACAAAAGCTAGCATGAACAAGAAAGACATAATAAAAAATCCATTTGATTAAAATGAGTTTAAGGATGCTATCAAGTGATCAGTACAAAAATTAAAGCCTCTGGGTTACAAGGTCTAATTGAAATAAAATTTAGGAACCCAATTGATTGAAAAAAGAAAGATAATGGATGATCGGTAATCAGTAGATGTTCAGCACCTTTCGTCTAATTATCCCAAATGCAATATCTTAAATGTGCATTTTAATGATGATGCTTTATATATGAGTTAGTCTATAGTTCCTCTAAAAGGAAGAAAGAGAGAGGGCCTGCGCTAATTTCCATTCTCTCTGTTTTTTTTTTTTTTTTTTTTTTTTTTTTGATGTATTCCAATCCATCTCTCCACTCAAAATCAATTTGCCAATTATGGGTACGAAAATTACTGAAGTTGGATTTCTAGGCGGTAGAGGTGGTTCCAAGTTGACTTTTGGCTGTCCAAGCACGATTAGCAAAGATAGGCAAGCCTGATTGAAATATTAACCATGCATTTTAAACAATGGTTGAAATGGTATACACATAAATTTTTATGTTATGTTATTACAAAAATCTCTACCATAGATCAAAAATTATATTGAAGGTTTTCCATCCACGGACAATGTAAATTGATTTTTATGCGAAGCTCTCTTGCCCTACTTCTTCCTTCATTAATTTTTTTTTTCCTTTTCTTATAGTTTATGATTCCATTAATCAACGCTGTTAAAAATTCTACGTGGCGACTTACGCAGATAATAAAAGGTAATCAGTAGTGATGTGGCGCCGTTTTGACCGCAAAATTATCGGACATGGCTGAAGTTACAAGGATGAGGGCATTTACCAGTGTCTCTCTTTGTTCCTCCACAAAAATTGATTTAGGGTTTTAGGGTTAATGCCGATCGATTCTCTCTCTCTCAAGGAAACTCGATGCATTGCCAAAGCTAGATTTGTTCGAAGCTCGTTCACTCGCTGAAGGCGATTTGGGGCATGAGGGTTTAGTATGTTGCTCGATTCTCTCTCTATGTCAAGGAAGCTCGATTAGGCCGAGGCTCGTTTGCTTGCTGAAAGGAGATTTGCGGCTTTTTTGGGGTTTTTCTGCTACATTCGGTCAATTCTAATTCGGCAATTCTCTGTATCTGCGAAGGCAACATTTTTTATAAGAACATGACAGGTAGAACCAAATGAACAGGGATTTTGTCGATGCAAAGATGTAACAGGACATAAGGCATGGGGGGCATTTCTTCAAGAATAGTTCACGATCGTTGGAGAAGAATCAGAGATGAGAGGTGAAGCGGTTGCTGAAGCTTGATTTAACCAAAGTCATCACATCAGAGTTTCGTCTTGGAGTTCTCGCATTTCCTCTGGCAGGCTTCTCGACGAATCAACTACCATTTTCCATGTCCATTATCATGTGTATGTTTTTCTCTTACCCTTGACCAGGAGTATTCGTTAGTTGAAGTAGATCAATTCCTGCAAGCTGCCTCTGTTATGATCGTAACAATGCTATCCAAACATTTAGAATAGCCTAAGTGGTGCTCAGAACTTGGACAATTTGTACAAGTATCAAGTTCAGCTGTTCCAATAAGCAGGATACTCATCTCTTTGCCTGTTAAGGACATAAGCAGGATACTGACACTCTGTTCTTCAACTTTATCTTATTGATAGAGTTCCTTGTGCTTCCTAGTGCCTCAGCTTGTATATTTTATCTTGTTACGGGATTGCTCCCTGCTTATGTGTTTTTCATTGAATAAAATCTTACTTGTTGAAGTAAAAAAGAAAAGAAAAGATAATGCTTGATTACGATTCGTAATGATGAGTGACTTATCTGAATCTGATGTTGTCCACCTCTATTCTTCCTTTGATTATGTCTGGCTTTTCCCCAAACCCAATCTTTCTTCATCTTCTGGTCTCCGTGTGTGTTTACGCGCACTGTAGTGCCTTTTGACAATAACATTCTATTATTGAATCTCTTTTGCTTTGTAGTGATCTTTGATAATTGTTTGCAGATATTACCAGGGCGTCCCTGAGGCTATTTCAAATTGAGAGTAAAGAGGCGAATGTGCCTACTGATCCAGAATGATATAACAAGAATAATATCAATTCTTTGTGGTTGCAGAATTCCTTCATTTTTTGAGAATAGGATTCCCGGTAGCCACATCTTTTGATTCCAAAATGGTAGAATCTCGGCTGCTTGTTCTTTTTGGTTGTAATCCAAAGTACACTTTCAACGCTTTTTGACAATCGAGATGCCTTTAGATTCGACGATGAATATGTGGCTATGATAAATGGTCATGAGCACTCATTGTATCAATGAATTGTTTGATGCTAGCTGCAGATATGGAAAATTTGGGAAAAAAGAAACTAGTTGAATTTAATTTTTTATTAGCACATCTTTTGAAACTTGAGATGATATTGGGTAGGGCTTGGATTCCACCGTGTTAAAATCCGAGTCCACTCACTGGGTGACGTGTCACCCGGCCCATTGCGCCAGAACTTTTGACACCCTCACCCTCTTGTGTCACGGCCCGAAAGCGATCGGCCTGTGACACTTGCCTGTCTCTCTTTTTCTTTCCTCTCTTCTTTTTTTCTTTATTTCTCCACTCTTGCTCTCTCTCCCCTCTCCTCTCTCTTCTCTCTCGTAGGGGTGAGCATATCGGATCGCCCAAATTAGGAACCGCCTGGATCGAACTAGATTGATCGGTTTGGTCCAGTTCCCAGAAGGATCGGTTCAGTTCCTGATTTCATAAAAATGGAACCAATGATCATCGGTCTAGTTCCCGTTCTAAGGGGAACTAGACCAACAGACCGGATTGACTATTTTAAAATATATATATATTTTTAATTTATTAAAAATAGCAATAAAGACTAAAAATAGTAACAACTCTAATATTTTTTTAATTTTTATTTTTTTTATCAAGTGATTTGTTCTATGGGACCGGTCCACTTCCTAATTCTAGGACCATTTGGTCCGGTCCCTGATCTCAAAAATTAGGCACCGGTCCTCCTGGTCTAGTTCTTGGTTCTTAGGTGGAATCGGACTAGACCAGGAACCGATCATCCCTACTCTCTTGTTCATGCCTCCAACGATGCCCTTCTCTATCTCCCCTCTTTTCTCTCGTTCGATGACCCACACCGACGTCTCCGGCCCACCTCGTTCGTCACCTCCATCGTTGCTTCTGTCTTGAGGAATCAAGGACATCTACTTCCAACATCTTCTCCGGTAGAGAGAGGGGAATTTAAGACTCATAAAAGTATCCCCATCCTCATCAAGAGTATTCGGCCTAAGATCATCTGGATCTTCGTCCATGGCAGCAATTGCTCCAAGACCTGCTTATTAGCATCGATAACTCTTAAAAGACGATACTTTTTCATAGATTGAGTCGCCAGTTAAACCCGGAATGAAGTAAACAATCATTGCCAAAAGCACAAAAGGGTCGCATTAGCGAAACATCGAAGTGCTCCAGTCCTGCAAACTAATACACAAAAACTTATGAATTGCTTCTGTCGTTATGGAACCCTAGTCCTCTTCTTCCCACGTAAAAGAACCAAATGCAACACAGATACCCACCAAATTTAGAAATGCAGAAAAACAGTTTTCGAAAGAAATCATCAACCAACAATGAGAAAAATTGCGAGCAAAAAGGGGAGAGTCGGAACTGGGTGTGAAACGTCAAAGCTTCATGAACCGAAAAGAACCAGAGAAAACAAGAACTAAGGAAACTAATAGTCTTTCAATCATCTTGTTTAAGAGTTCGGTTGTGAATTTATGTTATTTTCTCTGGTGTCGGTCTGATGATAATCTGGAGAGGGAGAGCAGGGCGTCGTCGCAGGCGTGATCGAGAGAGGAGAGAGAGGAGAGATATCAACAGCAGAGAAATAAAGGAAAGAAGATGAGAGAGAAGAGAGAAGCCAGAGGGTGAGGGTGTAAGAGGTTTTGGCGCGGTAGCACCCGAATGACACATTTTGCCCAATGAGTAGATATGGATTTTGACACGGTGGAATCCAAGCCGTACTCAATATTTTCTCGCGAAACCATTTTACTATTACTTGATGTGAAATGGTTATAAATATTGACAAGCAACACCATGAATTAAGATACATCTGTTACACAGCCATCCATAGGGTTGTATGATAATTGATCATGCGCCCTCGTCATATCAATGAATTGTTTAAATCCGTTGCATTAAACAAATATAAGCACACTTTCCTTCACTGTGTGATTCTTATTAGTACAAGGCAAAAATTACAATAGTCCAATCGCAAAGAAAAGACCTTTATGGAATTTCTGTTAGACCGCGTTTGGTCGACCAAATAAAAACTTGGATAGGATATGTTTTATCCTATCCCGTGTTTGATAGCCGGCTAAAATAAGATAAGGTCAAATATAGAGGGGATATAACCCGGATAAAAAAATCCAAGGGGAAGGAGTGGGATAGACTCGGATAGGATTTCTCTTGTCGATCTATTATTAAAAAGCCCTACATTCTCCTTTTCCTTCTCCTTTTTTTACACGCATGGCTCCTCTCACAAAAAACACGTCTTTTTCTCGGTAGCTCTAATCCAACGAATTCAAGCACCATCTCCGGCAAGGAGCCACGACGATTCTACTTTCTTGCAAGATTTCATCTCTCCCTGTGCATTGATATTCGCACACTTTACAAGGTTTGCGATTTCCTTCCTTGGTTTAGCTTTCATAGGTGCAGTCAATTGTGGCTCATAAAAAGGCGATTCTCTTTTCATGAAATTTTGCTTTACTATGTGCCCTACTTTTGTTTTTCCACAAATTTCATCACTTGGTCACCGTTTCTTTTCATGCCCCGTTTTTGTGAGGATGAGCTAATGTTTATCTGGAGTGAGATTCGATCAATAATGTTCCCATAGTTAAAGTGATCTATATCTTTTCACGATTATGCTTTGTGAATACCTGATCTCAGTAGGAGATATTCATTGCTTGTGTGGTATTATCTTTTACAAGTTCAAGGCAGGAAAAAAAAATGAATCATAAGCAAATGTTAAAACTGTGTTGTTGTTGGTTTATGTGTTATTGTGGTTGTATATTTGCAATTTTATTCGCGCTGTGGATATCATCATTGATTTATTATTGAATACCTGATCTCAGTAGGAGGTATTCATTGCTTGTATGGTATTATTTACAAGTTCAATGTGGGAAAACACAAATAAATCAGAAGTAAATGAGGTGCTCTGGTTTTTTCTTCTTTTCACTCTTCTTTTGATAAGTAGTTATATCATTTATATGAAATGTTAGCGAATGTAGTGCGAGTGTAAAAAAATAAAAAAAAAATTGCGCAAACAATCTTTGTCCATCCTTGACTTAAGAGTTTTAACCACTCACTCTCTTTACTAACCATCAAAACCGACGGTTGTATAAGGCCTCATGTGGAAAATTTCTTTTACTCCACCGGTGTAAGCTGTAATTAATCCATTAATTTTTTTTTAATTATTAGTTGGAACGGGAAATACTGCTACATGTAAAATAGGGGTGGGTGGCGCTGGAACAAGACAGGGCAAGTTCAATTAATTTCAAGATAAAAAAATTTCAATTAAATTCTTTAATAAGCATAATTATATGAACTCTCGAAAAAATTTCCAAGTTGAATAAATCATGTGGGCAAATATATAGGAATTTGGAATCCTTAGATCCATTACCATAAAGTTTACTTTGGAATATTTCCACGAAAAATCGATGAGAAAAGGTTTTGAAGTATTGAAATCAATTTTGAAAATGAGAAACATTATATTACAATAATAATACAATTTATGTAAAGGAACAAGGTTAATACTAGAAATCTCCATGTTTTAGATATAGGATCACCCTTTGGGCTAGTTCTTGAGGCGGGGCAGAGCATATTCCTTCGCCCTATAGGCGGAATAGGAAGTTTCATCCCATCCCCATTCAAATCTCTTTGGTAGGGCGAGTGACTTGCCATACTTAATGTGAATCAACACACCAGTTCCATTTGTGGCATTTAGTCATTACTTCAAAATTAATATAGTAATCTTTTTAATGAGTGATCTATTTATCTATATGTACATGTCATTTGTTTGTATTTGCAATGGACTTTTTTTTTACACCTCTATAATATCTTGTAAAACGGCTACAACTATTCAAACGAATTAGCTTATGTAGATAAATGGAGCTATTGTTTAATATATAAACATTCAATTATTCCCCTCAAGTGTAAGTTGGACTTTGGCCTAAGATCAAAACATGTATATATATGGTAGCAGAGATTCTAAAAAAATTTGAACTCAAAATGTGAAATTTTGATGTCACATAAAAATTTATGGGAGCAGTGCTGCTTATTTCAAAAACTTAAACAAATGAATGAATATATTTAAATATTTTGACAACTTGTGTTCCCACATGGAAGAGATCTTTAAATTGGAGTTTATGGTTTTTATACACATCCTCTTATTTTTTATATTTTCGCAATAAAGTTAATCTTTTAATTTTTTGGATATCTATATCCTATTTACAACTACCACCTTGTATGATCATTAAAAATTATATTATACGGTGAAGATATTTGTGATACTTGTAATGTGATTCTCATAAATCAAAATTAGACGAGAGTAATACACACACACATACACTATTTGGTATTTTCTCTATGTATGTATGTGCGTGTATGTGGGAGTATGTTTGTGTATGTATGTATTACTCTTGTCTAATTTTGATGAATGAGTAATTTTATTTTATTTTCTCCATCAATGTTAAGTTTTCGTAATCAACAATTTAACCCTATAATTACGTAGAGGTATAATTACCTTACTAGCTTAGCTTTCAAAATGAACCTTTTCCAATGCACAAGAAAATTAAATTAGAAACATGCTTACGTGCCTGTAATTGATGTAAAAAATTATAGTTTGTTTTGATTCTTCATTTATTAAGTTTCCTTAAACATCTATAGGAAATTTTTATAATAAAAAAAAGTTTCAAACATGCTCTTAACATTGAAATAAATAAATGCTATTAAGATACTTCTTAATACTCGTCTATTAAAGCGAGAGCGGTGTGGCTAGTATAATGAGTCCAGGCATAAACGTGAGCCAACGGTCGGGTGACTCTTGGCACGTTTCTTTGGTCATAATTATCATTGAAAAGTAAGAAAACTTGACATAATTCTTTCTTTACATAGTATTTGTCAGTAAAAAATGATTACCTAATAGGATTACAAATCTCTGTGACGTCCTTCATGTCTTTATGGGTGAGATGAGTGGATTCGAATAAATCGTATTATTTCTTTTTCAATCTTTTGAAAAAAAAATTACTACAAAATAGATTTATTTATTAACAGTTTTTCAACAATGATATCGCTTTCTCACATCAAATGTAGCTAATAACTTACTTTAAGATGACTAGTGGGCAAGTAGCCTCATGTTTTGGTGCCATAGATCATTAGGTTTAGTCCTTAGTAATGAAACCAATACTTGAAGATGACTGTCCCTCTTTCTTCCTATAGAGTTCATTCTATCCATTGACAATTGACACCATAATCAAGTTAAGTTTTTACCAAGGTAAGTTGCTTCTTGGGCTTGGGAAAGCTGTTTGGGCAACTTAATTTGCAAGCTTTTAGTCGTATAATTCATCAGCAAAATGAGCACCTCACTTTTGTCAAGACCAAAAGCAAAAGTAAAGAACTTCAATTTGATGACTCCGTCTCTTTTTCTTACCATAGAGTTCATTCCATCTATTGATAGTTGACATCATGATCAAGTTGAGTCTTTATCAAGTTAATTTGCTTCTTGGGCTTCGAGCAACTTAAAATGCAAGCCTTTTAGTCATATAATTCATCGGCAAAATGAGCACCTCACTTTGTCAAGCCTGAAAGCAAAAGTAAATAACTTTAATTTGAAGACTCCATCTCTCTTTCTTACTATAGAGTTCATTCCATCCCTTGACAATTGACACTTAGATCAAGTTGCGTCTTTACCAAGTCAAGTTGCTTCTTGGGCTTACAAAAGCTATTTAGACAACTCAATTTGCAAGCCTTTAGTCATATAACACATTAGCAAAATGAGTACCTCACTTTTGTTGAGCCCAAAATCAAAAGTAAAGAATTGCAATTTGATGACTTTGTCTCCCTTTCTTACTATAGAGTTCATTTTATCCCTTGACAGTTCACACCATGATCACGTTGACTCTTTACCAAGTTAAGTTGCTCCTTGGGCTTGGAAAAGCTATTCCAACAACTTAATTTGCAAGTCTTTAGTCGTGTAATTCATCAACAAAATGAGGACCCACTTTTGTCAAGCACAAAAAAGAAAGTAAAGAACTTCAATTTGATGACTCTATCTCTCTTTATTACTAAAGAGTTCATTCCATCCCTTGATAGTTGACACCATGATCAAGTCGAGTCTTTACCAAATTACGTTGCTTCTTGGGCTTGCAAAAGCTATTTGGGCAACTTAATTTGCAAGCCTTTAGTCATATAACTCATTAGCAAAATGAGCAACTCACTTTGTCAAGCCCAAAAGCAAAAGTAAAGAACTTAAATTTGATGACTTTGTCCCTCTTTCTTACTTTAGCATTCACTTCATCCCTTGACAGTTGACACCATGATCAAGTTGAGTCTTTACCAAGTTAAGTTGCTCCTTGGGCTTGGAAAAGCTATTCAGACAACTTAATTCGCAAGCCTTTAGTCGTGTAATTCATTAGCAAAATGAGCACCTCACTTTTGTCAAGTCCAAAAGCAAAAGTAAAGAACTTTAATTTGATGGCTCTATCCCTCTTTCTTACTTTAGAGTTCATTTCATCCCTTGACAGTTGACACCATGATCAAGTTGAGTCTTTACCAAGTTAAGTTGCTCCTTGGGCTTGGAAAAGCTATTCGAACAACTTAATTTGCAAGCCTTTAGTCATGTAATTCATAGCAAAATGAGCACCTCACTCTTGTCAAGTATAAAAAAGAAAGTAAAGAACTTCAATTTGATGACTCTATCTCTATTTCTTACTATAGAGTTCATTTCATCCCTTGACTATTGACACAATGATTTGGTTGAGTCTTTACCAAGTTAGGTTGCTTCTTGGGCTTGCGAAAGCTATTTGGACAACTTAATTTGCAAGCCTTTAGTCATATAACTCATTAGAAAAATGAGCACCTCACTTTTGTCAAGCCCAAAAGCAAAAGTAAAGAACTTCAATTTGATGACCCTGTCCCTCTTTCTTACTTTAGAGTTCATTCCATTCCTTGATAGTTGGCACCATGATCAAGTTGACTCTTTAACAAGTTAATTTGCTCCCTGGGCTTGGAAAAGCTATTCGGGCAACTTAATTCGCAAGCCTTTAGTCGTGTAATTCATCAGCAAAATGAGCACCTCACTTTTGTCAAGTACAAAAAATAAAGTAAAGAACTTCAATTTGATGACTCTATCTCTCTTTCTTACTAGAAAGTTCATTTTATCTATTGATAGTTGACACCATGATCAAGTTGAGTTTTTATAAAGTTAAGTTGCTTCTTAGGCTTGCAAAAGCTATTTTGGGCTACTTAATTTGCAAGCCTTTAGTCGTATAACTCATTAGCAAAATGAACACCTCATTTTTGTCAAGCCCAAAAGCAAAAGTGAAAAGCTTCAATTTGATGACTCTATTCCTCTTGCTTACAATAGAGTTCATTCCATCCCTTGACAGACACCTTGATCAAGTCGACTCTTTACCATGTTAAATTGCTCCTTAGGCTTGGAAAAGCAATTCAATCAATTAATTTGCAAGTCTTTAGTCATATAATTCATCAACAAAATGATCCCTTGACTTTTGTCGAACACAACAAAGAAAGTAAAGAACTTCAAATTGATAACTATATCTCTTTTTTTTACTACAAAGTTCATTCCATCCTTTGACAATTGACACCAAGATCAAGTTGAGTCTTTACCAAGTTAAGTTCATTCTTGGGCTTGGGAAGCTATTTGGACAACTTCATTTGCAAGCCTTTAGTTGTATCATTCATCAGCAAAATGAGCACTTCACTTTTGTCAAGCCCAAAAGCAAAAGTAAAAAATTTCAATTTGATGACTTTGTCCCTCTTTCTAAGTACATTCCATCCCTTGATAGTTGAAACCATGATCAAGTTGAGTCTTTACCCAGTTAAGTTGCTTCCTGCACTTGGAAAAGCTATTTCGGCAACTTAATTTGTAAGCCTTTAGTTGCATAATTCATCAGCAAAATGAGTACATCACTTTTGTCGAGCCCAAAAGCAATAGTAAAGAACTTCAATCTAATTCAAGGTCGAATCTTTATAAAGAAAAGGGAGGAATTATAATGTTTTTGTTAAAGATAGTTTCCAACCCAACCCATTTAAAAACCCACTTAAGACCCACCTATCTTAAACCTTTAATTGTGAAACCCATTTAACTATCTTTTGTTATAAACAATTGACCCATTTATGACTCATTTAAGATTTAAATGGGTCATAAATGGGTTTATGACCCATTTTAACACCTCTATTCCTAATAGACCATACTAGAACACTCATAAACAACTGTGAAGGATCGGAAGGACTGGAGCTCGCATGAACTGGTCGGCCGCGAGCTCCGCCTTACACCCCCACTAGAACAAAACGCACGTGCTTGAGAGACCTACCGGGTTTCACGGGAAGGGCTGTGATGGACAGCAACTACGAACGGACGATCAATGGTGGCCAAAACGCTCCTTCGACTAAACGCTCCTTTGACTTTACTCTCTCGGATATCTCTCGCTCGAATCTCTCCCTTAGTCGCTTCGAACTTCCCCCTTTTCTTCTCTTGCTTGGTCTCTCTTTTAAACTCGGCCAGCGACAGGCGCGCATGGCTTCTGCCACTGCCAGCTTGTCGTAGCCTGCTCGTTGCGGCCTACTTGATCCTCGATCCTAGGATCACGTTGTCTTGTGCCCTCGCGATTTTCTGCCTCACCCCCTGGTTTGTAAGTTTCTTTTTTTGCAAAAGTCAAAGCAGTGTGGGGGTGTGAGGGAGGAAGAAGAGCCACGCGTGGGCTAGGCCGAAATGAAATGAGCTGGGCCAGTCCGCTCGAAAAGAAGAAGAGAGGTGGGCTGGCCCCATTCGATTTTCTTATTTCTTTTTTTTTTTAGGGAAAAGACCACCAAAAACTCCAAATTTTGCCCAAAGTGACAAATTTATCCTAAACTTTTTTTATGACACGAAAAACCTCAAACTTTGCAAATTGTAACACATTTACCCCATTAAGGGTATTTTCGTTTTATTCTTTCTGTTTTTCTTTTTCTTTTCTTTTTCTTTTTATTTTCCTCTTCTTCTCTCCGCCCGGCCTCGGCCGGACTAAAGCCGGCGCCGACGAGGGCGGCCCTCACCGGCATTGGGTGAGGACACCCTGGTGTCCCGCGAGGGCTGCCCTCGCCGACGTCGATGAGGGCCGCCCTCGCCCTACGGAGGCGAGGGCGGTCCTCGCTAGACCCTCGCCAAATCGGCGAGGGAGGCCCTCGCTCGACGTTGACAAGGGCCGCCCTCGCCAACGTCGGGCATGGCGAGGTGCCTCGCCGGACGCCGGCTTCCCTCCGCCATGAACGGCGGAGGGAAGAAAGAAGAAAAAGAAAAAAAGAAAATTTTTAAAGTAAAAAGACCGAAATGCCCCTATAATTTAGGGTAAATGTGTCATACAAATGAAAGTTCGGGATTTTTGTGTCACAAAAAAATGTTTGAGGTAAATGTATCAGGTTAGCAAACTTTGGGATTTTTCATGTCACAAAAAAAAGTTTGGGATAAATTTGTCACTTTGGGCAAAGTTTGAGGTTTTAGGTGGTTTTTTCCCTTTTTTATTATTTTCTTTTATGGTCATAATTTCCAATAATGATAATATTTTTTATAGCAAACTTTTGGAGAAAATAAAATATTACCATTAGTGATGCAAATATTCCTAATGCTAATACGCGATGCAATTTAGTGATAATTGTTTTTTTTTCTTTTTGCTAGGATTTGAAAATTAATTTTTAATTTTTTACGTGATTAAATCTTAAATAAAATGATAAAATTTAGGTGTCAACAAACACAATGCATGGTAATTGGTCATATATTTTGAGGAAATACATTCAATATTGCATTGGCTCTACTACAAACAACCAACTATAATAAAGACATACACTCTCAAATCAAATTCGTCAACCCCTAATCTTGTTTTGTATATTTGACTCCATCCCAAATGCCCTCGGAACGAAAGATGCTAGGTCCATAAGTGGATTTAGCCATTTGGAATAGCAGGGTAAGTTGTAGCACTGCGAACAAAGCCACGGGGACAGAGGCCAGCAGAATGACAGGAATGAGAGCCCACCCTAGTCTCTTATCAAGCACCATTGTGAGAGTTGCAGCGAAGGCCACCAACATGAAAGCCAAGGAGAGGAAGAGTAAAGAGAGGCCCATTATGATCTTCTTAGGCAATGAGTTGAGAAAATCTTGCGCCTCATAGCGTGAAGTTAAAATGGCTAGGAATAGCAAGATGGCCGTCACGGAAGAAAACAAACCTAACGCATCCGAAATTACAAAAATATGGAAAGAATCCTGTCCCAAAAACAATGGTGCTCCAGTTTTATCATCATTGCCTCCAGGCACGGTGAAAGCAGCTGCAAACAATACTGTGGCAATTAGAGTTGAGACGAGCATACATGAATTTGATGTGTCCTTCACCCACTTCTCTCCTTTCTCAATCAACTCTTTGTGGTTCTTCACGAACATATTCCAATATGTTATCCCATCACGGTAGCCGGATGCCACGTGAGGATGAACCCAGCTTTCCACAGCCTATGCATAAAACCCATAGTTAGGAGTTTTGATAAGTGGATAGTATAATGAAAATTTTCAAAAAAAAAAAAAAAAAACTGACGAGGGCACATCTCAAGGAGATTAAGATGTATCCAATACTTGATGCGAAATTTTTTTAGAAGTAAAATCCATCTTTGCTGGCAGAATTTCAAATGTCACTTTTTTCGAAGCTTCCATGATGATTTTGTGCTTCATTTTAGTCAAATAATATATACATGGAACGCACTATGTTTCTTCTTTCTAAAAATCAAGTTTCATGGAATTTGGAGTCTTCAAGAAGAATTTGTGGAAAAAAATATCGGGAAAATTGTCTAAAAAATCCTAAACTATTTGTACGGTGACTAGTTCAATCTTAAACCTTTTAACTATTCTAATTTAATTCTAAAACTTTTGATGATTTACCAATTTAGTATTTTTGGAAGTCACTAACGTGACAGCCTAGTCAAGATCGACAATTCTACCTGGCACTATCAGCATAGATATGGACAAAATTTTCAATTTTTTTTAAAAAGAAAATCTGAATTTTTCATTTTTATTTTAGACTCTAGGCCAGCAAGGTCACCACTGACGCTTGCATGGTCTAGGCAAGGGTGTTGCAGCCCTCGCTGGCCTATGGGCGAGGGTCTTTTTGCGCTTGCCTACCACATGCAAGGGTGTCATAGCCCTTGCCTTTGGCTAGCGAGAGTTGGCCCGCGACCTCATCGACCAAGGAAAAAAGGAAAGAAATTAAAAAGAAAAAGAAAAACAATAAAAAGTTCAGAATTTTTTAAATAAAATAAAATAAAAATTATCTTTAGTGGCACCTAAGCATCCATGTCGACAATTTTTCATCAAAATTGGCTAGGAGGCTTAAAATAGCAAATCATCAAAAGATTTAAGATTAAATTGATACAATTAAAAAGTTTTTAAATAAATTAAAAATAATTAAAAGGTTTAGTATTAAGTTGACATAATGAAAATGTTTATGACTAAATTAACTATCTTATAAAGGATTTAGGCCTTTTTGGATAATAATCCCAAAAAATATTAAGAGCTAGTTAAGAAATCTGAGATTGAGTCTTTTAGTACTTCTACGTGCTTTATTGAACCCAATGCATTGTATTTTGTTTCTAGAGTCCTTTGAGTCATGAGTCAATGGTGGCATTTACAACATGTCTAGGGTTGTGGGTCTTTTCTTGGAAATAAAAGGTAAATGTCTTGGGATTTGCCTATACTTAGAAGGTTGATTCAAGTTGTAAATATAGACAAACCCCTCTCAGGCTCCATCAACGGTGAGTGAATGTTCTCTGAATTTTTGGAAGTAAACAATTGGATTAGAGTTTTGTTAACTCTGTATCTCAATTTATGTTTAGCATGCAAAATATATAAGGTCTATGTACCAATAAAGGAGGTACGGACACCTGGTGTGTCAAAACTTAGACGGAGAGATCTTAAGTGCCAAAAGTTTGGAAAGTGATACTTAAGTGCAAAAATTGAAACAAAATGAATCACTTAAGTGTTACTCTAACCAAAATCCGACCAAAATGTTGACATGGCGATTTTTCGGCGAAGGAAGTGCAAAACGATGCACTTGCTGACATGGCTAAACAATATAAAAACGTCGTTTTGGTGCCGACGTCGTAAAAAAATTAATATAAAAATTAATTAAATTTAATTTAAAACTAAACTTATTTAGAACATTTAAAAATGAAATAAAAATATTAAAAAACTAAAAATTATAAAAAAAACTAAAATTATTTAAAATTTTAAAAATAAAAGAAAAATATTTAAAAAATAAAAATTTAAAAAATTTAAAAACTAAACTTATTTAAAACATTTTTAAAAAATAAAAATATTAAATAACTATTTTTAAAAAACTAAAAATTAGAAAAAAAATTTATTTTTTTTTAAAAAAGCCCTCAGCCGCTTGTCCCTTTTTTTAAAAAAAAAATTTAAAATTTCTTTCAAATTTTTAGTTTTTTTTTTAAATTTTAAAATAATTTTAGTTTTAAATTTAATTTTATTAATTTTTATATTAACTTTTTACCATGTCAGCACCAAAACGACGTTATTTTTATATTGTTTAGCCACATCAACATGCAAAACAGCATTGTTTTTCACTCCATTCGCTACAAAATTGCCGCGTCGGCATTTTAGTTGGATTATTAAGTGATTTATTTTGCTCTGATTTTGGCACTTAAGTGTCACTTTCCAAACTTTTGATTATCTCCGTATCAAGTTTTGGCACTTAAAGTGTACTTCTGCCACCAATAAAGTGTCAACCTAGATAATGAAAAAGTTTCTTCTTAATATATAAGTTCTATGTACCAACAAAGTGAGGTGAGTTTCTTTTTCTCATTGTGATCTTGGATACAAGTCATATTGGAATCATTTCAAGAGTAAAGTCCTGAATACACCAGACCGATGAGGGGCTCTACCCTAAATTCACCTAGGAAGGTGAACCTCATGGTGCGTAAGAGCTGGGCAAGACATCGCCCGACTTTTGTCAAGAAAATGTTCTAGGTATATTCTCAAGACTATCTAAATAAAGTTCTAGTCATCATATTTTAAAAATTTAACAAGATATGATAATGAGAATTATCATTAAGCACAGCTATTAGATATATGAAAGGAAAGATTTCTACCTTGTACCATTGGATTTCTCTTTGCATTTGAAATGCTGCTCCAGCCACGTCATTTACAGGTCGGTACACCGTTGCATAATTTGCTGCTGCCCTCATCAACGCCGCCGATTTATTCTCTGTAGGCCCTTCAGCTAACGACAACCCATTGGTTGAGCTTACCTTTAGAAAGAAACTGAGAGTCTTTTCTTGGCGACACAACACAGCCTGTGACGTCCACATCTCATCAGTTTTTTTAGTTCTTTCGCTAGTTGGAATCCAAATGAGCTCCGGGAAATTTTGAATACATAGCTTCACGATTTCAGTGATTCCCCTTTTTGTTGCTTGCATCAACGCGCCTTCCTCTTGTATCAACTTCTCGTCCTTTTTTAAAAAATTGGTGATCCCGTTAGATGTCTGATGAGAGATCGCAATGCAAACACTTTTTGCCAACTTGACAGCCGCCACGTGTCTTAGCTTCACCTCGTGGATCCTCTTGATTATAGGAACTACAAAATATTAAAGAAAAAATGAAAATGAAAAATGAAGAATCGGCGATTGGATTTTACTTGAAAAGAAAAAGTAGGCCAGCTTTGCATCCCAATTTTTGTTATCAGACAACAGTTTACTAATTGTCATATTTTCCCACAAAAGCCCCTACCACATTAGCTTGGGTTGGCGGGAGATTGGGAAAACGATCTCATTCTATTTATATTTTTTTACTCTTTTAGAAAAGCTATTTTGATCTTTTTTCTTCATTGAAATTCAGTGCAAAGTGTGACTTAGTAATTGCTGATGCAAAGTACTAAAAAGGTATAAAGTCATTTTTGGAATTTTCCAAGAAAAGATTTATATCATGTCTGGATGAAAAAAAAAAAAAAATTGGATGTGAAGAAAGTAAAAGTGCTTAGAGGGTAATTGAAGAAAGTGATCTTCCTTGAAGTTCAGACGAGGTTTAATAATGTCAATCATAATTAAGAGAATTAATTATGAGACTTAACCTGATAGAACAGCTCTAAAAATAGCCACGCCAATGACATCTGTCCAGCTAGAGCAAATCATAGTAGTCTTTGCATATATAAGATTACTTTAGATAATAATATACAATTATGCATAGCAGCTAGTGATAAAAAAGAATCATATTATACGCATAATCCATTGTATTGTTAGTCATGCTCAGCACAAGAGCAATTTTTTTTTTCTTCTCCATTCTATCTGTCTCTAATAAAATCAAAACTTCCACACGAGATCACATAATGGTATGTGAAGTTCGAGTTTACTTGTCACACCTAAATGACATAGTGAGTAGAGTTAACTTGAGTCTATTCTAAAAAAAAGAAAATCTGATTTAATAAAAATACGTAACAACACCATACTTCTGTTTCCTTTTTGTTCTTTGACAAAGATAGAAATATTAGGGACAAGGCTCAAGAGTATTTCGGGTGCATCCAAAGGTTGGGTCAAGATGACAAATGCAACTACGGGCAAAAGTTGTGAATAAGTTTTGCAAACTGCAGTAGTGTTTTTTTTTTCGTGGTGAGGTGGTGTTTGGGCTCAGATTTGCACACATTGAATGGTCCACCTTCTTAGTCTCGGGTAATCTTAAGATCGATTCTCCCATATCGGCCTAATGTATTCGAGATCTTATTTTTTGGAGTGCTTCTAACAAATCTGAAATACAAGATTATAAGAAGAGGAGAAAACTCCTTTAATCATTAGCTTGTTGGTACGGGATATATAACTTGGAGTGGAATTTTGTGATGCATGATTTTGTTGAGACCCACAAAATTAGCTGCTGCTGAAATATTCTTCTATTCCAAGCCCTCCTAAGCAAATTATTTTGATTTTCCCTACATACTCCTATCCCTATTCTTCACGCCTTTTTAAAGTTGCCAAATAACAATGTAAATTTACTATGTTAAATGAGATTAAAGGATAAACTCATGCCTTCATCTATTGCAACCTTATTTCATAGGCAATGACAGGGGCTTGGCCCCGTTCTCACGCCCACTTCCTGCACCCTCTCAACGTGTTCTTTCGTGTTGTACTTCTCCCGTTATGGAGGAAACAAATACCTAATGGGTTCATTATTCTTATTTTTCCAGAAAGATTTGCATGCTCGATAGAGATAATTTTCTTATCAAGAAAGAAGGAGAAGTGCTAGGTTTAGGTAACTCTTATCCATATCTTCGGCTTAGATCATTTAGCCATAAACAACAAATTCCTAGGCTGACGTCCAATCTCGCTCAATATTCAGTTTCAAGTATTTTTTTTTTTTAACTTTTTTTATTATAAATTTTGCGACTCTTGCAATTAGAATTTGATGAATATCTAAAAGCTTTCAAAATGTTAAATATTAACACAGAAAATCATATATAACTTTGTTTGAGTTTAGATAATTTTTTGAAGGATTTTTACCAGGTCCATCGACGTTGTAAAGAATAAGTTACACAGTTACTGTTGGACAATTGACCCGTGGAAAAATTTAATTTCAAAACTAACTTCAAACACACATCACTCATCCAATGGAAAATGTGTACTTTCACGCAAGTAGTGGGCCTAACACAACTTCTTTTCCAAATTATGGCAAAGAATTAAGTGGAAACTTCTTTTTATTTGCAAAAGAAGTTAAAAACAAACAAGCCATAGACTTTTAGTTGGGGAGAGTTGGATAGAGATAGAGATTGTATCTTGATAAAATGGAAGCGTACCTGCAATTTTGGCGGCATTCCAAAGTGACCTTATAAGACATTGAAG
The DNA here is from genome assembly GCA_014182575.1 of Eucalyptus decipiens. Lineage (NCBI taxonomy): Eukaryota > Viridiplantae > Streptophyta > Magnoliopsida > Myrtales > Myrtaceae > Eucalyptus > Eucalyptus decipiens. The sequence goes on along the minus strand of CM024611.1, from coordinate 52,193,103 downwards.
CACTACAAACAAATTGCAAAGAGAGCTCAATCACTAGATATGAAATTAGTGTAAGACCTTGTAATTCATTCGTTACATTGTCCAATCAATTAAGTTATATAATACTTATGCATTTGGTTGAATCATATTTGGTTTCCAAAGGATAGCTGATCCATAAAGTAGTTCGATTTCAGGCCATTGTTCAAGTAACACTGGGTCAAGGAACCAGAATATATCTTGCAAAGAAACGACATTTCCAGTTTCTTTTCCTAGTACGGAGGGAATCGATCTAAGAAAATTGATTGAAAGTTCAATATCACGAAAGGTCCTAAGATAATGCCCAACAGCAACAATGCATACCCACCTGGATCTGAATTTTCATCTTTTGGTTTGGAGTTCAAGTCCACCGGGATACCTTCAGTTCAGAGACAAAAGAGCAGGTGACCAGGTTGATCTTCTTGAAGGGAATCAGTAATGAAGGGGGATGCGAGTGCAGAAAGTACGGACATTTGTATATCAATGCTTCCATAACACTCAGCCTGGTTCCGCTGGGAAAGTGAGACTCATTTGTCGCCAACACGTACAGTAATGTTCGGTTGTATCGTGTGCTTCTCATGGTAAGTAAGTTCTCGTATGGATCGCCTCTCATGGTAAGAAAGTGCTCGTATCGCCCAACTAGATAAAGGGTGATATCTATCCGAATTCACCAGCAATGTTGATCGGGTAAAAAAGCTAAGTCTAAATCTCCGCTCATTTCATAGAAAATAACTTCTAAAATAATATTTTTCGGATTTTCCAACTTTCATTTTCACAACAAAATGAATTAGTCATAGAAAATATTAAATTCTTCTAAAATAGAGAAAAATATTTTTCATCTTTCAAGTAGGTTTTTCCCACTCAATCTCTCGTATCTCTAGCCTCCAACTCTCTCTCTCTCTCTCTCTCTCTCTCTCTCTACTTTTAAAAAAACCTAATTTTTAATTATTTCTCTTTTTTCTCTTTTTCATTTCTTTCTTCCTTCTTTCTTGGCCAGTCACCAGACACAACAACTAAACATAGGCAAGCCTCAAGCTCACTGGCCTTAAGCGATCCTAGAGCTCACCACTTGCCAAATCGACCAGCTTGAGCTAAACATTGGCCAAATCGACGATTGCAAGCCTCTAGCTCACCAATTCAACGAGGCTTGAGGCCAGCAAACTTGAGCTCACCTTTGACCAGTTGTCAGCCATCGTTGTAGCCAGTAACCAATCAAAAAATGAGGAAAATAAAAAGAAAAAAAGGAAAAAATAATTAGTTTTTAAAACGATTTAAAATATATATATCAAAATGAGTGCATGGAGGAAATACAAATCAACTATACTGATAGCAGAAAATATTTTCTAGTTTATTTTTAAGTTTCAGCCGATCACTGGAAAATGTTGTCATTTTCCTGAAAAATGATTTTTTGAAAAAAATTATCTAGAAGTATTATATCTTCCATGAAATGAACGGAGCCTAATCAATGCAAAAAGAAATAGATGGAATTGATATAAAGAGCAATGGTGATCTTACCATGATGACCAACGTCGCTGAGATCTGTAATGATGTCAATCGCGGAGGGACTGCTGAAGGGTTGACTCGGCCCATCGTTTGTTGTATTTTTCGCCAAGAACCAGGCAATCTCCTTATGTCTAGAAGCTTCCTTAGCAGATATTCCCAAAGGAATGCGTTTTTCATTATCTGTGAGTTGCGTCAACCTAAGATTACTTCTAACTAATGCCTTGACCATCCTTATCCTTCCACACAGGACAGCAATGTGGAGGGCTGTGCGGCCGTCACAATCAACCATTTCAAGCTCTTCCGAATGTGGAGGAAAGAGCTCAACCAGGTTCTCCAAAAATTGGTCTTGTGCACTCCAAGCGGCTATGTGAAGCACTCTTTCTGATCTGCTTGTTAATTTGGCCGTCCTTGAAGCAGCATCTCGTTCGAAAAATCTTTTAGCAAATTCCCAATCACCCCTGAACGCAGCTCGGATCAATGGCCGGTAATAGAGTTCCTTCGCTAAGCTTTCCGATATTTCTGCAATGGATGTAAACTTTTCAGGCCATTTAAGTTAATACTTTTTCCTTGCTGACATTGAAAAGTGTCCCAGAAAAAGTGTCCCAGAAAAGAACAATTTCATGAAGATCCGTCCCAAATATTAATTTCACAACGGAATAACTCTTCCAAGAGATAACGCACCTAGAGCACCTCCGGACTGAGAAGGATCTAATCCGACGCTTACACGAACCTCTTCAATATATGTAGAAAAAGGGAGTGAGCACGAAGTCCTTCACATACTGATAAATCTTTCGTCTCTCTTTTTCATAGCGAAGGTCAGCATTATGTATGTTTGATGATAAAGAAAATAAAAAGAACAGTGAGAAAACACAAGTTCCAGCATATTTGGCACTCCATCGATTATACCATATTTTTTCTTAGTTGGAACATGAGCATGTACCTGGTTCTGCATGATTCGAATTTCCTTGCTCTCCACTCGGTTGCGTCGCCATTAGGTTGCCCTCCTCGTTACAGTTTTTCAACAACAAAGTAAACGGAGAATGCAAAAGAGGTTTCTGACTTTCCTAGAAAGTTGAAGCTCTGACGTCAATCAGCTTAAGTTGCAGGGGCCTCTTATACCATGAAGTTCTTGTTGATGAAAAGTCTGTCAACAATGGAAAGATATAACTTCTGTTACACAAAAATTAATTTAGATTAAATATGGTACAAATTTATAAATTTTAGATTTTTTATAGTGTTAAAAATTAAAAAATAGACATATTGTTTGAGTTCCTTCGAGCTTTCCTCCCTCTCCTCCCTCTATTTCCACTGCTGACCGAAGCTGACTGTGGTCGGCAATGATTATTTGACGGTGATGGGACCCACATAAAAATGAGTAGCAACTATATATTTTAAACTTACTTTTTAATTAAAAAGTTTTATTATTATATTCGGGAAAAGGGATTTGGACTGGCTAAACCCGCTCCGGCCCGATAACCCGATCCGCCTACCGGGATATGACACGCGTCAAATTAAAAACTAATTTTTTAATCTTTTTTTAATTCATTAATTTAATTCTTTTTTATTCTTTTATTCTTTTATTTTCTCTTCTTCTCCCTGTTCTCTCCTTCCCGAAGCACGCCTCCCCCTTGCGCTCTTCTTCACCGAAGCTCCTCACCCGAACCGATGCCACTCAGACAAGCCCTCGCCGGCGCTCAGGACACCGCCGAGCTACCGCCCAGCGTCGTCCACTCCGAAGGCCACTCGTCGGCCGACCTCCCCGCCGCCGGCCGAGAGCCACACCACGGCCAAACACCGAACAAACTACGGCGACGATGGAAACGTGGCGAACGACTGCACGGCCGACGCCCAAGGTCGCCCAACACCACTGGAACATTCCCATAGATCACGGCGTGCACGGACGACTCGATTTCGGCCAAAAACGGGAGGATGAAAACTAGATCTCGCTTATCATTTCGTCGAACGGGTAAAGGGGGCTAGCGAATCATGAGGTTTCCGGCTCAACTTCAACCGGGATTCTTGACGGGACTCTCGACAAACAAATAACGACACACACAGTAGCTCGAGAAAGGATGGTCGGGGCTGGAGCTCGTGTGAGCTGGACGACCGCGAGCTCCGCCCCGGCACGCCCGAAAACAGGGCCAAAATAGGGTCGAGGCTTACCGGAGCTTTGGCGCGGGAAAGGAGACACGGCGGCGGGTAGTCGGCTGCGATTCAGGCGCGGTGGCCGGCGGTCTCTGCTCCGACTCTCTTCCCTCCCTCTCACTCGCGGCTCTCTCGTCGGATCTCTCCCTCTCTTTCTGGATTTTTCAGCCGAAAAGCCCCCACTTCTCGGTCCAACCTTTCCCCTTTTAAGCAGCGTCGCCAGCTGCTGCCAGCTTGCCCAGGCCGGTCGTACCGCGCGAAATTTCCCCGCTGCCCGCGCTCGTCGTACGCCGTCCTTATGGAGAGAAGAAAAGAAAAAGTGGCCGGGCTAAGTCTGGCCGCATTATTATTATTTTTAATTTGCATTAATTAAAATTTTTAAATTTTTTTTCAAAAATTTTCTAACAGTTAATACTAATAATGCAAATTTCCCAATGTCCATATGCGATATAATTTAATAAAAATTATTTTTTGTTTAGGGATTAGATATTAATTCTTAATTTCTTTGTGATTAAATTTTAAATAAATAAATAAAATTCAAGTGTCAATATATATATATATATATATATATTATTTGGTCATTTAAAAGTGTGGATTATTACGGATTGACTTTCTCCCAGATCCACATGGGTTGAAAAGTGACGTGGGTTGAAGAGTGGGGTTTGGTGCCATCGACTTAAAGTGTGAAAAAATGCATAAAGGTTTTTTTTTTTGGTCGGTGCATAAAGGTTTGCAAATGGGATATTTTAGATTGACTAAGAGTCAACGGCCGTGTCCACACTCTCCAGAAATCTCTTTTCTCTCTTTTCCTCTTTTGCGACGTGTACAACTTGAGCACAGCCCTCAATAATTTCATACATACGCGGTTTCACACTTTCTCACATGCCCTCGTCCCACGGCGCACGCGAAAAACGTTCCATCTTTATTTTATATTTTTTTGCAAATATGAGCTAATTTCAGTGATTGACTTTCCATCTAAATCTTTATCCTCCCCATTTTCCTTACTTTCCCAAAGACTAAACAAATTCCCTACTCAGTTAATTATTGTTTTTCTTAAGAAAAGAATTCTGATATTGAGCTTTTGAAAATACTCACAATAAGCTAAATGCATATAAAAAATTGTAATAACTAAGGATGACCATATTCTTAACTTATGAGATAAGGTTAAAGGTGTTCATGGGTCTCTTTTACGCAAAGGTCACCTTAGCGCAATCCACACTTTTAGAAGGTTTTTTGAATTGTCGATGAAAAGAAAATAAAAAGAGGTAAAAAGAATGATTTTTGCCATGGTGCTCAAAAAGTACTTGTCTAAGGTGGTAAATAAAAATGTTACGGATATGTATATATTGAAAATTACCAATATCTTCATAAAACCTAATTCATAAATGTTTCAGATTTTAGGCCCACTATCCAAATTGTTCGACTTATGAGTTCGGTCATTTCATGATGGTCTGGATCATATTCAGATAAATCCAAGGGGGTTTAAGTTTTTTTTTTTTTTTTTGGTGAAATGAAGACCATCATTTAGAAAATTAAACCAGTCAAGTTACATCACTCGTAGTAGAAATAATATAAAGTGCTTCCTTACATGCTTCGATAACATCTGGAATACTAGTGAAAATAGTAAGCTGCATATGCTGCTCCTTTTCCAATCTAGCCAGAGCATGCGGTGCTTCCGTTTGCTTCTCTGTACATATGCTCAATTCACGGTATGCCTGCATTCTTTCCTTGCAAGTTCCTGCACTCCACAAGGAGGGGTTCTATGAGAAGATTGCGAGACTGTTTGTTCTTAAGAGCATAAAGAACCGCTAAAGCATTTAATTCATTATGGAAATGAAGAGCACTATTCGAAACACTAGGTCTAATTTTGCCTCCTAACGTCCAAATTTCAGCAATAAAAAGCATTCGCTCTTCCCGTGTTTCGAGGAAAACTGGCTATTCAGTTCCTCTGATGGTCGGTCTCCCACAAGAGCTCCAGTTTCTGCTTCTCCGTTCTCTACAGACATTAATTGCTCTGTCCGAGTTAAGCTTAATCCCCCCTTATTCAGGTTTCCTCCATTCCGTCCCCTGCCTTGATGAAAAGAAGAGTTACATTCCTCTTCCTAAAAGCATGGGCAAATGCAGAATAAAGAAGCAGACGCATGCAGACAAATCATATAAAGACGAAAAGGAAGTTGTGTTCGTTGTTATGTGAGTATGCTAGAATAGAATTAAAACGGAGTGCTCGTGTGAATGTGTGAGGGGTTGACCGAGAGGAATGCAAAGGAAGTTATCTTCGAAGAACACTGCAAGCATCATTGGAAGTTTGTATTGGTAAGGAATATTGGTTGTGAAAATAAGGAAAATAGTTTGAGCACGTAATTAAACTCCTGGCTAGCACAAACAACACAAGCATCACATGGAGAAACTGTCGTTGGGCAAACACTTATTGACCAAGTTCCTACTGTCCGAAAAATATCTGATTATAATCTGCAATTGTTCTTATACAAACACATGGTCAGGTAGCCCAATTGAACTTGATAAACAACATTTGGGATCTCGTGGCAGAAGGCTAATCGAGGGAGATCACCAAGGGAGAGCTTTACTGGGGAAGATAGCCAAGGGAGAGTCCAAAGTCTAAGCCAGTCAACATATTTAGTTGAACCCACATTCAATCAAAAACTTAAGTCATTGAGTTATAAGCTAACTAGGATACATTAATTGCTCCATACTACATTAATTATCTGAGGGGAAAGTACCAAAAAGTCTTAAACATATTACATTTATGGCAATTTAATCCTAAATCTTTTAATTATATTAATTGAGTCATAAACCTTTCAACGATTTGCCAATCGATCACATGGATGCCATAAATGACACACTCGGTGTTGACATGGAAATTTTTTTTTGAATTTTCTAATATTTTTGTGGATAATATCATTCATTTTCGTAAAAGATATAAGTGATTATTTTTGCTTTATGGAAAATGAATATTTTGAAAATCATTCTAGCAAAAATAATTGCTTGTATTGCTTACAAAATGAATGGTTCACAAAAATATTTAGAGATAAATTATTATCGATATTGTAAATATTGTTCATTAACTAATTATTTTAGGCTATATAAGCTATTATTTTTAAGAAAATATCATCCAAAACATTTATTTTCCATGAAATAAACATACCCTAAAAGAATTTGAACAATGGTCTCCTCATATTGGGCTGTTCTAACTCTGAATCCTTCGGTCACAAGCACGACACTAGAGGCTCCAATAATGTTAGTCAACTTCAGTAATGAAAGAAATGCTCTCGACTAGAACAGAAAAAAATGAAAGAGTAGATCAGGACATGAAGTACTTAGCATCAACGAACAGCACATCAATGAAACAATCACATGATTACACATACCAGAACATACGAACAGCAAGCACACACAGTATAGATATAACCCGTAACTCTACACATCGGTACGAACATAACACAGTAACCACATCAGCAACTCAACGTATTCGAAATGAACATACAACTGGTCGCGCGACATTCCCCCGCTGCCCGTGTTCGTCGTACGCTGTTCTTGTGGAGAGAAGAAATGAAAAAGGGGCCGGGCTAAGTCTGAAGTCTAGCTCGGCCCTACCGCATTATTATTATTTTTAATTTGAATTAATTAATTCTTTTAAGTTTTTTCAAAAAATTTATAATAGTTAATACCAGCAATGCGGATGTTCCTAATGTCTATATGCAATGCAATTTAATAAAAATTATTTTTTGTTTAGGGATTAGAAATTAATTCTTAATTTTTTTTACGATTAAATCCTAAATAAATAGATAAAATTTATGTGTCAATGTATATACATATATATAATTTGAATGTACATCTTCTTGAGATGAATAGACATTATCTCAAATTTTGGAGGCTCACATTGACATAAAACTATTAACCACAGAACACCTAGATATAGAAGGAAAAAACTACATGGTGCGAATTCGGCAGACCGAAAATGATCCAACCCTTTAGTTACCTAAATAATCTCAAGTTCATTTCGTAAAAAATAAGTGATTTTTCAAATCACTTTATTCGAATTTTACTCATGCAATTATTTTTTCTTTAAATTTAACAAATATGTGAATAATCTTACATATTGGCTAACCGATTTCTTTTTTTCAAGTTAGAAAATCTGACTAACCCATCCACTTCGGACCTTAATTTTAGGTCAGGATTGCCTTGGGTCCATCTCAATTCTCTTCGAGCATGTCTGCATAGATTTTTAGTTTTCTCTTTTTACTTAATTTATATATTGTGATAACACATTTTGACATTTTCTAGCTCGTAACACTTGATATTTTGACAATATATAGACGTTGGCACTTAGATCATATGTAAAATTTTTCATGACCTTTTTATAAGTTGGATTATATTTAGCTTTTGGTGGAAAAATATATATTCTTTTTAACTTTTTGAATAACACAAATAGAATAGCTTTTGAAAAATTTGGGTCAATATGAATTAAAAAGTTTCAAATGTCACATTCCGCAGAGGCTTACAAAGGCATGATAAAAAGATAAATTGCTAAGACTTAAATGGAAAATCGAATATATTCATTATAACATTGGTAATCTGTTAAGTACTTGTAAAATTTCAAAGAAGTTGGTGATTTGCTAATTTGATTTGATATGTGGAAGCCAAGAAAAAAAGGTGGAGAGAGGGCCATTTCTGCAATCCCGTGCTTTTTGCGCACGACAACTTTGTCATGTTTCTCCTTAGCCGTTGGATTCAAGTGGTTTAATATCAGCCGTTCGATTAATATGTGTTGTCAGCGTTTCTGGATCACTCCCGTTGGTGGAAAACTCGTGGAATTGCCCACTCAAAGGTGCCAAATCACGGCATTGCCCTTCCTTTGTTTATCGCCTACTTCAATTTTTCTTCCACCGTCCCCTTCTTTCCAAACAACATACGTTAATAAAAATTTTAATCAGTACATTAACATTGTCGCAGTTTCTTTATATAAGCTGGTTTTTGTAGAATGACACATATTCAATTTTTATTTTTAGCATATATTTCATAAACAGTTTATGCTCTCATTCTGAGATTATTTATGTTAAAAAAAAAAAAAGGCGTACATTGACCATGTATATAATGTATATTCTCTTCCAAGGGCTTTTATTTTGTACAATGGCAAATTTTTTTTTTTTGCACAAATAGGTTTTGGATAATTTTTTTTGGCACAAATAATTAAGATTTATTTTCTCTCTTGTTTTATTTTGTACAATGGTGATACACACACATATATATACATATTTTTTGGCAATGTTTATCACTTGCCGAGTGGCCGTGACTTCAATATTTGTTGACTTGTGTATTGACTTCTCACTGGCCGGTGACCTCGCTCGTCATGATTTTAAGCAGCCATCCCATCTTTTATTTAAGAATGGTATCGCAAGCATGTGCCTTTAGCAAAAGAAAAGTAATTATCTTTTGTTTAAGAATGGTATTGGGGAGCATGCACATTTTTATTATTTTTTAATAAAAAATATTTGTTGTTTCTAGTGGTCTCTGACTTGAGTTGCATTGAACAAGTGCATTCACATGTTAGATTTGTAAATTTTCTCCTCTCTTTTTGCTTTATAATTTTTTGAAATAAAAAAAAAGGGATATATCTAAAGTGGCTGACCATCTGTACGTTCTTCAATTTTTCAACACCATCCATGTGTTTGCTTTTATCATAAGTTAACTGTGAACTAAACTTAGTGACTTGATAGTTCTAGTTTCGATTTAATTAAGGATTGAAGTGTACATATATGTCTATGTTTATATGGATGTAGATGTATTTAATACTGTATCAGGTCTATATGGACAACCAAGTGTTGGTCGGCGGCTCATAAACAGATAATAAAAAAAGTCACTTTTTTCTTGAGCCACCAGAAAAAGGCCAGCATGGCTTGAATGACATTAGAAAAAAGAAGGAAAGAGACCCCTTCAATTAACTGGTTGTTATGATTATAAGTAGCCCATCTTTTGCCTTTAGCAAAAAAAGAAAAAAAAAACAAGTAGCCCATCTTTTATTTAAGAATGATATTTGGGAGCATGCGCATGTTTCCGTTGTTTTGTCAAAGATGTGAATAAGAGTTCATTGACAGTATATGGTATTTGTTTTTTATGCCGTTTCTGACTTTATTAAGCGCGTTTACATGCCAAATTTGAAAAGTTTGTACTCTCTTCTTGTTTTATTTTTTAACAAAAAAGGGATATATCTAAAGCAGTTGATCATCTGTGCGTTATCTATGATTTTTAAAGGATATACAAGGAATATTCCAGCCCATAAGCTTGCTAATATAAGTAGTATTACATTAAAGTGACAAAAAGCATAACAACACTTCGTATATGATTGATTCTCCATTGGTTAATATTTTAGTAATCCTAAATTACATCCAAAGTTTATAAATGAAAAGGCATGAATAATTTTTCATCCAAGAAAAAGTGCAATCCCTATTATTTGCTGGATAATTCAAAACAAGTGTTTAATGATCAGCGGACCATTACCTATTAAACAAAACTCACACTCTCCCATCACAAAGAGCGAACACAATGAAGATGGAGTCGACAGAGAAAGAGAATCCCAATTTGAGGGTACTCAAAGGCTTAATAAATTCAATTAAGGAGAATTAATAGAAATTTGAGGTTTTGCAAAGAAATAACGACTAGGAATCAATTCTAAAAGCTGTAGGAATCATAGGCAATCAGGACTCAGATGCCAACGAGAGATGGTATGGATTACCTACATTTTTGTCTCGCATTTTCTACAAAAAAGAGAGGTTTGACTAAAACATAGTCTTGCCGAAAGAAAGGGAATTTACTTTTGGGTGATTTGAATAGTGGCGCATTTTCCCTTTTGATTGTGGATAAAAGACATTACTTATTAAAGCGAAGGATGATTTCATTTCATTTCTTTATGGTTCAATGTGAACGTGACTTTAGTGTTGATATATATATATATCCAGGAGCATTGTCCAGTCTAATTAAGACCATTTCATGGCAAGGTTAGCGGGTAATAAAAGTCACAAAAAGATAAAGGGGATGAAGTATTCAATTCTGTCCTAACATCCTTTTCTGATCATTTGGAAGGTCATTTCCTGCTGCTTTACTTTCGCTTTCCTTAACCTTCTTTACTTTTGACGAGGGAAAAGTGCCAAAAAAGTCCTAAACCTTTTGCTTTTGTGCCGATTTAGTCACAAAAATCTTTTTGGTGCTGATTCGTTTTAAACCTTTTTAAGTTGTGCCAATTCGGTCCTTTCAGCCAATTTTGGCGGATCTTGCTAGCGGGGCCGGCCGGGTGACGTGGTTGATCGGCGCGTGACGTGGACAACTTTTAATAATATTTTAATATTTTTATTTTTTAAAAATATTTTTAAATATTTATTTTTATTTAAAAAAAGTTAAATATTTTTTTATTTTTTTTTGTTTTTGTCTTTTTTCCTCCAGCCCGATCGCCGAGGTCCGGACGACCGGCCGGAGGCGACCTCCGGCGAGGGCGAGGCCGACCTCGCCGAATCGGCGCGAGGTCGAGCCTCGCCGGCCCATGGGCGAGGCTCGCCCTCGCCGGATCGGCGAGGCGAGCCTCGCCCATGGCTGATCTAGCGAGGTCGAGCGAGGCTCGCCCTCGTCGGATCGGCGAGGTCGAGCCTCGCCGGCCCTCGCCCTCGCCGGAGGTCGCCTCCGCCGGTCGCCGGACTGTGCGACAAATTTGGAGGAAAAAGACAAAAACAAAAAAAAAAAAAAATAAAAAATATTTTTTAAAAAATAAAAATAAATATTTAAAAATATTTTTAAAAAATAAAAATATTAAAATATTATTAAATGTTGTCCACGTCGCCACCGATCGAGCCCGTCGGCCGGCCGGGTCCAGTCCAAGATCCGGCCAAAATTGGCCGAAAGGACCGAATTGGCACAACTTAAAAAAGGTTTAGACCGATCCGCACCAAAAAAAGGTTTAGATTTAAATCTAGACACAAAAAGGTTTAGACTTTTAAGCACTTTTCCCCTTTTGATGATGCTAGAATCCAATCCCATCTACGCAGGAAGGCCAATTGGAAGGTCATTGCCTGCTTTTCTGAACTTTATTTACCTTCGACAAAACTTTCTTTACTTTTGACAAAGTAGCCATAGGTTTTGCTCAAAAAAAAAAAAAAAAAAAAAGACAAAGTAGCCATAGGTGAAAGCACTCGGAATATGTAGTATATGTTTATGCAGGTCTTTGATAAGTGCAAAATGAGGTGGCATCAGGTCCTCGGCCTCTCAAGCAATTATGCAGAATAAGTTACGAAAACCATTCTCAGAGTGAATATTTGTCGCATCTGCCTGCAAACATGCGTACTCATGGCCTTCTCCTCAATTGTAACGTGTCTCAACAAGTCATTATCTCAATGGCACAAAAGTCGATTGATTGGTACTTACTATCACACCAAATAAAATAGTTATGTGTGAAATCTCAAATCTTGCCATTGCAAGATGTGAATCTGTAGCCTGATTAATTTTATTTTATAGCGCAAGAATCATCACGCACCAAGTTAAAACGACAAGAATTTTTCCACTATCTTATAGTGTCAACTAGTTCCACCGTGTTGGTAGGAGAGATGGGCAACAATTTCGGTTAAGATGTTCTATGGTGATATTTTGGTTTATTCTTGGTTCGAGATATTGTATAAAAATGACAACATCATAGAGGCATCGATATTCCTCATTTCACTATAATTAGTTAAATGCAACCTACATGCAATTAAATCCTAAGGATATTTGACCCCCTAATACCATGCAACATGCATAGCATAAAAACGGATTATAAATGTAATTTATATGAAGCACTAATCTAACTCTTTTTGGTACTTTTCTATGTTGAGTTAATGTAATAAAGCCAAAAATCAATCCCAATCTACATGTGACCGAACATGCATTGAATTACTTCACTATCAATAATTTGATGGTGCGATGTTAATTCCTCCATGCAAAAATGATTATGTAATGCAATATGAAGATTTGCTTGAAAATTGTTTGATCACCCACTTTGCTGGGATATCACGAAAGAAGTGATGCCATCTCTTTTGGGTGCATCTCTCTGCAAATTGCTACACCGGGAACAACAAAATGTATTTTGTACGCATTAATGTAAAATGAATCTTTTAAGACCGTTAATATATTTTTTACATTGAAAGTGCAATAATCAAGCCAAAAAGTAGAGTAGTTCTCATTATCATGACCCTTAAAATTTTGGCCACATTTCGGCATGTTTCTTTTCATTAGTAATGTGATCCATAAAATTCTTTATCTTTGTTAGTGACACGTATCGATACAACTATGAACATTATCAAAAGCCAAATAGGAAAGAAAAAAGTGGGGAATTCGAATGAAAATTATCGATAGACTATGCATTCAGAACTTGGATGCTAACGTGAGATTATGTCGATTTTCTACATTTTTGCCTTGCATTTTCAACCAAGAAGAGAGGTTTGATTTAGACATACTCTTGCCAAAAGGGAATATATTTTTGGGTGATTCGAAGTTGAAACACATTTTCCATTTTGATTGTGGACAAAAGACATCACTAATTGAACTTATTTTGAAGGATGCTTCATTACTTTTCTTTTTGGCTCATCCGTGAACGTGAGTTTAGTATCTATGAAAATAATAAGGAAAGTACCTAGGAATATGGTCCAGTCTGTTAAGACCATTTCATGGCAAGGTTTTCCGTTGAACTTGTTTTCTAATTTTAGCTGGTAAAAATCACTCGAAAGACAAAGGTGATATTCAATTCTGTCTTAACGTCCTTTTCTGGTCATTTGGAAGGCCATTTCCTTTTCCCGTTGCTTTATTTTTGTTTTCTAAACTTTGTTTACTTTAGACAAATTAACACGCTTTTACATGGGAATCCACTGTGAGGGCAAGTCGGAAGTCTATGTGAATCTAGCGATTCAGGCGCGGTGGCCGGCGGTCTCTGCTCCGACTCTCTTCCCTCGCTCTCGCTCGCGGCTCTCTCGTCGGAACTCTCCCTCTCTCTGGATTTTTCGGCCTAAGAACCCCTCCTCTCGGTCCAACCTCTCCTCCCTTTTAAGCAACGTCGCCAGCTGCTGCCAGCTTTGCCCAGGCCGGTTGTACCCCGCGACATTTCCCCGCTGCCTGTCCTCGTCGTCCGCCGTCCTTTTTCGTACGTCGTTTGCCGTCGAGGAAAAAAAGACATACCGACCATGTATCTAGAAAAAAAAACATATATCCTCTTCAAAATGCTTTTATTTCGTACATCAGCGAAATAAAAATTTCTTTGCACAAATAGGTTTTAGATAATGATACATAATTAACATTTATTTTTTTGCATGTAACTATATTTTATAAATAGGTTTCTATGCATCATGAGATCATATGTCCAAAATTTTTTTTGATGATGACGTATGTAATATATATATATCTGTAATATTTTTATTTACTGCCTTAGATCAGTACTTTCTAGGCAGCAAGGGAAAATCTTTCTCTTCACTTCTCATCGTCAATTCAACGCGTCTTCTCAATATAATTTGAATCTAAATTACATTGGTGTGCCCTTCTCGTTTAGAAAGATACATTGAGATTTTTAATTTTACCTCATTAAATTAGAACATCGGCATCCTCAATCAATAAGATTTTTATTTATATATAGCTTGACAAGGTATTCTCAAAAGGTTAACATCTAACATTTTTTCTAGGAAAAGATAAATGATCGAATATGGAATTTATGTTATCTCTGAAAAGACTAGGAAAATGGGGCGGATAAAAATTTAGATTGAAAGTTAATGGATGAAATCAGCTCATATTTGAAAAATAGAGATGGAACGTACACTCACGGACATGTGCGAAAATGTGCAATTTTTGTATGAAATTATTGAGCAAAGGATGTCCTTTGTACAACAACGTTTTGGCCTCGCATTGAGCGACTTAAAGATGTTGCAGGATTTTGCCAAAGTTCCTCCCCACAATGACTTGACATTTTTGCATCTTCTCAAGGTTCGTATGACGCCATTGCTTACATCCTCAACAGGAAAGTCCGTGACGTGTCCTGACATGGATTCTGACGGTTGCTAGGCGTCTTACATGGATTCTGACGGTTGCTAGGCGTCTTGCATGAAAAGATGGGAGAGATAGGGACAAGGCATCTGCACGGACCAACCATGGCACCCCGGTAATCGTCTTAAACCTTTCGACTAGCCCAATAATGGCACCCCAGTAATTGTTTAAGGACCTTGAGGGTTGTCTTTCTGTGAGAGAGAGAGAGAGAGAGAGAGAGTCGGCTCATTTTCGGTCCACCAAATTCGGACGTCAAAAATGAGATATGGTGTATGTGGCCTTGGTAACCCCTCGAGAAAATTTTATGTTTTGTAAAATTGAACTGGATGTGCATTGAAAATTTTGGTTTACTAGCTTTCCTTTGTTTATACCCTTGCTTCAATTTTTACTTGGTATCAAAGGAAGGCTCAAATGCCTCGGGGTCATGCTAATGATGATTTTTTTGGTCCATTCGAAATGGGAATGCCACTATCACTGAACATTATAAAGCTTGCAGCAATATAAGGGTAGCACTTCAAAGAAGTTGATGAATTAATAGATTACTAAATTGTTGACATATATACTATAGTGATCATTATCTACTTATGATGCTTGCAAATTTTTTCTAAAGATTTGATAATCCAGCAACTTATTTGGAAGGGCGCTCGCAAATCATGAGGTTTCCGGCTCAACTTCAACCGAGATTCTTGACGGGGCTCTCAACAAACAAACAATGACACACAGTAGCTAGAGAAAGGATGGTCGGGGCCAACGCTCGCATGAGCCAGACGACCGCGAGCTCCGGCCCAGCACGCCTGAAAACAGGGCCAAAATAGGGTCGAGGCTCACTGGAGCTTCGGCGCAGGAAAGGAGGCACAACGGCAGGTAGTCGGGCACGATTCAGGCGCGGTGGCCAGCAGTCTCTCCCTCCAACTCTCTTCCTTCAGCTCTCACTCGCGGCTCTCTCGTCAGATCTCTCCCCCTCTCTCTGGATTTTTCAACCTAAGAAACCCCCCTTTCGCTCCAACCTCTCCCCCCTTTTCAGCAGCGTTGCCAGCTGGCCCAGGTCGGTCGTACCGCGCGACATTCATCGTACGTCGTTCGCCGTCGAGGCATCGTCCAAAACCAAGCGGAGGAGATAAGGGAAGAACGGGCCGGGCTGGGGCCGGCGCCGGTGGAAAGAGGATAGAAGAAAAGAAAAAGGGGCCAGGCTCAGAAATTATCTTAAAGAAATCTCTAATTATCTCTAACAATGCAAATGAATATCCCTATCCGCAACAATAAGTTGAATTCCGTCTCCTAACGTCCAAATCTCAGCTATGAAAGCATTCGTTCTACCTGTGTTTCGACAGAAAACCAGCTATCCAGTTTCGCTGGTGGTCTCTTGAGAGGCCTCTGGTTCCTGTTTCTCCGTTCTCTACGGACATTAATTGCTTTGTCTGATTTAAGCTTAATCGACCCTTATTCAAGTTTCCTCCATCCGGGCCCCTGCCTCAATGAAAAGAGGAGTTATTTTCCCCTTCCTAAAAGCATGGGCAGATGCAGTATAAAGGAGCAGCTGCATGCCAACAAATAACATAAAGACACTAATGAGGTTGTGTTCGTCGTGCTATGTGAATACGCGAGAAAAGAACAAACATAGAGCGCTCGTGTGAATGTGTATGAGGCTGACTGAGAGGAATATAAAGGAAGTTATGTCCCAAGAAGTTATTTGGAAGTGAGTACATTTTAAATAGTATTTATTGGTAAGTTATTCACGAAATATCGGATGATTAAGTTACTGACCATACTTTTTCCACCAAGACCATTTGAAATTTGCCAACAGTTGTAGAAATCATCCAACTTCGAAAATTTTCCAAATTTTCCCTCGAACTTGTCCTTGCTAGCATGAATTACGAGGGGGCTGACCAATTCATGGGCCACATCCGTAATTATCTCACCGTGCAATATTTATAGCAAAAACAGATCATATACATTGAAATACGACAGCAAAATAAACGTCAAATAACACAATGAAACGTGGCACACTTGCAGCCACCGAATCGCCAATAATTTAAGTTGGATAGAAGGTACATTTACAGCATGTGATACCCCAAAACAAAAGTACAGCGGGGTAGCTACACTTCAATTGTCATAAATTGTCCTAACAGCACGTAGTTGAGGATCCACATCACAAATATCCCCCATGGCCAGTGGGTGGTTTCGACCAATTCGACGTACAAATTAATGTATTAATTAAGCAATAGAAAGGTAGCTGCCAAGGTACTTCAGATATAAATCCACTTCAACCGTTCGCCTAGGACGATCATAACTTTTGCTCAGCAAAGTAGTTGGGACGTAGATTTATTTGGTCATTTCTTAGTTCTGTCCTCTAGAAATGATTGATTGATATGACTTTTCCTTAGCTTTTTGCCGAAGATCCATTGAGACCAAAAAGACGTCCAAGTGTTTTGATCTGTCGTTTGCTTAGCCTTCACTTCTCTAAATTCTCTAGGGGCATGTCTAGATAGACTCTTACGTTTTTCCTCTTGCTCAATTTAAATGCTCAATTTAAATCTTGTGGCGACGCACTTTGACATTTTTAGCTTGTAATGCCTGGAATATAGTTAATATATAGATGTCGACGGTTAGATTCATATTAAAATTTTCATTACCTTTTAAAATTTGGAAAATATTTAACTTTTGGCGGACAATCACAGGTTTTTTACACTTTTTGAAGAACAAGAACAGACAGGCCCTTGAAAAGTTTGGGTCAATCCAGGTTATCGGGCTTCAAATGTCACATTCGCCAGAGGCTCCGAAGGAGTGATTCTAAAAAAAAAAATTAATTGTAAAGAAATGAAATGTAAAATCAGATAAATTCATTGTTACATTGGCAATCTACTAACTGTACTTGTAAAATTTTAACGAAGTTGGTAATTTACTAATTTATTAGGAAGATAGTAAATTTGGGCTTATATGATTCAAAAGAAGTCAGTGACTTATTATTAATTTATTACGATGTTGGTAAAATACTGGCATTTTACTAACCGTGCTCGTAAAATTTCGAAGAACTTGGTAAGTTGTTAATTAAATAGATTGATGATAAGCTTATTATAGTGTTGCTAAATCGCTAACCGTTCTCTTACAATTCTAGAGGAGTTGGTCATTTACCAATTCTTTTGGACGTTGCTAAAATCCTGAATTGAATTTTCTTACCAGCAGTATTTTAAATTACCAACATCTTCGGAAACCTATCCGCTGTTCAGGTTCCGTTGTTTATACAACTTGTTGGACTTCTGAGTTGGGCCTTTCCATCATTTTCAGAAAATCCCAAGGGGTGTTAAGAGGAGTTATTTTACTTTCGTAGTTGAAGTTCTGTCAAGTGCATCTTATACAAAATATCTTCGGTAACATCCGGAGAGCTAATGAACACGGTAAACTGCACAAGCTTCTCTTTTTCCCACTCTATCGACAGCATCCGCACATCCGTTTGCTTCTCAGTATATATGTTCAATTTGTTACACCGACGTTCCTTCCTATTTCTTGCACATTGACAAGGAGAGGTTCTCTGCAAAGATCGTGAGACTGTTTATTCTTAAGAGAGAATTATGGAATTTTCTATATATTTCAACATTTTAGCCTTATCCCTCATGTCTTTGCCACGCCAATATTTTTCGTTAGCTAAGTTGGATGGAGTTAATGGAAAAACTTCATTGCACAAATTTAGTAAATTTTATGACTTGATTGTATTTATTGAAAATTTTATAACTCAATTGTAATTTTGCGACGAGTTTTAAAACTTCTAGTGTATTTTTTCTATTAAAATAATTGAAAGTGTGGGGTGCCTTGCTAAGGTTATGCTTCTTGGTACTAAGGAAAGGAAAATAGGCTTTAAGACATCTAATTGCTTGTTTGTTGGTTATGTTGAACATAATAGTGCATTTCTTGTACTAGAAGGTGATGTGCTTGATAGCAATACAATGTTGAGACAAAGAATGCATAATTTTTTAGCATATTATTCCGTTAAGAACTGAACTATTATCATGCACCTTTTTCATACAATTGATATTGAAAAATCAATTGACGAATTGAGAAGGAATAAAAGACCAAGGACATAAACTTCTTTTGAAAATGATTTTAATAATTATCTTGGTGATAATGATTTTTTAGCTTACTCTAAAGCAATTTTCGCTAAAGAAAGTTGTTTTTATTTATTTATAAAAAAATAGGGATAAAAATCGAGATCAATTCTATTTTACAAATTTAAACTTAGGAATTGTAGATTTACCATCAGGTGCAAAATCGATTGGTTGTAAAAGGATTTAAAAAAAAAATTAATCCAAACAGTTTAATTGGAAAAGGTTCCGAGGGATTTGCAGTCACTTTGTGAAAATTCCATTTTCCCTAAGATTAGTAAGGAAATAACTCAAAAATAAAATGTTGATTATTTTGACACATTTGCTCCAGTAACTAACACTTCATTTGTTCGTGTTGTTCAAACTTGTCGTTCAAACTTGTTCATCAAATGGATGTTAAAGAAACTCTTCTAATTGATAATTTAGGAGAAGAAATTTACATGGTGCAACCTAAGGGCTTTAATCTTCCTAGCGAAGAAAAGAAAGTTTGTTAGCTCCTTAAATCGCTATATCATTCGAAGCCAGCACCAAACAAAAGGGTGAAAAATTTGATCAAGCTTTAGTTAATGATGAATTTTCCTCGATGGGAGAATAATTGATGATGGTAATCATGAAAGGGTAAAGAAACAAAGGTCGAGTAGTGAAGTCGTTTGTTGCCAAACAACCATTTGTAAATATAGATTGCTAAATTGCAGGAGTCACTTAGGAAGTGTTTGATTTCTTTGTAACGATGAAACAAGACCATCTACTATTGTTTGCTTAATCTTAATTTCTCTTATCTCTATTGTTTTCTTAATTTTTTTACGTGTCAAAATTTTCCGCCAGCTTTTAAATGACTAATTTTGCTTTCATTTGTGAAGAGTTATATTTCTTACTCGAGGGGCCTCCTTGTGACGGTTTGTTCAATGATCTTTTAAAAGAGAAATTAAGTGGTCGAATGGTCACATGGTCAGTGACCGTTCCACCACATTTCAAGAACTCCTTTCATTTTCATCTTCATTCACATATTATATTCTCTTTTGAAATTTGATCAATCAATATTTAAAGCCTGCATTCCTTCCTGCAAGTTCATACACTCTGAGAAGAAGAGGCTCAATGAGAAGATTGTTCATTCTTAAGAGCATGAATAACTGCTAAAGCATTTAATTCAATAGTTGGAATAATAAAGTGAAAGAAAGATTTGTGGAATTTTCAGCATATTTCAATGTATCTTGAAGTTTGACAAAAAAAAAAATGTATCTTGAAATATAATATATGAGCTTATTTATAGGCTTTATTAAATGATTATTTAAAATAACATATCAATCAAGATAAGCATAATTAAAGCGAGATATACGTGCAATTTCGAGAGATGCAGAAAATGAATAGAATTACTAAAATATTTCTAACACAAGAAATTGTCTTAAAGAAATCTCTAATTATCTCTAACAATGCAAATGAATGTCCCCATTTGCAACAAAAAGTCGAATTCCGTCTCCTACCGTCCAAATTTCGGCTATGAAAGCATTCGTTCTACCTGTGTTTCGACGGGAAACCAGCTATGCAGTTTCGCTGGTGGTCTCTCGAGAGACCTCCAGTTCCTGCTTCTCCATTCTCTACGGACATTAATTGCTTCGTCTGATTTAAGCTTAATCCACCCTTGTTCAGGTTTCCTCCATCCAGCCCCCTGCCTCAATGAAAAGAGGAGTTATTTTCCCCTTCCTAAAAGCATGGGCAGATGCAGTATAACGGAGCAGACGCATGCCAACAAATAACATAAAGGCACTAAGGAAGTTGTGTTCGTCGTGCTATGTGAATACGCGAGAAAAGAACAAACACAGAGCGCTCGTGTGAATGTGTGCGAGGTTGACCGAGAGGAATACAAAGGAAGTTACGTCTCAAGAAGTTATTTGGAAGTGAGTACATTCTAAATAGTATTTATTGGTAAGTTATTCACGAAAGAAAGTTATTCACGAAATACCGGATTAAGTTACTGACCATACTTTTTCCACCAAGACCATTTGAAATTTGCCAACAGTAAATTTTCCCTTGAACTTGTCCTTGCTAGCATGAAACACGAGGGGGCTGACCAGTTCATGGGCCACATCCGTAATTATTTCACCGTGCAATATTTATAGCAAAAGTAGATCAGATACATTGAAATACGACAGCAAAAATAAACGTCAAATAACACAATGAAACGTGGCCCACTTGCAACCACCGAGTCGCCAATAATTTAAGTTGGATAGAAGGTACATTTACAGCATGTGATACCCCAAAACAAAAATACAGCATGGTAGCTACGCTTCAATCGTCATAAATTGTCCTAAAAGTACGTAGTTGAGGATCCACATCACAAATATCCCCCATGGCCAGTAGGTGGTTTCGACCATTTCGAGGTACGAATTAATGTATTAATTAAGCGATAGAAAGGTAGCTGCCAAGGTACTTCGGATATAAATCCACTTCAACCGTTCGCCTTGGACGATCATAACTTTTGCTCAGCAAAGTAGTTGGGACGGAGATTTATTTGGTCATTTCTTAGTTCTGTCCTTTAGAAAAGATCGATTGATATGACTTTTCCTTAGCCTTGTGCCGAAGATCCATTGATTCCAAAAAGACGTCCAAGTCTTTTGATCGTCAACTCGGACTCGATGAGACCAAGCAAGATGCTAAAGAGGCAAAATCTGTTCAGCGTTGAAGGCTTCGAGTCGGCAAACTCAATTGATTGACGAGGGAACTAGTTGAGAAATAGGAGCGAAAATAAGTGAGTCTCAAAGCAAAGGCTTAGATTACTAGGATCGATCAGGTCGACAAAAGGCTACGATCAAAATAATCTTCAAGGGGATGAAAATGAAGTGTTGGAGCCGACGATTTCAGATACAACCGTCGGAGAGACAACCATGAAGGATGAAATCGATGCCACCGCCAAGAAGTAGAGCCAAAAATCCATAAGGGGATTCAAATGACATAATGGTTAGAAAGTGGAACCATGAATTTAGGAAGCAACTGACAGTAGTAATCATGAAAAAGTGGAGAAACAATCGTCGGGTGATGCCATCTTTTATTTCTTAACGATCATTTGGTAATAGAAATCACTAAATTGCAGGAGTTACATAGGATGTGTTTGATTTCTTTGTAACGCCTGAAACAAGACCATGTATTGTCGTTTGCTTAGCCTTCACTTCTCTTAATTCCCTAGGGGCATGTCTAGATAGACTCTTACGTTTTTCCTCTTACTCAATTTAAATCTTGTGGCGACGCACTTTGGCTTTTTTAGCTTATAACGCCTGGAATATAGTCAACATGTAGACGTCGACGGTTAGATTCATATTAAAATTTTCATTACCTTTTAAAAGTTGGAAAATATTTAACTTTTGGCGGACAATCACGGGTTCTTTTTTACACTTTTTGAAGAACAAGAACAGACAGGCCCTTGAAAAGTTTGGGTCAATCTTGGTTATCGGGCTTCAAATGTCACATTCGCCAGAGGCTTGCGAAGGAGTGATTCTAAAAAAAATTAATTGTAAAGAAATAAAATGTAAAATCAGATAAATTCATTATTACATTGGCAATCTACTAACTGTACTTGTAAAATTTTGACGAATTTGGTAATTTACTAATTTATCAAGAAAATAGTAAATTCAGGCTTATATGATTTAAAAGAAGTCAGTGACTTATTATTAATTTATTACGATGTTGGTAAAATACTGGCATTTTACTAACCGTGTTCATAAAATTTCGAAGAAGTTGGTAAGTTGTTAATTAAATAGATTGATGATAAACTTATTATGGTGTTGCTAAATCGCTAACCGTCCTCGTACAATTCTAGAGGAGTTGGTCATTTACCAATTCTTTTGGACGTTGCTAAAATCCTGAATTAAATTTTCTTACCAGCAGTATTTTAAATTACCAACATCTTCGGAAACCTATCCGCTGTTCAGGTTCCGTTGTTTATACAACTTGTTGGACTTCTGAGTTGGGCCGTTCCATCATTTTCAAAAAATCCCAAGGGGTGTTAAGAGGAGTTATATTGTTTTCGTAGTTGAAGTTCTGTCAAGTGCATCTTATACAAAATATCTTCAGTAACATCTGGAGAGCTAATGAACATGGTTTACTGCACATGCTTCTCTTTTTCCCAATCTATCGACAGCATCCGCACATCCGTTTGCTTCTCAGTATATAAGTTCAATTTGTTACACCGATGTTTCTTCCTGTTTCTTGCACATTGACAAGGAGAGGTTCTCTGCAAAGATCGCGAGACTGTCTGTTCTTAAGAGAGAATTATGGAATTTTTATATATTTCAATGTATCTTGAAGAAAGATACAGAAGCCTATATATAGGTTTTGTTAGATGACTATCTATAACATATTAATCAAAATATGCATAATGAAAGTGAGATATGCGTGTAATTTTAGAAGATGCAGAGAATGAACAAAAATTATTGAAATATCTTTGACACAAGAAAATATCCTAGAGAAATCCCTACTCTATTCGCAACAATAAGTCTAGTTTCATCTTTTAACTCCCAAATCTCAGCAATAAAAGGGTTTGTTTTCCCTGTGTTTCGAGAGAAACCAGCTAGCCAGTTTCCCTGGTGATCTCTCAAAAGACTACTCGTTCCTCCTCCTCTGTTCTCCACAAACATTAATTGCTCCGTCCGAGTTAAGCTTAATCCACCCTCATTAAGGTTTCCTCCGTTCGCCCCCTTGCCTTGATGAGAAGAGTAGTTATTTTCCTCTTCCTAAAAGCATGGGCAAATGAAGTACAAAGAAGTAGACGCATTCTAACAAATGATATATAGACACGAAGGAAGTTGTTTTCATTGTGCCATGTGAACTCGTGAGAAAAGAACCAACACAAAGCGCTCGTGTAAATGTGTGCGAGGTTGACTGAGAGGAATATAAAGGAAGTTATCTCCCAGGTTTGTTTAGATGACGGGCATATTGGCTGTCGGAATACGGATATTATTCCGAGTGTGTGATTTACACATTTGATTAGCACGAATGACACAGGCATTGCATGAGCAATTGTTGTTGGCCGAACACTTACAGACCAGGCATCTACTGTTGGAGATAGATCTGATGACGATCTGCTATTGTGGTCGGACAAACGCATGTGGTCAGGTAGCCCAACTGAACTTGATAAACAACAACAAACTGCTAAGAAGTTCACTCGTCCAACATATGCAAAATCAATTTCCTTATCTTTACATGAATTTTTTCCTCACTAGCCTGGGACGATTCCCGTTTCTTTCAGAATTCAACAAAGAAATGCCAGCCTTCTCAAGAAAGACTCCTCAATGAAGACAAAGCTCGAAATTGGCTTATATGGGAAACACGAACTCCTTGTATTAGTAATCAATCGGTTTAGTCCTTACTCTATCCATTGGAAATTTGTAACTAATATGCTCTTTAGACATTTCATTCAATGAGCCATGCCTTCATGACCAATAAACTCATCCAGCATACCATCGACAAAGTCTTATGCGTTAAACGTATTATCATGGCTCGGTTTTAGTCATTAGTTTCTTTAAGTTTGAGTTCAAATTCCGTGTCCGATGTCAATTAATTCAGTTAAAAGTCAGATTTATATCACCTAAAAGTCTCTCTCTCTCTCTCTCTCTCTCTCTCTCTCTCTCTCTCTCTCTCTCTATATATATATTTCGTGTCTGATGTCAATTAATATTTATGGTGGGACATGATTGAACTTTACTCTTGAGGATGTAGGTGAGGACTTTGGGAGAAGGACATTAGAAATGCCAAAAGTTATATACGACGCTCATTTGAGTGCGAAAAGTATATATTTTTTTTTATTACTTAAGTGCTAACTTGGATCTGAGTCACCGGTAATCCGATGTGGCCATATTTTATTAATTTCTCAATCCTATGTGGCATGTCAGCATGCCCAATCAACTTAGAACCTCTAAATGATGCCGTCTAAAAGTTGTAAATAGTAATTGTTTGAGTGTCAAATTTTGTTTAAAGTGATTACTTTAGTGTCGATCATTATTAAAAAGCGATTACTTCAGTGCTCAGCACATTAGGTGCAAATGCCACAAGGACTAAATTTTTTAAGTAATATGCCAAGTCATATAAAATTTTTAATTATAAAAGCCACGTATTATTTTTTTGCCAAAAATTCGTGCCATTAGCATTTAAGTGATCGTTTTTTCTCCGATTTAACACTTAAGTGATTTGATAGAAACTGTCAACACTAAAGTGAAAGTCATACACAACTTTTAGCACTTCTAATATTCTTATGTCTGTCATACGAACTTTTGACAAGAGACAGCATTCTTGATTTTAATGACATATGGTAGTTGATTATTGCTGGGCCAAGTGTTGTTATGTTGTTTGTGCTATCCTTTGTTCCAAAAGTTTAAGTTTGAATTTCTATATGAGTAGCAAGGCATTAATATTAACACCAAAATTTTGGCTAAATATTTAGGATAAAATTGCATAAGAAAATTAGGGACCAAATTGGCCCTAACGAAAAGGATTTTCACATCATCTAGGCATTAACGTTATTTGCATCTGCTAATTTTTATTTTTATTTTATTTTCCCTTTATTTGACCTATTTTCAGATAAATAGAATATTAAAAAGGAAGAAAAAAAGAGCTTTGAGAAGGAAGAGAGGGGGGCTCGGCTTTGGCCCCAGCCCCCTTTGGTTTTTCTCTTCCCCACGCACGGGCCGGGCCCGGGCCCATTCACCCTCAATCTTCCCCAGGCCCAGCCCCTCCGGCTCCTTCCCCTTCCTTCTTCTTCCTGGCACTGCACACCACGCGCGCAGAGGCCGACGGCGCGCGGAGGACGCCCTACAGCAGGGAGGGGAGGGTAGGCCGGCGAAGGATGGGACGGCAGAGCAAGCATCTTCAATGCCGCCGAACTGAGGAGCAGAGCAGAGGAGACGTGCTCTGCGAGTGGACGGCGAGGGGACGCCGGTTCGGCCGCACTAGGCTGGTCGGCGCGCCAAGGACCGGCGGCCGAAGCCTTCGTCGACCGGCCTCCCCGGCATATAAATAGGACGTCCGCGAGCACAGTTGAGGGCAGAGCGGTGGATGAGAGAGGAATCGGGGCTGAGAGTAGGAGAGATTTGGAGAGCTTTTCAGAGAGAGAAACAGGAAGCCGAGAGAGAGAGAGAGAGAGAGAGACCGCGAACTAGAGAGCCTTGGCCGGCGTCTCAGCCGTGCGCGGGCCCCAGTCCAACGACCTCTCTCGGCCGACATCGTCTCCGAACCAGTAAGCCCTGCTATTTGCCTACCCTGTCTGTTAGGCGTGCTGGGTCGGAGCTCGCGGCCACCCAGTTAACGCGAGCTCCGGCCCCTGGCCGTCCTTCGTTACGCCATTGTGCGTATTCTGGTTCGTCGACGAGAGCGTCGTTGCAGGTTCTCTCGTTTCGGTAGTGCACTTGAGCCGTTCGACCAAATGCCAAAATGAGATCTGGGTTTTATTTCCCTGTTTTGGCCGGAGCTGAATCGTCCGTGCGAGTCATGCTCCCCGGTGGCATTCCTACGATGCCGGATTCCCCGAGTGTTGGCCGTTCATTTGTTCCGTTGCCTCCGTCGTTGTTACCGTGTCTCCGGCCGAGGACACCGGCGACGAGAACGCCGGTTGAGGAGCGGCGACTGGGGCAAAAGACCAAGCCCGCGGCTTTGGCCAGCCAAGGCGACGCTCGAGTGGGCGTGTAGCCCGGCCAAGGAGGGCGGCGCCGCTGTCTCGGTCGGCCAAACTGCGGAGAGCAGAGGGTGCCGCAAGGAGTGAGGAGAACGCCAGGGGGTCTCGGATCGGATCCGGTCGGTCTTTAGGGTTTGGTCTCTGGGCTGAGAAGAATTAGGCATGTTGGGCTTATTTTGTTTTCTTGGGCTAGATTTAGTTTATTGACTTTTTAGGGGGGGAACCCATTTCTTCTCAACTGGACTAGGCCCGCAAATCAGCTCCTGTCCGGCTGGGGGGTCTCGCAACCCGGGGAGGCAGGCCCTGGCTGGCTTCAACCCTGGTAGGAGGCGAAGGTCCGAGCCGGGTTCATTTATTTTATAATGTAATATTAAGAATATTTTTTTTAAAAAAATTAAAGTTTCCGAAAATTGTTTGTTTTTTTTTTTTCCAAAAACCAGAAAAAGCTTCAAAAAGTTCTTTGAGTGATTTTTCCTAAAAATATGTGAAAATCTCTAAAAGAAAACAAAAGGGAAATTGTGTTTAAATCCTTGTAAACAAGTGTTGAATTGTTATTTGTGCATTTTCTTTATTTCAGTTACGCCATTATGATATTTGGATTGTTATTTCCTTAACCTGGTTAGGAATTGAATCTTAGAACTCTTGATTGGAATAAAATGCTACACAAATATTTTACTTGATGTTTAAATAAGATAAGTGCGAAAGAGTATTAGTTGATTAACTAATATAATTAAGTTCCCAATTCTAATTTCTTTAGTTGCACATGAGTAAAATATTTTTCTCGATATATTACTTGGGTTCCTAATTGACCTATCCCAAATCAATTAGTAGCGATTCCTACATGAAATTTAACTTACAGGTTCAAAAACTTAGAATAGAAGTTGCAAATTGGTGGGTTTAAAAAGCCCGGGTTAAACTTAGGCTTAACGCCAGCCATTATTAGCCTCCGCACGCCCATGGGAGGGCTCTCGGGAGGTCGCGACTATTATTATTATTATTATTATTATTATTATTATTATTATTATTATTATTATTATTATTATTATTATTATTATTATTATTATTATTATTATTATTATTAATTATTGTTATTATTATTATTATTATTAATTATTGTTATTGTTATTATTATTATTGTTATTATTATTGTTATTATTATTGTTATTATTATTATTGTTATTATTATTATTA
Organism: Eucalyptus decipiens; assembly: GCA_014182575.1. NCBI lineage: Eukaryota > Viridiplantae > Streptophyta > Magnoliopsida > Myrtales > Myrtaceae > Eucalyptus > Eucalyptus decipiens. Next base: position 52,165,434 of record CM024611.1, on the reverse strand, counting down.
TTATTGTTGTTATTATTATTATTATTATTATTATTATTATTATTATTATTATTATTATATTTTTTTTAATATCCATAGCTCCCATTTTGTTAATTGGGATGAAACAAATTAAGTGAATTAAAAGCAATTTGGAATGAATTGGCAATCATGAATGGTAAATAAATTTGAATTATCATGTAGGCCTTTGATACTGACACCAGCGAAATACTTTTTCACTTGAATCATGGCTTCGAATACCAGCGAAGGGATTAACATCTTCTTCATTTGAGAGAGTCATCTTCCGAATCATGACGCATAACATCATGTTGTTGAATCTTGAAGCATAGCAAGTGCTCATGTAGCTGTTGCACTTGTCTCATTAAATCATTTATCTCCACATCTCGTAAGTTTCTTTCTTGTGCTGTAGAAGACCCAATGTTTGGTCCACATTGATGATGACAGGCCATTTCTTTCTTCTTTCGAATCATGATGCATAGCATCATGTTGTTGAAGCTCAAAGTATTGCAAGCACTCCTGCAGTTGCTACACTTGTCTCCTTAAATCATCTATCTCCACGTCTTATAGGTTTCTTTCTCACACTATAAGAGACCCAACGTTTCGTCCACGTTGATGATGACCAACCATATATATATATGTATCTCTCTCTCTCTCTCTCTCTCTCTCTCTCTCTCTCTGAATCTGTGAATGAACTTTCTCTGTCTCTGCGAATGAAAATATGACATGATATGCAAGATGGATAATACAAGGAATCACTCAAAACGAGTGCACCCTTGAACTCTGATGCCAATTTGATGTAGTTGCGGGATGGGTGAGACTTGTTTTGAGTGATAATTCATTTAGCATTTGGCTTGAGAACAAGAAGGATTTCATGTTGTGCCCTTATCACTTAGGTGGATTCCTATGAGTGGCAAGCAACCCATTCAATTTAGTTCTCAGTTGTTACCTCCTACTTCTCTACACTTTCTTTGGCATCAACCATATGTCATTAACATGTGAAGAGTGATCACACGGATGCGCACTCAAGAAAATAACACCCAATAATCAATGCAGTAAATAAATTGTAGAAGACTTTAAGAAGCTAGATGCGATACAAGTAAAGTGTATCCCTATCCATCACCACGAGGTTTTGCAAACTATTACTTTAGAAAAATATGCAGATAGAGTGCATGAGTGTTATGGATGATATGACTAATTAATATGCAATCTATACTAAATTATTTCTGCGATGTATATGAGACTGACTACTATATTTTTTTTCTTTTTTTCTTAGTAAAAAGACAAATGCCCCTAAAGTCTATAAATTCAATGTGCATGCATTTTCTACTCTAGGACTAACCACGAACTAATCCTATGACACAATTTTTTTAAAATTTTTTTATCAAACTGAAAATTTAAATCCTAAGATTATAATGTGATCTAATGAACTAGGTTTTAATATTGAACTATGTGCAATGCGGCTGATGCACGTATGCAATTACTATTTAATATTTTGTATATGATATGATTATTAAAAACTAAGAATATATAATTTTCTATATGACGTGTATGACATGAACATTCCCTAAGTTCTAAATACGCATGAGACAATGACATACGATAATGATGCATTGAAATACATGTTACGATTAGAATTAATCACATAATTGATAATGTGCTAAATCGAATCAACCATAGCAAGCTACGCAAGGCAATACTAGGGTTCGACCTTAGTGTCTAAAGGTCCAAAAGCCCAATTTGCCTTGGTCAATGTAGGGTAACAAACAAACCCCTAAGATTTTATCACTAAATATCATGTATTTAAAATTATTAAAATAAAACTATTACATGAATTTAATCAAACCTTTACCGCCTATCTAAGATCTCCTCAAGATGGACTTCACGAGTCTCGAATGGCATCAGCAGTGGGCTTGAGGAGACATCAGTAACAAGTCATGAGCAAGATGGTCAAGGTGGTGAGGAGCTACACTGATGGCAAGGGCAAGCAAGGCTTCGTGGATGGACTGAATTGGAGCGTCGGAAAAACCAACAGAGAAAGATCAAGGCCTTGGGTGGTCCTTAAATAGCTTTGCAAGACCCAAGGATCGGCCACGCTGGTGTGGCTCACGGTAGGGGCTAAGATCTGGCTCAACAAAAGCTGATACACTGGCGCAGGTGCGGATTATCGCCAGGAGCCTGTAGGCGTGGCTATGGACGATGATACACAGACAACGGCTATGTAGTCGGTGCTGGCAGGTTGCTCACTGGACGTCAGACTGAAGCACGACGGCAGGGAGATTGATGTTACTGGAATCGACCTTGGAAGGAGGTGCAGAACGCCCGGCTTGATGGAGATTCGATGGTGAGGCCGAGAGTAAAAGGTCAACAAGCCGCTGAGCAAGGTGCCAAGGCTGCTGCTGGTCGTGGCGGAAAGGCAGGGTGTGAGGTAATAAATTGGCCACCGATGACGGGGCAAGGCATGGTCATCAGCAATACCGATCTCAGAGAAAGAGGGATGCTTCAAGCCGAAACTCAGAGTCTCTCCTCTCTCGGCTCATGTGTTCCGTGGAGGTGACCATGAAAGTGTGGAGAATGTGACGGTGTCCTTCCCAGGAAAAGCCAGCCGGTGCCGTGATAGGACCTCCAGAGGAATGCTAGGCAGTGACGCCTTCATTGGAGAACCGCCAGAATTGGAGCACTGAGGAGGGAGACCACCGGAGAGGGGCAATGCCGAGAGGGATAGAGGGAGAGCTTCGGCACTTTTGGAAACTTTCCAAGCACTTTTCTCTGGGTATGATTGCGAATTCCCCTCCTCTCTTTTGTTCGTTCACTCTTTTGCGATTCTCTGTTCTTCTTTTCTTTTTTTCTGCAAGAGCTCAGTCTGGACGAGAAACGAAAACACAATTACAAAAATTTGAAAAGCAAAAAGGAATCGCACATGATCAAACTAAAGAAAAAGATGCTCCACTTAGCTTAATGATTGTCGTCATCGTCCATTAAGGAAGATGAATGCGGGACGTCATAAGGACTTGCAAAGAGTAGATAAATCGCCGGGCTTCGCAGGAGGTGATGGAGGAGCACAAGGATCACTGATCGTGCATGGCGAAGGCCAATGTGGTGTCACGGTGAAAAAGGAAACGAGGCTGACGAGTCTTTCTAGCGGTGGACGTGACCTTCAATAAGAACAAGGAATTTTTGGTCTCTCTCAAATTTTCTATCTTCATGGTTTTCTCCTCTCTTTTTTAGCGATCGCTTCTATCCCACAATATGAACTCATAGAGAAAAGCCACGATGATGATGATAAAGACCTCTCTCTATCATTCCTTTCTGCCACTCAATGGCTCATGAAGTCTCTTCTTATACAAAAATTTCCACTTATCATTGGAAAGTTAGACCCCGTTCTCCTTTTATTGTGGTGACTGCTGAATCTAAGTCCTGATTTGTCATTTTCTTGGTTGATTTGCCTTGCGCATGAACAATAGCTGATAAAGCTTCCCGAGATGATTGTAGACGGACTGCAAGTTTGTCGCTTTGAACTTTTGATTTTCATTCTCCATAAATCTGGTATTTCATGCATCTTGACTTTTTAAATTTTTAAATAATTTTATTTTCACCACATACAAATGTATACATATAATTTCAAATATAATCTTCTCAGGTTTTTAGAATCTGAATAATATCTGGAATTATAATGTGAAAGCCCAAAAAAAAAAAAAAAAAAAAACTTTGCGGCTTCAAAAGAGTAAACAGACACGCTTATAGAAAATAGAAGGGGTGTTGAGTAAAAACGACCGTCCCTTCCCTTGCATCCGCGTTTCATTGAAACTTTGAGCGTGCCCAACTCCAGAGCACGTATATGAATAAATTTAAATGTTTAAAAATTTATTTCATGATATCACGCGTATTTTGATAATAGTGCGTTTCAAATAATTGTTTATGTACCCACCCGTGGGCAATCCAGGTGATATTCGCTCTTTCCGCAACGCAGAGTCGAGAATTCAAATCCCCTCGTTGTAAACACGATTTAAGTGGGTGGCCTTGGCGGTGGATTGCTAGGCTAATCTCTTCCGAGATTTACGTCTAAATAGTAGTTTGCGATAACGTCCGATGGTGCCACCAGGCATCGGAGGATGGTGTGACCCCGATTAGCGTAAGTGAAAGGGGGCTTCGGCGGTTCCTCGGTCACCAAAAAATAATGATAATAATAATAATAATAATAATAATAATAATAATAATAATAATAATAATAATAATTGTTTAAGTACATATAGGTTTAAAATATCCATCAAAGTAAAGCTAATTTTTTTTCAATTAAAAAAGAAAGGTTGAACTTTCAAGTTAATGGAACAAAGTCATGCCTCTAAGCTATGAAAAGAAAATTAATCTTTAAAAAGTTATATTCCATGATTCATTGCGCATAGTTTGATAGTCAATGTTTAAAATAATTGTTCCCATGACATATAGATTCTATTTTAAAATGACAGGAGGCTGAATATTCGATGGAAAAATTCCTGCGCCTACATTGTTATAAGAAAACTAATACTTTTAAAATGTCATATTCCAAGATTGAGCATATTTTCGTACTGAATGTTAAAAAAAAAATGGTTTATGTATTTGTAGATTCAAATTTGAGAATCTATAGGTTGTAATTTTAGATTGATCAAATCATTCTATGAATAGATCTTCGGTAAGAAGATAGGGAAACATACTGCATAGTAATTGTTCAAATACTTTAAGGAAATACATTCAGTTTCGCATTGGCATTGCTACAAACAACTACAACAAAGACTGATACTCTCAAATCAAATTGGTCAATCCTGCGATCTTGTCCAACAATAATGCCTCACTTCCAAATGCTCTTGGGACGAAAGATGCCCCCATAAGTGGATTTACCCATTTTCCATAGCAGGGGAATTTGGAGTACTAAGAATAAAAGAAGGGGGCCTAATGATAACGACGCAAAGGTAATATAAACCCACTCTGCTCTCTTTTGCTGCACGATAATGTAAGCTGTAACGAAAGCCACCGGCATGCAAGCCAAAGAGAGGAAGAGACAAGAAAGGCCCATCATGATCTTAGTAGGCAACGAGCGAAGAAAATCGTTTGCCTTATACCGCGAAGTTAAGATGGCTAGGAATATCAAGATGGCCAGCACGGAAAACAACAAACCTAAACCATCCGAAATTTCGAAAACAATGAGAGCCTTCCTTGCAAACAACGGTGGATCTCCAGCAATGCTGCTAATACTTTTAGGCACATTGTAAGAAGCACCAAATAATAGTGTGGCAATTAGAGCTGAGACGACCATACATGATTGAGCTGTGTTCCTCACCCACTCCCCTCCTTTCACAAGCAACTCTCGGTGCTCCTCCGTGAATATTTGCCAATATGATTTCCCCTCGTTTTTGAAGGTTCTCAAGTCAGGGAAAAGCCACTTTTCCACAGCCTGGGCATAAAAGTCACAAACGTGACAATAAGTACAAATATAATTGAAAATTGGGAAAATTTCAAATAAGAGAATAAAGTGAAGCTGTTTTATCAAAATATGACTCATAGTATACCTTGCTTTAATAAAAATCTGAAATGGCTAACCCAATACCAAATAAGGGGCAAGCTCACTGGCCAACCAAATCTTCGTCTGCCGGTTTGCACGAGCGACTCATATGCTTATTCTGGCAGCAATGTAAGGGGCAATTTTGTCCAAAATGTTCTGATTTAACCTAAAATGAAAAGGCCCCAAATTGACCCCAGTTCTTCGAGGGTTATTCTAAAGTGAATTTCATAGAGTAGTGAGTTCCATTCCCTATATCCTGAGGTGGATTCCTTAGATGGTGAGCAATTACCTTTGGTGGTAACCTATATCCTAAAGTGAATTCTTTAGGTTGTGAGTATCTGACCTATTAAATGCCCTATGTCTTGAAGTAGGTTCCTTAAATGGTTAGCATTTCCTTGGTCGCACTTTTTTTTTTTTTTCTGTGACCCAGGAAACCCACCGCACAGCCGGGAGTAAACCCTGGGGAGGCACGCAAGAAACCACCACCCACGCACCTTTGTGACCTCCTATAGGCAACATTACTCCAGCATTAAAAGGTTGAGGTGTTACTCCAGTTTTTATATTCCTAAATTGCCCTTCTCAAATCTCGACTGTGAAGATTCGCGTTCAAAGGGCCTTACTCTTGAGTTTCAGACTTATATAATCTTCATTTAGATTACTTGGATCACGCAACCTTTCAGCCCACCCTCTTATCTCTCTCTCTCTCTCTCTCTCTCTCTCTCTCTCTCTCTCTCTCTCAGTTTATTATCTAAAATAAGGTCCAAAATTCTCTATATCGCCTTCCTCATTTCTTCATCCAATTTTCACTTTCTTCAGTAATCATTTCCCTAGAAGTCTTTATTCGATATTGTTAATAGACCGTCTCGTTCTTTCTATTATACTCACTAAACATTTGGAGAGATGTGCTGGAGCTTGCCACGGGAGAAGGAAAAAGAAAATTTTTTGTCCCAACCTTTTTTTCATGACAAAGAGAATAGAGGGTTGAAATGAGACAAAGGTAAATATTTAGTAAAAGCTTCATGATATCATTCTTTTCTAAACAATGGATTGCGTGAGTACAATCTAAGTTAATAGCTAAATCAACTAATGAGAAGTGTTCGTGAATTAATAGCTATTCATATAGAAACAGCGGCCATAAATGAACTTTGCTAACTTTTGATTAAACAAGAGAAGATTCATGTCATACTACTTTAATTAGATCATTATTTATCCACATACTTTAATTATATCTGAATTACACTATCGTTTTTACAATATATGATACAATGGAACTAGCAAAGCCATCGTTAAAATATAAGCAAAACTGATTTTTTTTTTTTTGGGGGACTCCAAATTTAGATATGTGGGTTATACAAGAAATTATTGGCATAATAATCCCCTAATTGCGTCGTGGCAGAAACCTATAGGAGGTGGACAGTTTTAAGAAAGAATCGCTTGGTTTAGATTGAGTGGTGGAACATAGTTGTATTAGTAGAATTCATCTGCAATTTAATTCTGACGAGTCTCAATCAGTTTTTTGTATGTAAAATCTAAAAGTTACATGTAACAACAACATGTTGATTAGATATCAGGAGAGTTTATTCTTTTCCTTGTGGTCTTAAATGCAAAGCTTGTTGAAAATATAGCTGCAGTAAAATCCTATGCATTAGATTGATGTGGTGCTGTACACTCTTTAGATCGTCTAGAGAGGAGGATAAGTCAAGGTACACAAAAGTTGGTCTAGCCATCGCTTTACCGCTATGGAAGAAAGTTCTATGTATATTCTTAAGGGTATCCAAATAAAGGTGTAGCCATCGTATTTTAAGAAATTTGTCGAGAATATATAATAATTATCATTAAGCTCGGTTAGTATATAGTTGAAAAGAAAGGTACTTACTCTAAACCACTGGAGTTCTCTTTGTATCTCGAAAGCTGCTCCAGATACATAAGTTAAAGCCTCCAAATTAGAGTCGTACTTTGCAGCTGCGAGCATCATCTTTTCTGCTTCTTCCGGTGTTGGTGCTGGCACTAATGACAACTCATGTTTTGAGCTTCCCTTCAAAAAGAGTGAGAGAATCCTTTCCTGGCGATTCTTCACAGCTAGTGTCATCAAACTGTCACCATTAGGCGAAATCCTAATAAGCTCCGGGAAAAACTGAATACATATCTTCACGAGTTCGCTGTTTCCCTTGACTGTAGCGTGAAACAAGAAGTTCCTCTCTAGGAAAAACTCAGTGACCTCGGTAGTTTTCATATCATAGATCGCCTCGCAAACTTTTTTTGCCAACTCAACTGCCGCCACATATCTCAGCTTTACCTCGTGAATCCTCTTGATTGGAGGAACTACAAAATATTAAAAAAAAAAAAATGAAATACAAAGAGGCAAAAATTGGATTTCACCAAAAACCACATCAACAAAACAAACCTCAGCGTTGTTATTTACGCTCAGCGCAAGAGCAAATGTTTTTTTCCTCCATTCTATCAGTCTCAGATAAAATCAAAACTTCCACTGAGGTCACATAATGGTATGTCCCCTTCGAGTTTACTCGTTACACCCAAATGATATAGTAAGTACAGTTAGACTCTATTCTAAAATTACTTTTTAATGAACAATACGCAACGACACTTTACTTCTGTTTCCGTTTTATTCTTTGACAAAAATAGAAGAATTAGGGACAAGGCTACAGGGTCTTTCGGGTGCATACAAAAGTTGGGTGAAGATGACAAAATAAGTATAACTGCGGGCAAAACGTGTTCAAAAGTTTTGGGAACTACAGGAATTGTTTTAGCGGTCACCTGGAATTCGACCTCAGGTGCTCCACCTCCTTGGGTAATTTTACGAGAGCACTCCACCATATTGATTTAATGTATTCAGGATTCCATTTGCGGAGTTTTTTAAACAAACCTTGATTACAGGATCATAGGAAGATGAACAAACTCTCTTGCCACATAACCAACGGCTTGTTCGTATAGGATATATTACTTGAAGAGGAATTCTGGGATGCACAGTTCTATTGACGCTTATGTGATTTGCTCCCACTGAAATTTTCTTCAATTCCTAGTCTCCCAACCAAATAATTTTGATTTTTCCTACCCGCTTTCTTCCCCTATTCCTATTCTGAACGGCTTTTTAAACTTCCTAAATATAAATGAAAATTTACTATATTCAATGCATCATCAATTGCAATCTTATTTTATGGATGATGCGGCGAAAATAGTCAAGGATGCCAGCTGGTTGCCCCCGGTCCCATGCCCAATTCCTGCACCCTCTCAACATATATGTCATGTTGTATTGTAATGAAGTAGCGTGAAAGAAAATAATATTTAGCCTTAGCAATTCACCCATAAGGGAGGCAACACGAAGCCAACATGATTCACCAATCAAGATTGAAGGGAAGTCTTAGGTCAACATAACTCTTTTATAAAATATTCTGCTAAGATCAATTCTTGCCTTAAGAAGATGGATTTAGGTTAACATCTAATCTTACCTCAATTTGCAATTTCAAGGATTCTTTGTTTACCTTTTTCCAAATTGCACGACTCTTTTAATTAGAACTTGGTGAATACCTGAAATCTTTCAAAATATACAATATTGACACAAAAAATCATATGTGATTTTGTTTGACTTTGAATAAGTTTATAGAGGATTTTTTATAGGTCCAATGCTAGTACAAGTTTATTGTTGGTAGTTGACATGCAGAAAAACTTAGTTACAAAACTAATTTCAAGCACGTCACTTATCCAATGAAAAATGTGTAAATCTTCCTTACAAACTGTGACCTGATAATCTTTTTTTTTTCCTAACTTCCTAGATGAAAAGAAGTAAAAAACAAACAAGCTGTAGCCTTTTCATTGGAGAGTCAGAGCCAAAGACAGAGGCGGTATATTTATAAAACAGAATCTTACCTACAAATTCCACGGCATTCCAAAATGATCTTGCAAGACATTGAAGTACTACAATCAAGTGGCACAGAGAACCACATCAGTGTGTATGAAATCATTGTGTGTATCTAGAATGAAGATACTTTATTACATAGATTATAGTTGGTGCTATGCTGACAATGTCAATATTTGATAGTCTAAAATATCAAAACAAACAACATTCACATTCACATTCACATAGATTAATAGTTGGGATTGCAAGTAACTTGCTACAGAGATATGGATGAAAATAAATAACTCGAAGTTTTGTCCTCTCAAATTGCAAGTAACATGCTCTAATAATTTGTTCCTCCTATTTTCTATTAACTTCATATTTTCCTAAAAATTTCTCTCGAAATACTATTCTTTCTTTCAAGCCGAAGCTTGCTGGGTAGTCAAGTGGTCTGTGAAGGTTCAATCACACTTCTGTTCTGCAAGCAGAGTAGTCAAGCCCAGGGAGGGAAAAAAAATAAAAGAAGCTAGAAGAGCATTGTATAACTTATTTATTGGACAATGTAACGAACGAAAAACTAGTATGGGAGGAGCTGCAAAACGACGCAGAGACACGCTGGTTAAATCGTGTGGTTTTCAAGGGATAGCCCATAACTTAGTTTGATTTCAGGCCATTATTCAAGTAAAACTAGGTCAGGGAACCAGGATATATACAAAAAACAACTATTTTCGGTTTTATTTGCTAGTAGGGAGGGAATTAATCGAAGATATTGACTCAAATTAAAAATCATGGAAGATCCTAAACTAGATAATGCCCAACTGAGAAATGTGCATCCACCTGGATTTCTTGGCCTTTGCATATTCCTTAAATTTTCATCTGCTGGTCCATAGTTCAAGTCCACCCCAAAACCTTCAGTTCAAATACAAAAGAGCAGGTGATGAGCCAGATATGATCTTCTTGAAGGATATCAATAATGAAGGCATGCGAGTGAGGAAAGTAAGAAGAGCATTGTATAACTTACTGAATGGACAATGTGGCGAACGAAATAGTGTGGGAGGAGCTGCCAAACGAAGAAGAGACGCTGGTTAAATCATATGTGGTTTCCAAGAAATAGCTTATCATAACGTAGTTCGATTTCAGGTCATTGTTCAAGTAGAACTAGGTGAAGGAACCCGAAAATATACAAAGAAACAATCATTTTTGGTTTTATTTGCTAGTAGGGAAGGAATCAATCTGAGATATCGACTTAAGTTCAAAGTCATGGAAGGTCCTAAACTAGATAATGCCCAAATGAAAAATGCACACCCACCTGGATTTGTAGGTCTTTGCATATCCTCCTGTCCATAGTCCAAGTCCACCGAAATACCTTCAGTTCAGATACAAAAGAGCAGGCGATAAGCCACGTATCATCTTCTTGAAGGATATCAATAATGAAGGGATGGGAATAAGAAATTACGGACATTTGTATATCAATTTTCCCCAAGCACTGAGCTCAGTTACGCTGAGAAAGTGAGACTGCATTCTCGCCAACACACCCAGTATAGATAAATTTCTTCTTTTCATGGTAAGTAAGCGACGGTGTCGATGAACTAGGAAAAGGGTGACATCTATCCAAATTCACCAGCAAAGTTGATCAGGAAAATAAGCTTAGTCTAGAATGACGGGAAAAACAGATGGATATATCCCTCACCATGATGACCAGCGTAGGTGAGATCTATAATGGGATTAATCGCAGAGGGACTGCTGAAGGGATGACTTGGCCCTTCGTCTGTTGTTGTTCTCGCCAAGAACCAGGCAATCTCCTTATGCGTAGAAGCTTTCAGAGTAGATATTATCAAAGGAACATGTCCTTTATAATCTGGACGCTGCGTCAATCTACGATCCTTTCTAACTAATGCCTTGACCATCTTTATCCTTCCACAATGGACAGCATTGTGGAGGGCCGTGCAGCCATCAGAATCAACCATTAAAAGAGCATCTGGACTCAAGCGTTCAAGCAGTTTCTCAACAAATTGGTCTTGCGCACTCAAAGTGGCTATGTGAAGCACTGTTTCGAATCTGCTTGTTATTCTAGCCATCAATGAAGCAGGTTCTCGGTCAAAAAATTTGCTAGCATATTCCCAGTCACCCTTGAATACTGCTGCCAACAATGGTCGGTAACGGGGTCCATCCACCATCTCTTCCATATTTCCTGCATCGGATACAAATTTTATAGGCTCATTTTGTTAATACTTTTTCCTTGCAGACATAGAGAAGTGTCCCAGATAAGAACATTTCATCAAGATCCGCCCCAAATATTAATTTCACAATGAAATAACACTTCGATTTGGTCATCGCTTCCACAAACATCTTAATATATGTAGGAGAAAGAGTGAGCACAAAGTCCTTCTCATACTGATTTTTTTTTTTCTCTTTTTCCTAGTCAAGGTCAGGGTTATGTTTGTTCAATGATAAAGCAAAGAAAAAGAACCACGAGAAAATGCAAGATTCAGCATTCTTTAACACCACATCGCCAATACCATATTTTATCTAGGCTTGAACCTGAACATGTACCTGGTGTATGAAGATATGGATGCACTGCCATTGGGTTGCTGTTCCGGTTGCCGTCTTTCAACAACAAAGTAAAAAGAGCATGCAAAAGAGATTTTCTACTTTCCTAGAAAGTTAATGCTGTGATGTCAATTGCCGTAAATTGCAGGGCCTCTTATAACTAAGCTCGGGTTGACCATTTCCAGAATAATTTGGTCGTTTTTGCATTAGTTTATTTACTGATATATAGAAATAATGTGGTGGTATGTTGCTTACTCATGATGTATATGGAATAGCCCGGACCATGAGTTTGGTGAGTACAAGTAGTGTCATTTGACATCAATACTCGTGCTTTTCCCGAGAAGTAAATGTCACACAACTCTCTTTTTTCGGCTTTCTCGGAGACTTTGCTAGTGAATGGGCTAATCAAACTAAGCAGTCGGGTCCAATTTGGATTGGTCATAAAGAGAAAATATTAAGTAGTTGCGGATTACTATGGTCTCCGACCACTCAAGTGCTTCGACCTGACATTGCGGGACTCAAAGATGTCTGAAGTCAAAGGATGCTGCCAAAGTTCCTCCCCCAAAATGACGTGACATTCTTGCGTCTTCTCCAAAGTTCCTATGACGTCATTGCTTACATCCTTAAAAGAAAGTCTGGGTCGGATCTTGACATGGATTATGACACTTGCTAGGTGTCTCAGCACGAAAAGATGGAAGAGATAGGAGACAAGGCATCTGCACGGAAGTGGCACGAGAGAGACCGAAAACCTTTCGACTAGCCCAACGATGGCACCCCAGTACTGTTTATGAACTTCAAGGTTTGTTTCTCGGTGAGAGGGAGAGTCGGTTCATTTTCAGTCCACCAAATTCGGACATCAAAATTGAGATATTGGATATGTGGCCTTGGCATTATCCCGAGAATATTGTTTTGTTTTGTCAAAAATTAAACTGGATATGTATTGAAAAAAATTAGTTTACACACTTCCTTTGTTGATACTCCGCTTCAATTTTTACTAGGTATCAAAGGAAGGCTCAAATGTCTCATGGTCATGCTAATGATGAATTTTTTTGTCCATTCGAAGTGAGAACGCAACTATCACGGGACATTTTAAAGCTTGTATCGATGTGAAGGTAGCATTTCAAAGAAGTTGATAAGTTAATAGATTACTAAAATGTTGACATATTTACTATAACGATGATCATCTACTTATGATGCTTGCAAAAATTTTCAGACGATTTGATAATACAGCAATTTTTTTGGAAGTTGGTAAATTCTTAGTAGTGTTGGTAAGTTATTCTTGTTGTGAAAAATAGTTGGAGAATATGTAAAGGAGATCTGCTATTTAAGACATGGGAGCATTGTCCTTTAGAATAATTCCGCACCTCGAAATATAAAACTTGGTGCAACTGACTCTAGCGACTATTCTCTTAGGATATAATAGACATTCCTCTTTAATCTGCAATAAATTTGTATGTTAAACCCAACAGAGAAATGAAACATAAGAAGAAGAATAAAGATGTTCTTGCTTTTGTATGTCCTTTTTGAATTACATGAAAGAAAAAGCTGTTTCTCCATCATCAATTCTTGCATTAAATTGAAAACCATTGCAAATCAAGACAAGTAACTTTCGTAACTTGAATGTCATAATTTTTTTTCTTAGTGCCACATCAAAGTAAAATCGATAATTTAAGTATCACTTCTAGTAAATCATCCCACATGGATTTTTTGTGGGACGAGCCTCATCACAGGTTGATAAGGCTCGAGTTCACCAAATTATGGTGAGCAGAGCCGAGCCAACTTGAGGCAAGGCTTGACCTCGCCATATTCAATGGTCAAGCTCATTGTACTGAGCTAAAGGTGACCTCGCCACAACTCATGAGGCCTCAAGCTTGTTGCAACTTGCCAACCACTAGCAAAGCCTTGAGCTCGCCAATTAGGCAAGGCTCAAGTTTGCTGGCCTCACAAGCTCTACCTTGCCAAATCTACCAAGGTGGAGCCTCGCTCAAGAATTGTGAGCTTGAGCCTTGTCAACGACCCAGTTGAAGAAAAAAGAGAAAGTAAAAGAAAGAAAATAAAAAAGAAAAAGAAAAAAATTAAAATTCTTTTTTTTTTAAAGAAAAGTAAAAAAAAAATGAAAGGATTGCAATAAGGAAAATCAAATTAGATTTTCTATACCAAACAGTGAAAAATATTTTATAGTTCATTTTCAAGTTTTAATCAAACATCGAAAAATATAATTTTTTTTTTTTAAATGATTGCAAGGAGGAAAATCAAATTTTCCGTATCAAATAGTAGAAAATATTTTCTAGTTTATTTTTAGGTTTCAGCCAAACACAAAAAATTATTATCATTTTCTTGAAAAACAACTTCCTAGGGAATATTTTCTAGCAATATCACATTTTTCTCAAAAGCCTTAAGAGTTATAATATAAATATTATTTTAGAGTATGTGAGATATATCAGCAATATCAAGGTGTGCGTGCGCGCGCGCGCGCTCGTGTATATATATATATAGTTGTTTCTCTTTCATTGTATTTTGAGAGGTAAATCTTTGCACTTATTGTTGTCCCACGAACAGAGGTCATCAACTGAATCACGTAAATTTCTTTCTTTTCATTCCAACAGTTCGTAATGATCTCACAAAATTTTACAAATGTTTGGAGGTTGGAATTGCTATTTTTCTTGAGTCAACATTCTTTTGCTGAAGAAAGATACTATGAATTAAAATAAAATAGCACGTGGTTGGTAAGTTATTTTTCTCATGCCTCAAGTCATGTGGTTATTATGTTGACTTCAATATTACTCATCTACAGAGTCGCCGTGGCTGGTGGATCCTTTTCACAATGAGCATAGTGATTTATGAACCCTGGACATAAACAATAACAAAAATTATTACATTCCGTATTGATTTCTCTCTGGCCAGAGATTCCTGTTGTTATGAATTTGATTCTTTCTGCAGATGATGACTAAAGGCTACCAGCCAACTATTGATTCGGTGTCCTGCATATATTACATTTGAACAACTTGACCTGTATAGTTCTTCACCAGCCCACCGATGTGGAAAAGTCCTTCCCATCATCTGCTAATATTCTACGATGTTTCTGGGCGGCTCTCATATGGGAATTCCACAGGAAATTGCGAAAATTGCTAATTTAATGAACTCATATCATTCTCAACCTAGTTTAGATTTGTTTCACTCCGATATTTTACCTGCTATGGTTGGCATTTTATCAGAAAATTAGTCAAGTAATAGATTTTCCAACGTCTGCTAGATGCAGATTTGTTTTTTCCCATTAACTGATTTTGATATTTTTACATCAATTTGTCAAGATGTGAATATTTATGTTTTCCTCACCTATTCTAACTTTGGCCGCATTGATCAAGTGCATCCACCTGCCAAATCTGAAAATATTTTCATTTCTCTTTTATTCTCTTTTATTTTATTTTATTTTTTTAAAAAGATGTCTTAGAGTAGATAATTATATGCGCTTTGTCAGTTACTTACACATGATGTAAATGGAAAATTCCAGCCCACGAACTTGGTATATATAAGCAGTGTTGTTCAACATGAATGCTTTAGCTTTCCCAGAGAAGTAAATAACCCTATCCTAGTGGCTATTTATGTTTTGGCCCCCTTAATTGAACAAACATATAGTTTCCTAAATGGAACAAACATATAGTTTCAGAAAGGCTATTTGCGTTAACTCTAGTTTCAGAAAGATTTACAACAAATGGAGCATTTTGCAAGCACTTAGTTCCGAGTCATCCATATTCAGTATGAAAAGGCTCTCCAAGAAAGCTTGAACAACCAGTGAGGCGACGGTTTTCCTTGAAAGCAAGGAGTAGCCCAGGATGACTCCCCAAATTAAATTCTAGTCGTATGACTAATTTGATGGAGGTAGTGCTCTTATTTGTTTTATTTCATCTTCATCACGGTTATGTTATGAGTAGCAGTCATATCCATTTACACCCATTTTTACTCGTCTTCATTTCTTACTACTAATTTTAATCCATTCATAAAATTGAATTGACTCACTTTAAACTCAACCCAGCAAATATGAGTGGAAAAATGGTAACCAAACAAGGTGCAAATCCAGCAAATTCCCCTGGTGTTGAACACCAGCTGACACGGTCCCTCAGCTTGTATACACAGACCAAACTGGTCCGTTGATAGGTCTCCATTCGAAAATTCTAAATTCTAGGGTGACTAATTATTTATTTTTGGCGCCCTTAATTGAACAAACATGATAATTCTTTTTGCATAGTGCACTAGAGTTGCAGCCCCTGTGGCTTTATGGATCATCTCGTCTCTTTCAAGCCAAACATAGTAAACTTACCTTATTCACTGTAACTATGAATATTATTGTAATTTTTGCACAGCAACTCAATAATCACTATAACAATGGCTATTATTATTTTTTGCTTAGAGCAATATAATCTTAGAAGTCAGAAGTATGCTGGCATAAATATAGACCTCAGAGAAGAGTGAGTCTAGACAGCTCTCATCACCATTTTGCTCATCATTAGGATTCCACTCGTTTATAATCTTTCAGCGCTGCCCATGCGTTTGCATTATCATAAGTAAATTGTGAACAAAAAACTATTAAACCTAAGTGACTTGATAATTCTAGTTATGTGAATGTGACTTTTTTTTGGCGAGTGTTCTCACAATGCATGTATCACTCGTACTTGTTTACATTGTGCAGTTTTGATATTTCAAATTTACCGATACGATTATTCTCTCCTTCTTTTTGGTCACGCTCAATACGGAATGAGCTTACATAGCAAACTTAAAGGGAATGGATGAAGACTTATAAAAAAGTTTTATCCAATAGAAATTATTTTTTGTCTAAAACAATCTTATAATGGCTACAACTTAAACCGGCTAGTCAGTTTTATCTGTTAATTAAAAAAATTCGAACCGTTATTTAATACATGGAAAGCTAATTCTTATAATTAGCTACGCAGGCCGTGGACATTAAACCAGTAAATCATAACTTATTGTTGGGCAGTATTGGGTCTCTCTCAACCAACAAGTTAACTAAAAAATTATCTCTCATACTTATAAATCGACTACCAACCCTTTCTGCAACTATTGTGAGATAAATCCCAATGATCCCCCACTCAAAGATTAATTCCGCAACTGACTTGATTCAGATTATTTAACGAAATCTATCTGTGGTGGAAGCGAAGGGCGAGACCGGACATGCAGGGGCTGCGAGGAAATCTCCCTCCGTTAGACAAACTTGTTTAACTTTAGTATTTCCTCTTAGATTTATAATGTAAATATTATTTCAAAAAATGTGAGAGACATCCGGAGTATTAGGGTATAGATATGTTTATAGTTCTTTCTCTTTCATTGTATTTTTGATACGTAAATCTTCGCAATTATAGTTTGCACTTGAATGTAGGCCACGGACTAAATCACGTAAATTTCTTATGTTGTCTTTTGGCTCTTAATTCTACTTCTTGGGCTGTTTGATAGCACAAGGTTGAGACTTGGTTTTGCTGATGGTCATGTTGTGAAGTTCGAATCGCTATTTCTCCTAAGTTAACATTCTTTTGCTGAAGAACAATAATTTGATGGAATATAGTGCGTTATTGGTACGTTTCTTTTTCTTACTCCTCAAGTCATGAGGTTGTCGCGCCGACTTCAATATTATTCAACTGTTGAGCCACCATGGCTGGCAGCATCTAGTCACCATCCGCATGTAATAATTTTTGTTGTTGTTTGTGTCCGGGGTTCACCAATCACTATGCCCATTGTGAAGAGGATTCCTTCCCCTCATATACTAAGGGGGTGCATGACAACCTAAAATTTCTGTTAGAAATAGTTTTTATTCTGCACTGCTTTCGGAAGAGAAATCCGTTTGATAAACCTATTCGGTTTTTATTTAGGAATAGATTTCATTCCGAAAATGGTTTGGAGAAGAAATCGAAACTAAAATTTTCTACTTCGATTTCTAGAAGAGAAATCGAAATAATTTCTCTCACTAAACCCTAATTTCGGTGAGTCCTCCCTCATCTCCTCTACATCTTTGCCTCCTCCTCTTCCTCCGCCTCTCCTCATTTTATTAAAAATAAAAATAAATAATTATAAATATATTCATTTTATTCATTTAAAAATAAAAATAAATTATTTTTATTTATCATTTTATTTTTAGATTATTAAAATAAATTTATTAAATTTATTAAAAATAATTTATTTATGATAAATAAAAATAAATTATTTTTATTAAAAATAAATTTATTATTATTTTCCTTGAGTGTTTTGCCAAATCAATTTTTTTAATTTTTTTATTCATTTTAAAATAAATTTATTCGTAAAATAAAATAAAATAGAATAAATAAAATAAAATTTATTTTTATATTTTAATTTTAAAATAAAATGATATTTTAATTTTAAAAAATGATATTTTTTTTATGATTTATTTTATTTTATTTTATTTTATTCATTATTTTTTTTGTTACTAAATGATTTTTTTTTTTTTATTTTTTATATTAAAGGTCATCGGTCGTCACCATCGCCATCCAAAAGGAAGAAATTTTGTATCGTTATCAAACAATTTTATTTTTAGAATAGAAATTTTGTATTGTTATCAAACGGTTATTTTTTAAACTCTTCAGAAACGAGAAATAGAAAAGAAAAATCTATTTTTGTTCCGAAATAATTTAAGAACGGAATGGTTGTCATGCGCGCCCTAATTCTCTCCGAAGTCTCTAGGCACACTCATATGGGAATCCCATACGAAATTGCAAAAATTGCTAATTAAATGTATCCATCTCATTCTCAACCTAACTCTGATGTATCTCATTTCAATAATTTTGCTATTTAAATGTACCATCTCGTTCTCAACCTACCTCGATGTGTTTCTTTTCAATATTTTATCTTCTATGGATGGCATTTTATCAGAAAATGTGTCATGAAATAGATTTTTAAATGTGTAGCGGATGCATATTTTTTTCCTTGATTTTGATATTTTAAGTAATCATCTTTTGGTTAAGAATGTTACGAGGGAGCAAGTGCATGTTACATCATTTTGTCAAAACGTGAATACTTATATTTCCTTCGCATACTCTAACTCTGGTTGCATTCACCATGTGCGTTCACCTGCTAGATTTGAAAATTTTCGTCTAACTTTTGCTTTTTGTTTTTTTTTTTTTTTTTTTTGGTTTTTTTAATATGGAATTGCCTAGAGCAGCTAACCATATGCGCTTTGTCAGTTATTTACACATGACGTAAATGGAAGATTCCAGCCCATGAGCGCGGTAAATACAAGTAGTGTTGTTCATCATGGACGCTTTAACTTTTCAATAAAAGTAAATAACCCTAACAGGAGTGACTATTTATGTTTTTGGCCCCCTAAATTAGAAGAACGCATAAGTTTCTGAAAGGATTTTATCCATAAATTCTTAAATATGACTTCAAATCAAAAGTAAATTTAATATGCCCCTTGAAGCCTCAACGACTTTACAAAATTCAAAGAAATAAATAATATGCTAGGAGTGGACTTGAGACGACAAGGACTTTCAATGAAATTTTATTGAATTAAAACAAATGACCTACATTCCTGGAGGTCATGTTTGCTCAACGACTAAAGTTGAATATAAATTGCTAATGTAGATAAGTCGAGTGCGTAGAAAAAGTAAAAAGCTTACCAAGCACAACTGGAAAACTTTTATAGACAAAGATGAGCACTGAAAATGGTAAACCTAATCTAATTCGAAATTAATATTTTAACTTAGGCAAAATCTAAAATAAATTGATCCATTATGAATGATCTTTTCATCTTCATCTTCAAAGTCAAATCTAAAGTGCTGTTGTGAATTTTCCAATGTCTTGATAGTTGATGATTGCCCTCTTTTCCTTGACTCTTTCTGTGTCATTCGACGGCCGTCCTCTTCTGAGTTTTGGTTATTCTTGGCATGAATCTCCACTGTTTTGACTTGCGCTCTACTCTAGCATGATTTGTAACTACTGCTAATCCCATATTGATGGTTTATCTTTGATTCAGTCTTCAAAAACCATGCATATATCGAGTCAATCTATTATTGCCCGTTTCATGCTGCCCATTCGAAACTTATGATCAATGAGCTGATCATTCATTTTATCAATGGGCCTTGTGGTTCAATTGTATTGCCATGGCCTTCATGATTAATGATCTTATCAGACTTTCCATTAATAGGGCTTTGTGGATTAAGTATATTGTCATGACCTGATCTTGGCAACTTTTTTCTTTACGTTCAAGTTCAAATGTTTTCTTTTTTCTTTTTCTTTTTTTTTGGCCAAAAAACTTCATAGCTTTCATTTAGCAGTAGACTACGAATACAAAGTAGTAACTTTAGAACATAACAACTCCAAAAGGATTGGGGTTTTTGGGTTTGTGTGGGGGGGACCCCCCAATTCAACGGAAGGATATTATTGCAGTGGGCTTTGACGACCGAATCTGCCACCCTATGGGCTAGCTTTAGGGATTGGAAATTCTTCAAACGGGCCTGGGCGTCGAAGATGAGTGCTCTGACTCCAAACTGGTTGACCTGCAAGTGTACTTAGTTCCTTCCACAGTTCGAAGTTATCTGTTTCTAACTCAAACTCTGTTGCGTTCTGTTTCTGCAATCTCCTTAGGGTTTCCATGATAGCCATGGCCTCTGCTTGGAGAGCCGAAGCCATGCGCACCAAGGAGGTGAACCCAGCGATCAACTTTCTGGTGCTGTCTTGGCATAAGCAGGCGATTGCGCCATCTCCCGTCTCTTCAACGAACGATCCATCCACGTTTTACTTGAGCACGCCGCGAGCAAGGGGCTTCCAAGCTGAAGGTATGCCTGTCCGCTGGTTTAGATCTGCTTGCTTTCTACTTACCCAACACAAAATCGTTCCAGGCTTTCCAACTTTGCCACAGCAGTAGGGTCAAGAACTCAAAAAATACTGAGATATGGTTAAAGTACGCGAGCCATGCTTCCATTCTAGTCACGTCATTTGTGTTGATCTTGATTTTGACTGCTGTATGTTCCCAAACCTGTTTCGTCCAAGGGCAAAGGAGGAAGAGGTTTTCTATAGTTTCGAGATGTCGTTGACAAAGAGGACAGATATCATCCGGTAATACTCTTCTTCTTTTAAGATTTTCCGTGGTTGCCAATGCGTTGTTGCAAACCTGCCAAAGGAAATGCTTGATTTGGGTTGTGTTTGTGCCAACGATTCCACAGCACTTTAGGGGTTTGGAAAGATGATAAGGCCACTTTTAAGATAATACGGTACTTCTAGCGAAAATTGCAAGTTTTGAACTTCTTATTGAGTTCTTCCAATTGGAAATGTATTTGGAGTTCATATTCTTTAAAGAGACGAATATTCTTTTACGAAGCCCAAAAATATTTAAAGATATTTTCTCATGGTCCTCTTTTTCCAAACTAAAAGAACCTCCTTGTTCTTTTCTGTGAAGAGATCACCGTCCGACTGGTATCAGGGATCGCAATCCGTCTGCTTCCAATGTACCCCTTTCCTGCATTGCCATGCACGTGAAACCCTGCATGGTGTCTCTTATCCTCTCGGCCAATCACCAATGCCTCAGAACATCCCATAATGTGCCGCTCTATATATACCTCCCCGAGAATCTCTCAAACACACATTCGAAAGGAAATCCTTCTCCCAAGAAATTAAAGAGTCGGCATTAAGATGTCAATACTCCAAACCTTAATTCTGTTCTCCTTCCTCCTCTCCGCCTCCCACGCGGCGGTCCAGGACTTCTGCGTTGGAGACCTCTCGGCCCCCGAGGGCCCTGCGGGCTACTCCTGCAAGAAGGTCTCAGCAGTCACCGTGGATGACTTTGTCTTCTCAGGCCTCGGCGTGGCTGGGAACACCTCGAACCTCATCAAGGCTGCGGTGACCACGGCATTTGTAACCCAGTTCCCTGGCCTGAATGGGCTCGGCATCTCCTTGGCCCGCCTGGACATAGCCTCTGGTGGGGTCATTCCATTGCACACGCCCCCGGGTGGCTCGGAGGTCCTCCTTGTCCTCCAAGGGTCGATTTGTGCTGGGTTCATCTCATCATCAGTGAACACCGTCTACTTGAAGACCCTCAACAAAGGGGATAGCATGATCTTCCCTCAGGGGCTATTGCACTTCCAATTGAATGCTGGTAAAGGTCCAGCACTTGCCGTAGTCAGCTTCAGCAGTCCAAGCCCTGGGCTTCAAATCTTGGACTTCGCTTTGTTCGCTAATAATTTTCCTTCTGAGTAGTGGAGGCCACCACTTTCCTTGATGATGCTCAGGTCAAGAAGCTCAAGGGTGTTCTTGGTGGCACTGGTTAAGTGGCTAATTTCATTTTCATTGAGAATCCATCCATTAAGAATCACCACCTTTTCAAGTCTTTTCAAGCCTCTTCAAAAAAAATGAAAGGAAATAATAATTCGGCTTATATGCTCGTGGTCAATGGCTTTCCATAGATTTTTCTTGTGAGGTTGTATTTGATTTGCTAGTGTGTTGAAGTGAGTCGTTGGAGTTGAGATTTGATTTTTAGTGCTTTTTGACTTGTTGTTCTGTTCGGACTATGGAGCGAAACACCTCCCTCTCTTTGTCGAATTTTGAGTAGATGAATAAAAGTATGTTGCTTCGTCAATTCTTTGAGAGCTAATGTTCATATGGGAAAAAATTATGCTCGACAAGTCAAGTGATGTAGTAATATCATCCACCCATTATAGATGAGATTACAACAGAATTTGGATCCTACCTATAGATGGATAAACTAATAATTGGCACTACATTCATATAATGATGGCTCACGTTGTGCCATGTGTTTGACCCAATCAAAGTACTATTAGTAATGGCGTGTCGTGCCAACACATTTAACACATTCATTTAGTATTGTATGAGGCCAACTAGACCAATTCATTGGTCAGAACTTTTCTACACATGACTTAATTATGGAGGATTGTTATTTGTTCTGTTTTAGAGCCTAGCTTTGGACTTGTTTCATTTTTTTTTCTAAATACACTAGAATCTTGTCGGAATCACTTGTACAATGAGCCAGTAATGGATGCATCCAGATCATGTAAACCTAATTCACGCTACCATTAGATCAATGGGTTCCACATGGGGCCCACTTCATCCAATGATACATGTGAGATGGGCTCATACGCACCAGGTGCATCTAAGATTTTTTTCTTCTACAAGACTCGATGTACCTTAAAAGTGTTGAGGCGTAGCATTTAATTAGTTGTTTGGCCACAAGATCGTAAAATTTCGAAACAATGACCTTTTAAATCCTTTTTTGGATTCTTGCAAATCTAATGCTGCTTGAAAGCTCGACTCACTATCATTAGGTTTAAGTATTGTTTAATTTAGATCTTTGGGTATTTATTTGATCACGTGTTTTCTCCAAAAAGGTGGCTATTCGATTTGAGACCAACAAGGGTGTCAGGCGAATGATATCTTATTGGAAAGCTTATAATAAGCTTAGTTGCTCATGAAGTTTTGGGGTGAGATGAGGTAATTCAAGGAAATGATACTAGCATTTCAATCTCAACCTATCTATCCATGGATATAAAAGGAGGTAAAACTCACATGATGATGACTCATGTGGCACACTCTTGTGCAAGCTCCATGCACTGATTTGCTTTTTATGTCAGTTAGCAAACCTATGTGAGTTGAGGTCTAATTCTAGCAAATATCTAAATTTTGCATATCTAATTTTGATGAGATTTTTATAATAAATTGTTACTGATTTAGAAGAAATAAATGCTGAAATAATATATTTAGGGAGAGTTGTACAGTCAGCTCTAAACTTATAGTGTGCAGGCCAATTCAAACATAAACTTTCTGATTTTACTAATTGAGTTAATTGACATTAGAATTTTGCCTATAAAAATTAATTCACAAATTAGGGATTATGACATGGAAATGTTATGCCAAACCCATTTAAGCTTTAAAATCAATAATCCCCTTAGCTTCATCCAATGGAATAAAGAATTGTGATGATATTTTCTCTCTCACCTTAAGTCCATCAGTTCGAAGTTCACCGGATGTTATTCTGAGTGGACGACAACCATAGACTTTGTGCACTTTCCCCCAGAGATACGGATAGGGGTGATCGGTTCCCGGTTCGGTCCGGTTCTACCCAAGAAACAGGAACCAGATCGGGAGGACCGGTTCCCACTTTTCAGGACCGTGGACCAGACTGACTAGTCTTGGAACCAAGAACCAGACCAAACCAATTGGTCCGGTCCAGTCCGATCCAATTCCAATGAACCATCAGCAAACACATTTAAAGACTAAACAACCAAGCAAACTCCAATGAAACCACCGCACCTATATCAAGTGAGATCATACTAGAACAAATGCTACAAAAAGACAACGATCTAAAACCAACAAAAGTGAAGTCGAGAAACGCACTTGTGTCAGTCAAGAAGCAAACGTCACTCCAAAGAGTAGGAATGCGTAGATCTTGGGCAAAGTGTAAGAGGAAGAGAGCTGAGCCTAAATGTGCAGATCTCAGGCGAAGTGGAGGAGGAAGACAGCTGAGTATTAGAGCAAGCGAGGAGTCAAGGCAAGGCGCTCGCCAAGCATTAGAGCGAGAAAGGTGTCAGGGCGAGGAGCTCGGGGGAGGAAGAGAGCCGAGCGTTCGAGCAAGCGCAGTGTAAGGTGAGACCTCACAGATTGGTGCTCAGAGAAGGAAGAGAGCCGAGCGTCTGAGCAAGCGAGGCGTGAGGCGAGGCGTTGGGGCAAGGCGCTCGGAGGAGGAAGAGAGCCAAGCGTCCGAGGAAGCAAGGTGTGAGATGAGACGTTGCGGCGAGGCACTCATAGGAGAAAGAGAGCTGAGTGTTTGAGGGAGCGAGGTGTGAGGCGAGATGTTTCGATGAGGCACTAGGAGGAAGAGAGCCGAGCGTTGGAATGAGCGAGGCGTGAGGTGAGGTGTTTGGGGCAAGGCATTGAGCGAGCAAGAGGGGAGGGGTTAGGGTTATGAGAGGGAAAGGGAAAGTGAGAATTGGATTGCAAAATTTGGGAAATGGAACTTGATGTGATGGGTACTGTAGATTAGCTCATAAACTAAATAAAAAAAAAAAAAAAGAGGAGTTAGGGTTACAAGAGGGAAAGGGAAAGTGAGAAACTGAGAATTGGATTGCGAAATTTGGAAAAAAAAAAAAACCCGATGTGATGGGTACTATAGATTAGTTCATAAACTACAAAAAAAAAAAGGGAGGGGTTAACTTAGGGTTACAAGAGGGAAATGAAACCTAATGGTGATAGTACTGTAGATTAGTTCAAAAACTAATATATATATATAAATGGTCGGTCCGGTCGGTTCGGTTCCAACCCCGAAATTGAGAACCGATTCCAAAAATAGGAACCTAAGACCGAACCAAGACCCTCTAGAATCGCCCAAAATCGACCGGTCTGGTCTGGTCCGGCCAGTTCCTGATTTGGGCGATTCCCATTGCACACCCCTAGATACGGAGGTCATCCATCGTACACACAAAGGCTAGATGAAGCAGACAAAGGAGTTTTATCTCGGGCTTAAGGTTGGCTGGACTGGGCTCTATCAATAGCCCAATTCGAATTAATTCTTCTTAGTCCCAAATTTCACTTGATAGAAAAGCCAGGCCCACGACTTTGCAAAGCCATGCACACCCAGCCGGCTCGAACAAACAAAACCCTACCCGAATAAGACTTGTGCCCGACCTAGTTTGTAGCCTCCTCTGTTGCCCCACCGCGAACCCCAACGAAGACGGCCGCGGCAAGTGATAGCTATTTGAGAAAACTTCCTTATTTGTTTTGAAGTTGACAAAATGTTTCAATTAGTTTAGTCTGAAGATTTGCAGATTCTATCGTCAAAGTCTGAAGACCTCCAGACTCAAGATTTAAAGTCTATCCTCACTAATAGTTTACAGACCGACGAAGAGAAGACTTATCCAGATGCGAGTATATCTATAAGGATTTGATTCGTACAGTTAAAGAAGATCTCACGGCTGGAGATAGCATCTCGTGATCAATTATTCCTATTGAAATTAATTCGGATAATTAGATATGTTGATTGGCGAAGTATACTTGGAAAGTTCTATTTATGAAAACCTAGATCTTGATTGTATGGGTGAGTAGGATTGGTGGGCTATCATCACATTCCTTAAATAACTCGAGATCTCCCTAATTGATTCTATCCAAAGGGTAGATTGGAAGAACTCCTTTGTAAGGTGCCAACGGTTATGAAGGTATGGAGGAGTATATAAGGAAGACGCTCAAGTTATGCGCGCGCATGTGTGTAAAAGAAAATTTCCAAAATCTGAAGCTCTTAGTTCTTTGTTGATTCAATCACTAAGCTTAAGTTGTACTCAAAAGAGAGATTAAATACTTGTGAGCCTTGAGGAAGTGTAGTAGAGTTTCTACACTATGGAATCAAGGACGTAAGACTGTAAATTCTCTTTTGGTTTTTAGTAGAATTCAGCCAGTGGGCTGTCAATGCAGAAGAGTGGACGTAGGCTTGATCTAAGCCGAATCACTATAAAAGACGAATTAAGTTGTTTAGTCTTGCAAAAACTTCTTTAACACCTATTCACCCCCTCTAAGTATTCTTATTAGCCCTATCAATTGGTATCAGAGCCTGTGTACTAATTTAATTGAAGTGTTTTTACTTCTGAGTTAAAGATCTATGACTAGTATGTTGGCTCCAGGTTTGTTGAAGACTAGAGCAACACCAGACCACCTTACTTTGATAAAAAGGAATACAACATATGGAAAAACAAGATGAAAACATTCATAAAATCGAAAGATCCTCTAGAATGTGATGTGGTAGAAAAATGAATCATTCCTAAAGTTGCATCAGTTTCAGAAAGAGGAAAAGAAGTTGTAGATGCTAGAGAGATGACTCAAGAAGAAATAATCAAGAGACAAGCTCTTGATGCTAAAATAATTTACTCTTTATATTGTGTATTATCTCCTACTAAGTATAACAGTATATCTTCTTGCGAAACAACCAAAGAAGTCTGAGATAGGTTGCACATTACCTATGAAAGAACTGATTGAGTGAAAGAAATAAGGATTAATATTCTACACAAACAGTATGAAGCCTTCAAGATGAAGCCAAGAGAATCTATTACTGATATGTTTAGTCGTTTTATTGAAATTGTAAATAGTCTAAAGTATCAGGGACAGCCAATCTCAAGACCAATGAAGGTCAACAAATTGCTGTGTGGACTCTCCAAAGACTGGAATCACATAAGATTTCAATAAGGGAAACACAAAGGATCATGCCACTTTCTGTAGACAAACTAGTTGGCACACTTCAATCCTATGAAGTGGAGCAAATAAACGAGGAGGAAGATCCTAAAGGTAAGAAGTCAATTGCTTTGAGAACTAACAATGATTTTAATGTTACGGACTCTGAAGATGATATGGATGATGAAGAGTTAGCTCTTATGATAAAGATGTTCATGAAACTGGACAAAAAGGGGAAGAAGATTCAATTGGAAGAAACAAATCACTCAAAAGTCTCAAAACAAATCAACTGAGAATGATGAAGCCAATAAAGATGTAATTTTTTTTAAATGTAAGAAAAAGGGACACATTAGACTTAATTGTCCTATGTTGAAGAAAAAGAAAGAAAAAGCTGAGAAATACAGGAAGGCTCTCAAAGCAGAGACATGGAGTGATACTGAATGCGAAAAAAGTGATGAAGATTAATGCCAACATTTATCTAATGGCAAAATCCAAATCAGACTCAGACTTTGCGATAGATACGGACTCGAGACTTAGACAGCGAAATCGAGGTAAGCAATCTAAAAATTTCTACTAAAGTCTCAAAATACATTGATGAGCTTTGTTTTAATCTCA
This sequence comes from Eucalyptus decipiens, assembly GCA_014182575.1. NCBI lineage: Eukaryota > Viridiplantae > Streptophyta > Magnoliopsida > Myrtales > Myrtaceae > Eucalyptus > Eucalyptus decipiens. The sequence continues at coordinate 52,137,703 of CM024611.1, read as the reverse complement.
AAACCTTTCTTAAGAGGATTTTCGAGCTAAAAATGGAGAATTCTACACTAAAGCAATAGGTCGGGCTTTCAAATGCAGACTCTCTTTCAAAAGAAAATATATTTTTGAAAAATGACATTTCAAATATTTCAAAGAGATTTTCAATGCGATCTGAAAAGCTAGAAAAGATTCTTTCGGTACAAAGACCTTATTTCGACAAGTTAGGCTTGGGAATGATTTCATAAACTATTTCTCTAATTGATTTCCGAAAGTGAAGGAATGAATCAAACAAAGACCGACAAAAACTTTTTACAGAAATCATTTTCAACAAGTATTTGTAAAACCTGTTGGCCGAAGTGCTCTCAAATGTTCAAAGTGTAACAGCTTAGAACACTTTGAGAAAGAAAGTCCTATGGTTTGGAGACTTGTTAAAAAGGAATGGGCAAAGACTGCATATTGCACTAACTCCTCTGGACCCAAGAAAATATAGGTATCAAAAAAAGCTTGAGTATCTTTTTTAATTGCAGGTCACTATAAAAAAAAATGTTAAATGGTATTTGGATAGTGACTGTTCAAGATATATGACTGAAGATTCAAGTTGTTTTATAAAGCTTGTGTAAATGAATGGTGGAAAAGTCTCTTTTGGTGGAAATAGCAAATGAAGAATTGTTAGGCATGAAACTGTAAAAATTATAAGTCTCACAATCAACAATGTCTCTTTGGTGGAAGGACTCAATTACAATCTATTCAACATTAACCAACTGTGTGACACTGGATTCAAAATAAATTTCCAAGAAGGAGTATGTTCAAGAACTAGTAAAGATTTTTCTCAATCTTTTACTAGACGAAAACATGAGAACATCTATCCTCTGGATATAAAACCAGAAAAATCTCAATGTCTAATTTCAATTCAAGATGAAGCAAATCTTTGGCATTGAAAGTTTGGCCATGTCAACATGAAGCAAATTGCCAAAATCTCTTCCAAGAACCTTGTTCGTGGGCTACCCAACTCAAGGTTTCAAAAATCTGATTTATGCACACTATATGTGTTAGGAAAACAGATTAGAAGTTCTTTTAAACCAATAAATCAGGTTTCTACTAATCATGTTTTGCAGCTTCTGCATACAGATCTTTTTGTACCAACTAGAACTCAAAGCATTGGTAGAAAGAGATATTGCCTAGTAATTGTGGATGATTATTCTCGATTTACTTGGGTTCATTTTCTGGCAAGTAAGTCTGAAACATTTTCTCACTTTTCAAAGTTTGCTAAGAAAGTTCATAATGAGAAAGGATATGCTATTTCAAGCATACGGACAGATCATGGAGGTGAGTTTGAAAATCAGACTTTGCAAAATTCTGTAATGAATCAGGTTTTCAGCATGTTTTCTCTTCTCCATATACTCCAGAACAGAATAGAGTTATGGAAAGAAAAAATAGATCTCTGCAAGAAATGGCAATAACTCTTTTAATAGAAAGTAATATTTTTTATTGTTTTTGGGCTAAAGCAGTTTTTACAGCTTGCTATATTATTAACAGAATATTCTTAACGCCTACTCTGGAGAAAACTCTTTAAGTTATTCAAAGGAAAGAAGCCAATTGTTTCTTACTCTCATGTGTTTGGTTACAAATGTTTTGTTTTGAAAAATGCAAATGATCGAACTGGTAAGTTTGAAGAAAAATCAAACGAATGAATTTTCCTTGGCTACTCAATGTCAAGCAAAGCTTACAGAGTATTCAACAAGAAGACTCAGTTTGTAGAAGAATCTATGAATGTCAAATTTCAAGACTCTTTGCAGAATCAGCTGATTCAAACTCAACCTGAAGAATCTGAATTTGTTCCAAACCTTACAAAGTCTACTTCCCCTGAAGTGGCTCAGACTTCTGAAGATCATCAACAAACGGAAGTTGAAGAATCAACTAAAGTAGAAGATCAGCAAATTGTCGGACCAACTAGCAACTGGAAGCACAAGTCTAGCCATCCTAAAGAACTCATCATCAGTGACATTGATGAAGGGATTCGCACCAAATCAAAAAAGCAAAAAGAGTCTAGCACCATGGCACTTATTTCTGAAATTGAACCCAAAAGCATAGAAGAAGTTTTGGCTGACGAAAGCTGGATTAAAGCAATGCAAGAAAAACTCAGACAATTCGACATTAACGATGTATGGGAATTAACTCCTAAACCAAAAGGTAAATCCATTATTGGAGCTAAATGGGTTTTTAGGAGCAAGATGGATGAAAAAGGAAAAGTGGTTAGGAACAAAGTAAGACTTGTGACTAAAGGATATACGCAAGAATAATGGATAGACTATGATGAAATCTACACACCAGTAGCCAGGTTAGAATCAATTAGATTATTACTTGCTTTTGCCTGTTATAAAAAATTTCAAGTTATTCCAAATAGACGTCAAGAGTACATTCCTAAATTGATTTATCCAAGAAGAAGTCTACGTGGAACAAGCTCCCAGATTTAAAGATCCAAAGAGACCACACTTAGTATTCAGAATGAAAAAGGCTCTATATGGATTAAAGCAAACACCTCAAGCATGGTATGACGGGTTAAGTAAGTTTCTAATTCAAAATAATTTTGTCAAAGGAAAAATGGATACTACCTTGTTTATTAAAAGAGAAGGTAAAAAATTTCTACTCGTTCAAATCTATGTTGATGAAATTATATTTGGATCACCTAACAAAAACCTGTGTAAGAAGTTTTCTAAGTCTATGCAGGATGAATTTGAGATGAACATGATGGGTGAACTATCTTTCTTTCTCGAATTACAAGTGAAACAATTGAAAGAAGGAATTTTCATTCACCAAGAAAAAAATGCAAAAGAACTTGTTAAAAAGTTTGGATTAGAGAATTGAAAAAAGACTAAGATACCAATGTCAAGTACTTGAAGTGGACAAAGATGAAGGAGGAAAGAAAGTTGACCAAAAACTCTACGGGGAGTATTATTGGCTCACTTCTTTATCTTAATGCTTCTAGACCTAACATCTTGTTTAGTATTTGTATTTGTGCTAGATTTCAATCTGATCCTAAAGAATCTCATCTAAGTGCTGCAAAACACATCATTAAATATATTACAACTATCTCAAAGTTAGGTCTGTGATATCCCAAAGAATAAGACTTTACTCTCCTTGAATATTCAGATGCAAATCTAGCAAGTTGTAGAGTTGATAGAAAGAGTACTTCTGGTACTTGTCAATTGCTGGGAAACAAAACTGTATCATGGTTCTCAAGGAAGTAAAGTACAGTAGCTCTTTCAATAGCGAAGCGAGTATGTGGCTATTGGAAATTACTGTTCTCAAATCTTATGGATAAAACGACAACTGAGAGACTTTGGAATCGAAGACTCATGCACCGAGATTAAATGCGATAACACCAGTGCAATTAATCTCACAAAGAATCCAATTCTGCATTCAAGAGCAAAGCACATAGAGATTTGACATTACTTTATTAGAGATCATGTTCAAAGTGGAGAAGTTATGATCTAGTTCATTAACTCAAAGAATTAACTAGCAGACATATTTACAAAGCCACTAAAGAAAAGCCTATTTGAATATATTCGCACTAGACTGAATATCACATCTTTTATTCATTAAAGTCTGAAGGTGCTCAGACTCAAAGGTAAAGTCTGAAGGTGTTCAGATCCAGAAGACCAAGAGTTACGATTGTAAGTTATTTTGGTCTAGTAATTTAATTTTTGGTTAAAGACTTGAAAAGGTACGATTACGCATTAATCGCTATTTGATTAAAATTATTTTTCAAGTTTCTTTTTGAATTTATAGCATTTATTCTCTTTCAAAAAGGCAGGCAATTATCTATTTTAAAAAAAAAATGTAGTTATTCATTTTCAAAAAAAGCAGTTATTCATTTTCAAAAAAGCGGTTATTCATTTTCAAAAAAAAAATGTAGTTATTCCTTTGTGACGATTCGTTTACTTCGCTTCACTTGCTTTATATATTGTTGAAATCCATCTTCTGCATTTTCACTCTCAAACCCTAAAATATCGTACTCCCATTTGCTCTCAATTTCACTATTGTTTAATCCAAAAAGTTTTTACCTTTTCGAGCAAGTCTGTGAATTTCTCCCTTGAAGCGACAATGTCTTCAAAAAGTCTTCGATAATCGCAAGCGGGGACCACAACATATGCCCGAGGGTCCTACGCATTTCGATTTGATTGAGGAAGAAGATTCTTCTCCACCTCGGCGACCAAGTCAGCAACAACCTTCGCGGCGGCGTCGGTCTCCTCCACCGACTCAACCGGAAGAAGAAATTTTGGAAGGAGTTGGACCCGTAAGAACACTAACTCCTAAGGTTGTTTTCAAGCTTTATTCTTATTTGAAAAGAGGAGGAACTGCTATGTCTTTGATCGATAAATTTCTAAGAGAGAGAGGCTACCGAAATGAAACTCTATTTTTGCGCGATATGGAGAAGACGGGTATTGCAAAAAAAGGATTGGCTGAAAAAGCCTTTGCTAACTTTTCTAGTGACCCACGTTTTGGTATGTTTAATCAACCCGAAGGACAGGACAATGATGAACGAATGTTTACACATTTCCAGCCTAGAATAGGAGTAGCTGCAAATGTTGTTGGTGATGGATCGAGTCTATTGAGATCGAAGAATCACACGAAGGTTTATTTGAATATAATGAAAATAGGGGTTATGAACCTTAGGAGTGTTGATTTTGATTTTCTTGATTTGATGAAAGTAAATCTGCGAGAGAAGTTTGCTTTTCTGCAATTGGAGCGTTTTTGTTTTGAATCTACCGCTGCTTATCCAGAACTCACAGCTTACTTTTATTTGAATTTATCTTTCTTGAATGCAAACAGTTTCTCTTTCACAGTGAGGGATAAAGAGTTTTTGGTAGATATGGATACTTTGGCTGACCTAATTGGGGTGGAAAGAGCATGTTTCCAACCAATTAGTGTATCGGTTGCTCACGCTACTCTGTCATTGGTGAAAGACAGGGTTGTTGAAGGCAAGATATCCTACTCTAGGATGAATGCCTCTAACATCTTGCTGCACAAAATTGTGTTCAACTGCATCCGTCCAAAGTCGACATTCAAGACTGATGTATCTTGGTCTGAAGTAAAATGATGCATGCCATCAATATTGGCTACAAATTCTCTTTGTCTCACACCATCATGTTTCATATGTACAAGACAGTGGTGAAAGATAAGGGAGAACTCCCTTATTCTACTCTTATTACGTGCCTTTTTAGGCGCTTCAAAATTCACATTCCTGCACCTCTGTGTTTGACAAGCATTACTTCAATGGTGATTGGATTCAAAATGATCACCAAGATGTGATTGAAAGAACCTAACAAGGTGTGAGAGAACATGAAGGAGAAGTCTCCAATCAAGGCGAAACCGGTCTCTACAGCGGCCAAAAAGAAAGGCAAGGAGCTCATGGATGCTTCAGTAAAGAAGAAGAGAACTCTCATCTTGCAGGATGAAGAAGATGAAGATGAGATAACTCTTTTAGCCTTAAGGAACTTGAAGAGTTTCGTCAACTTTCGCGAGACTAGAGAAGAGACTAAGAGAAGAGATGAAGAAAGAAGAGAAGAAGAAGAGGAAGAAAAAGGAGAAGAGGACGAGGAAGGAAGAATAGAAGGAGAGGAAGAAGTGGCTTGAGATGACTCTCTTAAGCCTACATTGGCTGTATACTTGTCAAGAAACTTTGAAAAGACAATGAGTGGAACTGCTGGTGAGCAAGCAAAAGAAAAACATCACTCTCTTGTTGAAGCAGAACAGGAAGAAGAATCCATTTCTCCTCCTAAAGGCACACATACAGGGGAAGCTGCAGAAAAACGAGGAACTTCTTCGCCTATTCTCACTAGTGATGTTAGTTGGTTTGCAGCAGATCTAGAGGATGTGTATGCCTCTCACCATCCATAACCAGAATTTGAGGCATTTACTCCAAGTCATAGTAGACAAACTGCTAAAGATCCATCCACTCTCAAGACTCCATGAACAGGTTCGGTTGGACCCAGTGTTGCTCTAACTCATTCAGCGGACTTTTCACACATCATGGATGTTTTGCTGGATTTAAAGAAGGGTTAGTAAGGTTTGGAATATGATATAAAAGATCTCAAAAAGGCTTTCTTGACTACTTCGGTGTCTTTGCAAGATCAGTTAAACGCTTTGAAGACTCAAGTGCAAGATCATGTGAAGGGTGAAGATTTATAGCCGTTGAATGGGACTATAGAAAAGCTTGAGAAGACAGTGAATTCCATGGGAGAATTCCAGCTTGTTCACCTGCCCAAATAGCCTTGACTCTCTCTATTTTCAAACAACTCTTTTTATTTATTCTCCACTTTTTGCTGTTAACAAAAAGGGGGAGGAGTTTGATGTAGATTTGACTTTAGTTTTTGATTTTGGTTTGGATTTTTGGACTCATCTTTCTTTTGTTTGGTTGTAGACTGTTTGATCTGATCTTTTGTCTTGCAATAACTTAGGCCGTGATGATGATTATGGAAAGGATAGTTGTTTTGCAGGACTAATATGTTTTATGTGGTTGTAGAATCGTTGCTATCCAAATCCTAATCCACTTATCTTTTATGAGATATCTTGTTTTGCTTAAGTATTGTTTTGCAGGATAAAAGTGTTCAAATTTGCAGGAAAGTTTTGTCACCATTAAAATGGGAGAGATTGTTGGAGAAAACTTCCTTATTTGTTTTGAAGCTGACAAAACATTTCCATCAGTTTAGTTTGAAGACTTGCAGACTCTATCGTCAAAGTCTGAAGACCTCTAGACTCAAGATTTAAAGTCTATCCTCACTGATAGTTTCCAGACCGACGAAGAGAAGACTTATTCAAATGCAAGTATATCTCTAAGGATTTAGTTCGTATGGTTAAAGAAGATCTCACGGCTGGAGATAGCATCTTGTGATCAATTATTCCTATTGAAATCAATTTGGATAATTAAATCTGTTGATTGGCGAAGCATACTTAAAAATTTCTACTTATGGAAACCTAGATCCTGATTGTATAGGCGAGCAAGATTGGTGGGCTATCATCACATTCTTTAAATAACTCGAGATCTCCCTAATTGATTCTATCCAACGAGTAGATTGAAAGAACTCCTTTGGAAGGTGCCAACGGTTATGAAGACATGGAGGAGTATATAAGGAAGACGCTCAAGTTATTTGTGTGTGTGTGTGAAAGAAAAATTCCAAAATCTAAAGCCCCTAGTTCTTTGCTGATTCAATCACTGAGCTTAAGTTGTTCTCAAAAGAGAGATTAAATACTTGTGAAACTTTAAGGAAGTGTAGTAGAGTTTCTACACTGTGGAATCAAGGACGTAAGACTGTAAATTTTGTTTTGGTTCTTAGTGGAATCCAGCCAGTGGGCTGTCGGTGCGAAAGAGTAGACGTAGGCTTGGTCTAAGCCGAGCCGCTATAAACCTTGTGTTTCAATTCTCTTTCCCTAAACTCTTTACTTTAATTCGTAGTCTTATATAACTGTTTATAGTCTTTTGCATCTTTAGTATATTATTCTCAAAAGGCGAATTAAGTTATTAAGTCTTGCAAAAACTTCTTTAACACCTATCCACCCCTTCTAGATGTTCTTATTAGCCCTATCAATGGCAATTGCCCGGTATTCTTGGTCACGATGGCGTAGTGAGCAGGATCAGTGGCAGATCGGTGAAGCGGCGAGCAGTGATGTCGTGGCAGCAATGACTGTCGAGTATAGTGACAATGCGACTTGATTTGGGCACAGCAGGCGACGCCCTGGCAGCGACATGCGGCATCGAGTGGCAGCGACACGGCGGAGGTCTTGTGCGGCGAGGGTCTCCGCGGCATGGCCGAGAGAGAGGTCTCTCTCTCTCTCTCTCTCTCTCTCTCTCTCTCTCTCTCTCTCAGATCTCCTCTCCAACCTCCGCCCTCTTGGTGCTCTCCCTCTACCTTCACCCCCTTCGCTCACTCTTTTGGGCTTCTCGGATGTCTCTCTGAAGAAAGCCCACCATCTCTCCTCCACCCTTTTTTTCTCTCTTTTTGGCTCCCCCTTCTACTTGTAGGCCGAGAAGGCTGGTCGATGAAGGTTTCGACTGCTGGTCCTTGGTGCATCGACCGACCTCCACCAATTGAACCGACGTCCCATCAGTCATTACTTCCGCATGCTCTGTAACACCCCGAACCCTTCGCAGGTCGTTACCAGTGCCGATGTTACATTTAATTACTGTTTCTATCTCGTACTTAAAACATGTGTCATTAATCACAGGCATTTTTTTTTTTTAAAAACGGTCCCATACGCGACTCATAGCGGAAGCAAATTTCACATCGCCATCTACCCCCCTACCAATCCATAATACAAATACACACCAGCTAAACATCATGATTTTATAAACAACTTCGACGCTTGGCTTACATACATATATAAAGCAAGATGGGGTTTTCTTTTGGGTCGGTACAAAAACAAGAAAGGTTAGGATTCTGCCATATCCTACCTAAAATCTCAAAAAGAAACCTCGACCCCTAACATCATGCGTGCACAACATCCTCCCATCGAAGCGTCGACTATCTACATCAAAAAAAAGATATCCGGCTCCTACTCATCACGCGCAGGTCTCACACCAAACCCGGTGCATCAGGTGGTGGCGGCGGCAGCATCCCTCGCATCGCTCCATCCCGTCGAACGTGCACAGAAATGAACTCTTGTATGACAGGGCCCCCAGCCAGGCCGATATCATACATCACCAGACATCGCACTCGGATAAACGTCAGTCCGAGAATAGATGGACAATCTATCTCTGTACACTCTACCTCTACATCAGACGGCAAACCATAGTATACTCCACGCGAGACGGCAGGTAGCGGCATACTTGCTAATTTGAAATGTTATCCCTAAAAGGGGTGAGTACAACCACTCAGCAGATAGGGAAATCCAATAACAACTCAATGCATCATGCATACCATCATACGATGTAGGCATTGCTTACCTTTTTGATGTTATGCGTATTCATGCATCATCATAGCATACATATCATCATCATGGCATCTCATATATCATGATCATCAGCATGCATTTCATCATGCATAACATACCATGGATGATCATCATATCACATCACATCATCATCATCATGCATCATCATGCATATATCATAGGTGATCATCACATCACATCACATCATCATCATGCATATCATCATGCATATCATATCATAGGTGATCATCATATTGCATCACATCATCATCATCATCATCATGCATCATCATGCATATATCATAGGTGATCATCACATCACATCACATCATCATCATCATCATGCATGTCATCATGCATATCATATCATTTAATTTTTATCTTTTTCTTTAATTTTGATCACCACATCACCCATCCTCAATCATCAATTTCATCATCATCATCATCCCTTCGGGCACAGACCTCCGACAGGGTTCCCAGCATTCCAGCCATCTCATGGCCACCGGGCTTCCGGCCCCCCACATTCCGGGCATCTCGCATCTCAACTAGCATCACGAGGCATTCCCTTCGGGCAGAAACCTCCGACAGGGCTTCCGGCCTTTACCCTTCTAGCCAGGCATCCCGCACCCAAATCCTGGTGTCACGAGGCATCTCCGGGCATGTATTCGAGATACAACCGGACATCCGGCCCCCCACATTCCGGGCATCCTGAAACTCCCAGGGAACCTCTGGAATTATGCCACTTGGCCACCAAACATCATCCTCCGCCACAACCTCTTACTCACATACCATTTTCCACATTCACCATCCTTTTAATCTTATTATTACATGGCATATGATTCACACACATGCATCACAATTCATGATCATACATACACCAATGTCATATAACAATGCATCATAAATTCAATGGAATTCATGGTCAATAAAATAATCCATTTTATTTTTTTTTATTTTTTATTATATTATTATATTATTAATTTATTATTATATTTTCATAAATAAATATTTCATTTAATATTTATGATTTTCCCAAAATCATAATATTTAAACAATCATTAAACAAACAATTAGAATAACAATTTCATGCAAAATTCATGGCCAATTTGAATTTCACATCATTTCCCAAATTTTCCACAAAATAGCACATAACATTCGGAAAATGGCCAGATTGCACAGTTTACAAATAAATTCGATTAAAATACTCATATGGCCTCCAAAAATTACGAAATTTTACAGGGTGATAGCCAACACATTTTCGTACATCTTTTATGAAGAACTCTAAGCCAAATTCTTCATATATTAATTTATACAACTCCACGAAGTCTCTGGAACCTCTACCGTTTCGTCCAGAATGCATATCTCCGAAAAATTTAGGTTTCACCCATCTATTCTCTTTCGTTTCCTCTGAAATTTGAGTATGTTATGTATCAAGGTGTCCTTTACAAGTTTCATGAAGATATCTAGGTCAAATAACCAAATTATGATCGTCTTTTAAGTCCTTGAAGTTTCGGGTGTCTCGGTACACTTCAACAGAATCAATCGTCTCAAAGATCTAGCCGATTCACTAGGCTATACTCGTTAATTTCTCTTCAAATTTGAGTATGTTATAGTTTAAGATGTTACCTACAACTTTCATGAAGACAACAAAGTGAGATCTCCAACAGAAATCAACATGCAACCAAGAAATCAACAAGAGGTCAGTAGGAAATTCGCAGATCTGAAGTCTCCGTATAATAGAACTTTTGACCCCTCAAATATTCATCGTTTTCCACGAAATTTCAGTATGTTATAATAAAAGATGTTAGCTGCAACTTTCATGAAGACACCGAAGCCAAAATCGCACTCCAAACACACATGCAAGCTCGAACAAGATACTGACTTCCACAAACCCGAACGAAAACAGTCGCATGGCTTGAACACATCCAACCCTTACCTCGGTTTTTCGCACAAATCACACCTAAAACCGAACATGCAACCAACAAAACAAGCATGCAAGAGAAGTTAAGGACTCCACTTGCCTCCAAGATGAACAAACGGCGAGCACACGGCGGCGTACGGTGGTCGGATTGGGCGGACGAACGGCGGCACCTCCCTCTCGGCTCCGCCTCCTCTCTCTCCCTCTCGGTCTCTCCTCTCCCTTTCTCGAACACTCTCTCTCTCTCTCACCTCTCTAGGCCGAAAATGCAAGAACCGGCCACTCTCTCTCTCCTCATCCCTCTTATACTCCTAAAGCCCATCATTTGTAATGATTACAAGCCTCAAAACCAACCAATGCATGCTCTCCTTTGTGCCACATGTCATTTTTATTTTTGAATCAATTGGGCTTGGGCTTAGGCCCATTTGGCCACTCCCTTGGGCTGGTCGAACTCCCCTCTTGGGCCACTAATGGGCCGACTAGCTTGGCCCACCAAGCTTTAGGCTAATGGGCCCAAGGCCCATTTCGAAAATTAACCCTTTTTCATTTTTTTTTTGAAATCCTTTTATAAATATTTTTGAATTCAAATTTTTATCCTGGCCAAAGTCTTGGGATATTTTTAATTATTGAAATTTAAATCATATGGCCAAGCATTAATTTATTAAATTTAAATTCCCACAATCACAAGCATAATTCATCAAATTAAAAGACAAATTGGCTAAAGCATAAGCCATAAAATTCTATCACCTAATTAAAGACATTTAACACACCTTAAGCGCTTGGCTTTGAATTTCCGGGATGCCACATGCTCTGCTCCTTCTTTCCGCATCACACTGTCCTTGTTGCGTGAGAAGGGGAGAAGAGAAGGAGAGAAGGGAGATCCGCCCATAGGAGTCGCAGGGAGGGAGAAGGAAGGAGGAAGAAGGAAGGGTCGGGCCGGGCCGGGTCTTGGACAGAGGCAGGAGAAAAGCAAAGCGGGGCTTGGCCCTTTTCCTTTTAAAAAAAAAATAAAAATAAAATATAGTCTAATATCTATAGGGTAAAATAAAGGAGAAATAAAATAAAAACAAATCTTAATGGATGCAAATAACATTAATGCCTAGGTGATGCGAAAATCATTTTTGTTATGGCCAACATGGTCCATAATTTCCTATGCAATAAATATCTAAATATTTAATCAAAATTGAGATTTCAACAGCTGCTCTTCTTTGAAGTTGAGCTTGCAAAGATTGCTTTTAAAGACAAATTGATACCTAAATTTTGTCCATGCATATGTATTAGATAATATCTTGTTTGGGACCAAGTCTCCTTTGCAAAATGGATAATAGAGCATAATATATAATAAGACGAAAAAGAAGATACATGTAGTTACTTATCGGAAAAAAGTGATGCAGAGGGTGAACCTCAAGTTTTTGGCAAATACTAAGGTATCATCTTACCTAATGATGTAGGGGAACTGTTTTTTTAGGACTCAGACATGTTTCTAGTTGCTTGTTGGAGCAATGAATTGTCGCCAAGGAGCCGTAGCTATCCCCAATCACCTTGATGGTGAGGATTGCTTTTTTATGACCAAATTAGTATCTAATTTTCTATTCAATAAATGTCTTAATATTTAATTAAAATTCAGGTGTCAATAGTGACCAATGGGGCAAAGATTTATGGTAGGTTTTATTCCATCTATTTCACAATTGATACAAACAAAGTATCATAACTAGTATGATTCTAATTACTTTATAGTTCACAAGAATAAAGTCTACATTTGGTATCATTCTTACTACTGAAATTTTGTATCTATAGATTTTTTCTTTAAATAATTGTTCATCTCTCATTCCATGATGAAAGATATATTACATGATCGAGTGTTTTTTGGTAATAAACGTTGAAGACATAGACTTATTTTATAGATTATATTCTGAAATACTTGGAGGCTGTTGTTTAAGCTGAAAAAAAAAATCTGAATCTAAATTAAAAAAAAAAAGAAGACAAAACATAATTTTTAAAATGTTATATTCCAAGATTGAGCATACTTCGGTCCTGAATGTTAAAAAAAAAAAATTGTTTATGTATGTGCAGATTGAATTTTGAAGTGTCTAGAGGCTGAAATTTTAAATTGATTGAATCATTCTATAAATAGATCTTTGGTAACAACAAGGCAAGGAAACATAATGCATGGTAATAGTTCAAATACTTTGAGGAAATACATTCAGTATTGCATTGGCTCCGCTACAAACAACCAACTATAATGAAGCTACCCTCAAATCAAATCCATCAATCCCTAATCTTGTTATGTATTATTTGACTCAATTACAAATGCCCTTGGGACGAAAGATGCTGGGCCCATAAGTGGCTATAACCATTCCGAGTAGCAAGGGAAGTTGTGCTGCCAACAAAGCCACGGGGACACAGGCTAGCAAAGTGATTGGAATGAGAGCCCACTCTAGCCTCTTATCAAGCACCATTGCGAGAGTTGCAACGAAGGCCACCAGCATGAAAGCCAAGGAGAGGAAGAGTAAAGAGAGGCCCATTATGATCTTCTTAGGCAACGCGTAGAGAAAATCTTGTGCCTCATAGCGCGAAGTTAAAATGCTTAGGAATAGCAAGATGGTCATCACAGAGGAGAAGAAACCTAACGCATCTGAAATTGCAAAAATATGGAAATAATCCTGCCCTAACAACAATGGCACTCCAGTTTTACCGTCATTTCCTCCGGGCACGGTGAAAGCAGCTGCGAACAATACTGTGACAATTAGAGTTGAGATGATCATACATGAATTTGCTGTCTCCTTCACCCATTTCTCTCCTTTCTTAGTCAATCCTTTGTGGTTCTTCACGAATTTTTTCCAATATGTTTTGTGGCCAAAGGAGGCAGATGCCACAAAAGGGATAACCCAGCTTTCCACAGCCTATGCATAAAGCCCACAAATAGGAGTTTCAATAATTGGATAGTGTAATGGAAATTTAAAAAAAAAAAAAACTGATGAGGCAACATATCAAGGAGATTAAGACGTATCCAATACTTGATGCGAAATTTTCTTAGAAGTAAAGTCCATCTTTGCCGGTAGAATTTCAAAGGTCACTTTCTTCGGAGCTTTGACGATGATATTGTGCTTCATTTAGTCAAATAATATGTACATGGAAAGCACTATGTTTCTACTTTCTAAAGAATCAAGTTTCATGGAATTTGGAATCTTTAAGAAGAATTTATGAAAAAAAATATAGGAAAAATTGTCCAAAAAGTCCTAAATCACTTGTAGAGTGATCAATTCAATATTAAACTTTTTAATTGTGCCAATGTAATTCTAAAACTTTCGACGATTTACCAATTTAGTCTTTTTGACCAATCTTGGCCCTCAAAGTCACTAACGTGACAATCTCGCTAGCATCAACAGTCCCACGTGACACTGTCAGTATAGACACGGGCAATTTTCACAATTTTTTATTACATTTTTCTTTTTTTTCTTTTTATTTTGGAGTCTAGGCTGGCAAGGTTGCCAACCAACGCTTGCTTGGTTTGGATGAGGGCATTGCGGCCTTTGTTGGCCTATAAATGAGGGCCTCGTGCGCTTGCTTGCCACATGCAAGGGTGTCATGCCAGTAAGGGTGACCTAGAAAAAAAGAAATAAAATAAAAGAAATAAAAAAATTTGGAAAATTTAAAAGATAAAAAGTAAAATATTGTCTACGTCAACATTGACATCCATGTTTGATGAAAATTGGCTAAGAGACTTAAAATTGACAAATTATCAAAAGATTTAAGATTAAATTGATACAATTAATTGGTTTAGAATTAAAATGACAAATGGTCAAAAGGTTTAGAACTAAATTGGCATAATGAAAATGTTCGTGACTAAATTGACTATTGTATAAGAGGTTTAGGTCTTTTTGGATAATTATCCCAAAAAATATTAAGAGCTAGTCAAGAAATTTGAGATTGAGTCTTTTAGTACTTCTACGTGCTTTATTGAACCCTATGCATTGTATTTTGTTTCTAGAGTCCTTTGAGTCATGAGTTTCAATGGTAGCATTTATGATACGTCTAGGATTGTTGGTCTTTTCTTGGAAATAAAAGGTAAATGTCTTGGGATTTGCCTGTACTTAGAAGGTTGTTTCAAGTTGTAAATGTAGACAAACCCCTCTAAGGCTCCATTAACGGTGAGTGAATGTTTTCTGAATTTTTAAAAGTAAACAATTGGATTAGAGTTCCGTTAACTCTGTATCTCTTTGATAGATTCCATTGAATGGTGAATTACATACTTCATATCTTGAGGTGGATTCCTTAGGTACCGAGTATTTACTCTTTATATGCCATATATTCTCAGTTGGATTCCTTATGCAGTGAGCATTTATCCTGTCATATGTCTTGTATTTAGGTGGTGAGCGTCTCTCTTTTTGTACTTGTGTCACCTCGTAATCTCCGACCCCTCTAATATGAGTTGGTATTAGAACCTAGGATATGGCTAGTTGTCTTTATTGTGGACTCAATGTCGCCCATCATGAAGTCGAACTAGAAGATTTGAGTAGAAATGTACAACTTCAAGAATAATCAGGAAAATTTCAATTATTGTGAGGTGACGATCCCGCTATGACCCTAAGGAAGAAGACAACAAAGAGAAGATTACTTCTTTCATGATGTCAGTCCCAACGCAACTAGTGAAGAGAATCCATTATGCCATCTTTAAAGGATTGGTGATTCTTGTGATTTCGATGTCAAAGTCGACATATCGAAAGACTTCATCTATTGGCTTGAGACATGCTGAAAGATAAAAAGTGCAACGTTTCTCCACTTAGGATGCTTTGTTCAACTATGGTACTTGCTTCATATTCATATTGAGAAAATTATCCAATCTGTCCTAAATTTATTGCATATATATATATATATATATATATATATATATATATATATATATATATATTAATTCAATTCTAAACTTTTCAATTTTTCCAATTGAATCTTAAACTTTTACACAAAACTCAATGTGATTATTTTGGTCAATTTTTCTTGAAAATAGCTAACAAAAAAAAAAATGTTCTTGGTATATTCTCAAAATTATCCAAATGAAGTTCTAGCCGTCATATTTTAAGAATTTTGTCAAGAAGATATTATAAGATAATAATTATCATTAAGTGTGGTTATTAAATATATGAAAAGGATTTGACCAAAAATAAATATATAAAAAGAAAGCTACTTACCTTATACTACTGGACTTACCTTATACCATTGGACTTCCCTTTGCATTTGAAACGCTGCCTCGGCTACCACAGTTTTTGCACTGAAACGAGGGCAGTACCCTGTTGCTCCGTACTTTGCTGCTGCGCTCATCATTTCCTTCGATTCGGCCTCTGTGGGTCCTCGAACTAATGACAACTTATTGGTTGGGCTTACCGTCAACAAGAGTCTGAGAATCCCTTCTCGGCGATGCTTCACAGCTTCCGTCACCAACCCCCCTCCATTATGCCGAATCCAAATAAACTCTGGGAAAAATTCAATACATAAATTCATGATTTCAGTGATTCCCCTTGCTGTAGCTTCATATAACGTGCCTTCCTTTTCGAAAATATCGATGATCTCAGTGGTTTTCTCATGAGAGATCGCACGGAAAACTTGCAGTGCCAACCTAATTGCTGCCACGTGTCTCAGCTTCATCTCGTGAATCCTCTTGATTATAGGAACTACAAAATGTTAACTAAAAAATGAAAACGAATAATAAAGCGGCGGCTATTGGATTTATAAAAATGAAAAATAAAAACAGTAGTCCAGCTTTGCATCCCAATTTTTGTTATCAGACACAACAGTTTACCATTTGTCGTATTTTCTCACAAAAGCCCCTACCACATTGGTTTGGGTTGGCGGGTGATTGGGAAAACGATCTCATTCTATTTAATTTTTTTGTTTACTCTTTTAAAAGAGCGATTTTGATATTTTTTCTCCATTTGTTTAGTCCTCAAATGAAAAGTGTGACGTTTAGTAATTGCTCATGCAAAGTTGTAAAGTCATTTTTGGAATTTTCCAAGAAAAGGTTTATATCATGTCTGGATGAAAAAAAAATTGGATGCGAAGAAAGTAGAAGTCATTAGAGGGCAATTGAAGAAAGTGATCTTCCTTGAAGTTCAAAAGAGGCTTTATAATGTTAATCATAACAAAGGGAATATAATTATGAGAGCTAACCTGATGGAATAGCTCTGAAAATAACCACGCCAAGGACATCTGTCCAGCTAGAGCAAATTATAGTAGTCTTTGCATGTATAAGATTATTTTAGATAATAATATTTAAATATGCATAGCAGCTAGTAATAAAAATATCGTATGATTCGTACAATCCATTCTATTGTTAGTCATGCTCAGCACAAAAGCAATTTTTTTTTCTTTCTCCATTCTATCTATCTCTAACAAAATCGAAACTTCCACATGAGGTCACATACTGTTGCGTGAAGTTCGAGTTTACTTGTTACACCTAAATGACAGTGAGTAGAGTTGACTCTATTAAAAAACTTCCGATTAAAAAACATATGCAACAACACTATACTTCTGTCTCCTTTTTTGTTCTTTGACAAAAATAGAAGAATTAGGGACAAGGCTAAAGAGCATTTCGGGTGCATCCAAAAGTTGGGTCAAGGTGATAAATGCAACTACGGGCAAAAGTTGAATAAGTTTTGCGAATGTAGTATTTTTTTTCAGTGGTGAGGGGCTGTTTGGGCTCATTTTTGCACACTTTGAATGGTCCACCTTCTCAATCTCGGGTAATTTAAGAGCGCATTCTCCCATATCGACCTAATGTATTTAGGATCTTAATTTTTGGGGTGCTTCCAACAAATCTGAAATACAAGATTATAAGAAGAGGAGAAAACTCCTTTAATATCTAACCAATTGCTTGTTGGTACAGAATATATAACTTGGGGGTGGAATTCTTGGACGCACAATTTTGTTGGGACCCACGAAACTCACTCCCATTGAAATATTCTTCTATTCCAAGCCCTCCTAAACATCGACCAAAAAAAAAAAAAAAAAAAAAAAAAAAGCCCTCCTGAACAAGTTATTTTGATTTTTCCCTCTTGCTCCTATTACTATTCTTTCATGCCTTTTTAAAGTTGCCAAATAAAAGTGTAAATTTACTATGTTAATACGATATAATGATAAACCCATGCCATCATCTATTGCAACCTTATTCTGGGGTCGATGGCGCTAGGGGCTTGCCCTTGGTCCCATGCCCAATACTTGAGAGAGATAATGAAGCGAACATGATTTCGCCAATCGAGATTGAGGGAGAATTGCTAGGTTTACGTAACTCTATTCCACATCTTCTGCTTAGATCAATTAGCCATAAGCAAGAAATTCCTAGGTTAACATCAAATCTCGCCTTAATTTGCAGTTTTAAGTATTTTTTTTAGACTTCTTGCAATTAGAAGTTGGGGAGTACTTAAAATCTTTCAAAATATATAAATATTAACACAGAAAATTTATAAATAACTTCGTTTGAATTTGAATAATTTTTTGAAGGATTTTTATTAAATCAATTGATGGTATAAATAACTTGGATGGTACGTGGAAAAATTTAATTACAAAATTAACTTCAAACATGGATGTTACTCATTCAATGATGTGTAACGGTTCTTTTTTCACACAAGCAGTGAGCCTAATACAAATTCTTTTCCAAATTGTGCCAAAGAATTAATTGGGAGCTTTCTTCTACTTTTTTTTTTTTGATGACTCGGGAACCCCGTACAGCCGGTAGCCGGCGAGGTAAACCCTGGGTGATGCTAGCGGATGACCCACCACCCCGACGTCACACTTAAGATATCAAGCGCCTCCACTGGGTTTCGAACCTCTCGGGAAATGATCAACAGAACCCTTATCTAGCAGAGCCACCATGGCCAGTGGTAGCTTTTTTCTACTTAATACTTACAAAAGAAGTAAAAAGCAAACAGGCCAAAGAATTTTAGTTAGACGGAGAAAACATAGATAGAGACGGTATTTTGATAAAATGGAAGCATACCTATAATTTTGGTGGCATTCCAAAGTGACCTTGTAAGACATTGAAACGCTACAATCAATTTGCAAAGAAGACCTAGTCATTGGATATGAAATCATTGTAAGACCTCGTAATTTTTTTGTCACATTGTCCAATCAAATTCTACAATACTTATGCACTTGGTTAAATCACATGTGGTTCCCAAGGAATAGCTGATCCATAAAGTAGTTCGATTTCAGGCGATTATTCAAGTAAAACTAGGTCAAGAAATCAGAATTATATCCTAAAAAAAAAAAAATAATCATTTCTGGTTTCTTTTGCTAGCACAGAGGATCTAAGGAAAATGACTTAAGGTTCAAAATCATGAAAGTTCCTAAGATAATGCCCAACAACAAAAATGCATAGCTACCCGGATCGGAATTTTCATTTGTTGGTTCGGAGTTCAAGCGCACCGGAATACCTTCAGTTCAAAAGCAAAAGAGCAGGTGATGAGCCAGGTATGATCATCTTGAAGGGAATCAGAAATGAAGAGATGCGAGTGTAGAAAGTACAGACATTTGTATATCAATGCTTCCGTTACAGTCACCCTGGTTCCGCTGGGAAAGTGAGACTCATTCCTCGCCAACACATCCAGCATGCGAAAGTAATTAGCAGGCTCTCCCTCTCCCCCTCTCGAGGTAATTAAGTGAGGATACCGCCCCACTAGATAAAGGGCGATATCTGTCCAAATTCACCAGCAAAGTTGTTCGGGAAATTAAGATAAGTCAAAAATGAAGGAAAAAACAGATGGAATTGAGATAAGAGTAAGAGTAATTGTACCATGATAACCATTGCGGATGAGATCTATAATAATATCAATCGCAAAGGGATCGCTTGAGGGATGACTTGGCTCATCGTCTGTTGTACTTTTCGCCAGGAACCAAGCAATCTCCTTATGCATAGAGGCTTCCTTAGCAGATATTCCCAAAGGAACACGTCCTTCCTTATCTCGAAGTTGCGTCAACCTAGGATTACTTCTAACTAATGCCTTGACCATCCTTATCCTTCCACCTGGGACAGCATTGTGGAGGGCTGTGCGGCCATCACAATCAACCATTTCAAGCACTTCTGGATATGGAGACAAGAGCTCAACCAAGTTCTCCAAAAATTGGTCATGTGCACTCAAAGCAGCTATGTGAAGCAATGTTTCTGATCTGCTTGTTATTTTGGCTGTCTTTGAAGCAGCATCTTGTTCGAAAAATCTTGTAGCAAATTCCCAATCACCCTTCAATGCAGCTCGCAACAATGGTCGGTAATAGGGTCCATCCACTACGTTTTCTGAAATTTCTGCAATGGATGCAAACTTTTCAGATCATTCAGTTAACACTTTTATGCTTGCTGACATTGAGAAATGTCCCAGAAAAGAATAATTTCATGAAGATCCGCCCCAGATATTAATTTCACACTGAAAATAACTCCTTTGAGAGATAACGCACCTGAAGCACCTCCAGATTGGAAGCAGCTAATCCAACACTTGTTAAAACATTTTCAATATTTGTAGAAGAAAGAGTGAGCACTAGGTCCTTCGCATACTTTTTATTTTGCCCCTTTATTCTAGCTACCGTTAGCATTATGTTTGTTGGGTGATAAAGAAAATAAAAAGAACCATGAGAAAATACAAGTTCGAGCATATTTGAGACTCCATCAACCATGCCATATTCTTTCTCGGTTGGAATATGAACAATGTACCTACTGCTAGTTCTGCTTGATTCGCATTTCCCTGTTCTTCACTTGGTTGCATTGCCATTGGATTGCTCTCCTGGTCACAATATTTCAACAACAAAGTAAACGGAGAATGCAATGTACCTGCTGCTGGTTCTGCAGGGGCCTATTATACCATGTGATTCTCGTTGATGAAAAGTCCGTCAGCGATGGAAAAATATAACTTTTGTTACATGAAAATTAATTTAAGTTAAATATGGCATAAATTCATAAACTTTAGATTTTTTATAGTATTCAAAATTAAAAAATAGAGAAATTATCTGAGTTCTTTCAAGCTTGCCTCTCTTTCCTCCCTCTGTTTCCACTGCTGATCAAAGTCAACTGTGGTCGGCAACGATTCTCTCACAGTGGATGGGACTCACATAAAAATGAATAGCAACTATATATTTTAAACTAATTTTTTAATTAAATTTTTATTATTATTATATACGGGAACAGGGATTCGAACCGTAAACTCGGTCCGAACCGATGACCCCATCTGCCTACCGGGATATGACCTGCTTCAAATTAAAAACTAATTTTTTAAAATATTTTTTAATTCATTATTTTAATTCTTTTTTTCTTTTATTTTTATTTTTTCTCTTCTTCTCCCTTTTCTCTCCTTCACGAAGCACGCCTCCCCCTTGCGCTCTTCCTCACCTAAGCTCCTCACCCGAACCGACGCCACTTAGACAAGCCCTCGCCGGCGCTCAGGACACCGCCGAGCTACCACCCAGCGTCGTCCACTCCGAACGCCACTCGTCGGCCGACCTCCCCGCCGAGAGCCACACCACGGCCAAACACCGGACAAACTACGGCGACGATGGAAACGTGGCGAACGACTACATGGCCGACGCCCAAGGTCGGCCAACACCACTGGAACATTCCCATAGATCACGGCGTGCACGGACGACTCGATTTCGGCCAAAAACGGGAGGATGAAAACTAGATATCGCTTGAGCATTTCGTCGAACGGGTGAAGGGCGCTCGCGAATCATGAGGTTTCCGGCTCAACTTCAACCGGGATTCTCGTCGGAACTCTCGACAAACAGACAACGATACACAGAGTTGCTGGACAAAGGACGGTCGGGGCTAGAGCACGTGTGAGCTGGACGACCGCAAGCTCCGCCCCGGCACGCCCAAAAACAGGGCCAAAATAGGGTCGACGCTTACCGGAGCTTCGGCGCGGGAAAGGAGGCACGTCGGCGGGTAGTCGGCAGCGATTCAGGCGCGGTGACCGTCGGTCTCTCCCTCCGACTCTCTTCACTCGCTCTCACTCGCGGCTTTCTCGTCGGATCTCTCTCCCTCTCTCTCTGGATTTTTCAGCCGAAGAGCCCCGCCTCTCGGTCCAACCTCTCCTCCCTTTTAAACAGCGTCGCCAGCTGCAGGCCGGTCGTACCGCGCGACATTTCCCTGCTGCCCGTCCGTATCATCCGCTGTCCTTATCGTACTTTGCCGTTTGTTTATCCCCTGCTCCAATTTTTCTTGCACCATCCCCTTATTTCCAAACAACATACGATAATAAAATTTTTAATCAGTGCACTAACGTTGTCACAATTTCTTTAGATAAGCTAGTTTTTATAAAATGACACATTCAATTTTTATTTTTAGCATGTAGATATATTTAATAAACAGGTTATGCTCCTATTTTGAGATTATTTGTATAAAAAAAAGACTAACACTGACCGTGTATGTAATATGTATCCTCTTCAAGGATGCTGCCAAAGTTTCCACGCCCACGATGATATCACATTCTTGCGTCATCTCCAATTTTGTATGACGTCATTGCTTACATCCTCAAGAGGAGAGTCTAGGTGGCGTCCTGACATGGATTATGACGCTTGCTAGGTGTCTCAGCATGAAAGGATCGAAGAGATAGAGAGAAGACATCTGCAAGGAAGGGATAAGAGAGAGAACGAAAGCCTTTTCGCTAGCCCAACAATGGCACCCAAGTATCGTTTATGAACTTCGAGGGTTGTTTTTCGGTGAGAGAGAGTGGCTAATTGCATTATGTGAATTTGAGCCATTCAAAATTGAGATACTGTGTATGTGGTCGTGGCATGCCCTCAAGAAGATTTTTTGTTTTGTCAAAAAATATGCATTGAAAATTTTGGTTTACACCCTTTCCTTTGTTTAGCCCCGCCCCCCCAAACTTCAATTTTTACTTGGTATCAAAGGAAGGCTCAAATGCCTCATGGTCATGCTAATGATGAATTTTTTGGTCCATTCAAAGTGGGAACGCTACTATCACTTAACACTCTAAAGCTTGTAGCAATGTGAGGGTAGCACTTCAAAGAAGTTGATAAATTAATAGATTACTAAAATGTTGACATATATACTATAGTGAGGATTATCTACTTACGATTAGGGGTGGCAAATGGGTGGGTCGGGTTGGGTATGGGTCGGGTCGAAAATGAGTCGATCCATGTTTGACCCATTTAACCCGTTTTGACCCATATTCTTGTAGTGTAAATTTAATGACCCATATCCGACCCGACCCATACCTGACCCGACCCGTATTGCTAAAACCTACTTATTGTTAAAATATTCTTATGTAATATAATTTTTTAACAATTTTTATACAATACAAATTTAATGGAAAATTTTTATAATTCTTTTTAAAATATTTTTTTAAAAATCGAATTTTTAAAATATATTTTTAATTATTTTTAATTTTTTTAAATATAATTTTATAATTTTTATTTTTTGAAATATCATTTTTATTTTTTAATAATTATTTTTTATTTTTCTCTTTTCTCTTTTTTTTTTCTTCTTCTTTGGCCGGCCGCCGGCCATGACGACGGCTCGGCAATCGGCCACAGGTGAGATCGAGCTCGTTGGCGTCGGGCGAGGCTCGATCTCGCCGATACGGCGAGGCTAAGGCCCCACCCAACGCTGGCGAGCTTGAGCTTCGCCAGATCCGGCGAGTCTCGAGCCTCACCGATCGTCGGCGAGGTTGAGCCACGTCGGATCGGCGAGACTCTAGCTCGCCGGCGTCCGACGAGACTCGATCTCACTAGCCGGTGAGCTCGAGTCTCACCGCATCCGGGCGTGGCTCGGCCTCGCCGACACGAACGAGCTCGAGCCTCGCCGGTCGTCGCAACCTTCGAGGAGAGAGGCGGAGGTGAGACTCAAAGGCGGGCGGCGGAGGCGAGTTGCGGCGACAAGTGGCGAAGGTGAGCGGCGGAGGCAGCTCGGAGGCAAGCAACGGAGGACGAAGGTCGAAGACTCGAAGGGCTGTTTTTTAGGTTTTAAAAATGGGTCGAAAATGGGTCAAAACGACCCATTTTCGACCCATATAAAACTGAACTTAAAATGGGTCCAATGTGGGTTATGGCCCATTACAACTTCATAACTCACATTCGACCCATTTGTGAAAAATATGTGTGCAAATTTTGCCACCTCTACTTACGATGCTTGCAAAATTTTTCTAAAGATTTGATAATCCAACAACTTATTTAGGAGTTAGTAAATTCTTAAAAGTGTTGGTAGGTTATTATTGTTGTAAAAGAAAGTTGGAGAATTTGAAAATGAGCTCTCCTATTTGAGACGTGGAAGCATCTTCCTTCACGATAATTCCGGATCTCAAACTATAAAACTCGGTGCAACCAACTCTAACGACTATCCTCTTGGGATAAAACAAACATTGCTCTTTACTATGCATTGAATAATAGAGGGAACATGAACAGCAAATTTGTATCTTAAACACAACAAAGGAATGAAAAATAAGAAGACCAGTAAAGATGTTCTTGCTTTTGTATGTTTTTTAAAATTATGTTTTGAGTAACAATAAATGAAAGAGAAAGCCGTTTTTCTATCATCAATTCTTGCATTAAATTGAAAACTGTTACAAATCAGAACAAGTATAGCAAGAGCGCCATAACTTTTCGTATAACGATCACTTAGCATAACTTTTTTTTTTCCTTCCTTAAGTGCCATGTCGGAGTAAAATCAATCATTTGAGTGCTATTTCCGGCAAATCGTCTTACATATATTTTTTGCATTTTTAAAAATTTGAATTTTTCTAAATTTTTGAATTTTATATTTTATATTTTATATTTTTATTTTCTTTATTTTTTTTTTTTTTTCGTGCGTCGATTACAAAGGCCTCACCCTTGGCCAGTGGGGCCATGAAGGCCCTAGGTGAGGCCATTGATAGCTGTAGGCGAGGGCCTTCACAGTGAGGCCACCTCTCTTGCGGAACACACCCTTGTTATAGAGAGAAAGGTGCTTTGGCCATTAACAAATAAAGATAGAAGGAAATAACATATGTATAGTCTCCAAAGCTGATCTTAACAGTTATCTAATGGACATACCTAAAAATTATATTTATGAAATCAGTCATTTCTTTTACTAACTTACAAAAATTTTCTTTAAATCGTGAGTGAGAAAATAGGATTTCGCTTACAATCATAACACACACAATAAATCTGTAGCCTGATTAATTTCATTTTATAGCGCAAGAGTCATCACGCACCAAGTTATAAATGACAACAATTTCTCCACTATCTTATAGTGTCAACTGGTTCCACCATATTGGTAGGAGAGATCGGCAACAATTTCGGTTAAGATCTTCTATGGTGAAATTTTGCTTTATTCTTGCTTCGAGATATTGTATAAAAATGACAACATCGTAGAGGCATCGATATTCCTCATTTCACTATAATTAGTTAAATGCAACCTACATGCAATTAAATCCTAAGGATATGCGACTCCCTAACACCGTGCAACATGCAAAGCAGGATAGCAGATTGTAAATGCAATTTATATGAATCACTAATCTAACTGTTTCTGGTACTTTTCTTTGTTGACTTAATGTAATAAAGCCGAAAATCAATCCTAATCTACATGTGACCGAACATGCATTAGATTACTTCACTATCAATAATTTGATGGTGCGATGTTAATTCCTACATGCAAAAATGATTATGTAATGTGACATGAACATTTGCTTGAAAATTGTTTGATCACCCACTTTGGTGGGATATCACGAAAGAAGTGATGATGTCTCTTTGGGTGCATCTCTCCGCAAATTGTTACACCTGGAACAACAAAATCTCTTTTGTACGCATTAATGTAAAATGAATCTTTTAAAGCCGTCAATATATTTTTTACATTGAAAGTGCAATAATCAAGTCAAAACGTATAGTAGTTCTTATTATCATGGCCCTCAAAATTTTGGCCACATTTCGGCATGTCCTTTTCATTAGTAATGCGATCCATAAAATTCTTTATCTTTGTTAGTGACACGTCGCAATACGACTATGAACATTATTAGAAGCAAAATAGGAAAGAAAAAAGTGGACAATTGGAATGAAAAGTATCGGTATCATATGCAATCAGAACTTGGACGCTACTGTGAGATTATGTTGATTTTCTAATTTTTTTTTTTTTTATGACCGAGAAATCCACCACTTCCTGCCAGTGCTCGACCGGAACACAACGGACGGGTGCCTATAACTCGGGGGAAACTAGCACAAGACCCCAACACTATGGCCCCCCACTTACAATGTGTTTAGCAACGTCTGGATTCGAACTCTCGACCTCGGCGATGAGGAGGGACTCTAATACCAACGCAACTACCCACCTTTGTTAGGTGAATTTTCTACATTTTTTCTTGCATTTTCAACCAAAAAGAGATGTTTGATTTAGACATACTCCTGCTAACAGGGAATATATTTTTGGGTGATTCGAAGTTGAAACACATTTTCCATTTTGATTGTGGACAAAAGACATCACTTATTGAAGTTATTTTGAAGGATGATTTCATTTCATTTCTTTTTGGTTCATCCATGAACGTGAATTTAGTATCTACAAAAATAATAAAGAAAGTACCAAGGAATATGGCCCGGTCTATTTAAGACCATGTCATGGCAAGTTTTTCTGTTGAACTTTTGTTTTCTAACTTTAGCGGGTAAAAATCACTCGAAAGACAAAGGTGATATTCATTTATGTCTTAACGTCCTTTTCTGGTCATTTGGAAGGCCATTTCCTTTTCCCGTTGCTTTATTTTTGCTTTTCTAAACTTTGTTTACTTTAGACAAATCAGCACGTTTTTACATGGGAATCCGCTGGGAGGGGAAGTTGGAAGTCTATGTGAATCCAGCAACAGACCTTTCAGAGAAGACTTTTGCTGAATCCCTATTCCCACCACCAATAAACTCTCTCCTATGCTAAAAGTGCAAAATCGAGTGGGATCAAATCCTCAGTGTCGCGACCCAATTTTTCGGGTTCACCACCTAAAACTAGGTTAATGGATTACTAAGTCTTTAAACTTAGCTCGGGCTCTCCTAAGCCCATACCAATTCGCGACTTAGGTTTGAATTCTTAACATGCAATTGATTTTTTAATCGGGAGTCGCCACTAATCTATTTTTTTGGTGGTTCAATTAGAAACCCAAGTGAAAGTGATGGGAGTTTCACTTTACTCCTACGAACCGTAGACTATGGGTACGGGGACTTGGTTACACTAGAATTTTCTAATGCCCTTTCGGTACCATTTCTTTTATTTTCAAAAGTGTTTTTTTTTTTTTTTTTTTTTTTTGCAGGCAGCTTGAATTTATTTTAACCTAAGTTACTATCATGCAATAAGTGACCATACGAATGCTTAAACATTCAATCAATAAATTGCATCATACAAAGCAAACAATTTTTTTGGGTTTTCTTAGATTTTTATAAAATGCATTTCTAACTACATGACCTAAACTATATGACATGAAGAAATGCAATCTAAATGACCTAATTCTAATGACATATGATGCAATGACATGACGTACAAAATTATTTCAACTAAAATGACATTCAACATGCAATTTAATATGCGAGCTATATGTCACGCGACATTTATTAAATGACCTAATCTAAAGACCGGCAATTTCTATTTTCTTAACAAAACATGCAATTTATCTAAGAGAAATTATCTACCTATAATTGATAAACATGCAATCCTAACATGCAATGACGTGCAAAGAATGCCCTAATTCAATATGATATATGCATGATGATTTTTTTTGTTTTTATATTTTTTGAACTGAAATCCCTATCCTAGATATGCAAGATAACAAGAAATATTCTAAAACAAACTGAATCTTAATTTAAATATTTTTTTGGATTTTTTTAGTGGTTTTTCAAAACAAGCGATTATACACTAAACCTTAAATCTAAACAAACAAGATATTCAACAAATAAAGGATTAAAATAAACGAAAAAATAACCTGTTATCTCACAGGTCAAATTAACGATTACTTTTAACCCATAACATCACGACAAGAAATCAAAATAATTAAAAATCTGATCCGAAATCTTACGGATCAAATTAACAATTATATTGATTCAACAATTAAGATATTATCAACAAACCCCCAAGAATTAATATAATTAAAAAAATGACCTGACATCTCACGAGTCAAATTAATAATTACAATAATCTTAGGGATAACTCCTGCCAATAATGCCTACAATATCCATAACCTAAAAGTCACCTCACAATATTCAAACTTAAACAATAATAGCAAAACTAACTAAAAATAAAGTAAAATAACATAAAATAAGAAAAAGAAAAATAAAAGAAAATTGAGCAACCTAAGGAAAATGGGGGCCGCAAATTTGTCGGCACCGAGCAAAGGGTTGCCGTCGGTCGAACTCCGGCGAAAGGTAGCAACAGATGGAGCCGCTAGGGGGCGGATCGGGTGGCACTCCGGCACGGTGGCGAGCGAGCGGAGGTCGCGGGTCACGGTGGGGCTGCAACAAAGGACTCGGGGCCGGCGGATCGGTGTGACAGAGGCGGAAGCGGGCGTCGGCGTCGGGGACGGGGCGCGGGCGCGGGTCGATTGGAACGGGAGCAACGGCGTGCGGATCCGAACTTCAATCGACGGCGAGAGCAAAGGGTCCGGATCTGGCGGAAGGCGGAGCAGCAGACCGGCGATGTAAACTTCGGTGGCGTCGACAGCAGAAATGCGATTGATCGGAAGGTGGAGGCGCGGCGGCCAGCTCAGATTTGCAATTGTCGAGGCTCGAGCGGAGGGCTGCGGGCGGCTGATTTAGGGCTCTGGTGGCGTCGGGTCGCGATTGGGTGCAGAGTTGGCGGAGGCTCGACCAAAGGTGGTGGGCTCACGAGTGAGGCAGAGCACGACGGTACTGGGTTAAGCTATTGCGGGGAGCGTCGGCGAAGGAGATCGGAGGCGCGAGCGTCGCGGAGTCCAGTACTCGGGTGGTCAGCGGCGTAGCAACAGCGGAGGCACAGCAGGCCAGCTTGGAATCGGCTGGGTCACGAGTTGCAGAGACTCAAACAGAAGGCGGGGAAGCAACAACGGCGGATCTGGGATCGGCGAGCGGGGCTTAGAGGGCTTCAGGTGCGTGCAGGCGATTGAACGGAGATAGCGTCGCTGCTGGGCTTCAAGGACGGCGACTAGCGGGACGGAACGACTGGCGAAACAGCGGCGGTGGCGCGAGCGCTGGTGCTGGTCGGCGAGGGGCTCACCGAAGAAGACAAACAGTGTTTATTTTTTACTTTTTCCTCTCTCCTCTACTTTCTCTCTCTCTGTTCGCACGTCCTCTCACCGGTCTGCTCTCTCCCTCACTGCAAACCGGTTACTTCTCCTTTCTCTCTCTCTTTTTTCTTTGACTTTTCTTCCTCGTTTTTTCGAAAACCGAGAGAGAGCCCCCCTTTTAGGTCCTCGTACACTGTTGCTTTATAGGGAGTAAGAGATAAACTTTTCGATTTCCCCTTCAAATCTACATCCGCGATACCTTTTCACCAACTGATCACTATTGATAAGAATTCACGATTACGATAAATATTTTCTCGAAATCCAAATCTCACAAAAATAAATCGCAATATCGCAATATTTTTTCACACATGTGCCCTATCCAAAAGATTCATATCTCGGAAAAATCTCAAAATTTTTATTTTTCACGAGATAATTAAAAAACATGGGCTTAGGCCAACCAGGTTGTTTTGTGGGCTTAGTCCAACTAATTTGAACCCATCTGCCACCGGTCCAACAAATAATGCAAATTAAAAACAAATGCACCTAAATCTATATGCTATGCAATTGATATTTTTTCAGGGATAAAATTAACACCTAATTTTTTAATCTTATAAATGACTATATGGGTTGCCAAAATTTAGGTGTTAACAGCTGCTCCTTTTTTAAGGTGAGCTCGTAGAGGTTGCCTTCAAAGACAAATTGAGACCTAAATTTTGACTATGCATATGCACTAAATGATTTTTTTTTTGTCGGGAAATGAATCCTTTTTTTTTTTTTTAAATGCAACTCATATGATGCATGTAAATGCTAATGCAAGAGCGTACCTACAATTACTTACCAGTCAGTGCGGTAGAGCATCTTGAGGTACATGATAAAGTCCCTGTTTACTCTACAAGTACCCAACTCTCACTCAGGTTCCTTGAAAAGTGTAACAGGTAATAGATTGAGATATTTAGATCCAGACTGAGATGTCAAGATTTTTTGCTCAAAATACCTAGATCCAAACTAAGGTATAATGAGAAAAGTCGAAAAACATTCACATTCAGAGTGAAACATTCAACGAATAG
The DNA here is from genome assembly GCA_014182575.1 of Eucalyptus decipiens. Lineage (NCBI taxonomy): Eukaryota > Viridiplantae > Streptophyta > Magnoliopsida > Myrtales > Myrtaceae > Eucalyptus > Eucalyptus decipiens. The sequence continues at coordinate 52,107,614 of CM024611.1, read as the reverse complement.
AATTGAGACATCCAGATCCAGACTGAGATGTCAAAATTTTGGAATGCAATTTGTATGCAAATGGTAAAAGAACCTACCTGGAATACCTTACCTTCAAGGAGGGTAGAGTGATTCAAGATAGTCGGTGTTACATGTTCAGGACCCGTACCTTTCTACGGTCGCCTAGTAGAGCAGCAAGGTTTTGTAAGGAAACTACTTTCCTAGGACCCGTACCTTTCTACGGTCGCCTTGACAAAAAAATTGATTTTCCAGGACCCATACCTTTCTACGATCGCCTAAATGGGGAAATTGCTTTTCCAGGACCCGTACCTTTCTACGGTCGCCTCAACGGGGATTCACTTTCCAAGACCCGTACCTATCTACGGTTGCCTAAATAAGGAATCATTTTCCAGGACCCGTATCTTTCTACAGTCGCCTGAACTGAGGTAATTGCTTTTCCAAGACCAGTACCTTTCTACGGTCGCCTGTTAGAGCAATAAGGTTGTCTAGGACCCGTACCTTTCTACGGTCGCCTAAACTGAGGTTTTGCTTGGCTAGGACCCGAACCTTTCTTCGGTCGCCTAACGTTGCAGCAGAAATCAACTGATCAGGACCCGAACCGTTTTTCGGTCGCCTTAATCAGATTGAATCTGGAGGAAAATCTTTGGGGGACAACTCAGTCGAGTGTCGATTAAAAGGGACTCTGGGCTATGAAAGCACGCCAGGTTAATATAAATGGACATCGGGCTACAAAAGCACGTCGAATCGATAAAAAGGGACTCTGGGCTACGAAAGCACGCCAGGTCAATATAAAGGGACATTGTGCTACAAAAGCACGCCGAGTCGATAAAGAGGGACTCTGGGCTACGAAAGCACGCCAGGTCAATATAAAGGGACATTGGGCTACAAAAGCACGCCGAGTCGATAAAGAGGGACTCTGGGCTACGAAAGCACGCTAGGTCAATATAAAGGGACATCGAGCTACAAAAGCACGCCGAGTCGATAAAGAGGGACTCTGGGCTACGAAAGCACGCCAGGTCAATATAAAGGGACTCTGGGCTACAAAAGCACGCCAGGTCAATATAAGGACAACGGGCTACGAAAGTACGCCGGGTCAATAAAGAGGACACCGGGCTACGAAAGCACGCCAGGTCAATAAAGAGGACACCGGGCTACGAAAGCACGCCGGGTCAATAAAGAGGGACTGCTTGACCAAGTCAAGTGTCGATGCACTTGAGACAGAATGCCTGCACAATGACAAGTATTTTAGAGTATGGTAGAGATATACTTACCTGGTGATATCTCTAATTCTTCGGGATATATCTTTTGGATTTTAGATATTCTGTGGAAGTCTTTCACCTCATGGTGGAGGTTTCTCATCTTCTAATATCATGAAACATTTTGAAAGGAACTTGAATTACCTGTCAGACATGAATTAGAGCAAAAACTGATATGCATTCATCAAAGAGATAGACAATCTAAGCCACTCTAGAATGCACATTTCAAAATTCAGTGAGGCTTTCATCAACTTAATTAGGGTTTATGCATAATGACCTTTACATCACCCAAATTTCCCACTAGAGAGAATTATCATTTAAGACAATCTTCACTCATGACATGGATTTCTTAAGAATACCAAATGAGGGACCTTTAGTTAGAAAGGACTTTCACTCACTCTCATTTAGAGGCTATTTTATGCGAATCACTCAATTTCATCATATCGACATGGGTTCGAGTATTCTCGCAAGCGATACGATCTTACCAATCTGAGAGGTCTTTAATAGGGACCATAATGAGGGCTTGGTCAACGGCTTAACAAATGGACTCTTTGAGTCAAAGCTATTGAATGAACTGTCTTGTAATCATCTCCGGGTTTACAAGTCAAGAACCCTGCAAAATGAAAAAGAAATAATATTGCTCGCACTTCTTCGAGCAATGCTTAAAAACATATGAACTCCTACGTTAATTCGAATGCCCTAATCTGAAAAGACTTTGTAAGGGATGTAACGTAAGTTGGGTTCATGAGTTGAGAAATGAAAAGATCATTAGGCTCAAAATGTGTGTAAAAGGTGTGAGTTGATGATCATCTTGGTATTGCCATCAGTTTTCTTTTTCACCATCAGGGATTGTCTTCATGAAGTCCCCCATTGATTGTAGAAACTCAGCATTTGAGTTCTTTGACTATTGCTCCATTGGGATTCAATTCTTGTAATTGACAGTCACCTATCTTGACTTTCTTTTTTTATCTATGAGCATTGACTTTACTTTTACCAGGCACACCACTTTTTATGCCCATAGCTCTCATGCATTTTTTTTTTCACTTCTTTTCATGGGCATTGGCTTTGCTTTTACTAGGCACACTGCTTTTTCATGCCCCTTAATTCTATTTTGAATTCAATTCTTGCACTCCTTTTTTGGACAAAGTCTCCATTTTTATCAGCATTGTAGATCATGCTACTTGAGTGGTTTGATTTTTTTTCTTTGCCCCAGTGTGGGGGATGATCACCAACTGGGTTTAATGTGAAATGAATTCATAGGCTCAAGGGGGCTATTCAATGGATAAAGTGTATAGGATAGAGAAAGAAATGCTCTTCGTCATCCTAAGGCACTTAAATTAACACATTAATTCAATGTAATAGCAATGACTTGAAGATTGATGCAAGTGAGAGCAAGAAAATTTCAATTCATTTTCCTCACCTCATGATGCCATTTTACCTCCCAGTTGCCCCAATGTGGGGTGATTCTTGACAGGGGTGATTTGAAAAGAATATCCATAAGTGTATGGGCTCAAAAGGGTTAAGTAATTGATCACCTGTAGTGTTTGGGAAAGAGAAGTGAATTACCTCTCATCACTTCGGTTGCCGTACCTTTTGCGAGAGAACTCTTTACCTTATGGATATGAACCTTCCTACACTCATCTCACAAGTGTATGAATATCGGATTGTGTATTGGATAGGGTTTGCCTTTCATCATCCCGACTCGCCTCATTTAGTATGCTCAATCAATTCCACATCATTCATTAAATTAGTCCATCTTGATGTTCTTTAGTGGAATTGGTGGATAAAACATGTAAGAGTCATCATGCAAAACCCTTTAAAAAAAAAAAAAAAAACTCAACAGCTTTAAGCATGTCAACTTCAAACAGTTTTCTATACTGCAAAATGATTTTAAGCATTCATTCAAGGATTCCTCTACAATGGGAATTGCCTTAGCAGTTGATGTCTTTGGATTGTCCCTATCATTCAAGATTGAAAATCCACTTTTGCCCCTGCACAGGAGAACGTGCATTAGTATGATACTATGCAACATCAAAATAAATTCAAATTGCACATCCATTTTGGCTCGGGTTGAGACTTTATCCCAGTCGGGTCACTACCAAAGCCTGTCATCCCCCTAATTTGTCAACTCTTCCACCAGGGAATGATGGTCCTCTTTTACTTGCCCCAAATCTGTTTTTTTTTTTTCATTGCAAGTGCGCTCTAAGCCCGTTGATCACGAGTCAAGTTTATGATTGTTGAAACTTGATACGCTATTTTCAAATATCCCTTGTCATAACAAGGTATAGAATTATGCACTGAGACAAGAAGTAAATGAGTCAGACAAACAAACAAGTTTAATCTGCTACAAGCTTTGTAAAAATTTGTTCCTTTTTTTTTAGCAGTGAAACGCTTTTGTTTTCAAAAATTTTTTTGGGAGGAAGCATGAGAAAGTCCAGCCCTCAGGATTTCTCCGTGGATGCTATTTTTCTTTTTCATGGTTGGATATCGTCATTGGACTGGTTTGGTATACTCCATCATGTCCTCAAAATTTGAAATAAAATTGTAATTTCATTGAATAGAATCAAATGAATTACATTATTGGAATGGAAAATGCAAACAAGCCAAACGCTAAAAGCGAAAGCGATAATTGAAATTTCAAAAAGCAGGGAATCCTAAACAAAACTTGAAATCCTAGGAGATAAGAACTTCTTCACTCAGCGACAGCGTTTGCGCCTTCATCATGGTTGGGTAGAGGATTTTTTTGATTACTGCTGAAAGAGAATGCCTTTGTATCCAAGAGATCTTGGACCTTATGCTTCAAAACATAGCAATCATCAGTGGAGTGACTAACCTCTCCCGTGTGATATTCACACTTTTCAGAGGGATTATATGCAGGATAATGCTCAGGATTTGGTCGCTTTGGCTCCGAAGAAAGTAATCCCTTCTTTTGGAGGACAGGCAAAACTTTGGATAGGGGCCCAGGAAGAGGTGTGAACTGTCTTCTGACATTACGTCGTCGATTAGGGAGCTGATGTTCTCCACCTTGTTGCTCAATAGAAATCTTAATTACTGGAGTGTGACCATGATTCGGTTGAGAATATGTCATATTAATCTCAGCTTCAAGGTCCTTCTCCCTCTTGGTAGAAAACCTTTTGTTAGATGGCTCAGTAAACCACCATTCTCTTATCCCCATCTCGATCCGTTCTCCTACAGGAATAAGCTGATTGAAGCTCTCGACATACATACTGGCCATTCGGTTACGGAACTCGGATGGAAGGGTCTTCACGAACAACTTCATCAACTCCTTGTTGGTGGGATTAGGAGTAATTTGGGCCGCCAAGTTTCTCCATCTCACAGCATACTCTTTAAATGACTCGCTCCTTTTCTTTTCCATCCACTCCAAGTCTTCTCGGGAAGGTGCGATGTCCATGTTGAATTTGTACTGTTTGAGAAACGCGTCAGCCACTTCGTTTCAGGTGTCGAGGAGGTTCATATTCTTCATCACATACCAATTCAAAGCGGGCCCAGTCAAACTTGCATGAAATGATTGGATCATGAGAGGCTCATTCTTGACATACTGGGCCATGCGTATGTGGTACATCTGCAAATGAGCCTTTGGGCAAGAAGTACCGTCGTATTTCTTGAACTCCGGCATCTTAAACTTTTTCGGCATCTTGACTTTCTCGTAAACTGACAAGTCAAATGGAAGTGAACTCCGCGACTCTTGCAGTTGTTTCAGTTTCTCTTCAAGTTTGGTGAAGCGTTCATCCTGCTCTGCTTTAGGGACATTATCGGGCTTAGCCTTTTCAGTAGTGACGAACAGTGGGTCATCTTCCAATCCAGGCATGTCATTATCATCAATTCGAGTCTTGTTTGCATGCTTTGGGACTACAATCTCGGGGAGAGCGGGTGCAAGGGCCTGATTCACTTGGAGAGATTGCATTTGAGTTGTCATAAGTTGCATAGAGGTGAGCAACTGTTTGAGTTGGTCTTCCACAACAGACATACGATCACGCATTTCATTTTGGTCAGCCATTTTAGCCCTTGATCGTGTAATAATAGGCGATCGCGGTGGATCCGTTATGACCTAATTTCAAATGAATGAAAATATATAAGTATGAAGTGCAAATAAAGAATCAATCCATGACAATAATCTATCAACTTTTTTTCATCTTTTTTTTCATGAAAGGCTCTTACAAGGAGGGAATTTCCTAAAGAGAGCTATAAAAATAGACATCCTAGTAAGATCAAATTTCATAGACATGAATTGAAAGCAAATTCTCCAAAGTTTTTTTTTTTTTTATCTTTCCAAATGATTTATGGCAATCTCCTCATTTCATTCTTGAAAGGAATTAGATCAAATGACTATCCTAGATTGTCATGGACAGACCAAAAGCATGACAAAATAAATTGCATGGTATAAGGATAGAAAACTTACTTTACCAAGAAAAATCGATGGCAATCACATAGACATGCGCATGAGATGTGAGGCTCGATTTCTGTCTAAACAAGGTGGAGCTAAGAGGATGATCTGACCGTTGCAGTCTCGCATTAACGTGTCAGGTCCCCCTAACTCCGGCTCAATCGAATGGAATACCCAATAATCACGCAGTCTCGCGAATATGGACAAACACATTCGACACCATGAAAGAAATTTCGAGGAAGAGAAGGTCATCATCTACATAGCAGTCTCGCTTTGGAGGAAGTATCCTTATCAACACCATCCTAGAAATCCTATCGCAGCCCAGGTCCGACCGCAGGTTGTGTGTGCAAATAGTGTGGTGCTAAAGCAATAAAGCATGCACAACAGTTTAAATGCAAACAACACTTCTAATTAGGAAAAATAAATCATTAATCTCAACACCTCTCTGCAAGACAATGGTTAGCAAAGACTACTCCCCTTATACCTCCCATTTGCAAGAACATTTAACACCTTAGAAATGTTAGGGACGTACCTAGGATCCTTACTGCCAAACAAAAACATTTTTAAAAGAAAAATTGGCCTAAGTCCACTAAGTGTTTTAACACAAGTCCCCAGTGGAGTCGCCAAGCTGTCGCGACCCAATTTTTCAGGTTCACCACCTAAAACTAGGTTAATGGATTACTAAGTCTTTAAACTTAGCTCGGGCTCTCCCAAGCCCATATCAATTCGCGACTTTGGTTTGAATTCTTAACATGCAATTGATTTTTTAATCAGGAGTCGCCACTAATCTATTTTTTGGTGGGTCAATTAGAAACCCAAGTGAAAGTGATGGGAGTTTCACTTTACTCCTACGAACCAGAGACTATGGGTACGGGGACTTGGTTACACTAGAATTTTCTAATGCCCTTTCGGTACCATTTCTTTTATTTTCAAAAGTGTTTTTTTTTTTTTTTTCAGGCAGCTTGAATTTATTTTAACCTAAGTTACTATCATGCAATAAGTGACCATACGAATGCTTAAACATTCAATCAATAAATTGCATCATACAAAGCAAACAATTTTTTTGGGTTTTCTTAGATTTTTTATAAAATGCATTTCTAACTACATGACCTAAACTATATGACATGAAGAAATGCAATCTAAATGACCTAATTCTAATGACATGTGATGCAATGACATAACGTACAAAATTATTTCAACTAAAATGACATTCAACATGCAATTTAATATGCGAGCTATATGTCACGCGACATTTATTAAATGACCTAATCTAATGACCGGCAATTTCTATTTTCTTAACAAAACATGCAATTTATCTAAGAGAAATTATCTACCTATAATTGATAAACATGCAATCCTAACATGCAATGACGTGCAAAGAATGCCCTAATTCAATATGATATATGCATGATGATTTTTTTTTTTTTATATTTTTTGAACTGAAATCCCTATCCTAGATATGCAAGATAACAAGAAATATTCTAAAACAAACTGAATCTTAATTCAAATATTTTTTTGGATTTTTTTAGTGGTTTTTCAAAACAAGCAATTATCAACTAAACCTTAAATCTAAACAAACAAGATATTCAACAAATAAAGGATTAAAATAAACGAAAAAATAACATGTTATCTCACGGGTCAAATTAACGATTACTTTTAACCTAGAACATCACGACAAGAAATCAAAATAATTAAAAATCTGATCCGAAATCTTACGGATCAAATTAACAATTATATTGATTCAACAATTAAGATATTATCAACAAACCCCCAAGAATTAATATAATGAAAAAAATGACCTCGACATCTTACGAGTCAAATTAATAATTACAATAATCTTAGGGATAACTCCTGCCGATAATGCCTACAATATCCATAACCTAAAAGTCACCTCACAATATTCAAACTTAAACAATAATAGCAAAACTAACTAAAAATAAAGTAAAATAACATAAAATAAGAAAAATAAATCTAAAAGAAAATTGAGCAACCTAAGGAAAATGGGGGGCAGCAAATTCGTTGGCAGGGCAAAGGGTTGCCGTCGGTCGGAGCTCCGGCGAAAGGCAGCAACAGATGGAGCTGCTTGGCGTGGGGCAGATCGGGTGGCACTCCGGCACGGTGGCGAGCGAGCAGGAGGTCGCGGGTCACAGTGGGCTGCAACAGAGGACTCGGGGCCGGCAGATCGGTGACAGCAGAGGCAGAGCAGGGCGTCGGCGTCAGGGACAGGGGCGCGGCTGCGGGTCGATTGGAACGGGAGCAACGACGTGCGGATCCGGACTTCAATCGACGGCGAGAGCAAAGGGTCCGGATCTGGCGGAAGGCGGAGCAGCAGACCGGCGATGTAAACTTCGGTGGCGTCGACAGTAGAGATGTGATTGATCGGAAGGTGGAGCGCGGCGGCCAGCTCGGATCGCAAGTGTCGGGGCTCGAGCGGAGGGCTGCGGGCGGCTGATTTAGGGCTCCGGTGGCGTCGGGTCGCAATTGGGTGCAGAGCTGGCGGAGGCTCGACCAGAGGCGGTGGGCTCACGAGTGAGGCAGAGCACGACGGTACTGGGTTGAGCTATTGCGAGGAGCGTCGGCGAAGGAGATCGGAGGCGCGAGCGTCGCGGAGTCCGGTACTCGAGTGGTCAGCGGCGCAGCAACAGTGGAGGCACGGCAGGCTAACTCGGAATCGGCTAGGTCACGAGTTGCTGAGACTCAAACAGAAGGCGGGGAAGCAACGACGGCGGATCTCGGACCGGCGAGCGGGGCTCGGATGGCTTCAGGTGCGTGCAGGCGATTGAACGGAGACAGCGTCGCTGCTGGGCTTGAAGGACGGCGACTAGCGGGACGGAACGACTAGCGAAACAGCGGCGGTGGCGCGAGCGTTGGTGCTGGTCGGTGAGGGGCTCACCAAAGAAGACAAACAGTGTTTTTTTTTTTACTTTTTCCTCTCTCCTCTGCTTTCTCTCTCTCTGTTCGCACGTCCTCATACCGGTCTGCTCTCTCCCTCACTGCAAACTGGTTACTTCTCCTTTCTCTCTCTCTTTTTTCTTTGACTTTTCTTCCTCGTTTTTTTGAAAACCGAGAGAGAGCCCCCCCTTTAGGTCCTCGTACACTGTTGCTTTTATAAGGAGTAGGAGATAAAGTTTTCGATTTCCCCTTCAAATCTACATCCGTGATACCTTTTTCACCAACTAATCACTATTGATAAGAATTCACGATTACGATAAATATTTTCTCGAAATCCAAATCTCGCAAAAATAAATCGCAATATCGCAATATTTTTTCACACATGTGCCCTATCCAAAAGATTCATATCTCGGAAAAATCTCAAAATTTTTATTTTTCACGAGATAATTAAAAAACATGGGCTTAGGCCAACCGGCTTGTTTCGTGGGCTTAGTCCAACTAATTTGAACCCATTTGCCACCGGTCCAACAAATAATGCAAATTAAAAACAAATGCACCTAAATCTATATGCTATGCAATTGATATTTTTTCAGGGATAAAATTAACACCTAATTTTTTAATCTGATAAATGACTATATGGGTTGCCAAAATTTAGGCGTCAACACTCAGCCTCACAAGCAATTTTGCAGGTCTTTTCACAAGGCCTTTATGTGGGTCTTTGATAAGTTGGCTGGGCAATTGGAGACATTTTGATTTTCCCTTAAAATTGAAGTTAGACTAGACTGTGGTGAAAGTAAAAACAAGGTTCCCAAATATAACGATGAAGAATTCGAGGTCATAATGCGGGCGACTCCATAATTGGTAATCCAAATCTTTGGTTATTGTCAATTAATTGTGTGCTTGGGTTTACAGGGATGGGGACCGACGCCCCTTAGGGCCTCTTGGTTTTTCAGTCTGACTTTATCAAATATATATCATAATTATGAAATCATAATATAAAAGTTTTATATTCCACTCTTAGAGCTAGGTTGTGACATCTCTAAATTAACTTACTGAACTACTGTTTACTTTGACCTGTCTCATATCGAGTCTCATGGTTTTGTCCTTTGGCGTAAAAGTCGCCACCTTTCAGGATGTCACCCGTTCTAGGAGTGCTCTTATCTTAGTATGCTTAATTTTGGAGTTCCAAAGCTAAACATTACCGCTACGCAAAAGGCATTTTTGTGACTTGATTATAATTTTCACATATATATTCCAAAATCACTCATCCTATATTCATTGCATGTTTTAGTTCATTCCTACCCCATTCACCATCCTAAGAGCAGCTCCTTATCCAAGCCCTCTATCTCTGTTGTCCACTCCAGACCAAATCATTACATAGGTATTGGAGTTTACTTCATGTCACCTCCCCTAAGCTATGTTTCTACATTCTCCACCTAATCTTCCATCATTGTAGATTTTACGCCTGACATTTATTATCGCGTCAATAATGCACTCTTATTCCATCTTCTTTTGATGTTCATCTTTACACAAAAGTTAGGGTCCGAGTCATTTGATGTACGAGGCACGAGAAGTTCAAATTGTCATTGTAGCTACTATGATGGATCTTAGGATCGTCTCATCTGGCAAGTGACAATTCCCTAGATTGTTTAACAGAAGTTCGAATTGCCTTTAAAAGTATTTGCTTTTGAGACAGGTATGCGCTTATTTTCAGCATCATAGAAAGATTATTTGTTAACAAAATATTAATTAGCTATTTGCTTTAAAAACAACCATGGGTGTTAAAGTGACATTCTCCTCATCTTAAAAGGATCTTACCTTAGTTCTCTTTTAGCCGCTCTTATATACTTAGTTCTCTTTTAGCTGCTCTTATATACTAAAAAGCAAAAGCTTAAGCTAGGGGTAAGTACACTATAAGTTCTAAAAGTTGTGTACGACGCTCACTTTGGTGCCAAAAGTTTTCGTCGGATCACTTAAGTACCAAGTTGGAGGAAAAATGATTACTTTGGTGCTACTGCGGTGAGAGATTTTGGCCAAAATGATTACGTGACTTATATTTTAAAAAATTCGACATGGCTTTTAAACGATGTGTTTTCTTTCCTCCTTAAGAAAATGACGTTGCTTTGCCATCATATGTGGATGACCTCACAAAAACGACGCCGTACAACTCATATGGGATTGAAATTAGGGTTTTTTTTTGTCCGATCCTTGCCCAATGCCGACCTAGCTCACTTGGCCATCATCGCTCGGCCTCCGTCGTAGTTGCTCGACTAGGTGAGCAAGGAGAGGCTAAGGTTGTTTCTCGGGCAAGAAGCAATGAGAAAAATAGGAGGTGAGAGTGGAGGAGGAGGAGGAAAAGAGGGGTCGAAGGTGGAGAGAGAGAAGACAAGGAGGGCGAGGGAAACAAGGGGGTGTAGATGGAGATTATCCATAAATTCTTAAATATGACTTCGAATCAAAATTAAATATATTCTAATATGCCTTGAAGCCTCAACGACTTTGCAAAATTCAAAGAAATAAAGAATATGCTAGGAGTGGATTTGAGACGACACGGACTCAGTGAAATTTTATTGAACTAAAACAAATGACCTACATTCGTGGAGGTCATGTTTGCTCAACGACTAGAGTTGAATATAAATTGCTAATGGAGATGAGTAGAGTGCTGAGAAAAAGTAAAAAGCTTACAAAGCACGATTGGAAAACTTTTACAGACAAAGATTAGCACTGAAAATGGTAAACCTAATCTAATTCGAAATTAAAACTCAAACTTAGGCAAAATCTAAAATAAATCGATCCATTATGAATGATCTTCTCATCTTCATATTCTTCAAAGTCAAATCCAGTGTGTCGTTGTGATTTTTCCAATGTCTTGATAGTTGATGATTCCCCTCTTTTCCTGGACCCTTTTCGTGTCTTTCAATGGCCATTCTGTTATGAGTTTTGGTTATTCTCAGCATGAATCTATAACTGTTTTGACTTGCGCTCTACTCTAGGGTGATTTGTAACTACTTCTGATCTCTTATTGATGGATTATCTTTGATTCAATCTTCAATTTCGGTGCACAAATTGAGTCAAGCTATCATCGCCCATCTCATGCTGTCCATTGGAAACTCATGATCAATGAGCTAATCATTCATTCCGTCGATGGCCCTTCTGATTCAACTGTATTGCCATGGCCTTCATGATATGATCTTAGCAGACATTCCATTGATAAGGCTTTGTGGATTAAGAGTATTGTCATGACCTGGTTTTGACAATTAGTTTCTTTACTGTTTAGGTCCAAATGTTTTACCTGTGTAAATTTTAACATTTCGGTTGGACTTAGAATTATGATCTAAAGATTGCCAAATTTTTTTCATGTTGAGACATTTTGCAAGTGTCATAATACCGTTGAAAAGCTCTCGTCTCGTAGTTGGTTCAGTTTAGATATTTGGGTTTTGATTTTACCAATGTTTTCCTACAAAAGGTGGCTATGTTCGTTGGAGACGAAAGAGGGGTGTTGGGCGAGAGATGCCTTTTTGGATAGCTTACGGTAAACCTCAGTGCTCAAGAAGTTTCAGGGTGAGATGAGCTAATTCAAGGAAATTATACTCGCAAAGAACATTTCAGGATGGGTTCGTTATCTATCTTTGTATTTATATATAAAAGTGCATAAATTTTGCATGACGCTCACCGATGTGGCATATTTATGTGCAAGTTTTTATCTAGTAATTTGCTTTTGATAGTCAATGCAGCAAACCTCTCAGCTAGCAGATATCTAATCTTCGCAAGTATCTAATTCACCATCTCTGATTTATATGCATATTGTGATAATAAATTGCTATCTTTTTAGAAGAAATTATATATATATTTTATATTGTTGTTTATATCTATGTCCACTGTCCTTATGTACTTCGTCGTTTGTTTATCCCCTGCTCCAATTTTTCTTGCACCATCCCCTTATTTCCAAACAACGTACGATAATAAAATTTTTAATCAGTGCACTAACATTGTCACAATTTCTTTACATAAGCTGGTTTTTATAGAATGACACATATTCAATTTTTATTTTTAGCATGTAGATAAATTTCATAAACAGGTTATGCTCCTATTCTGAGATTATTTGTATAAAAAAAAAAAGACAAACACTGACCGTGTATCTAATATGTATCCTCTTCAAGGATGCTGCCAAAGTTTCTATGCCCACGATGATGTCACATTCTTGCATCATCTCCAGGTTTGTATGACGTCATTGCTGACATCTTCAAGAGTAAAGTCTGGATGGCGTCCTAACATGGATTATGACGCTTGCTAGGTGTCTTAGCATGAAAGGATCGAAGAGATAGAGACAAGACATCCGCAAGGAAGGGATAAGAGAGAGAACGAAAGCCTTTCGACTAGCCCAACAATGCACCCTAGTATCGTTTATGAACTTCAAGGGTTGTTTTTCGGTGAGAGAGTGGCTAATTGCATTATGTGAATGTGAGCCATTCAAAAATGAGGTATTGTGTATGTGGCCTTGGCATGCCCTCAAGATGATTTTTTGTTTTGTCAAAAATAAAACTGGATATGCATTGAAAATTTTGGTTTACACCCTTTCCTTTGTTTATACCCCGCTTCAATTTTTACCTGGTATCAAACTAATGATGAATTTTTTGGGGGAAAAGTACCAAAAAAGTCTTAAACATATTGCATTGGTACCAATTTAGTTCTAAACTTTTCAATTGGACCAATTCAGTCCTAAACCTTTTAATATTTGTATCAATTTAGTCCATCCGGCCAATTTTGGCCAGTAGGCGCTGACTAACAATATTTGTATGTTTTTTTTTTTTTTTTTAATTATGTTTTGAGTTACAATAAATGAAAAGAAAGCCATTTTCTATCATCAATTCTTGCATTAAATTTAAAAACTGTTACAAATCGAACAAGTGTAGCAATAGTGCCATAACTTTTGATCACTTGGCATAACTTTTTTTTTTTCACTTACTTAAGTGCCATGTCGGAGTAAAATCATTTGTTTGAGTGCCATCTCTTGCAAATTGTCTAACATATATTTTTTTGCATTTTTAAAAATTTGAATTTTTCTAAATTTTTGAATTTTTTAGTTTATATTTTTATTTTCCATTTTTCTTTATTTCCTTTTTGTGCGTCGATTGCAAAGGCCTCACCCTTGGCCAGCGGGGCCATGAAGGCCTTGGGTGAGGCCATTGATAGCTGTAGGCAAGGACCTTCACAGTGAGGCCACCTCTCTTGCGGAACACACCCTTATTATAGAGAGAAAGGTGCTTTGGCCATTAACAAATAAAGATATACGGAAATAACATATGTATAGTCTCCAGAGCTGATCTTAACAGTTATTTAATGGACATACCTAAAAATTATATATCTATGAAATCAGTCATTTCTTTTTCTTACTTACAGAAATTTTCTTTAAATCGTGAGTGAGAAAATAGGATTTCGCATACAATTATAACACACAATGAATATGTAGCCTGATTAATTTCATTTTATAGAGCAAGAGTCATCACGCACCAAGTTATAAATGACAACAATTTCTCCACTATCTTATAGTGTCAACTGGTTCCACCATATTGGTAGGAGAGATTGGCAACAATTTCGGTTAAGATCTTCTATGGTGAAATTTTGGTTTATTCTTGCTTCGAGATATTGTATAAAAATGACAACATCGTAGAGGCATCGATATTCCTCATTTCACTATAATTAGTTAAATGCAACCTACATGCAATTAAATCCTAAGGATATGCGACTCCTAACACCGTGCAACATGCAAAGCAGGATAGCAGATTGTAAATGCAATTTATATGAATCACTAATCTAACTGTTTCTGGTACTCTTCTTTGTTGACTTAATGTAATAAAGCCGAAAATCAATCCTAATCTACATGTGACCGAACATGCATTAGATTACTTCACTATCAATAATTTGATGGTGCGATGTTAATTCCTACATGCAAAAATGATTACGTAATGTAACATGAACATTTGCTTGAAAATTGTTTGGTCACCCACTTTGGTGGGATATCACGAAAGAAGTGATGATGTCTCTTTTGGGTGCATCTCTCCGCAAATTGTTACACCTGGAACAAACAAAATCTCTTTTGTACATTGAAAGTGCAATAATCAAGCCAAAACGTATAGTAGTTCTTATTATCATGACCCTTAAATTTTTGACCACATTTCGGCATGTCCTTTTCATCAGTAATGTGATCCATAAAATTCTTTATCTTTGTTAGTGACACGTAGCGACTATGAACATTATCAGAAGCAAAATAGAAAAGAAAAAAGTGGGCAATTCGAGTGAAAAGTATCGGTATCATATGCAATCAGAACTTGGACGCTACTGTGAGATTATGTCGATTTTCTACATTTTTTTTTTTTAATGACCGAGGAATCCTCCACTTCCCGTCAGTGCTCAACTGGCACACAACGGTCGGGCGTCTATAACTCGAGGGAGACTAGCACAGGACCCCAATACCATGGCCCCCCACTTACAACGTGTTTAGCAACACCTGGATTCGAACTCTTGACCTCAGCGATGAAGGAGGGACTCTAGTACCAATGCAGCTGCCTACGATTGGGTGGATTTTCTACATTTTTTTCTTGCATTTTCAACCAAAAAGAGATGTTTGATTTGGACATACTCCTGCCAACCGGGAATATATTTTTGGGTGATTCGAAGTTGAAACACATTTTCCATTTTGATTGTGGACAAAAGACATCACTTATTGAACTTATTTTGAAGGATGATTTCATTTCTTTTCCTTTTGGCTCATCCATGAACGTGAATTTAGTATCTACGAAAATAATAAAGAAAGTACCAAGGAATATGCTCCGGTCTATTTAAGACCATGTCATGGCAAGTTTTTCTGTTGAACTTTTGTTTTCTAATTTTAGAGGGTAAAAATCACTCGAAAGACAAAGGTGATATTCATTTCTGTCTTAACGTCCTTTTCTGGTCATTCGGAAGGCCATTTCCTTTTCCCGTTGCTTTATTTTTGCTTTTCTAAACTTTGTTTACTTTAGACAAAGCAGCACGTTTTTACATGGGAATCCACTGGGAGGGGAAGTTGGAAGTCTATGTGAACCCAGCAACAGACCTTTCAGAGAAGACTTTTGCTGAATCCCTATTCCCACTACCAATAAACTCTCTCCTATGCTAAAAGTGCAAAATCGAGTGGCATCAAATCCTCAGCCTCACAAGCAATTTTGCAGGTCTTTTCACAAGGCCTTTATGTGGGTCTTTGATAAGCTGGCTGGGCAATTGGAGACATTTTGATTTTCCCTTAAAATTGAAGTTAGACTAGACTGTGGTGTAAGTAAAAACAAGGCTCCCGGATATAACGATGAAGATTCCCAGGTCATAACGCGGGCGACTCAATATTTGGTAATCCAAATCTTTGGTTATTGTCAATTAATTGTGTGCTTGGGTTGACAGGGATGGGGACCGCCGCCCCTTAGGGCCTCTTGGTTTTTCAGTCTGACTTTTTATCAAATATATATCATAATTATGAAATCATCATATAAAAGTTTTATATTCCACTCTTAGAGCTAGGTTGTGACATCTTTGAATGAACTTACTGAACTACTGTCTACTTTGACCTGTCTCAAGCTTTTGTCCTTTGGCGTAAAAGTCACCACCTTTCAGGATGTCATCCATTCTAGGAGTGCTCTTATCTTAGTACGCTTAATTTTGGAGTTCCAAAGCTAAACATTACCGCTACGCAAAAGGCATTTTTGTGACTTGATTATAATTTTCACATATATATTCCAAAATCACTCATCCTATATTCATTGCATGTTTTAGTTCATTCCTATCCCATTCGCCATCCTAAGAGCAGCTCCTTATCCAAGCCCTCTATCTCCGTTGTCCACTCCATAATCATTACATAGGTGTTGGAGTTTACTTCATGCTGCCTCCCCTAAGTTATGTTTCTACATTCTCCACCTAATCTTCCATCATTGTAGATTTTACGCCTGACATTCATTATCGCGTCGATAATGCACTTTTAGTCCTCTTCTTTCGATGTTCATTTTTACACAAGAGTTAGGGTCCGAGTCATTTAATGTACGAGGCACAAGAAGTTCGAATTGTCATTGTAGCTACTATGATGGATCTTAGGATCGTTTCATATGGCAAGTGACAATTCCCCAGATTGTTTAACAGAAGTTCGAATTGCCTTTAAAAGTATTTGCTTTTGAGACAGGTATGCACTTATTTTCAGCATTGTAGAAAGATTATTTGTTAACAAAATATTAATTAGCTATTTGTGTTAAAAACAACCATGGGTGTTAAAGTGACATTCTCCTCATCTTAAAAGGATCTTACCTTAGTTCCCTTTTGGCCGCTAGTTCTCTTTTAGCCGCTCTTATATACTAAAAGCAAAAGCTTAAGCTAGGGGTAAGTACACTATAAGTGCCAAAAGTTGTGTACGGCGCTCACTTTGGTGCCAAAAGTTTCCGTCGGATCACTTAAGTGCCAAGTCAGAGGAAAAACGATTACTTTGGTGCCATCGACGAGAGATTCCGGCCAAAATAATTACGTGACTTTTATATTTAAAAAAAAAAAAAAATCGACATGGCTTTTAAACAATGTGTTTTCTGTCCTCCTTAAGAAAACGACGTCGTTTTGCTGTCATATGTGGACGGCCTCACAAAAATGATGCCACACAGCTCATATGGGATTGAAATTAGGGTTTTTTTGTTCGATCCTAGCCAAACGCCGACCTAGCTCGCTTGGCCCACATCACTCAGCCTCTGTCGTAGTTGCTCGACTAGGTGAGCAAGGAGAGGCTGAGGTTGTTTCTTGGGCAAGAAGCAACGGGAAGAATAGGAGGTGAGGGTGGAGGAGGAGGAGGAGGAGGAAGAAGGGGGGGTCGAAGGTGGAGAGAGAAGACGAGGAGGGCGAGGGAAACAAGGAGGATGCGGATGGAGATGTTGGATTGGGCTCTGCTTAAGGAGCGGCTGAAGTGGGTCCTTCTAAAGGGGGAAGGAGAAGGAGCAGGAGAAGAGGAGGAGGAGAAGAGCTTGGGGTTTGTCAACAATGTCGGACGAACTGGAGGCGAAGTTGTGCTGGTGCTGGTGCCAGTGCCGCTGTAGTTGCTGCTGCTAGTGCTGGTGTTGGTGTTCAAAAATTAATAAAAAAGTGTCACGTTGAATTTCCGGTCAATCATATCGAAGTTGGCACTAAAATGATCATTTTTCAAACTTTTGGCACCAATGCCATACATAACTTTTGGCACTGATAGTGTACTTACCCCGCTTAAGCTACTTAGGCCCTGTTTGGTGTTTGGAAAGCCCTTTGGGACTCTAAAGTCCCTTGGCCAAATGCAAAGGTGTTTGATTTTTTTTTTTGGGCGACTTTGGCGAGATGCAATTGCATCTCCAAGTGGCTCTAAGGGTCTTTAGCTTAATGTAGCTCCGAAGGTACTTTGGGAAATTGCATCTCCGAAATGCAAGTCCCGGTATTGTTCATCTTTTCCAAAACCACCGCACACCATCGGAAGAAGCTGACTAGAGGCCAACGATCGCCGGCCAAGGGGTCGCATGCGCCAGCAACCCCTGCCTGAGGGTCACCCGACCTAGGTGACCGTCGCCTGGGGTCGCATCGCTAGATCCAGCCATCCGGCCACCCGATCCGGCGGTGCGGTGGCCAGACTTCAAAAAAAAAAAGTACAAATGTTTTTTTTTTCAATTTAATAAAAGTCCTTTACAGATGTAAATTTTACCAAACGGTATTTTAGCCAAAGTTGTATCTCAATGCAAATTTTACCAAACGGTATTTTGGCCAAAGTTGTATCTCAATGCAAATTTTACCAAACGATATTTGCATTTCGGAAAACCCCATTCGCCCTAAGGTATTTGCATTTTGGCAAATGCATTCACTTATCCCAATTCCAACTTTAACCGAATTGAATATATAGAGTGCTTCTTTTCAAATATGATTTACAGTTCTCTTTCCTTCGTACCAAGTCAATCATCGGAAATATGTAATGAGCTTACAACTAAAAGGGAATGGATTGAGATGTATACAAAAGTATAAAGCAATGGAAATTAATTTTTATTTTCTAAAACAATCTTATAATTGCTACAACTTAAACCGACTAGTCGGTTTTATTGGTTAATTAAAAAAATTTGAACCGTTATTTAATACATGGAAATCTAATATTTATAAATAGCTATACAACCCATGGGAATTAGACTAGTAAATCATAACTTATTGTTGGATAATCTTGAGTTCCTCCCACTAAAAAAACTAAATTAAAAGATAAGGTTTTCTCTCATACTTATAACTTGACCACCAGCCCTTTCTGCAATTAATATTGGATAAACCCCAACAATTTACCCCTCATAGATTAATTCCGCAACTAACTCGATTCAAAATTTTTCACAAAATCTATCTATGGTGGGAGCAAAGGGCGAGACTAAACATGTGAGGGCTTAGAGTGAGTCTCCACTCGTTAGACGAAATTGTTTAACTTTAGTATTTTCTCTTAGAGAGAGTATGTGGGAGATATCGGGATTATTTGGGCATAGAGGCGTTTATAGTTCTTTCTCTTTCATTGTATTTTGAGAGGTAAATCTTTGCAGTTATTGTCCGCCCATGAATGTAGGCCATCGATTGAATCACATAAATTTCTTGTGTTGTCTTTTGGCTCTCCATTCTACTTTTTAGGCTTTTTGGTAGCACAAGGTTGAGACTCTGTTTGCTGATGGTCATGTTAGAAAGTTCGAATTGCTATTTCTCCCGGGTTAACATTCTTTTCCAGAAGAAAAATAATTTGATGGAATATGGCATAGCACGTGGTTGAGCCGCCATGGCTGGTGGATCCTCTTCACAATGGGCATGGTGAATGGTGAACCCTGGACATAAACAATAACACAAATTATTACATAGAGAATGGCTGCCGGCCAAATATTGTTCATCACAAGCCCACCAATATGGAAAAGTCCTTCCCATCATATACTAATACTCTCCGATGTCTTTGCAAAGCTCCCGTGTGGGATTCCCATAGGAAATTGCGAAAATTGCTAATCAAATGTATCTGTCTCATACTGACCAAAAAAAAAAAATGTATCTGTCTCATTCTCACCTAACTCTGATGTATTTCATTTCAATAATTTTGCTAATTAAATGTATCCTTCTTGTTCTCAACCTAACTCGATGTATTTCTTTTCAATAATTTTGCTTATTAAATGTATCCGTCTTGTTCTCAACCTAACTTTGATGTATTTCTTTTCAATGATTTTGCTAATTAAATGTATCCGTCACATTCTCAACCTAACTCTCATGTGTTTCATTTCAATATTTTATCTTCTACATATGGCATTTTATCATAAAATGAGTCATGAAATAGTCTTTTTAAACGTGTACCTGATGCAGATAATTTTTCCCGGTTTTGATATTTTAAGTAGTCATCTTTTGGTTAAGAATGGTATGAGGGAGCAGGTGCATGTTCACATCATTTTGTCAAGACGTGAATACTTATATTTTCTTCACATGCTCTAACTTTGGTTGCATTCATCATGTGCATTTACCTGCTAGATTTGAATTTTTTTTTTTTTTGGTAAAATTATTCACTTACTATTAATTCAACCACCTGAAAAAATTTTCTCTCTTTTATTTTATTTTTATTATTTTTAAAATTTTTTAAATGAAATGCTTAGAGGGACTAAACATTTGCACTCAGTTATTTTATAGATGATGTGAAAGGAAGATCCCTGTAACATCCAGATTTTTCAACCCTGTCTTCTACTGAATAAATCGGGCATTTCATTGACGTGCCTATAGGGTTATTCTCAGAGCCGATCACTCTCGAGATAACTAGACTATCTGGGGAAATTATTAAGGAATTTTAAGGCAATAGACTTGAGAACTCGATCAGGAATCGGCTTCTCGACAATCTCCATTTTTAGAGGTCATTACGGCACAGTTAAAAATCGATTTGAGATCAAAGATAAGTCTCGTTTCGACGAGAGATGTGTGGCTAATTGTGGGTGACACCACTAAATTAGAAAATTCTCGTCGGCTTACGCTAGACTGATTTTCTTATTGTTTTGGTATCCTGTGTCCGTAATTGAATCATCGAGATTTTCACGACAATCGAGAGTCGCCATTGAGTCGAGTGGGTTCAGTGTGGCTCGAAGAAAATCGACCATGGGTCATTTGTGCTTAAAAATATCTGAAAGTTACACAAAACCCTAGGTCACGCTAACAACGCATCAAGTGGAAATTAACCGCGAATTCAAGTCCGATTTCAGAAATTGAAATCTCTGTCATGTCACAATAAATTTTATGAGTATCGACTCAGTCTCAAAAAAATTTTCTGACACCCGACACTTTTTGGAAAAAAGTCGTCGTTGGATCGTTTCTGTGCAGAAAATGCCGAAGATGATTTTTGATCATAAAATTGAGATGTGTGGTGGGTTATTGGATGAGAAAAAAAAATAGCAATTGAGACATTGATGCATTGATTAAAATTATGGTGACTAATTGAGAATGAATCAAGAGAGGATTGAAGAGCAATTGAAGCCTTGGCTAAGAAATTCGTAATCCCCCTTAAGCCTAGCAAAATGAACCTATGAGAAGTTGTAAGTGATGTATGTGTGTGTGATTGTGGAGGATAATCGCCGCCAAGAGTGAAATCTAAAAGGATAGACATGGAAAATATCGCCCAGGGCCCCATCACTCATCTCTCTCTTATCCCCTCTTTCTTGCTGCCATCGAGGACTTCTCATCTTGCTCCATTTCACACGCCCGCAACTACGGAGAAGCCAGCGGAAGCAAGAACAACCAGCAACGCCAGGACGCCGCACGCCTCCACCGAGTTCCTTCACGCTGCCACTTGGCCGCGTCTGCGCTTAGGCTGGTCCACAATTGGCGTGGGAGACCGTCGAGCGAGCTTCTCTCCTCGCGTCTTCAGCTTTGGTCCCAAAGTCAGCGAAACAGCGCCGATCGAAGTAGCTCCGTGCCCGCATCTTCTTCTCTCCACGCGTCCACAGCCCGGTTCCTCTTGGTCAACATCTCCACCCACGAAAGCCCTCACTTGACCGAACAGTTGGTTTTGCTGCCACTTGGCAACGTCTTCTCTTGAGTCGGTCAACAACAGCCACACCGAAGCTCCTTGGTTGACTCCCTACTGCCAGCGAACTCGTGGATGCCAGCCAGCTGCCCGCGGGGTCTCCTCCAGCCGAATTGAAGACCCAGCGAACTACCTCCATCCGTGTCTCCCCTCCGTCTCCGCCACGTCCCGATCAACGGAAGCCGCTCCGTCCGCTGATTTGTTGACCAGCAACATCCACGTGGCCAGCTCCACCGAGAGATCTCTCCCTCCACACGTCCGAGACACCACAGAGACGCAAGCTGCTTCCGTTTCTTCCATCTTCACGCTCGAGCTTACCAAGTCCAACATTCGGCCCAACTCAGCTCGTGGAGTCCAGCTGCCGTAGATTTCAGCAACATTGGCCTTGCAGTCCAGAGGCCCATCGGAAGCTTTTGTTGCCTCTTGGTTGGCCCATCAGCCCAAGGAAACTTAGCCCATCATCAATTAGAATTGAAGCCTAGCAATTTGGCTTATTTCAGCCCAAAGAGAGAGCCCATTTTCAGTTTAATTCTGGCCCAGCAAGCAGCTCACAATTCAGTATTTTCAAGCCCAAGTGATTAAAGAAGACAGCCCAATCTTGAAGTCCAAAGTTTCTTCGGGCTTGCAAAGTTCTTGGCCCGGCCCAAGTTTGGCTGCCGTTGCGTCGTCTTCTCGGTGTCCTGGCCTTCGTTTAGTGCAAGTGAGTTTTACTCACTAATGCTTTCTTAGTTTGCTAATTATGCTTATAGGTTGGTTAGATTTAATTACGTGCATGTTAGGTGGTTATATTAGTTTAGAACAATTAAATTAGTGACTTAATGATGCATGTTAGGTGGTTAGACTTAGTCGGTAGCAAGTAGAGAGCTTCTAATATTTATTGAACGCATATCGGGATTTTTCCCAACCCGTTTCGGGCTCCAATCAGGCAATACGGGCCTAAATTGGATTTTTAATAGTTATTTATTTAATTTTCGAAATTAATTATTTAATTAATTATTTTTCCGGAAATTCAACCGGGATGCCAACGACCGAAATTTCGTGCTGATTGTCGTGGTGCAGCCTGTTTATTTATTTGAGTTCTACGTTGTGTGGAATTAAATTAATTGTGGAATTTGAGGATTTGTTCTAAATTGTTTGTAATTGAATATTTGATTGGTAGATGGCCGAGTATGGGTATATAGCGCCAGTTACGTTGATGGGCTATATAGTAGAGAGAATGGTGAGAGCTAACTTAGAATGTTATTGGTTGAGACCAATCAGGTATGATATTATTGGACATACGTGGTTCAGTGATTGGAAGTATCACTGGCGAAAAAGGCACCTTAAATGACGCATGTAAATGACTTATAGACAAATGTGGTTCGGTGATTAAGGAAATATTACTGGTGAAAACGACACCTTAAAGAACTCACGATGTTGTCTATTGCCGATGTCACCTTGGCGAAAACGGCACCCCAGAAAGGACACGTGGTTCAGTGATCGAGGATATCACTGGTGAAAACGCGCGCCTAAAAACGCACGGTGTCGTGATCGGTATGTCATTGGCGAAAAACGACGCCCGAGAAACACATGTGATTTGGTGAAGGAGTACACCATTGGGAAATCATGGTATGAGTGGGAATGACCTAGAGATAGTCAGATTGACATGTAATCGACTAAGTCGATTGATCAATGCTTGATCGGATGTCGTGAATTGTTTGAATATCTATGTTTAACCTTGAATTGCAGGTTGGAACTAAGGCCAAGGTAAGTCCTCTGACTTGTGTTGTGCTTAGGTAACTGTTTGGCGTATTAGTTTACTAATCGGGTCTTAGGGGGTAGGACTCGCTGAGACGTGGTCTCATTGGTTATTGAATAACCATTTCAGGACCCTGAAAAGAAGCTGAGGAGGAGGAACCTGAAGAGGAGAAGGATTTTTTAAGAAGAAGTTGATCTAGAGAGGGATCTTGAATACAACCCGGAAGTGGATTGAGATCCCATTCCTTTTGTGAACCCTGTTTTAGTGTAGATAGGTGTAAGACTTTTATGCTGTAAATAGTATTGTAAATATTCTATGAGTTGTGCTGTTAATAAAAGTGTGGTCGTGAAGTTCAATATAAAAAATATGGCATGCTTTTCTATCTCATTGTTTTATTGTCTGGGGATTTATAACTGCTTCCACATGCGTAATAAAAAGAAAGGATTGACGATACTTAGTCCTTGGATATTGCACTTTAAAATTGACCAGGTAGAAGGATGGGCGCGTCCCCGAGGATCGGGGCGTGACAATCCCAGCCCATGAGCTTGGTAAAGACAAGTAGTGTTGTTCAACATGAGTGCTTCAGCTTTTCTGTAGAAGCAAATAACCCTATCTAGAGTGACTATTTATGTTTTTCGCCCCGTAAATTGAACGAACGTATAAGTTTCTGACAGGATATTATCCATAAATTCTTAAATATGACTTCGAATTAAAATTAAATATATTCTAATATGCCTTGAAGCCTCAACGACTTTGCAAAATTCAAAGAAATAAAGAATATGCTAGGAGTGGATTTGAGACGACACGGACTTTCAGTGAAATTTTATTGAACTAAAATAAATGACCTACATTCGTGGAGGTCATGTTTGCTCAACGACTAGAGTTGAATATAAATTGCTGATGGAGATGAGTAGAGTGCTGAGAAAAAGTAAAAAGCTTACAAATCACAACTGGAAAACTTTTACAGACAAAGATTAGCACTGAAAATGGTAAACCTAATCTAATTCGAAATTAAAATTCAAACTTAGGCAAAGCCTAAAATAAATTGATCCATTATGAATGATCTTCTCATCTTCATAGTCTTCAAAGTCAAATCCAATGTGTCGTTGTGATTTTTCCATTGTCTTGATAGTTGATGATTCCCCTCTTTTCCCGGACCCTTTTTGTGTCTTTCAATGGCCATTCTGTTATGAGTTTTGGTTATTCTCAGCATGAATCTATAACTGTTTTGACTTGCGCTCTACTCTAGGGTGATTTGTAACTACTTCTGATCCCTTATTAATGGATTATCTTTGATTCAATCTTCAACTTCGGTGCATAAATTGAGTCAATCTATCATCGCCCATCTCATGCTGTCCATTGGAAACTCATGATCAATGAGCTAATCATTCATTCCGTCGATGGCCCTTCTGATTCAACTGTATTGCCATGGCCTTCATGATATGATCTTAGCAGACATTCCATTGATAAGGCTTTGTGGATTAAGTGTATTGTCATGACCTGGTTTTGACAATTAGTTTCCTTACGTTGGGGGCATCTGAATTGAGTCAGGCATCATCCCACGTAAAACGCATCAGCACGGTTCACTCCCCGCGTAAAACACATCAAGGTTTTTAGGTGATCACACGAACATACCATCATATAATTTTTTTTCTTATCTTTCTCATTAATCCATATAATGCCCATGCAATATGCCACAACCTTTGTCATATGCCGTTATGTTACACACGTGCATCATGTCATACAATATACATAGTTGCATCATTTAATTCATAAACTCATGGCATATAGGTCACTTATCAAAATAGAGTAAAGTTATCATAATATTTCAAAATCATTTATTACGTGCCATCATAACCTATAATATGTCCAAATCATTTATTGCGTGCCATCATACCCCATCACATAATTCATCTTTCAATTAATGTACCATGCATACACATATGACTCACATAATACATATAATACATATGACACTTTAAACATGTGCAACACATAATATCTATAACCCATTGGCACATACAATTCATAACCCATGTAGCATGTGTAACATATAATCTGTACCCCATATAACATATATATCACATAATAGTCTACCATCATATTATGGCATAATAAAACAATGTATCAACTTTGCTTAACATAATCCGATAGCGTATCGCCTTCAATCCGATAACCTATCACCCAAAAGTCTGATAATCTATCACTTTAACCTCAATAACTTATCGGTAAAAGTTCAATAGTCTATCTAAACCCAACAATCACTTATCACACATCATCCACTTATCACACTAATAAATCACCATTTAACCATAAACAAGCCCTAAACTACTCCCTAAGTGCAAATATAACCCTAATTAAAGGGTTGAAAGCCATTCACAAACGAATCCAAGCTTCGTAAAGCATCGAGGATGGTGTGGCAAGGTTGGACAGTTGCTGGTTGCACCTCCATAGTGCACATGGGAGGATAGACGACGGCTAAACGATCATGGGACGGCGGTTGGTTAGTGGTTGGTCGGCGGCGATGGCCTTCCGAACTTCTCAGGGGTACCAAACCGATGAAGAAATGAGAGAGAGGGAGCGCTAGCAAGGGTTGAACAGCACCGAGTAGCTCTTGAGGAGGGCTAGTTGGTTAGCTTGAGCGGCGGAACAGCGAGGCGAAGGGCAGTCCAGCATCGAGGGTGTGATGGACGGTCACTAGTGAGGGAAAACAAGAGGAAAATGAAAGAACAAGCTTGCAAAAGAGATGCAAATGGGTGAGGGGGTTCGGCTAGTGGTGAGGGGGGAGAGAGAGTGTATGTGTGAAAGTTGTGAGTGAGTAACAATGAGAGAGTGAGAGTGAGGGGAGAAGGTGGCTAGCGGTGGAGAGAGGAAGAGAGGAGAGAGAGTGAGAGAGAGATCAAGTTCCATTAATGCCCATCAAAGGTGACTTCTTCAAGAAGCAAGATCCATGCATTAATGAGAAGATAAAAGCACTTGAGTGGATATGTTAAGGCTAGATTAGGCTAGCTAGACTTGGTGGCTAGATAAGACTTCCATCTCCCTCCTCATTGCCACCCAATGCTTATGCCACCCGTCCTTTGGCTATTTCCCAACTTCGCCCTTTTGTCCTTAGTCCAATGGAATGGCACTTTGGTCAATCCGCCAAGATTGTGCACTATTCATGCACTATTCACATATTTGAATGCATTAAATGGCAAGATTTGTGGAATGATGGCTTGATGGGCTTGAAGGGCCTATGGGTCTCCCTTGGTTGCCCACCCTTTGGGCGTGTGACCTTAGGCCGCCCACTTGGGCTTGGGCCCACTTGGGTCATCACCTTGGCCCATTTCCTCTTTTATGAACTTTTACACACTGTCAATGAAAAATCGAGTTTTCGCCTCAAAGTGGTTTTTTTTTTATGCCTTCGTGGTTTATCGATTCTCAAGGTAATCTCGTCTGATGATCGCTTGCTGATACAATTCCGTTTTGAAAATAGGGTCGGAACGAGGATGTCACAACTCTTTCCTCCTTAAAAAAATTTCTTCCTTGAACTTTACAAGATCAGTCACTTCTTCAAACAAATGGGGGTACTAGCTCTTCATAATGTCATCTCTTTCGCAGGTTGCTCCCTCGATGCCGTGATGCTACCAAACGACTTTAACCAGGAGAATGACCTTATTGCACAACACCCTTTTTTTTTTTTGTCAACGACTCGTACTGGTTTTTCGACGTATGTTACTTTGTCATCCACTTTTATCTCCTCATAACTTAGTACATGTATTGGGTATGGTTCATACTTTATCAGCATGGATACATGGAACATGTTTTGAATTTGGGTAAGATTTGGTGGTGTTAGAGAAAACTCATTTGTTGTTTTGAAGTTGACAAAACTTATCCTTAGTCTTTTCTAAAGATTTCTAGACTCCTGTGTCAAAGTTTAAAGACGACCAGACTTTAGTGTCAAAGTCTGAAAACTGTCAGACTTTAGTGTCAAAGTCTAAAAACTATCAGACTTTAGTGTCAAAGTCTGCCAACACTGATAAATTCCAAACTGAACGCTACTGAAGAATGAAGACTTATCCAGATGCGAGATTTTGTTTATCTCTTCAGGAGTTCAGTTTGTATGGTTGATGGATGGCTTTCTAGTTGGATATATCACCTACGGGATTGATTATTTTTATTTGAATCAATTTAGATAAATCAAATCTTTTCGGATTACAAGTAAATATGGAAAGAATCTATTTATGGAAACCAAGATCCTGATTGTATGGGCAAACAAGATTGACGGGCTTTCATCACAATCTTCAAATGGCTCGAGATGTCCTTGATTGATTATGTCCAATGGGTAGATTTGAAGAATTCCTTTGGAAAGTGCCAATGGTCGAGAAGGCATGAAGGAGTATTTAATGATGACTCTCCAGTTGTTTGATAAAGTGCGTGAGAGAGAAATTCCAAAGTTTGAAGCTTTCTATTCCCTTGTTACTTCTTACTTGGAGCTCAAAAGTTGTACTCAAAAGAGAGAGACTTATAGTGTAACTTCGTGAGAAACAAGTAGAGACTCTTCACTGTAAAGTCGAGATCACAAGATTGTAAATTTTCTTTTGTTTCATAGTGGAATCTAGCCCGAAGGTTGTCAGCATGAGAGAGTGGACGTAGGCTTGATCTAAGCTGAACCACTATAAATTTTATGTTCTTATTCTCTTCTCTGAAGTCTTTTATTTTGTTCGTAGTTCTATTTAATCACTCAAGTCTGAACTCGCTCAAAGTTTGTTGTTCTTCAGACTCTATTTCAAAATCAAAATATTTTACTATATTTCAAGAAAAAATTTCTTCACACTTATTCACCTCCCTTTAGGTGTTCATACTAGCACTTACAATTGGTATCAGAACTTGTGTGCTTATTTCATTGAAGTGTTTATACTTCTAAGCTAAAGATCTATGGCCAGTATTTTGGCTCCAGGATTAGTTGAAGGTCAAAGCAACACCAGACCTCCTTACTTTGATGGGAATGAGTGCAATGTGTGGAAAAACAAGATGAAGGCATTTCTGAGATCGAAAGTTCCCATGAAGTGGGATGTGGTAGAAAAAGGGATTAATCCCAAAGCTACATCAACCTCAGAAAGAGGAAAGTAAGTTGTAGATGCTTGCGAAACAACACAAGCAGAAATAACCAAGAGACAAGCTCTTGATGTTAAAGTTATCTACTCTTTATACTGTGCTTTATCTCCTCTTGAGTATAATCGAATTTCTTCTTGTGAAACGGCAAAAGAAGTTTGGGACAGATTGCATATTACCTACGAAGGAATTGATCGAGTAAAGGAAACAAAAATTAATATTCTACTTGGACAATATGAGGCCTTCAAGATGAAGCCTAGAGAATCCATTACTGATATGTTTAGTCGCTTCATAGAGATTGTAAACGGCTTTAGCTTATCAAGGTCAACCAATCTCAGAACCAATAAAATCAATAAACTACTGCGTGGACTTTGTAAAGAGTGCAATTATGTGAAGACATCAATTAGAGAAACTCAAAGGATCATGCCTCTTTTAGTAGACGAACTACTAGACACGCTTCAATCAATGAGGAAGAAGATCCAAGAGGTAAGAAGTCAATTACTTTAAAATCTAACAATGATTCTAATAATTCAGATTCAGATGACAATATGGATGATGAAGAGCTAGCGCTTATGATTAAGAAGTTCAGAAAGTTGAACAATAAGGGAAGAAGATTTAACTGGAAAAACAGAGCATGCAAAGTTTCCAAAAGAGACCAACTAAGGACAATGAAACCAACAAACATGTAATATACTTTGAATGTAAGAAAAATGGGCATATCAAATCTAACTGTCTTTTATTGAAGAAAAAGAAAGAAAGAAGCGAGAGATACAAAATGGCTCTCAAAATTGAAACCTACAGTGATACTGAATGCGAGGAAAGTGAAGAGGAATATGCCAACATATGCTGGATAAAAGTTTTGTTAATTTGAAAGAAAATTCTGATTTTCTTGCTAAGGAAAATGCTATTCTGAAAGAAGGCATTTCAAATATTTCAATTTTTTTTTTTCAAAATGATCCGAAAAGTTGGAGAAAATTCTTTCAGTACAAAGACCCTATTTTAACAAATCCGGTTTGGATATGATTTTAGAAATAGTTTCATTAATCGATTTTCCCAAAGTAAAAAAAAGAATTAAGTAAAGACCTATAAAAGCATTTTACAAAAATCATTTTCAAAGAGTTTTTGTAAAACCTGTTAGTCAAGTGCTCTCAAATGTTCAAAGTGTAACAACTCAAAACATTTCAAGAAAGAATGTCACAAGGTTTGGAGAATGGTTAAGAAGGACTAGGCAAAGACCGTCTTTAATACTAACTCTCCTAGATTCAAGAAAATCTAGTTACTAAAGAAAACTTGAGTTCTTCTTATGATCGTAGGTCACTATTAAGAGGAAGATCAAATAGTATTTGAATAGTGGCTGTTCAAGGCATATGACAGGAGACTCAAGCTACTTTATAAAGCTTGTTAGACTGAATGGAGGACAAGTTTCTTTTGGAGGAAATAGTAAGGGAAGAATAGTAGTTTGTGGAACTGTGAAGATTGGAAGCATGACTATCAACAATGTTTCATTGGTGGAAGGTTTGTGTGGCATCCTAAAATTTCATGACAACCCCTGGATATACCATGAACCTTATAAGTTGGATTTTGATTATTGTTGCAATTTTATAACCATGTGAGTATTTGAGATTATGAAAATTAGTGAGGATTTAGAGTAAATTGTTAAGAGCAATTATGGGCTTATTTAGCATTATTTTTGGACCATTTAAAAGTTGGACTTTGGACCCAAAGTGTTGGGCCCAGAGTGGGCCAAGAAGCTTAGCCCACGAAGCCCAAAGGAGCTACCATCAACCGAAGGAGGAGAGGGAGAGGCCCGGCCCATTTGGCCCATCAACTTGCATGGGAAAAATGCCAAGTGGCTAGAGGGACTCACCAAGTGGCGCCGGCTATGTAAACCTCATGATTAACTAGTAATCATGAGGGTGGAAGGAAAAAAAGGGGAGAGAGAAGTGGGCGGAATGGACAAAGCAACTGAGAGAGAGAGAGAGAGAGGGGTGTTGCGCGAGGAAGAGAGGAAGAGAGAAAGCGTGCGTGTGAGAGAGGAAGAGGAGGAGGAGACAGGCCACCGTGCACCCACCTAGTCCCGCCGTCGAGCCCACTTTGCCCTGCCATTTTGCTTGCTGTGATTCTGCTTGGATTAGAGGTGAGTCCTTTGATCTACACTTTACTTGCTGTGATTGTGTGTATTGTATGGTGAATTTCGGCAGTGGTAGATGTGAGAATTTCCGGAGTTATGGGAGTAGTGCCTTAGTCTAGTAATCTGTTTTCTGGAAAAACAGTCCGACCTTTGGTGATTTTGTGAGCTGCATGCGATGTACTAGTTGAAATCTCACTTCAACTTCTTGATAAAAGTTGTAGAGCACTTCTTGAAGATTAACATATCAAAATTTGAAGGAAAACGGACAAGTATTTGTTGGTGAAACCATTTTTCTTCAAAAATACTAGATCTGGAAACTGTTATGTTGATCCCTTACGATTCTCTGAATTTTCTGTAATTATCTAGCAGAAATTTGACTTCATGTTCTTGATAAGAGTTGTAGACGACATCTTGAGGAACAACATACTGCAATTTGAGAATGAACGGACCAATATTGGTCGGGGAAATGATTTTTCTTTGAAAGGGTTAAATTTGGAGATTTAGCCGAGGGTTAGGGTGAGTTGTAATAATCATATCTTATAATCCAGAATGAGTTAGACTTTGATTTCATGGGACTTATTCCTCTAGGTCTCAGCTATAACATATTAAAATCTCAGAATTTTCAGAGTTCATTTACGGGCTTAATCGAAATTATTTTCGAAACTGTGCAAAAGTGATGCTGGAATTTCTTTTGCTGTGGAGTATGGACTTATGTGATTGATATGAAACTTTCTTGACATAGTGTTCTTCACTAGGTCTTGTCTACATTATGTTAAATTTTCAGAATTTATTAAAGATCGTTTGCTAATTTTCACCAGAATTTTAAATAAAAGAGTGCATCTGTTTTATCCAAAATTTGCTGTATTTGCAAGAACAAATGAATTTGCTCTATGAAACATGCTGTCTTGGGTGGTTGATTATGCTGCATATGTGGTGAGATTGAGCATGTTATATAGCATAAAAAGGCTGGTTGAGACCTCGGATATTATTGCATCAAATGCTTATTTGAAAATGAGATACATATGTGAATATGCATTGTGATGATAATATCATCGGAGGTGTGAGCTGATGATGCCCTGGGAGTGTTGGGATGCTCGGAGTGTGTGTGCCAGATGCCCGGAGTGTGTGTGCCGGAGGGTCCTTGTTAGTTTTGGGACGCCCGGTGGTATATTGGTACATAATTCCAGGGGAGGCCTAGTGGTATGTCGGTACGTAATTCTGGAAGGCAAGGGTAACCATTTTCATGGTGAGCCCCGACGATTCCTCGTGATGCCAGGTGGGATGCGAGATGCCCGGAGGTTTGTGCTAGAGGTTCCTCGCGACACCAGGTTGGGTGTGAGCGATATATGAGGGATGCAAACACTGGTCCTTGGGAGAATAATGAGATCCTTTGAATATCAAAATGGGAATTGAATCATGCATATGGCATGTGGTATAATTACCTATGGAATTGAGCTGATACTATTTGGCATTGAGAATGCGATCATGATGACATTGAATGGATCTCATGAGGATATAGGCATGATTGTGTGGATGTCATGAATCATGCGTATGGGTATGTGCATCTGGCATGAGATATAATTGTCCATGAATTTGAATTGTATTGCTTGGGATGGGAAATATGATTAGTAAGATCGTGACTAAATCTCATGGACATATATGTATGATGGCATGGATGGTATGTGTATTTCGCATGAAATTGTGGTTGTCTTGCCTGTTGCATTATGTAGTTTGATAGATCTTTACTACTGAGTGGTTGTACTCATCCCTTTGGAGACCAACATTTCAGATTGAGCGATGCCTCTAGCACCTGTTACATGTGGTACATTCTATGGCTTACCATCTGATGTTGAGGTCGAGTGCACGGAGCACCCCTGTGTCAGTGTTCGTGGTCTGGTGTTTATCCGAGTCCGTGTGTTGGTCATGTATGATGTGGGCCTACCTGATGGCCCTATAGTTCAGGAGTTCCTTTCTGTTCACATTCGACGCGACGGAGTGATGATGGGGATGCTGCCACCGCCACCGGCCAATACACCGGGCTGGGTGTGATGGGAGCGTGTGACTGGTGGAGGACGACACTTTTTGGGATGGCCAACACTAGCTAATGGATTAATGTACATATCTGATGTATAGTCGAGTACTTTTGAGTATAGCCAAGCTTAATTAAAGTCTTGGCCTTTTGTTGTACCGACTCGTGAAATCCGTCTTAGTTATGTAAATAAAAATGATTCGGCCCTAAAGTATATACATATATATGAAAGGTTGCAGTTGGTGTGTATTGCATTGTATTATTTGGTTTGAGTACAGGTTAGGGAGATGTCGAGTATGCTTCTGTTATATGAACTGTGCTGGGACCAATTAAGGTAATACGAACCCCCAGGTTGCATGGACCCATTATAATTCAATGGTATCAGAGTGACTTGTCAATAGGGCTTGTGAAAGATAAGCGAACTATGGCGACTCTAATGGATCGGGGGTCGTTCGAGGGGTGCCACAATTTGAACTACAATCTATTTAGCATAAGCCAACTTTGTGACTCTGGATTCAAAATAAACTTCCAAAAAGGTATTTATTCTGGAACGAGTCAAGACTTCTCCCAATCTTTCACTAGGCGAAGGCATGTGAATATTTATCTTTTGGATGTAAACCTAGAAAGTTCTCGGTGCCTTATATCTATTCAAGATGAAGCAAGTCTCTGGCGTCGAAAGCTTGGTCATGTTAACATGAAGCAAATTTCCAAGATTTCTTCTAAGAAGCCTGTTCGTGGTCTTCCCAACCTGGCTTTTCAAAAGTATAAATTATGCACTCCATGTGTTTTAGGAAAACAGGTTAGAAGTACCTTTTGAAAGGGCTAGTAAGATTACCTAGAGGAGGGTGAATAGGTGATAAAGAAATTTTTACTAAACTTCAGAATAATTTGCTAGCAACGTAAATAGTAGTAAACAATTATATGAAGTTGTAAATTGAAATAAGGAGTTAGGGGAAAGAGAATAGAAACAAAATGTTTATAGTGGGTCGGCTTAGATCAAGCCTACGTCCACTCTCCTGTGCTGACAGCCCACTAGCTGAATTTCACTAAGAATTAAAAGAGATATTACGGTCTTATGTCCTTGACTTTGTAGTGTGGAGACTCTACTACACTTCTTCAAAGTCTCATAAGTGTTTGCTCTCTCTCTCTTGAGTACAAGTAAAAGCTCTACGATTGAAATAGCAAAGAACTAAGAGCTTCAGACTTTGGAATTCTTCTTTCACACACATACTTGAATAACTTGAGCGTCTTCCTTATATACTCCTTCATGCCTTTACAACCGTTGGCACTTTCTAAAGAAGTTTTTCCAATCTACTCGTTGGACAGAATCAATTAAGGAGATCTCGAGTCATTTAAGGAATGTGA
Source organism: Eucalyptus decipiens (assembly GCA_014182575.1). Taxonomy (NCBI): domain Eukaryota; kingdom Viridiplantae; phylum Streptophyta; class Magnoliopsida; order Myrtales; family Myrtaceae; genus Eucalyptus; species Eucalyptus decipiens. The sequence continues at coordinate 52,073,623 of CM024611.1, read as the reverse complement.
TGATAGCCCACTAATCCTGCTCGTCCATACAATCAGGATCTAGATTTCTATAAGTAGAACCTTCCAAGTATACTTCACCTTTCAACAGATCCGATTATCCGAATTGATTCTAATAAGAATAATTAATCACGAGGTGCTATCTTCAGCCGTAAGATCTTCTACAAACTGTACAAACCGAATCCTTGAAGATAAACTCGCATCTGGATAAGTCTTCTCTTCGTCGATCTGGAAACTTTTAATGAGGGTAGACTTTAAATCTTGAGTTTGGCAGTCTTTAGACTTTGACGACAGAGTTTGGAAGTCTTCAGACTTTCACACTTGAGTTTGGAAATCTTTAGCTTAGACTGATGGAAACATTTTGTCAACTTTAAAACAATAAGGGAGTTTTCTCCAATAATTTCCCCATTTTTTTATGGTGACAAAACTTTCCTGTAGATTTAAAAACTTTTGTCCTGCAAAACAAAACTTAAGTAATACATGATAACTTATAAAAATAGATTGATTAGGACTTTGATAGAATTAATTTTGCAACCACAGAAAAAATGTTAACCCTACAAGATAACTATCCATCCATAATCAGTATCTCAGGCTAAGTTATTACAAGCATAAAAGATTCAAATCACAATAACAGTCAAGCAATCAAGGTCCAAAATCAAAAGTCCACAACCAAACAAAAATACCAAAGTCTAAAAGTCATAAAGATCATTAAAGTAAAGACAAATCTGCACAGCTTCTTCCCCTTTTTGTCAACAACAAAAAGTGGAGAATAAGCAAAAAGAGTTGAATGAAAAGCGTGGTGTGAATATCATGGCTATTTTGGTAGGCGAACAAGCTGAAATTCCCCCATAGAACTCACTGTTTTCTCAAGCTTTCCAATAGTCTCCTTCAGTTGCTATAAATCTTCACCCTTCACATGATCTTTGCACTTGATTCTTCAGGGTGAGTAACTGGTCTTGCAACGAAACTGAAGTAGATAAGAAGGCCTTTTTGAGATCCTTTATCTCATACTCCAAATCATATTTATGCTTCTTTAAATCCAACAGGATATCCATCATTCGTGAAAAGTCTGCTGATTGTGCTAGTGCAGCACTTGGTTAAGCCGACTCTGTACCTAGAGTCTTGAGATTGGAGGGATCTTCAGTAGTTTGTCTACCATGATTAGGAGTGGATGCCTCAATGTTTGGTTCAGGATAAAGAGAGGCATACACATCCTCAAGATCTGCTGCAGAATGACTAACATCAATAGTTAAAATAGGTGAGCAGCTCCCCCTGTTTGTGTGCCTTCAGGTGGAGAAGTAATAGATTTTCTATTTCTATTTCTAAATGAGTTTCTAAGCAAAAATACCCGTTTGATAACGACATAAAATTTCTACTCTCAAAATAAAAATTCATTTGATAACGACACAAAATTTCTTCCTTTCGTACGATGGCGGATGGTAGCAATGACAGTGGCGACCGGCGGCGACGACCAGCGCGGTGGCAGCCAGCAACAGATGGAGGACTTATTCAACGAACGATAAGAATAATCTTTATTTCTCATTTCTATTCTAGAAATAGAGAAGTATAAAATTTTTACTTTTGATTTCTATTCCAAAACTATTTCTGAAACAAAAATTTATTTTAGAAATAGAATAATAGAATAATTTTATCAAACAAATTTCTATTAAAAAACAAGTCTAGAATAGAAAAATTGTTTCCTGAACAGAAATTGGTGGTTGTCATGCACCCCCTTTATAGTGTGACTTCGTGAGAAACAAGTAGAGACTCTTTATTGTGAAGTCAATATCACAAGATTGTAAATTCTCTTTTGTTTCATAGTGGAATCTAGCCCGAAGACTATTAGCATGGGAGAGTGGATGTAGATTTTATTTGCGCCGAACCACTATAAATTATGTGTTCTTATTCTCTTCCCTGAACTCATTAATTTTGTTCATAGTTCTATTTAACCGCTAAAGTCTGAACTCGCTCAAAGTTTGTTGTTCTTCAGATTCTGTTTCAAAATCAAAATATTTTACTATAGTTCACGAAATTTTTTCTCCACACATATTCACCCCCCCTTTAGGTGTTCATACTAACACTTACAGGTGGAATGCTAAACGGTAGGCTAAAGTCTCAATTCATTCCAGAATTTCAAAAGGTCCAATGAACGTGGGCCTTAACTTCCCTTTCTTGCCAAAACGAGACGTACCTCTCATTGGTGACATTTTAAGGAACATATGATCTCCAACTTGGAACTCAAGAGGTCTCCGTCATTTATATGCATAGCTTTTATGGCGGCTCTAGGTTATCTTTAACCTTTCTTTGATGATTTGGACTACATCCGGGGATTACTATACTAGCTTGAGACCCGTAATTTTCCTTTCTTTGACCTCATCCCAATAGATGGGCGTTCTACAAGCACGATCGTATAATGACTCAAACTGTACCATTCCGATGCTCTGTTGATAGTTGTTGTTGTACGTGAATTTGACAAGATGCAGTTGGTCTTCCCATCCTCCTTTGAAATCTATAACATAGGCTTGTAACATATCTTTGAGAGTTTGGATCATTCTCTCAGATTGTCCATCAATCCATGGATGATAAGCCATGCTGAATTGCAGCTTTGTTCCCATAGCCGTCTGTAAGCTTTTCCAAAATGCAACAATGAAATTGGGATCCCGATCTGAAGTGATCGTCACCGGAACCCCATGCAGCCAAATTATGTCTCAGATATAGCTCGACATACCTATCTATAGCATAATCCTTTCGTACTACAATGAAGAGGGCTGACTTGGTCAATCGGTCCACCACAGCCCAAATGGAATCATTACCTCTCTAACCCTTCGACAATCCCATCATGAATTGTGATATGCTCCCATTTCCACTCTAGTACTCCAACAATTGTAGCAATCCACCAGGTTTGCAGTGTTGGGCTTTCACTTGCTGGCATATCTAATACTTTGCTATGTGTCTTGCTACGTTAGCCTTTATGCCATTCCATTGATAATACTATCAAAGGTTTCTGTATATCTTCATACTGCCTAGATGGATATTATAGTTGCTTCGATAGGCATCCGATAATATCTCTTCTTTGAGTTTTGCATTGTCAGGTACACACAATCATCCTCGGAACTTCAAGATCCCATCATCCGTCACTTAGAAATCTGGGTTTGTCTTCTCAAGTCTTCCTCATATAATCTTTTGGATTGTTGGATCCGTCGATTGCAAGGCTTTAATCCTAGTTTACACTTCTAGTTCAATTCAAAGGGTAGCCATAAGACTAGAAAGATGGCCTACTCGTACACCTTCAAGAAGTATCCACTCTCGAACCATCATTTGCACAATTGGTGACTTTCGACTCAGTGCATTCGCTACCTTGTTGGCCTTCCCAAGATGGTATAAGATGTCATAGTCATAGTCCTTGAGAAAATCCATCTAGCGCCTTTGTCTCATATTCAACTCCTTTTGCGAGAATAAGTACTTTAGAGTTTGATGGTCGTTGTAGATCATGAACTTTCCCCCACACAAGTAGTTCCTCCAAATCTTTGAAGTGAAGATAATCGCTACCAACTCCAGGTTGTGCGTCAAATAATTCTACTCGTGAGGCCTCAGTTGCCTAGAATCATAGGCTATGACCCTTCCATGTTGCATCAAGATGCAACCCAATCCCTTAAATGAAGCGCCGTTGTAGATCTCATATCCTTCAGGACTAGATGGTATTGTCAACACTAGGGCAGTTGTTAGCTTATGCTTTAGTTCTTGAAAACTTTTATGGCACTTGTTCGTCCATTTGAACTTCACTTCATTCTTTAATTATTGCATTAGGAGCATAGCTATTCCGAAGAACTTTTCCATAAATCATTGGTAATAGCTAGCTAGTCCTAGAAAACTCAAAACTTCGATCACCATCATAGGTCTTGGCCAATTCATGATCATTTCTATCTTTGTCGGATCCACTAAAATTCCATCGCCTGATATCACTTGACCCATAAATGCTAAATGCTACTCGGTTAAGCCATAACTCGCACTTACTGAACTTAGCGTAAAGTAAGTGTTCTTGGAGGGTCAGGAATACCATCTTCAAATGCTATTCATGCTCTTCAAGGCTCCTCGAGTACACCAATGTGTCGTCAATGAAAACTATGATGAACTGGTCCAAACATGCCTTGGACACTCAGTTCATTAAGTCCATGAAAGCAGCTGGGCATTCGTTGACCCAAACGACATCACTGTAAACTCGTAGTGGCAGTATTGCGTCCGAAACGCGGTCTTTGGGATATTCTCATTCTTTGAAGTTGATCTAACAGGTCATCTATCCTCCACAACAGATATTTGTTCTTGACCGTCACTTGATTAAGCTGTCAGTCAATCGTAACGATTATACCCTATCACATAATTCATCTTTTAATTAATATACAATGCGTACACATATGACTCACATAATACGCATAACACATATGACACTCCAAACACGTGCAACACATAATACCTATAATCCATTAGCACATACAACTCATAACCTATATAGCATGTGTAACATATAATCCGTACCCCATATAACACATATATCACATAATAATATACCATCCAATTGTGGCATAATAAAACGGTGTATCAACTTCGCTTAACATAACCCGATAGCTTATCGCCTACAATCCGATAACCTATCACACAAATGTCCGATAATCTATTGCTTTAACCTCGATAACTTATCATTAAAAGTTTAATAGCTTATTTAAACCCAACAATCACTTATCACACAACATCTACTTATCACACTAATAAATCATCATTTAACCATAAGCAAGCCATAAACTACTCCCTAAGTGCAATGATAATCTTAATCAAAGGCTAGAAAGTCAATCACAAATGAATCTAAGCTTCGTAAAGCATCGGGGATGGTGCGGCAAGGTTGGAAAGCTACTGGTCATACCTCCACAGTGCACATGGGAGGTGGATGGTGGTTGAATAGCAGTGGGATAGTGGTTGGTTGGCAACAGTAACATTCGGGCTTCTCGAGGGACCAAATCAATGAAGAAATGAGAGAGGGGGAGCTAGCATGGGCTGAACAGCGTCAACTAGCTCTTGAGGTGGGCTGGTCGATCGGCTTGAGTAGTGGTATGGTGGCACAAAAGGCGGTCCGACATTGAGGGTGGAACGGATGATTGCCGGTGAGGGAAAACAAGAGGAAAATGGATAAACAAGTTTGCAAAAGAGATGCAAATGGGTGAGGGGGTTCGGCTAATGGTGGGGGGAGAGAGAGAGTGTGTGTTTGAAAGTTGTAAGTGAGTAAAAATGAGAGAAAGTGAGAGTGAGGGGAGAAGGTGGCCAGTGGTGGAGAGAGGAAGAGAGGAGAGAGAGTAAGAGAGAGATCAAGTCCCATTAATGCCCATCAAAGGTGACTTCTTCACGAAGCAAGATCCATGCATTAATGAGAAAATAAATGCACTTGAGTAGATAGGTTAAGGCTGGATTAGGCTAGCTAGACTAGGTGGCTAGATAGGTCTTCCATCTCCCTCCTCATCGTCACCAATGCTTGTGCCGCCCCTCCCTTGGCTATTTCCCAACTTTACCCTTTTGTCCCTAATCCAATGGAAGGGCACTTTGGTAAGTTCATTAAGATTGTGCACTATTCATGCATTATTCACGTACTTGAATGCATTAAATAGTAGGACTTGTGAAATGATTGCTTGATGGGCTTGAAGGGCCCACAGGCCTCCCTCGGTCGCCTACCCATTGAGCATGTGGCCTTGGACCCACTTGGGTCCTCACCTATAGCATGTTTCCTCTTTTTTGAACTTTTATGCATTGTCGATGAAAAATTGAGTTTTCGGCCCAAAGTGGCATTTTTTGATGCCTTCGTAGTTTATCAATCCTCAAGGTAACCCCGTTCAATGATCTCTTGCCGATACAATTCTATTCTGAAATCGGTTTAAAACGAGGATGTCACAGTTTAGGTTCGTTGTTCCTCATGATAATCACTCAACTGAGCCAATAGAAAACCTATAGATCACATCTACAGGATTTAATTGGCTTAATTTGATCAAAATAGGATAATTTCTCTTCAAATCGTGCAAGTTTTCTTTTCAATTGTATAAATTTTGAATCCGGGCAGGAGCCAACCAGAATTAGTAAAGAATCGGTCACGAATCGATCAAACTGACCTGAACCGATCTGACAGGTCCAACCGACCGCTAGTGAGGTAGGCTGATTCAACCCCCTGCTGGCCTATTCTGGACTTCCTACGACCAGTGCTAGGTTCCTCATCGTATCAATTTTACTCCCATGCCCTCACTTTTTCAATTTGCAATTTCACCCTAATAAGGCTTTTGAGTTCAATTTTCTTTTTAAACTCAAATTTTAGCAAATCGGACCCATCCGATGAACCTCAACACTTCTTAATGATGTTTAGCCCTTTAAAAATTTGATTTGACCATTAGATCAAGATGTTGACCGTCGAATTAAACCGACAATCAAGATCGACCAATTTGAGACTAGTATTAAAGGTTTTTCCCTCCATTTTTGAAAGGAACTCATTTGTGGAAAAATACACTCTTTACAAAAAAAACTCTATCTCATCACTCTCCTCTTTCTTGCCTCTCTCTCCTCCCTCTTCTCTCTCCATAACCGAACCGATTCACCATCGGTTTAGGCCCACCAGCCTCACGTCGACAGCTCACCGATCACCGCCTAGCCCCCCATGGCTATCCTCTCTCCATCCTCGAGTCCCTCGCAACCATTTTGGTGGACGGTGATTAGCTCCATTTTGATTGTGTCCATTCTTCCCTAGCGTCCCCAAATTGGTCCGACTTGGACCGTTCCCTTTGGCCACTCAAACGAGTGGCCAGCAATAGCTCAACTGCCACCAGATCTTGTCCAATCCAGTCCCCAAGCCATCCCTAACCTGGTCATGGTCAAGGCTTGGCCAATCAATCACCGGAATATCTCCGGTGACCTTGATCTTCTCTGGCGGTCCAAAGATCGGTCCAAGTGGACCGGTCTTGTTGCAAGCTGAACCGGCAGTCCAGACGCCTCCTTGGCAGTCTCTTGGTATCTTGATATTTTCATCAATGATTCAATCATGCTCTAGCGACAATTCCCTTGTTCTATCGCGGATCAAACTCGAAGAAAATGCAAAAAGGTAACGATCTCAAATCCAAACCCGATGAAGCGAGGTCAGCGTATTAGATCAAGGCTAGGGTTCAAGATTAGATCTATGGAACATACTTAGATCAAATGATGATGAGTTTGATTGATGATTTGCTGAGTTCGAGGATAATTGAGATTGCACTTTTGGTGGATTGGATGAGATTTATGCTAATCTGCAATTCTGTTGCATCTCTAAGTGGCTTATTGTTTGGCGTAAAACGAGACATTAGATAACCTTATTTGATCTCGAGCCTTCTAGACATAGAAAGTGTGTTCCAAGACCTTCAATTAGATAGGTTGTATGTCTCAAACGGGCTATGTTTGATGCTCAAAAAACATCTCTCAATTTGCTCAATTATGCAATTTTTGTGGTTAAATTTTGGTTTTGTTTTGGTTCCGATTTTGGAATTTTCTATTTTCGTACCAATTTTTGTAATTGATTTTTGATAAAGTTGTCTTCACAAGTTTTGTCCCAAATTGTCTCGAGCATGTTACGTATTTTTTTATAGATTTTTCGGATCAGTTTTGGTGGGTCAAAATTGTATAAAATTGAGCATATGTCAATCTGCCCTACACCATTCCGAGCTGCATTTTGGTAAAATTGAGCATGTAAATGAATCCTTTTGACCTTAAGATCTTCATTGGACTTGAAATACATGTTATGTGTGCTCCAACAATGTATGTCTCGCATGATTTGCTCAACATTCGGTATATCATTTGCATGTTCAAACACATTAGGGTTCTGCTGCAATTAGGAATTTGCAAGTTGCACATCTACTTTGCCATTTTCATCAAGGTTTCTATGATCTCAACTAGGCTTTGAGTTCTCAATGAGAAATGTTCATCGCAATGTGTTCTATACGTCAGATTTTTCATTAGATGTTTAAATATCCTTAGTTGACCAAAATCAAGCATATTTTGTGATGTTGAAATTAGATTAAGGGCTTATCATGTATGCACCTTACCATGCTCATTTGGGTCTCTTAAATACCAAATCTCATGATAATGCCTGCTCAACTATTAAAGTGTGCATCACGAGCTTCGTGTCAATATGTGGTATGTCATGATTGAGTGTCATCACGAGCTTCGTGTCAATATGTGTATGTTATGCCTTAACTAGGCTAGTTGTACCTCGAAATCATCAAGCGTGTCATTTTAGTTCTAAGTCATTCGCATTGTCATTGACTCACATGATTCTTTTGCATATTGACTTTGGGTTAGATATTTACCTAAATCATTTGCCGCATCAAATCCTTTATCACTTGTAAATTTCATGCCGCTCAGCATTGTTTAAGTGATTTTGAGACTCATCAATGTGTATTATGGGTGTGTTTGGGAACCACTTTTGGGGAAAGTCTTTAGGAAAATGCAAATACCTTTGAGTTAAAGGTGTTTTCCAAAATGCAACCGTGTTTGGTAAATTATACTTTGAAAGCTCTTTGTAAAGTATTTTGAGCAAAATAGCATTTAGGGAATTACATTTACAAATGATGTTTGAGATAAAAAAATTATTAAAAGAAAAATTAAAAAAAATTGACCAAAGGGCAGTGGCCACCGGCGACCTCCGGCGACCTCCGGCGACGCCGGATCTGGGGCAGCGAGGTCGCGGGAGGACCTCGCCGCCCCAGATCCGGGTTGCGGCGAGGTCGCGGGAGGTCGCGCGACGCCGCTGCGACCCAGATCCGGGTGCCGCGAGGTCGCGGTTGTTGGAGAAATCTTCTTGAAGTGTTTTGAAGCTGACAAAACGTTTCCTTTAGTCTAGTCTGAAGGTTTACGAGACTCTGCTATTTAAAGTCGAAGACCTCCGACAGCCGGACTCAAGACTCAAAGTCTATCCTCGTTGACAGTCTCTAATCCGTTGAAGAAAGGTTATCCAAATCTGGATGATTCGTTAAGGGGATAACCTTATCAACTGGAGAAGATCTCGTGGCTGGAGAAGACATATCGGAATCCATTTAATTGATCGAGATTGACTCAATGATTGGAAATCCGATGATTGACTGAATATACTTGGAAGGTTCTACTTATGGAAACCGAGATCCTGATTGTATGGGCGAACAGGATTGATGGGCTATTGACACGTTCCTTTAATAGCTTGAATAATCTTCTTAATTGATTCCGTCCAACGGGTAGATTGGAGAAATTCCTTTGGTAAGTGCCAACGGGTATGATGGCATGAAGGAGTATATAAAGAAGACGTTCTAAGTTGTTGAAGAAGTGCACGATAGAAAAATTCCAAAGTCTGAAAGCTTCCTGTTTTTAGACAATTTCTTGAGCGAATCATTGTATTCAAAAGAGAGTCTTTATTTGTAAGAGACCTTGAGGAGGTGTAGTAGAACATCTACACTGTGGAATCAAGGAAGAGATGTGGTGTAACTTCTCTTTTGTTCATAGTGGAATCCAGCTAATGGGCTGTTAGTGCGGAAGAGTGGACGTAGGCTTGGAATAAGCCGAACCACTATAAACCTTGTGTTTAATTTTCTCTTCCTTACTCTCTTTACTTTGATCGTATTTCATTTTGTTAATCAAGAAAGAATTTCCCTTCTATCGTTTACCAAGTATCGCTTCCGTATCTCGATAAATTGTTTATGCACCTATTCACCCCCTCTAGGTGCTTATACTAGCTATCTCAATTGGTATCGAGCTCGTGTGCTCACTTTGTTTGAAATGTTTTACTTCAGAGTAAAAGATCCATGGCCAGTATGTTGGCTCCAAGGCTGGTAGAAGGGCAAAGCAACACGAGACCGCCTTACTTTGATGGAAAGGACTACAACATATGGAAGAACAAGATGAAGGCGTTTTTAAGATCAAAGGATCCTCTGGAATGGGACGTTGTAGAAAAAGGAATCATTCCTAAAGATGCATCTGTCTCGAAGAGGAAAGGACACTTTGTTGAGTCCAAAGCGAAATGAGTTAGGAAGAGATAATCAAGAGACAGGCTCTTGATGCAAAGGCAATCTATTATTTATATTGTGCTTTATCACCTACTGAATATAACAGAATATCTTCTTATGATACAGCCAAAGAAGTATGGGATAGATTACATATTACTTATGAAGGAACCGATCGAGTGAAAGAGACCAGAGTCAATATACTCCTCGGTCAATACGAAGCCTTCAGGATGAAATTGAGAGAATCAATAAGCGACATGTTTAGTCGTTTACGAAATCGTGAATGGTCTTGAAAATCAAGGTCAACCAATTTCGATCCCATGAAAGTGAACAAGCTACTGCGTGGACTCTCCAAGGATTGGAATCACATAAAGACTTCAATCAGAGAGACCCAAAGAATCATGCCATTGTCTGTCGATGAGTTGGTTGGGACCCTTCAATCTTATGAAATGGAACGAATCAATGAAGACGAAGATCCTAAAGGTAAGAAATCTATTGCATTAAAATCTAATGATGATTCTAATGTAAAGATTCGAAGACGACATGGATGATGAAGAACTTGCTCTCATGATAAGAAGATTCAGAAAGCTGAATAGAAAAGGAAGAAGATTCAATGCAAAGAAACAAAGTTTTCAAAAGTAAAGATCGAGTCTGCTTGAAGATGATGAATCAAACAAAGATATAGTCGCTTTGAATGTAAGAAAAGGGACACATCGGACCCAACTGTCCTCTTCTAAGGAAGAAGAAAGGAAAATATGAAAAATACCGAAAAGCTCTCAAAGCAGAAACCTGGAGTGATACGGAGTGCAAAGATAGTGATGATGATTATGCCAACATATGTCTAATGGCACAATCCGATTCAGAATCAAACTCCGAGACCGATTCAGATTCAGAAAATGAATTCGAGGTAAGTAACTTCAAAATCCCTATGAAAGTTTCAAAATACATTGATGAATTATGTTTTAGTCTTAAGACTTCTCTTAAAAGAATTTCTGAACTCAAAAATGAAAATTCTGCTTTAAAACATCAAGAGAATGTTTTAGAAGAAAAAGTGAAATGCTTAGACCAGAATGTTTCCTCTCTCAATGAAAGTAAAGATAATCTTTTAAAAGAAAATACATTTTTGAAAAATGACATTTCAAATATTTCCAAAAGATTTTCTCTAGGATCCGAAAAACTTGAAAAAATACTTTCTATTCAAAGACCTTAGTTCAATAAATCTGGTTTAGGAATGACCTTTGAAACTATACCTTTAATCGATTTTCCTAAAGTAAAAGAAAGAATCAAACAAAGACCCACAAGAAATGCTTACAAAAATCATTTTGAAATGACCTTTGTAAAACCAAAGAGGTCGCAATGCTCTTAGATGTTCAAAATGCAATAGTGCAGATCATTTTGAGAAAGAGTGTCCTATGGTATGGAGACCTGTCAATAAAGTCTGGGCAAAAACCGTATATCAAACTAACTCAAAATGACCCAAGAAAATATGGGTATCAAAGAAAGCTTGAGTCTCTTTTTAAATGCAGGTCACTATCAAGAAAAAGGTGAAATGGTACCTAGATAGTGGATGTTCGAGACACATGACAGGAGATTCAAATTGCTTCATAAAGCTTATTCAAGTGAATGGTGGAAAAGTCTCATTTGGAGGAAACAGCAAAGGAAAAATAGTAGGCTTTGGAACTGTAAAGATTGGGAACCTCACAATAAGCAATGTTTCTTTAGTTAAAGGGCTTAATTACAATCTGCTCAGTGTCAGTCAGCTGTGTAATGCTAGTTTTAGGATCAACTTTCAAGAGGGTATTTGTTCAGGAACCGGTAAAGACTCTACTCAGTCATTTATGGGTCGAAGACATGGAAATATCTACCTCTTGGACTTAAAACCAGATGAGTCGCAATGTTTAATCTCAATCCAAGACGAAGCGAGCATGTGGCACAGAAAGCTTGGGCATGTTAACATGAAGCAGATAGCCAAGATCTCAACAAAGAATCTTGTTCGTGGACTACCCAATTTATCATATCAAAAGTCTGATCTATGTACACCATGTATATTGGGAAAACAGTAAGAAATTCCTTTAAATCAATAAATCAAGTTTCCACTAACCGTGTACTGCAGCTCTTGCATATGGATCTCTTTGGACCAACAAGAACGCAGAGCATTGGAGGTAAGAAATATTGCCTAGTAATTGTGGATGATTACTCACGATTTACTTGGGTATATTTCTTAGCAAGTAAGTCTGAAACTTTCTCTTACTTTGAAAAATTTGCTAAGATGGTTCAAAATGAAAAGGGATATGTTATTTCAAGTATAAAAATAGATCATGGAGGTGAATTTGAAAATCAAGATTTTGCCAAATTTTGTGAAGAATCTGGTTTTCAGCATTTATTCTCTTCTCCATATACTCCAGAGCAAAACGGAGTTGTGGAAAGGCAAAATAGATCTCTTCAAGAAATGGCTAGAACCCTCTTAATTGAAAGTAATATCTCTTTACGATTTTGGGCTGAAGCAGTTTCAACATCATGTTATATTATCAATAGAGTTTTTCTAAGACCTATTCTAGAAAAAAACCCCTATGAACTATTTAAAGAAAAGAAGCCTATTGTTTCATATTTTCATGTATTTGGATGCAAATGTTTCATACTGAAAAATGCAAATGATCAAGTTGGTAAGTTTGAAGAAAAGTCAGATGAAGGCATCTTCCTTGGATATTCAACCACAAGCAAGGCATACCGAGTCTACAATAAGAAGACTCAAACAGTGGAAGAATCAATGAATGTCAAATTCCAAGATTCTGCACAAAATGAGTCCATTCAGACTCATCTCGAAGAGACTGAACCTGCTCCGGACTCTACAAAGTCTAAATCTCAAGAAGCAGCTCAAACTTTGAAGGACTAGCAACAAGTGATCGTTGAAGATTCTAGTGAAGGAAGTAACCATCAATCTGATACATTAACCAGCAACTGGAAACATAAGTCCAGTCATCCCAAAGATCTTATTATTGGCGATATCAATGAAGGAATTCGCACAAGATCCAAAAGGCGAGAAGAGTCTAGTGCTGTGGCTCTTATTTTTGAAACAGAACCCAAGAGCATAGAAGAAGCTTTATCCGATGAAAGATGAATTGAAGCTATGCAAGAAGAACTCGAGACAATTCAGAATTAATGATGTGCGGGAACCGACTCCAAAACCAAAAGGTAAATCTGTCATTGGAGCTAAATGGGTATTCGAAACAAGATGGACGAAAAAGGCAAGGTAGTAAGAAACAAAGCAAGACCCGTGGCCAAGGGATACACACAAGAAGAAGAAATCGACTATGATGAGACCTATGCACCAGTAGCGAGGTTAGAAGCAATTCGTTTATTACTTACATTTGCTTGTCATAAAAATTTCAGGTTATTCCAAATGGATGTCAAAAGTGCTTTCCTAAATGGATTTATCCATGAGGAAGTTTATGTGGAACAACCACCTGGATTTGAAGACCCAAGGAAACCGAGACTCGGTATTGATTAAAAATGCCCTATATGGCTTGAAGCAAGCACCTCGAGCCTGGTATGAAAGATTAAGTAAGTTTTTAATACAAAATGGTTTTGTTAAAGGTAAAGTAGACACTACTCTTTTTATTAAAAGAGAAAGAAAAAGTTTTCTGCTTGTTCAAATATATGTGGATGATATCATTTTTGGATCCTCTAATGAAAGTCTGTGCAAGAAATTCTCTAAGGCTGCGTTTGGAAACTGCATTTCCAAGGGTCCTTGGAGGGCTAAAGGCCTTTAGGCCAAGGAAAGAGTGTTTGGGAAGTTTTTTTTTACTTGCATTTGGGGAAGGCTTGCCTTCCCAAGGCTGAAAGCCCAAGGCAGGTTGGGGGCTGCCTTGGGCATTCAGCCTTCTTGGAAGGCTGATGGAGAGTAAGATAAAAAATTTTCTTCCATAAATGTCCTCGTTAACATTTCGTTTTTCCGGTTTTGTCCTCGTAATTATTCATCTTCTTCTTCGTGGAGGTTGGCCGGCGAAGTTGCACCGAGCTATGAGGGGCCGGCGAAGTTGCACCGAGCTATGAGGGGCCGGCGACGAGCTGGACAGAGGTGGCAAGAGGCCGGTGTGTCACGTCGACCGTCGGCGGCCAGTCGCGTGACCTCGGCGACCCCTCCGAGTCACGTCGCCGGGACCGCTGCAACCCCCGGCAACCACCTAGATCTGGGTCGCAGCAAGGTCGCGCGACCGCTGCAACCTTGGAGACGCTGCGACCCGCGGCAGATCTGGGTCACCGGAGGTCTCCGCGACCCAGATCTGGGCCGTGCGACCTCCGGCGACCCAAATCGCGCGCAGATCTGGGTCCCCGGAGGTCGCCGCGACCCAGATCTGGGCCGCGCGACCTCCGGCGACCCAAATCGAGTGATTGGGATCGCGCGATCTGGTTGCGGCGACCCTCGCCGACCGCCTGCCTCTCGCCGGATCGCCCGCTCCACGCCGAACCCTCGCCGGACAGCTTGCCCCTCACCAAAGAAAAGAACCAGCCAATTTTTTTTTTTTTTAATGACAAAAGTCTTTTACACGGTTAATTTGTCCAAACACTATTTAGCTAAAACATACTTTATAATGGACTTTTACAAATACGATTTACCAAACACCATTTGCATTTCCAAAATCCCTTTTAGCTCAAAGGTCCTTACATTTTCTCAAAGACTTTCCCCAAAAGTCTTCCCAAACGCACCCTAAGACTATGCAAGATGAATTTGAAATGAGCATGATGGATGAGTTAACCTTCTTTCTTGGACTTCAAATAAAACAATTGGAGGAAGGAACTTTCATTCATCAAGAAAAGTATACAAATGATATTGTTAAAAAGTTTGGACTGGCAATTGCAAAACGGCTAATATACCAATGTCAAGTTCCTTGAAGATAGACAAAGATGAAGGAAGAAAGAAAGTCGATCAAAAGCCGTACAGGAGTATCATCGGATCACTTCTTTATCTTATTTCTTCTAGACCTGACATTTTGTTTAGTGTTTGCATTTGTGCAGATTTCAATCAGACCCAAAAGAATCTCATTTGAGTCTTTGCGAGAAGCATATTATCAAATATATTTCATCAACTTCAAGCTTTGGTCTCTGCTATCCAAAAAATGGAGACTTTACTCTTCTTGGATATTCAAATGCAGACCTTACTGGATGCAGAGTTGATAGAAAGAGTACCTTGGGTACATGTCAACTTCTTGGAGGCAGGACAGTGTCTTGGTTTTCAAGAAAGCAAAGTACAGTAGCTCTCTCTATAGCAGAAGCAGAGTATATAGCTCTCGGAAGTTGTTGTTCGCAAATTTTGTGGATAAAACAACAGCTAAGAGATTTTGGAATTGAAGACTCATGCACGGAGATCAATTGCGACAACACTAGCACTATCAATCTCACAAAAAATCCAATTCTCCACTCAAGAGCAAAGCATATAGAGATTCGACATCACTTTATTAGAGATCATGTTCAAAATGGAGATGTCTCAATTCAATATGTTGATTCAAAGAACCAAGCGGCGGATATATTCACAAAGCCTCGGAGAAAAATCAATTTGAAACAATTCGCTCCAGACTCAACATTTTAAGGTATGAGGAGATCAAAGTCTAAAGACTTTCAGACTCAGACATACAAGACTTTAACTGTAAGTTAGTCTTGGTACGATCATCAGACTGTAAGTTAGTCTTTCTCTCTCTCTCGAATTTTATCTTGAAAAGGTACGATTGTCAATCGTGGTTTATTGCTATCTTTAATCAACGTAATTATTGCATCGTTTCCTTTTCGAAAAGAAGTTATTTTTGAAATGAATATTTTCACGGAAAAAGTTACTTATTTTAAAAGGCATCTTTTACCTTCCTTTGTGACGGTTCGTTTATCTCTCTTTTTATAGTGCTCGTTTATTCCTCTTCTCCTTACTCTAAAAAACCCTAGAAAGCATCAATCCTCCATTCCCGTTTTTTCTCTTTGTTTAATCCTTGAAAAGTTGTCATCTTTCTTGAGAAAGTCAAGCAAGGAATCTTCCAAAAACTGAGAAAGATGTCATCCTCGAGAAAGTCTTCGAGAATCGCTAACAGGGGACCACGGCGAATGAATGAGGGGCCTACGCACTTCGATCTTACTGAAGAAGAAGTATCTCTAGAACAGCAATCGAGCCTACAACATTCTCAGCAGCGTCATTCTCATCCATCTAGTCCTCAAGGCGTTGATCATCAACAAGAGGAAGAAATCATTGAGGATGCGAGATCCTGTAAGAACTAAAACGCCCGCTTTTATTTATAAAGCGTATCGCGCTTTAAAAGGAACTCGTACTTCCTTGAACTATGTCGATGATTTTCTTAAAGACAAAAGATATGGGAACGAATATATCTTTTTGCGAAAAATGGAAAGTTTGGGAATTGCTCAACAAGGGGTGGCTGAGGAAACCCTTGCGAATGTCCCAAGTGATCCTCGTGATTGGGGACCGAATCCTCTAGATGGAAATGATGATGACAAATTGTACAGCCAATTTCAACCGAGAATGGGTGTTGCGGTTAAAAGTCGAGGAAAAATGGGAGATGTGTTCAGATCGAAGGAACAAGAGGATTTGTACTCGAAATTGCTTAAGCGTGAGGTTATAAACCCTAAAAGTGTGGATTTTGATTTTCCGGATGCTGTGAAGGTGAAATTGAGGGAGAAATTCAGTTATCTTCAACTTGAGACGTTCTGCTCCGATACTACAGAGGCATATCCTGAACTGACTGCATATTTCTATTCAAATTTTAGCTTTTTGGATGCGAATAGATTTTCTTTCAGTGTCAAAGATCAAGACTATGTTGTGGATATGAATATGCTGGCAAATGTGTTAGGAGTTGAAAGAGGAAGATATCAACTGATCAAAGTTTCCATTGCTCGGGCCACTCTGGAACTTGTGAAGGATAGGAGAACAGATGAGAAGATCACCTACCTAAGGATGAATACATTCAATATCTTGCTTCACAAGATTGTGATCAATTGCCTCCGACCTAAATCAACCTCCAAGACTGATGTTTCAAGTTCAGAGGTAAAATTGATGTATGCCATCCTCACTGGAAAAAGGTTTTCTCTTCTCCACACTGTCATGTTCCACATGTATAAAGCGATGATGAAGGACGGAGGTCAACTCCCTTATCCAAGCCTTGTGACAAAGTTGTTCAGACATCTGAATATTCAGCCTCCGCAAATCTTTTGTGTTCGATCGTGCGATCATATGGTGGTAGGACTGAAGATGGTGACCAAAATGCGTCGAAGGAACCGAACAAGGAGTTGGAGAAATTCAAGGAGAAAACTTCAGTCGAGAACTCATCAAACCTCTTCTTCAAAAGGAAAGGAAAGGAGCCCATGATTGCTTCAAAGCAGAAAAGAAGAGCTCTTATTGTGGAAGATGAAGAAGATGATGATCTTACCATTTCGACAATAGCTTTGAAAAAGCTAAGTCGTACTGTTCCAGAATCAACGGAACAACGTGAGACAGAAGGAAATGAAAGAGAAGGCCAAGAGGAAAGAGATGTTGAAGAAAAGGAGAAAGAAGAAGAAGCAAGAGAAGAAGAAGAAGAAGAAGAAGAAGAAGAAGAAGAAGAAGAAGAAGAAGAAGAAAGAGCAGTTGGCGAAAAAGAAACATAGGAGGAAAGACCTGGAAATGAAAGAAAAGAAGAAGGAGAACCTGAGGAACACTCTTCTCCACCTATAGGCATGGAAACAGGGGGAGATCAAGAGAAAGGAGGGAAGTCCTCATATCCTGATATAAGTGAAGGAGTCAGTCATTCTCCTGCAGACCCAAAGGATGTTTATGCCTCTCAATTTCCAGAAGAATGTCATGAAGTTTCATCGCCAAACATCCGAGATTATTCTGATATGCCATCATCTGCAGAACATGCTGAAGCTAGTACGCAGACCGACAACTCAACCGATTTTCGCAGAATTCTCGATATTCTCTTGGAGATGCGCGGTCAAATTTATGCCTTGGGATGCGAGGTACAAAATTTGCAGAATGCTAGTCAAGTTTCTTCAGTGTCTTTACAAGATCAGATCCATGCCCTCTCTGTTCAGATTCAGGCCAATGCCAAGGGTGAGGAGATTGCTCAGGCGAAGGAAGACTTGAAAAGGGCTGGAAGGGATCGTTCGATCAATGGAAGATTTCCAGCTTGTCCGTGTTCCCAAGAAATCTTGACTTCATTCCATTTTCATCTCAACATTTTTAATGCTGACAAAAAGGGGGAGAGATGCAAGAGATTTGAACAACTTTTTTCTGTTTGGTTTGTTTGATTTGGATTAATGTTTGACTTTAAACTTTGTGTCTTTTTGTCTGGATTTGAATTTGAATGATTGCTATTGACTGCTATTGATATCTTATGGATAGTTTATCATATTCAAGACTAACCTATTTTCTGTGGTTGCAAATTTTAGTGTTAGCCATTTATCTCTATAAGATATGCACATATGTTTGAGATATGTTTTGCAGGTCAAAGTTGTCCAAATCTGCGGGGAAAGTTTTGTCACCATCAAAAAGGGGAGATTGTTGGAGAAATCTTCTTGAAGTGTTTTGAAGGCGACAAAACGTTTCCTTCGTCTAGTCGAAGGTTTGTAGACTCTGCTATTTAAAGTCGAAGACCTCCGAACAGCCAGACTCAAGACTCAAAATCTATCCTCGTTGACAGTCTCTAACCCATTGAAGAAAGGTTATCCAAATCTGGATGATTCGTTAAGGGGATGACCTTATCAACTGGAGAAGATCTCGTGGCTGGAGAAGACATATCGGAATCCATTTAATTGATCGAGATTGACTCGATGATTGGAAATCCGATGATTGACTGAATATACTTGGAAGGTTCTACTTATGGAAACCGAGATCCTGATTGTATGGGCGAACATGATTGATGGGCTATCGACACGTTCCTTTAATAGCTTGAATAATCTTCTTAATTGATTTTGTCCAACGGGTAGATTGGAGGAATTCCTTTGGTAAGTGCCAACGGGTATGATGGCATGAAGGAGTATATAAAGAAGACGTTCTAAGTTGTTGAAGAAGTGCACTATAGAAAATTTCCAAAGTCTGAAAGCTCCCTGTTGTTTAGACAATTTCTTTGAGCGAATCATTGTATTCAAAAGAGAGTCTTTATTTGTAAGAGACCTTGAGGAGGTGTAGTAGAACATCTACACTGTGGAATCAAGGAAGAGCTGTGGTATAACTTCTCTTTTGTTCATAGTGGAATCCGGCCGGTGGGGCATCGGTGCGAAAGAGTGGACGTAGGCTTGGAATAAGCCAAACCACTATAAACCCTGTGTTCAATTTTTTCTTCCTTACTCTCTTTACTTTGATCGTATTTCATTTTGTTAATCAAGAAAGAATTTCCCTTCTATTGTTTGCCAAGTATCGCTTCTGTATCTCGATAAATTGTTTATGCACCTATTCACCCCCCTTTAGGTGCTTATACTAGCTATCTCAACGGTGACCCAGACCTTGACGTGGGTTGCAGCGGTCGCGCCACCGCCCGACGTCAATCGTCTGGGCGACGATCGCCGACGACCGCTCACGGAAGAAGAAGACCGCCTGCCGCCCTAGATCCGAGTTGCGACGACCCAGCCCTCGGTCGCACCACCTCCGGCGTCGATTGCGCCACCTCCGGCGTCGGTCGCGCCACCCCCCGACGATCGCCGACGTCCCTCTAGCAGTCAGCCAGAACCGAAGCCCCCGGAGAAGATGAACAGTTGCGACACAAGGGCAAGAACTGAAAAAACAAAAAATTCGTGAGGACAATTTCGGAAAAGCAAAATTATGAATAGTGCCCGTGTGGGCATGTCAAAAAAGCCGAAAGCCCAAGGCAGGTCCCCCCCTGCCTTGGGCTTTCAGCTTCACAATGCTGGCATTTAGGGAATGTGGGCTCAAAATTTTTTGCCAAACGGGCTGGCATTTGCCCAAGCATCTTCAGGCTTCAAAGGGGCTTTGGGAAGTGGTTCCCAAACGCACCCTATGTTCTGATTTGATAATGACTGAGGCACATGCCTTCATAAACCCCAACTTTTCACCTTTCAAATGCCACTGGTTTTATGCGATTTGCTTGTCGTTAGATCCACTTGTCATTTTTTGTAAGATAGGTCAGAATTTGAACTTAGATTAAATTCGGAACCTTGTTGTCTTTTGCCATTTTTGCGTGATCTTTTCTGTAGGGATTCTTGTGATATCCTGATTTTCAACCCTGTTTTCGATGAAATGAAATTGGCTTTTCATCGATGCCCCTATGCCTTTTTTTCTCGAGTTGGCTACTCACGAGATAATCGGTTTATCAGTGAAACCGTTAAGGAATCTAAAAGCGACAAATTTAAGAATTCGACAAAAGATTGACTACTCGACTGTGTTAATCTGCAAGGGTCAATATGACATAATCAAAATCGATCAGAGACCAGATATATGTCGGTTCGACAAAGGCATGTAATTAAAGTCTAGGTGATTCCACCTAATTGCAAAATTTGCGTCAAATGGCACTAAACCGATTTTTCTATCGTTTCTGTACCTTGTGCCCGTATTTGAAACATCGAGATTTTCATGACAACCGAGAGTCGCCAATTAGTCGAAGATGTACAATGTGGCTCGAAAATAATCGACCACGGGTCAAATGTGCTAAAAATTCCTAAAAGCTATCCGGTAAGTTAGGTCACGTTAAAATCGTGTCCAATTGAAATTAACCACGAAATTGAACCCAATTTCAGAAATTGAAAGTTCTATCATGTCACGATTTATTTTAAGGATGTCGACTCATCCTCCGAAGAATTTTCGGCAAGCCCAAGATTTTTACGGAAAATCAATTTCGGAGGATTCGAAAAAGAAAAGAAATTCGGTTGGCCATTTTCAAATGGATTTTTGGCCTTCAAAATGGACTAATTTGTGAAGACATGTGTGGAAATTGGCATGGGCTTCCTCCCCAACAAATTGGACTGCTAATTCGGAGTGAATTGTGAAGAAATTGAAGTGAGAAGTCAGCAAATTCGTAGGCTAGAGGGGCTGTTACATTTTGGTCTTCATTTTGGCTTCAATTGGTGTAAGTTGGTATTGAATTTGGCCATGGGTGACCCATTGATCATTGTTGGTTGAAGATGGGCTGAAGATAAGGATGAATAAACATTTAAGTGCTCAAGATATTTTGTGTTAACTTGTGAGGCTATTATCTCCTTCATGCTCCCCCTCTCTCCCTCATCCCTTCCCTCTCTTCTTGCTTCGTACGCCAGCCTCCCCGACCCCTTCGTTTTCTACCTTTCTTTCATTCCTTCGAAGAATCCAGCCCTCCATTGGAATTCTCTTTTGCTCCACCTTACTGTTAACACTCCATTGTAACCCCATGAGTGCTCTCCTCTCACGCTGCCACTTGCCAGCCCACCCTCCACCGAGTCAACCCCTCCCCAGCGAAGCCTCGACGTTGACTCCTCCACGTGACTCCATCGTCTCGTCCCACTCCAACATAAACACTACCACCTAGGCTGCTCCTTTGCTACGTCTCCTCACTCATGATCCAGCCCAATAAATCGCCCAACTTCATCTCCATGCAGTAGCTCCATTCAACTGCGTGCAGCTCGCAACTCAACCTAGTCTTAAGCCAAGGCCAGCCCACTCGAAGCCGACCAGTAACCCTCCGTAGAAGTGTGTTCGAATCTCAACTTTGGCTGAGCTGTCTTGGACCATTTTTAGCCCAGCCAAGCTTCCTTTGGCACTGCCATAGGCCCAAGTTTTGGCCGCCGTCGCGTCACCGGCGCCATGATTTTGGTTAACTCGTGTTACTTTCCTAGGTCACGTGATTACAAGCGAAGGAATCTTCATGGACCAAACCAAGATCAAAGCAGTTATCAGTTGGCCAAGACCCACGACAGTGACAGAGATCAAAAGTTTCTTGGGTTTAGCAAGTTATTACAGAAGTTTCGTGGAAGGATTTTCAGCATTAGCCTCGCCTTTGACTCGACTGCTGAAGAAGGAAGAGAAGTTGTATGGATGGATAAGTGCAAGCGTAGTTTCCAAGAGCTTAAACAGAAGCTCACTACCACACAAGTGCTAAAAATTTCATTTGGTCCTGGAGGATACGAGATCTACAGTGATGCGTCGTTCAGAGGACTGGATTGCGTGTTAATGCAATATGGTAGAGTCGTTGCATACGCGTCCTGTTAGTTAAGACCTCATAAGCAAAATTATCCGACGCATGACTTGGAACTCGCAGTAATCATCTCCGCTTTGAAGATTTGGAGACATTATTTGTGTGGAGAAAAGTTTCAAATCTTTACAGATCATTAAAGTCTCAAGTACTTATTCTCTTAGAAGGAGTTGAATATGAGACAACGTCACTGGATGGAACTTCTCAAGGACTATGATTGCAACATTCTATATCATCCTGGAAAGGCTAATAAGATCACAAATGCGTTAAGCCAGAAGTCTTCGATTGCACAGATGGTGATTAAAGAGTGGGTCTTACTCGAAGGAGTTCGAGATTCAGTTTTCAAATTTGAGTTAGGCCACATCTCAAATATTATGGTCATTCTCATAATTGAGCTGGAAGTGCATATCAGAATCAGAACGTTGCAAAGGATAGATCCAAAGATCTAAAAGATCCTATAAGAGGATACCGAAAAGAGAAAGGCTGACTTTCAAATTTCTGAGGATAGAACACTAAGGTTCCAAGGACGATTGTGTGTACTTGACGATGCAGAGCTTAAAGAAGAGATATCGTCAGAAGCTCATCGTAGCAGTTACAGCATTCATCAAGACAGTACGAAAATGTATCAGAATCTGCGTCAACACTATTGGTGGTCCGGTATGAAAGCGGATATCGCTAAGCATGTCACCAAGTGTTTGATGTGTTAGCAAATAAAAGCATAACACTGTAAGCCGGGAGGACTTGTACAAGCTCTCGAGATTCCCTAGTGGAAATGGGAACACATCACAATGGATTTTGTGATGGACTTAAGGGTAATGATTCTATTTGGGTCGTGGTTGACAGACTGATGAAGTGGGCTCACTTCATCGCCGTACGAAAGGACTATGCATTAGATAGATATGCTGAGTTGTACGTGCGTCAGATAGTGCGTCTGTATGGGGTCCTAGTGACAATTACATCTGACTAAGACCCGAGGTTTATAGCTGCCTTTTGGAAAAGTTTGCAGATTGCTTTAGGAATGAAACTGCAGTACAGTACGGCCTATCATCTTCAGACGGATGGCCAGTTTGAGAGGACGATTCAAACCCTCAAATACATGCTGAGAGCATGTGTGCTAGATTTCAAGGGAAGCTGGGAGCAACAGCTTCATCTTGTTGAGTTTGCCTACAACAACAACTATCAGCAGAGTATTCAGATGGTACCATTTGAAGTGTTGTACGGCAGAGCATGCAAAACTCCAGTTTATTAGGATGAAGTCGAAGAACGAAATATCACAGGCCCAAAGTTAGTTCAGCAGTCAGTGGATGCAGTTACAGTTATCAGGGGTAGATTACAGACAGCTCAGAGCCACCAGAAAAGCTATGTAGATAAGTGTCGAAGACCTTTGGAATTCCAAGTTGGTGAGCATATCTTTCTAAAGGTGTCATCGATGAGGGGTACTTCGGGCTTTGGCAAGAAAGAGAAGCTGAGCCTGAGGTACGTAGGTCCCTTTGAAATTATAGAAAGAATAGGAACTTTAGCGTATCATCTTGCATTATCGCCGAAACTGGCGCAAGTGCATGACGTCTTCCATGTGTCGATATTAAGAAAGTATAAGCCTGACCCGACCCAAGTGCTGGATTTTGAAGAATTAGACGTGGACGACAGAATGCTGTATATGGAGAGACAGGTTTTGATTGTGGATCAAAAGGAACAGATTCTATGCACCAAGACAATCCCATTAGTCAAAGTGGTCTGACAACACCACAGCACAAATTGAGCAACCTGAGAAAGTGAAGGGTCGATGAAATGACAATACCCCCACCTTTTTGTTTAAGAATTATAATGGTTTAAATTTCAAAAACGAAATTTATATAAGAGGGGAAGAGTTGTAACATCCTGATTTTCAACCTTGTTTTCGATGAAATGAAATGAAATGGGTTTTTCATCGACGCGCCTATGGCCTTTTTTCTCTAAGTTGGCCACTCACGAGATAACTAGTTTATCAAGTGAAGCCATTAAGGAATCTAAACACGACAGATTTGAGAATTCAACCAGAAATCGACTACTCGACCATGCTAATTTGCAAGGGTCAATATGGCACCGTCAAAATTGATCAAGGACCGGAGATAGGTCGATTCGACAGAGGCATGTAATTAAAGTATGAGTGATTCCACCTAATTGCAAAATTTGCGTCGAACAGCACTAAACCGATTTTTTGTCATTTATGTACCCTATGCCCATATTTGAAATCTCAAGATTTTCTCAACAACCAAGAGTCGCCAATAAGTCGAAGATGTACAATGTGGCTCGAAAATAATTGACCACAGGTCAAATGTGCTAAAAATTCCTAAAAGCTACTCGGTAGGTTAAGTCACGTTAAAATCGCGTCCGGTTGAAATTAATTATGAAATTAAACCCGATTTCAGAAATTAAAAGTTCTGTCATGTCACAATTTATTTTAGGAACTTCAACTCATCCTCCAAAGAATTTTCAGCAAGCCTAAGATTCTTACGGTAAATCAATTTCGGAGGATTTGGAAAAGAAAAGAAATTTGGTTGGCCATTTTCAAGTGGATTTTTGGCCTCAAAATAGACTAGTTTGTAAAGACAAGTGTGGAAATTGGCATGGGCTTCCTCCACAACAAATCCGACTGCTAATTCGGAGTGAATTGTGAAGAAATTGAAGTGAGAAGTCAGCAAATTCGTAGGCTAGAGGGGCTGTTACATTTTGGTCTTCATTTTGGCTTCAATTGGTGTAAGTTGGTGTTGAATTTGGTCATGGGTGACTCATTGATCATTGTTGGTTGAAGATAGGTTGAAGATAAGGGTGAATAAACACTCAAGTGTTCAAGATATTTTGTGTTCACTTGTGAGGCTATTGTCTCCTTCATGTTCCCCTTCTCTCCCTCATTCCTTCCCTCTCTTCTTACTTCGTACGCCAGCCTCCCTCAACACCTTTTGTTTTCTGCCTTTCTTTCATTCCTTCGAAGAATCCAACCCTTCATTGGAATTATGCTGCTCCACCTTCTGCTGCCACTCTACCGTAGCCCCACGAGCGCCCTCCTCACGCTGCCACTTGTCAGCCCACCCTCCACCGAGTCAACCCCTCCCTAGCGAAGCCCCGACATTGACTGTTCCAAGTGACTCCACCATCTTGTCCCACTCCAGTAGCAACGCTACCACCTGGGCTGCTCCTTCGTTGTGTCTCTTCACTCATTATCCAACCTAGTAAATCGCCTAACTTCATCTCCATGCAACAGCTCCATTCAACCGTGTGCAGCCTACAACTCAGCCTAGTCCTAAGCCAAGGCCAACCCACTCGAAGTCAACCAGCAGCCCTCTGCAGAAGCGTGTTCAAATCTCAGCTTTGGTTGAGCCATCTTGGACCGTTTTTAGCCCAGTCCAAGCTTCCTTTAACGCTACCGTAGGCCCAAGTTTCGGTCGCTGCCATCGCGTGAACCGGTTTTTGCACTACAACAGTGAGTTTATGCACTAAACTCTAATTATGGGGGCTAATGATGCTTAGGGGTGGCTTAGTGGTTTGGGTTAGGCTAATTAAGATTTGGAGACTTAGTTAGCATAACTAGTTGGTTAGGATGGTTAGGTAATTAGTTAGTTAATTTAGTTAGTTTAATTAGTTAATTCAATTAGTATTTTAGATTAAATTAGTTAGAACGGTTAGGTAAATTAGTTAGTTCAATTAATTAGCCCGGTTAGCTTAATTTGATTTACTCAAGTGCTTTAATTTAATTATTTTGCAATTTATTTATTTAATTGAAATTCAATTTATTAGTTATTATTTTTTTGAAAATTATACCGGGATAGTCGAGCCGGAATTTCGTGCTGATAGTCGTGGTGTGATTAGTTTATGCAATTGAGTGCAAATTTGTGCAATTGAGTGGTGATTATGATTTTGGTTAGTTATTTCAAAATTGTGAAATTTTGGTATTTAATTAGAAAATACCGGATGTCAGGTTTTGACATTGAAAATGTTTTTAAGTACTATTAAGTACTATATTAAATAGTGAGATTTTAAAAAGGAATGATATCAATTTTTAAGGTTCGATCTGACAATGTACCCACATACGATTATTTTCACTAAGTATATATTAAAATAGGTTAAGCATATCATTTTAATTGAGGCATTTGAGTAAAATACATTATATCCTTGGTCAGGATTGGATGGTCATGTGCTGGTATGAGAACCCGTCACCCGACGTGCATCAGATGGACGATGCTCCTATGTGGAATGCCATCTTGAGGTAGACGTTGCCGTGCTCAATGGATGAGACGATGCCTGATTACGCCGGAAGACCGCTGTGTGTTGGGTAGGCTATGCCTGTGGGGGCAGTAATCAATTGGAACGCATGAATGCTTGAGATAAACACGCCTGATTATGGGATAAAATTGTGTAGAATAGAATGGGACGTGTCATAATGATTTGGTCTTATAATCGGGACCCCTGTGATTGATTGAGCTATGTGAGACGTTCCGATTGATGTGTGCACTTAGTATATGCATCTATTATATGAACTATTCTAACGTGCAGGAAGGAACTGAGGCGAAGTGAGTCTTCTGTGATGTGTGGTTAGACTACCTCAGGCATATTTCCTTTCTAATTGAGGTTTAGGGTAGAAACTCGCTGAGACATTGTCTCACTCCGTCATGAGCTTAATCTTTTCAAGTCCGTAGATTGAGGCATGTCACGTGCGTTATAGGGTTCCGAGGGAGGTAGACTTCCAACACTCATATTTCCCAATTTCCAAGACCAGCTTGACCCATAAACTTATGGGGTCCACCGTCTAGGTCGATGAGGGCCTACCTCACTTGGTACCTCATCGCTTTAAGGTGTGGTACCTTCACAAGCCCGATGCGAGTCAGGAGGGTCCTTTAGGTGGTTTTGACAAGCCTCTCGTCAGGACCAAGGAGTGGGAAATAGGGTACCCTTGGACATCGACACTCTAGATGGTGCCGTGGAAGACCCGGAGCTGGGGTCTGGAGAGCCCAGGGTTTAGGTGGCTTCGTAGCCCTTTTTGATCTAGACTTTTGCACTTGAACTCTAGAGTTGGCCTCTGTATATAAACTTGTTGTGTTTATAAAGTGTGGTTTTTGTGAATTGGTTATCCTACTTTTCTATCCCATGTTGAGTATTGTCTAGGGATCATTTTTATTACGCTTCCGCATATGCATTAAAAAGAATGGGTCGGTGACGCGTCCTATGACATCACAATTTTATCGGCCACCAAGGGATGTGCGTGCGCTCGAGGTTCGGGGCGTGACAATTCTTGAGTATGTGCGCGCCCTCAATAAAATTTGTTTCTCTATTTTTGGACTATGTCATGGTAAATTTTCATGATTTTTAGACTTTGTTTGATAGGTCAAATCTCAATTGCAATGACCAAATATCCTGCTGATTTGTCAATTTCTTGATGCGATGAGGTGTATTGTCAGATTTTTGTAAATTAATTTTTAGCTCTTTTTAGGAAACTTTCTTCACAAAAGTTGTTCATTGTGATGTCACGCATGCTGTATAATTTTCTTAAGAACAATTAATGGATGGGTCCTTTCCAATTTTGCCAGTTTGTATTGTTTGGTCTAAAATGTTCTGTTGTAAGTCTTTATTGTGATTGCCTATCTAGGTTTTTAGGATAGCTTGCGTGTGAAATTAGAACTCATTGTCTTCATGAAGATTGTTTCATATGCCTTCATCTTCATTGTCAAAAACTTTCCATTAATAAAATGATCTTTCGATCGTGTTTTCTTCAAAGTTGCTTTGAAATCTCAATTTTGCACATCAAAGTAATTTGGCACAAGTGATGCTTCTGACATTGATCAATTAGAATCTTTTAAACGTTCCTGATTTGGCATAGGAATTTTCATGGTTTTAGATTGTATCTAAATTGTCTATGTGGTCTATGGGTGCATGATATGTGAGCCCTAGACTTAGACATTTAAGTGCGTTCTATAATCAAGACGTTCCTTGTCTCAAACATTTCAAAATCTTTCTGATATTTGATTTGACATTGAGATTATCAAAGTTTAGGTTGTATATAAAATGCCTGCAATGTTTGTGAGTGCATGATATGCGCACCAAACTAGCCTTGGCAATTAAATACATTCTATAATCAAGACGATCCTTTGTCCAAAAATATTGTTTTCCTTTCTCAAAATTTCAAACTCATCTTTGAAGCGTCACATGGATTGCTTATGCACAAAACCATGTCATTCATTATAAACGCTTGTGTTTTTAATTGATGCATGACTATTGAATAAATGACCTACAAATGGTTCACTCAATTGTTTGATTATTCGAGAAATAAGGCTCAAGGGCTTGCCTGTGCTTTTAATTTGTGATGATGCATGTGGATTTTACATGTATGTTAGGTGTGATGCCTAATATCATGGGTAGATCTTGGGAATCACCTAGAACATCTTTTAAGAGACTTACAAGCTTTATTGACTATCCGAGAACACAAATGGTCAACAATGGCTATAAGTCGTAAAATGAACTAAGTGGGTGTCTAGAGAGACCTATGCAAAAAGCCAACCCCGAGGCCCAAATTTGTTCAATTTTGAACCTTGCTCCACTTGATCGTTTGAGCTTGATTCTATGTCGTGCTGTTGATTGTTTTGCCATGAATTAGTGTTTCTTTCCTTTGTATATACCTAGCTTAGGTTTAGGTTAGGGCTAGATTAGGTCCCAAAGGTGGAGTATGATCAAGACTCAAAGATGATGGAAGGTCAATGTCCATCCTGACCGTAATTTTTGTATTCATTTTCCCGATATATGTTTTGGGTTTGTTATTTATATAAACACCCGACGAGTGCGGGTTTTATTTCTTGCACGTGATTTTTGTTCATTATTAGGATGCATGTTAGATTTACTGCTTTTCCATTAACTATTCAATTGCTTGTTTACTTACCGTCTTGTCTTTTAAATTCAATTGTGTGCTTTCTTTTCTTTTTTCTAGAAATAGAATAACACAAAAATGTCCATCCATGTGTGATCACTTAGTTTAGGATCATTGACCTGAAAGAGTAAAAAGACATGCATGATCATCTTAGGTAACATGACATATTGTTAGGTACCGAAATGGCACTAATAAAAATATTAGCGTAACTCAAGTCCCCGAATCTAGATATCTAATTACATTGCTCGATTAGGTTTTTTCGCTGATCCTCAAAAACGAGGCTAGTGGCGACACCCATCCTTTATTAGGTTGTTTACATAACTAGTTTTAAAATCAACTCGTCGCGAGGGGTATGGGTCTTGATGAGGCCCACATCGATTTAGCATACTTGATATAGTAGTACCCAATAGGGTAAAGTGATGCCATCATTATGGGTGAAATATATGATCAAGAGAGTTATCGTAATAAAAATACCTCGAAATCTGATATTCACACCTGGCCTCTTCTCCTGAGGTCTACCATCTGTGTGGGTGCGGGTTGCAACACCTTCCGCTATCATGCGAGACACGAGTTTGGGAGAGCTTGTGACCGCGATTGAGCGAACTCACAAATGGTTAGTCCTAAAAGGCGAGGTGATGACACCTTTGTGGAATACGAACCGTGAGGGAGCTCTCGTGGTCAAGTATCTCTAAACTTGAGTTTTCACCCTTCCTCGAGGTCAAGGTCGGGTTGTGAAAAGCTTGGCAACTCCACTAAGGACCGGTTACTAAAATAAGAGGACTGGAAGCAGTTTAAAAATGGTTGTTGTGTTAGCTAACATATTTTGTGTAGGGACATCTGCATGTCAAAGTCGCATGAAAAATGAAGTAAGTCACTAACTAAGTATTAAGTGGTCTTGTAGGTTGGAGATATAAGGGGTGAGTGTATGTAAACCCTTTGTCTTGCAGGTGGAGTAAGGATATATGAATGTGTGATTGGGTTATATTAAAGTGCTGGATGTTTAAATTTAAATGCAAGTTTACAAGCTTTAACACTACATCCTGCACACAACCACGGTCTAAAATCCCAATCACCAAATGTAGATCCTTTAGAAGATATGGGTGGAATCCACGAGTGAACACTCGTGATAATACATACTACCGTAAATCCGCTTGTCTTGATTGATAAAAGTGCATTGGCCAACAATAGTAGTGGTGGGTAAACTACTTTTATCTTTGGGGATGTGGACCTTGAGCCTTTAGCATCCTCACCTTAGGCATTGAAACCTTACAATTCCTCATGCAATTTGTGATTTGCACTTGCCATGAGTTTGGTTGGTAAAACATCATTCTTTTCTTATCGTTATTATCCTTCTTAATTTCCAAATTTTAATTACATGCCTTATATTTTAATGACGATACGTCTTTAATCGTGAATGCCCATTTAGGTTTAGGCTTAGATGGGCAAGCTCGAGATTGATGTGACCTCATGCCGAGGAGCCTGAGGAGCATATGGGATAACCTCAACCTAAGGCATCAGGAATAGGTGGAGAAACGCATCAGTTTTCTCCTGACCTTACTAAAGGTCGAGCCTCAAATCGAGATGGTGAAAGCATTGGTCTATTTTTGGAAAACCGTGACCTCCACCTCCGTGTTTAACCGATACGAGTTGACCCTTAAAATTGAGGAGTTCGAGATAGCCATTGGTTTAGGTAGGGTTTCCCTAGGTTTTGCCACTTCTCCTATTGGCCAAAACCCAATCTCTCTTCTAAGCCAATTCCTAAATATCCCTTCCGACAAAATTAGAGCTATTCTTAAGGGAAATTTGAATTTCATGCTTTATACTTTTCTCGAGCAACATCTCTTTAGTCTCAAACCTAAGTCTGGAAATTAAATTCCCAATGTCTTTCTTCTCTTATTTTTCGGTTTTGTGATATTCCTGCATACTTGAAAAATAATAAATCCTTTAGTCACTCACATTGTTAACCAATATGTGCCTTTAGTCATTTTACACATATGATTCTCGCAGGAACCTTTGTATCCCTTAATCAATTTAAAGCAAATGGACAAGGAACTCTTAAAGCCTCATTATGACTTCTCCAAATTTGGCTCGTTTCTCGCATCAAACAATTTGCCCTTGTATGAGGATTGTTGATGTCACAAAACATCATCATCCCATTCTTAGGTATCACCAAAGAAATGAATTCTTTCCATTATGGCCCTTCTCTATGTGGTTCCATTTCCTCAAAAAACTCACCCCAAACTTAATCCAATGGCATGTCCAATGGCTTGGGATTCCCGAGGTACGCCTTATTAGTGGAGTTGATGACCTATTCCCCCCTGTGGGGTTAGCGGGTCTAACATCGTATTACCCGTTAAGGGTGTTCCGTCAATATCGCGCTCTTTAAACGATCCCATCAATCCTAGAGCTAGGTTTGTACTGTATTGATTATCACAATGAAGTCATTGTGGAAGATCAATTTGAGCCCTTGGATCAATCCAGGGGCCCAAATTTGATTTTAGGGCTCAGTATAGGTTGAATTTTCCCCCAAAATTAAGGGGTTCATTTTTCAGATCCAATTTCTCTCTCTTCACTCTCCCCCCTCGTCTCCCTAGCTCTCTCGATTGGAGCTCATCTTGCCACCAACCACCGCTTGCCGGCGCCTTTTCCTGTGATTTACCACCTCATCAACCTCCCCTCGGCGTACTTTCTTTAGTCGCAACATCCATCCTCAAAGACGGTTGTCAGAGAGCCTTGATCGGAAGCCATTTTTGATTGAGTCCGAAGACTGTGCTCGCCGCCGATGTTGTATCTGGCGACTTGGGCTTTCAATTCAACGTCCGGTGGTCCTCCTATGGTGTTCCTCAATTTGCGACGTTCATCGTCCACCTGTCGTTGAGGTGATCGTGGCCTGCTTTAGCTAAACTTTCCTCGGAACACCTCAAACCGACACTCTCTTCCCAATCGACTCAATAAACGTGCTCGGTGATGACGATGACATCTAGCGACTTTGCTGGCCATTCCAGCGTCCATTGGTGGTCCGGTGCAGTCCTTCGGCTGGTGTTGACGTCCTTAGACATGTCCTCGTCCCCGAAGTGAAGTTTGATTAGCTCGATTGAGCTTTACACAAAGGAAGATCAAGGTAAACATTCTCATACTTGAATCCTATGAAGCGAGACTATACTAGATAGCTAGGGCTAAGATTCGAACATAAGATACTTTATCATATTCATATAGATGATATATATGGTTTAGAATGAGCGTAAGATGATCAATGATTAATTGGTGGCTTGATTGAGTACGATTGCCATTTCTGGAAAAATCGTAACTAGTTTGGACTGATTTGATTAATGTCTTCAAATGACCTGGAAAACGATCTCGTTTGATGTTAATGTCTGCATATGATCCAAAGATGATTTCACAAGCTTTCCAATGGTGTATCATATGCATGATTCGGACTTCATTTGCTTTGTCGATTGCCTGTCACAACTTCAATGTTGATTCTGGATTTTGGATGTTCTGCTGTTATGTTATGGTTAAACAACCTATTCGGCTTTATGATTTTTCTTGATTTTTTGTATAATGATTTTGGATTGGATGTCTGAATGAAAGTTGATCACGACATTTGATTCTAGATCATATAAAAATTGTATGAAATTCACAATTCATTTGTTTAGGTTAATCTCTTGTTAAACGTTGCGTTCATGATCTGTAAAGTCCTGTTTCAAAAAAGATCTCTTTGCTAAATGTCTTCATTTGAGCTGAAAGATGATTTCAATTGTGTTTGTGGCTTTCTAAGGATTCTTGGGAGATTTCATGAGCTTTCTTTTGGCACCTAGTTTGCATGATTTGGCCGTCATTTACTAGGTCTAACAATTTTTACAAGACCGAACTGCAATCGGCAAATGATCAGTGTCCCGTTTCCTTGCTCTGTTTCGGTGACCTTTGATGTTTGCCATCTTCATACGATGTTTTGTAGTCAGATTATTAAGTCAGTGTCTTAATGAAAGCTGTTCATTAGGTTCAGATCTATATCATATAAAAATTTCGTGATGATTGAAATTCATTTATTTAGGTCGATCGTGTTTAGAATGTCTGTGCTCATTCCTGAATTTTTGCTCGGTTGATTGTATTGCACTGATTCCTCAATTTTTATAAAATCATGTATTGTGAATGTAGAATTTTTTTCCTTCATGAAAGATGCTCTTTACATCTTTGTGAACAACATATAAAATTTTCATGAGAATTGAACATTGTTAGGATAGGTCAATCATGTTTAGACCGAACACATTTGCTACCGTGATTTGTCTGACCTGAAATGAAATTTTTCAGGTCAAGCTATCTGAAAACATAAACTAGACGGAAGCATCACTATAAATCTTTTAACATTTGAAATCCTCTCGCGCGTGCCTCGTCAGTAATTCGATAAGCCAGTGCCATAATCTCTGACATTGATTAAACAGTGAAGTTGTGCCATCCGCAAACTAAAATATCCGCCACTCGTCTTCAAGTCTGCCACTTAATAACCAAATTTCGAACGAATATATTGACATTTGATCGTATGACAGAATAATGGCTGTATGAATTTGACCCAAGAGTCACATATCGCATACTAATGACTTCAGAACAAAAGTAATTCATCATTCATCACCAAGGCCTAGCGATGGCCTGTTAAAGGGAAAAAAAATGAAAAAAGAAAAATCAGAAAATGAAGACCTGTTAGCTATTTCCCATTAAAATTAGTTGAAAAAACTAAATTGGCATTAACAAAAGATTGTAAATTGTCAAAAAATCTAAGACTAAATTGATACAATTGAAATGTTTAGAATTGAATTGACCGCGTATAATAAGTTTTAGGACTTTTTAGATAATTTTCCTATGCAAAGATGGCCAGCACATTTCACTCAAGACCCAATTCTATAAATTGAGAATTCGATACTCATCACTTATCCGGCTCTCCTAAGGAGGTAATACAGTCCATGTGGGGTCAGTTTTTGGGTTTCTTGATCGAAGTTGCGGTGCACTTGTCAAATTAACTTCACAATGCGCATCAAAACAAGTAATAAAGAGTCTAAAGTATACTGTTGACAACTAAATTTTGATTAATTTAGCTCTAATAAAAATATTCCCTTTGCATGACTTAGGTATTAATATCATTTGCTTTTACTAAGTTTTATTTTCCGTTATTTTATCCTATTTTCTGATAAATTAATTATATTAAAAAAAAAAAAGAGCCCGAAAGGGCTAGGGGGCTGGGCTTTCGCCCCAGCCCTCACTTTTTCCCTGTTTCTTTCGAGCCACGCGGGCCAAGGGCCCGTCTCACCGTGAGCTTCACCCCGCGGCCCGGCCCTCTCCTTCTTCTTCTTCTTCCTCCTTCCTTCCTCGCGCTGCACACCACGCGCGCAGGAGACCTAGGCGGAGGAACGAGGGTAAACCGACGACGAAGGGGACGTCTCGCAGACGTCTCGCGGTGCCCCCTACTTTCCCGAACTGACGGACGGTGGGTCGCGTGCCGTATCTCTTCTCTCTCTCTCTCTCTCTCTCTCTCTCTCTCTCATCGTCTCGTCTCGGGGTCGGCATCCTAAGGATCCCGGCTCGGGGGAGCGCGGCGGACGGACATAGCCCCATCTTTGGGCTCGTCCGCTGTCCGACGCCGTGAGCCGGGTAGGAACCCTCGGCCGACCGCCCTTTTTTCTTCATGCCCATGCTCTGTTTCGGGCTCGCCGGACCGGGCAGCCGTTGTCCAGTTCGTGCAAGTTTCCTGCTTTATTCGTGTACGTACGGTGGTCTCGGGGCTTAGCATGTTGATCGCTCTGAGTCCCTGCTCGAGCTCGGGCTCGGTCGTCCCTGTTTTTCACTCCTTGGTTTGCGAATATTAATTGTTTGCTGAAATGCTCGAGTTGGGCGCCCGTTTGTGTCCTTCGTGTATGGCCGAAGTTTGCTGACTCTCATATTTATATTGGACGTAAACGAATCGTCCCCATGTTGAAGTCAAGTTTTGCTGGTCCGTTGTTGTTGGTTTTGGTCCGAGTTCGCGTGCCGAGCAAGTCTAAAGCTTCCCCTTAGCCGACGCCTTCCATGTGTTCGCTATAATGGCTGAACCAAGCTCGTATGGATTTCCCGTGATTCGTTTGGTTCTGAG
Source organism: Eucalyptus decipiens (assembly GCA_014182575.1). Taxonomy (NCBI): domain Eukaryota; kingdom Viridiplantae; phylum Streptophyta; class Magnoliopsida; order Myrtales; family Myrtaceae; genus Eucalyptus; species Eucalyptus decipiens. Next base: position 52,038,442 of record CM024611.1, on the reverse strand, counting down.
CGCTTGTTGATCATTTGACATGTTTGTGGACCTTCGTTCCCATCCGTGGAATAGCGCGCGGCTCCTTTGCACGTCGAGTGTGTCGCGGCAGGCGGTGATGAAAGCGGGGTTCGGATGTGGCCAACGGTGCTGGCTTGGTCCACAAGGTCGGTGGACGGTCCGACGGATTAGCGAGGGCCGGAGGCGAGCTGGCTCATGGCCGTTTGTTTCTGGCCTCACGGAGAAGGATGCGTGCGTTTGTGCTGGTAAGGCCTCTGCGAGTCGTGGGGGTGGAGAAAGAAGAGAGAGAAAACTCAGAAAAGAGGGAAGAGAAAGATAAGTTAAGTGAGGCCTAGCTCTCCATAGTCTGTTGGCGTGCGTGCAGAGAGAAAGAGGGGATAGGAGAGAGAGATAGAAAGAGAGGTTGAGAAAGGACAAAATAAAGAAAAAGACAGAAAGGGGGAGAGGGGGAGAAATGTTTAAAACAAAGGGGAGGCGCGTGAGACCCGAGTCAGTCGGGCCAGAGCCTAATGGGCCTGCGGCAGGGTCTGGCCGACCCGGGTCAGTTTATTATATTATTATATTATAATTTTTAGATATTTTTAATTAAAAATCGAAAATAATCAAAAAAAAAAAAAAATCTCTTTTTCCAGGGAAAAGCCTAAAATTAATTTTGAGCATTTTTCTCTAAAAATAAATGAAAAATCCTTTAAAATTTAAATTTTCTAAAATTAGGAAAGGCCTACAATGTTTTTTTTTTTTTAAGTATCCTTTTTAATACATGAAAATCCAAAAATAAAAAAAAAAAAAAAAGCAAACCTTAGGGTTTAAATAAAATTAAGTATTGAAAGAGCATTAGTTAATTAACTATTATAATCAAATCACTAATTCTAATTTCTCTAGGTTGTGCGGGAATAAAATATTTCCCTTAATATTTTATTTAGGTTTCTAATCCACTTATTTAAGTCAATTAGTGGCAACTCCTAAATAAAATTGACTTGCAAGTTAAAAATTTAAATCATAACTCATAAATAAGTAGGTTTGGGAGAGCTCGTTCTAAGCCTAATGTTTAGCGAGCTATTAGTCTCTGCATGCGTATGCACGTTGGGCGCCAAAAGGGAGGTTGCGACACATGCCTTCGAAATTGACTTGCCAGTGAAAAATTTGAATGATAATTGATGAATTGATAGATTTGGAAGAGCTATTATCCTCCGCAGCTAAATGAAATTTACTTAGAAATTAAAAACTCAAATCATAAGTCATGAATTGATAGGTTTGCTAAGCCTAATGTTTAGCGAATTATTAGCCTCCGCACGTGCTCGTACGTAGGGCGCCAAAAGGGAGGTCGCGACACATGCCTTCGAAAATAGAAAGACAAGACTCTTTTGGCACCTATCGAACTGTTGTTGAATGACGAAGGTGGTGGTGCCCGTGCATTTGCGGTTTGCGTTGGTTTGATTATGCGTTCCGCGAGTATGAACGAGTTTCACCGAAGAAAAGGAAAGTTACATGGTCGGCAAAAATAAAATGATTTCTTTTGTGGGTCTATGTTGTGAGTATTTTATGATTTTCGAGGCCTAATTCTCTTAATAAGTATTAACTTTAGTTTGGATTTTAATTTTGGCTCAAATTTTTTTATCTGAGAAAAACAGTAATTTTTAATCTCGTAACAATCACAAATTTTAGTTTAGGTCCTAATTTTGACCCTAGTAAAATTTCCATCCAATGATGCTATAAAAGATGTAATATAAGGTGCTAATTGTGTTGTCCCTGCCCTGCTAGAAGTCCTATTTGGTATGTCCCTGCCCTACACGATCATCGCGGGCCTTATTTCGGCCGGCCATTTGGGTAGCACGAGTGTGATACATATAGGTTTGGACTGTACTGCATCATTTTACTTCTCCGAAGAAAGGAAGATGCCTCCTGCCCGGGGTCAAGTTTCACAAGGTAGGACATATGAAATTGGGATCTAAACTTTAATCTTTCCATGATCGAAGCCCAACTTTGTCTATTTTATAAGTACCATGTGTTATATGTCGTGCGCAGATTACAAAACCTTGCTCTATCACTTATGCATCTGTACTCCAGTTTCCCATAGGTGGGGAGTTGAGTTCCTCACTTCCTCTTTCCCAAGTAGGAAGGGTGGCCGCTGAAACAACCCTAGTGATCATGCTCGACTCTCTTTGGAACATAATTATTAACACTAACTTATCATTAGTCAGTTGGTCCTCATCATTAGTCAGTCCCACGAAGTTTACATTCATGGACATTGTTCTTGTTTCGGAGTGTAATCACAAAACGGGAAACGCCATCAATCTACCAATAGTTGCCGCTTGATCCTCAATCTTCGACAGCCTTGCTTGGCCGGAGATAATCACACGGACAGCTTTCCTCTTTTTAGGCATGCCACTTTATTTCCTACTTTTCCTGCAGAATTTTCACCACTACTTGAGCACGCATACTTGGTACTACAGGAGATGGAATTCAAAGCCAGTTCAAGCACGACAGGGAGCTCTGACTTCTCTCGGCAATTACAGGAGATGGAATTCAAAGCAAAAAGCGAACCTTGACGCTCCTACCTCTTCTGAGAACAGGAAACCCCCAAAGGTCGGATCTTAAAGGTCAATATTTATGGATGCTTCATCGAAAGCTCTATAGGAGTAACCGCCTGCACTATTCGAAACTTAGAGGGGACGCTTGTGGATGGCTTTGCAAAACAGATCCATGTCTCCTGTGCCTCTCAAGCGGAATATGTGGCTCTCTCGGAAACCCTAAAGTTCTTACTTCCTCGAAGACACGATCTGCTCGAGTTAGAGTCGGACAGTCTGACTTTAGTTAAACCTATGGAGAATCCAGACCTTATTCCATGGGATGCACACGCAATTACCTCCTAATGCATTGATCTATCATCTAGCTTCTCAGAGCTGCGTATCACCCGTCACCATCGTGAAGCCAATTCCAGTGTGGACTGGGCCACAAAAGCTCAGTGCCAAAACACTTTGCCGAGGGACTGGATTTCTTCCCCTCCCCAAATCTTGTTGGATTTACATTGTGAGGAAGCCCAATTTATGGGCCCTGCGTTTTCAAATTGAATCGAAGTCAATCAGTTTATGACGAAAAAAAGAAAAAGTACTTGGTTTTGGAGAATTGGGGATGAAGAGAGAAAAACGCGAACTGGAATTAGCGATTTTGTTCGTGAATAGATACCATCTATAAAAGTGTTTAATCTCACCACCCACGGTGTCAAAATGATAATTGATTATATTTTTTCAGGTTTATGTTTTAGAATTAAAATATATACAAATAAAACTAAGAAAAATCAAAATTTACCGTCCGAATTTTAATTTCTCGAAATAAAAGTTACAAATGAACCCAAAAATAAATTCATTCTTATGGTCTCTATTTCCAAAATACACTCGAGAATAGATTCCTTCTTGGAATTTGTATTTCCAAGATAATATCTTCTTCGAACTTGCGAGGCACCTGCCTTCGGCACTACACATATGTAACCGCCTGTCCATGCGCTCTCTGGAGTGCGTGACATAGTTAGCCGGAGAAGGGTCCGGCAACCCTCAGCATTGGCTGGTTGATGCGGCCGCCCTTCTATTTTTTTTTTTTTTCATTGCCAAAACTCATTTGTTTTTTGACTCTTAAAAAAAAAAAAAAAAAAAAAACTTTTTTTCTTTATATATATATCCTCCTATTTCTTAAGGTTTTAGTAGCCATATGGGGGTGTCAACTTGATATGTAGTGATAACTTGATTACCGCTTCAGCATTTTCACTTATTCTGTAAATATAAAACTGCCATGAACAGGAAAAACAAATCCAATCAATAAAAAGAGTTTAAGGACGATGTCGAATGCTTGGTAAAAAATCAGAGCCTTTGATTTTCAATATCTAATTAATAAAAAAATTAATTAATATAGGAATTCATTTGATTAAAAAAAATTATTACGGATGATAGATAATCCGTAAAAATTTAGCACCTTTGGTTTTATTAACCTGATTACAATATCTTATATCTTTATTTTAATTATGATGCTATATACGAGATAATTGATAGTTCCTCCGGTCTTTCGAAAATAGAGAAATTGTCTGAATTCATTACAGTTTTTCTTTTGAGCCTCCCGTTCTCTGCTACCAATGTTTCCACCGGCGCCTGGTCGGCAACGATTTTGCTGCGATGGAACCACAGTAGAGACGCCAGTGGATGCAGCGAGGCCAAGCGCCGCAGATGGCAAGGTGGAGTGAGGTGACAGTGCTGTAGCCTGGTTGAACAAGTAGAAAGAAAGGAAGAAAGAGGGGGTGGGCTGATTTTGGTTTTCTCTGTTCCGATTTTGGTTTTCTCTGTTCCCTTTCTCTATTTTTTGTTGTATTTTAGAGTTGTGTACGGTTAAGATTCAAGCATTTAACACCCACATGAACTGATAGGAGGAAATTTTTTTCTGACCAACGATGGAGGGAAACATGTCCCTATTAAAAATTATATTGCCAAATGTAGGTACGAGAACTAGTTAAGTTGGATTTCTAGGCTGTGCAGGTTGATCCAAGTTGTTTTTCAGATATTCAAGCATAACTTCTAAAGATGGTAATGCATTCTCTCATTTTGCAAATGAAATTTCTCTGTACTCAAAACTATCAACATATCACTATTTTGGGAGGGCACCATCTCCGCATTATAAAGTAATCCAATACCATTATCGACTGCAGCCCAAAATTTCGAAAAAATATCCATAACTGAAAATTAGTGAACAATAACCATGTATATTAAATATTGGTCAAAATTGTAATCTACAAAGATCCACAAATTTATGATTTTACAAAAATCTCTACCATATGTTATATATTCGAATTGAAGCTTTCCAACCTGTGATAATTTAAATTATTTCTATACTAAGCTCTATCAGTTTTCTTCTTCCTTCGTTAATTTATTCCTTTTTCCTACTTTTGCGCCATTCCTTGTCACCTTTAACCACAGAAAACCTTCTTCTTCTTTTTTGGCTGGCTGGCAACCACAGATCACGCTAGACATGAAAGATAAAGGACTACCTGGTCCGAATTCGGTGGACCGAAAATGATACGACGACTCTTTCTCACCAAAAGAACCATCCTCGAAGTTCATAACTTTTACCGGGGTCCCATTGTTGGGGAGTCGACATGTTTTCCCTGTATTGTCGGTCCATGCAGCAGAGCTCAAAGATGAACCCCCTCTCTCTCTTATCTCTTCCATGCCGATGCGTTGCCTCTTATCTAAAACTTGTTTGTCGGAACAAAGTTTTACACCGTCATTGTACAGCATAAAGCCCGTCTAAACAGGACTTATATTCCATAGACCATAAGTGTGAAAGTCTTTTTCCCACAAGCAGTTTTGGAATGGAAACAAGAACCTGTTTATGGAGTAAATCTACATGCTTTAAAAAAAAAAAAAAGTTGTATAAGCTGCTTATGTGAAGAAATTTTTACTTCTCGAGTGCTTTGAATAAAAATCCATTGGAATGCGTTATTTGCAAAGTAGGGGATGGTGGAAGAAAAGGAAAACACAATTACGCCACATTTGTATCTTCTTTTAGTAAAATTTTTAAATTTACACTTCTGTAAATAAAAGGAATTTCTATTAATTTCTTGGTTTCATAAAATTTTGAGAATGAGTGTGTTCTTTTTCTTGTTTTTTGGTCAGAAAGAATGAGTGTTCGTTTCGCGAAAAATGAGTGATTTAAAAATATTTTCCAAAAAATAATTGCTAATATCGTTTAGAAAAATTAGTCAACAAAATATGTTTTCATCATTGATAACTATTTATATATGACTATTTTCATAGGCAATGAAAAACATTTCTGTTTATTTACTTTTGTAAGTGATTATTTTTTGAAAAAATTTTCAAAATCACTCATTTTCGATGAAATAAATGCCTCCTAAAATCCTCGTTTAGGAAAAGGGAATGGGTGTTGTTCCTTGCGTAATATGTGACCATTAACCGAACCAAACCGAACCAAAAACCGATAAAATCAAATCTACGGTTTTATTCTCTCCCGACGCTGAGGCCTCTCCTCTTGTGTCTCGTCTTGGTCGGCTTGGACGTGCAACGGCGACGGCGATCACTTAGGTGCGGCAGAGGGGAAGCTACTGTGGTGCCGTCGCTCGGAGGGAGGAGCTGCAGGCCGCAGGGGACGGGTGAGTGGTGGCGCGACTGCAGGCGTCGGGCTCGCGGGTCGCTGGCGGAGCGGCAGTGCGAGCTCGCGGGTGAGGGGTGACCGGCCCGGGATTTGCTGGCGTCAGGTTGCAGGCGGAGACGCTCGGAGGCGGCGAGCGTTCCGGCATGGCTGAGCGGGCAATGGCGGAGGCGATCGGGCGACAGGGCTGCACATCGCGGGCGAGACCGGCGGAGCGGCGGTGACCGGCCGCTAGGCCGCCTGTGCTGGGCTTGCGAACGGCGGACGCGGGCAGCGAGAGCGGGGGGAAGAAGATGAACAGTGTTCCGCTTTTTCCCTCTGCTGGCCTGTCCTTCACGTCCCTTCCCTCTCTGTCTCTTCTCTACAGGTGTTGCTGACGGGATTGCCGAGAAGAGAAGACAACTTGCTGTACAGCTTTTCTTTTGACTTTTCCCTATAAAGCTTTTTTTTTTCTTTTGTTTTTGTGTTGCTTTTTTCAAAAGAACGAACAGAAACCCCCGATTTCCATAAACCGAAAACCGAAAACCGAAAACTCAAAATCGAAAAACCGAACTGAACCGAACCGTTGACACCCCTAATATTTTATGAAGTACAAGTTCTACTTCAACATACAATAGCGGAATTTTCTTCACACAAGCAAGTTTTAGAAAATGATGCATTACCAATTTATATCTTTTGCCCGTAACTTTATTTTTCAAATAGGTTTATATTTCCATTCAAAAACTATTTGTGTAACAAAAATCTCTGACAATGACCATATGTGTAATATATATATATATATATATATATATATATATATATATATTCACCGCAGTTGGATTCGTACTTTCTAGACATGGGGAAAATCATTCTCTTCACCTCTTTTTACTCTGCCGTTATTTTCATCACCAATATCAAAAAAGTATTCGAAACATAATTTGAGTCTAAGTTAGGCACTAAAATGTCTTTCTCATGATAGAAATACATTGACATCTTTAACTTTACCTCATAGAGTGGGAACATCGAGATCATTAATTAATAAATTTTTTATATAACTTTAGCTTAACGCGGGTATTCTCAAAAGCTAAATATCACAATTTCTTCTAAGGAAAAAAAAATTGACCTAATATGGAATTTATGTTATCTTTGAAAAAGCTAGGAAAATGGGGAGGATACAAATTTAGATGGGAAGTCGATGAAATTAGAGCTTATATTTTGTTAAAATAAAGATGAAATGTTTTTCCGGTGGATCGTGGATAGAGTCATGTCTGAAAAAGTCAATTAAATATGAAATTATTGAGCACTTTTATCTGCTCTAATTGTGCACTTGTCACGCAAGGACGTCCTTTGTACAACCCTCTTTTGGCCCAACAATTGAATTCAAGGATGTTGCCAAAGGTCGTCATCACCAAGGGTGCGACATTCCTGCCTCATCTCCGAAGTTCGTATGACGCCATTGGTTTGCTTACATCCTGACATGAAAACTACTTCAACCGACAAGTAGAGCCTTGCTACTTGAACCGACCAGTAGAGCCAGCGCACATTTCGACTCCCTTGTGATGGCACTGCGGTAATTTATTCTAAACTTCAAGGGTGATTTTTTGGTGAGATAGAAAGAGTAAGATCATTTTCGGCCCACCAAATTGGGACTAGGTAGTCATTTGCCTTTCATAGGGATAACTACCCTAAAAAACAAAATCTTAAGTCTATTGTATGTGTTAATTTAGCTTTGAATCTTTCAATTTAGCCAATTCAATCATAAACCTCTTGACAATTTGTCTATATAGTCTATCTAGTTAATTTTATTCCAAAATCGTTGTTGTAGATATCAGCCATCCTACATAATATGACCAGTGCTAATATGGATAATTTCTTTTGAATTCTTTTTAGAAAAATCTAATGGAATTGAATACTCAATTGGCCCAAATCACAGCACTTCCCTTCCTTTATTTTATAAGCCGCTTCAAGTTTTCTCTGGTATCAAAGGAAAGATTCACTTGCCTCATGGTCATCGGCAACGATGGACCTATTGGTCCATTTGAAGAAGGAACATTACTATCTCTAAATATCGTGATTTCATCCACAAGAAAAACATAAGCCAGCTTTAATTTTAGACTAAAAAGATGTGAAGGTAACGATTGAAAGAAGTTCATAAATTAGTACATTATTGTGATGTTGATATATTTATTATAGTGATGACGATAATGTTAGACTAAAATGATATGATACGAAGTTAACAATTTAAAGAAGTTGATAATTATTTCGACGTTACATTAATGCACTAATTTGAAATTTACCAACAGCTATAGAAATCTACCAACTAGGAGAATTTTTTCAGATTTTCCCTTTGACTGGACCCTGAAATCGTCCATGCCAACATAAAAAATGGGGAGAAAAATAGAGAAGCCATGCCTATCATCATCTTCTTAGGTAGCGAGGAGAAGGAGTCTCTTGCCACGTATTGGGTGCTGATAGATTCAGGGGCCACACCCATAATTATCTCACCAGAATACGACGCAAAGGTCAAGAAACACCTTATCGACACGAGGTCCACTTGCAGTCAATAAATAGCCGTAATTCAAGTTATAGATGAGGTACACTTACAGAATGTGATCGCCCATAACCAAAGGACGGCGGAGTAACTACACTTGAATAACTCACAAATGGTTAACCACCACGGGAATCACGTTCCCCGGTACACCCTACAATTTTATTCTTGAAAATAATTTCTATATAAAAATATATTTTTTTTTTTATTATGTTCTTTAAACAAAATTTTGAACATTTAAATGCATTTAATAATGTAAAAAATTTATATTTCCAGGATTAAAAAAAACTGATTGCATATGGTACGATTCTTGAAAATTTTTGTGATGAAGAATTTTTTTACTTTTTAAAGAATTTTATGAGATTTTATTAAATTTTTATTTTTTCCTTTTCTTTTTCTTCCTCCTTCAGTTGGTTGTTAGGCCTTGATGCTAGTTAATGGTTAGGGACGAGAGCCAACGACTTTGTCGGCCTCGGAGGAGCCTTGCCAGCCCCCGGTGAGGTTGGCCTCGCCGTGGTTGGGCGAGGCTTGACCTCATCCACGAACGACGAAGTTCATCCTCGCCTAGCCTTGGTAAGGCTTGCCGCAATGTCTATCTTGCCACGCCGCAGCGAGGTTGTTGGACCTCATTTCTGGCTAGTCATTGGCCATCATTGAGCTCGGTGATCGGCTAGAGGAGGAAAACGAAGAAAAGAAAATTGAAAAGAAAAAGGAAAACAATTTGATTCTAGAATTGTTCTTAATAACAAATAAGTAGCTTTTTTTCTACATCTTGATTCTATTCCGAATCTATTCTTTGGTCACTAATCTGTTTTTCAATAATAGAAAGCTGATGTTATCAAGTAGATTTTTATTTTTATTTTTTGTTCTGGAGAAGAAAAAACAAAAATAGTCAAGAGTTGGTCAGTTAAGAAATTGATCATAAGTGTCCGAACAGCATGATGCATTTGAGGATCCGCACCACAAATGTTCTCCTAGCCAATGGTTGGCTTCGACCATTTCAACGCCCAAGTCAATGCCTTAACTAAGCGATGGGGAAAGCAGCTACCGAAGTGGTTGGATGTATTAATTTCCTTTCAACCATTCGCCCATGAAGATCATAACTTTTGCGCGGCAGACTAATTCGGATGTAAATGTATCTGGGTTATTTCATTGTCTTGCTCTTTTCAATAGATAAATGCCATGTGACACTTTTGCTCAGCTTTAGAACATGATCTATTTGACACTTTTGCTCAGCTTTTTACGAAAACCGTAATACTGTTGTTTGCTAATCTCGACTTCTCTTATCTCAATAGGTTCTTTTTTCAGTTTTTGGGAAAAAAAAAATAACAAAAATATCCCTACGTGGACCACAATGATGCCGTTTTGCTTTGTCTCTTCAGTAGATTTGGGCAAATTTTGGGATTCTTCATTCGTGTTTCTCTCTCTCTCTCTCTCTCTCTCTCTGGGTTCTTCGCCAAATCCGTGATTATTTGACAAAAGCTTTGTACAAATCGAGATTCCAGATATTTCTCCGAGTTGGGTTCAATTGGGTTCATCAATGGAAATCGGCCCGCCGCACCTAATAAGAAGACAACTCATCTGAGCCCAAAATTGGAGGTGGCCCATGAAGAGTCCCAAGCCCGGCCTCCTCCTCTTCTTCTTCTCTCCCTTTTTCTTCTCCTTTGTTCGCTCAAGCTTAAGACATCGTCGATGCGCGCGGGAGATGGAGGCAGAGCGAAGCAAATCTGGAATGGAAGAGCACGCGCGAGAGAGGACGTCCTCAACGGAATTGGCTCTCTTTCTCTATGTGAATGGATTTCACAAAATCAACCGATGCAATGCAATTGATTCGTTGGATTCGGATTCAAGCAAGGAATTTTTGCATATGATAACTTCTCATCTCTATTATGTAATTTTCATTAGTTGCCTGTTAATTGTTTATTTACTTCTTTTCCTAGATTTTGAAGGGAGGTACTCTTCTTTTTGGTCTTCCTCATTTCTTTTTTTAACCTTAACTATACTCTTGGGACCAAGAGAAAATTTTATAAAGAAGCGACCGAGAAAGATAACACACATATAGATTCAATCCTATGCTTTCGTGCATGACAACTCTCGTCAGCCACCCGATTCAAACGTTTTAATATCAGCCATTTCATTAACGCGTGTTGTCAAAAATCCGATTTAAAGTTTCAGCAAAATTGGCTACTCAAGCGCCAAAATGACAGCATTGCCCTTCCTTCATTTATAGCCAGGAAGACTCGCATTCACCATATGGTCATGGTAATGATGAATCTTTTGGTCTATCCGAAGTAGAAACACCAATGTCACTTAATATGATTTCATCCGCAAAAACAGAAAATAAAAAAACGCGAGCCAGCTTTAATTTTTTATCCTAACGAGTGAGGGTAACAATTTAAAGAAGCCGATAAATTGTTTAAATGATAGTGTTGGTAATTTACTTATGGTGCTAGTAATTTTTCAAAAGAGTTGATAATGCATTAATTTATTTGGAAGTTAATAAATTCTTAATAATGTTCGTAAGTTATTAACGAGTTATTTGACAGTCAACTAAAGGTCAGACCTTTTTCATCAACACTGTTCAAAATCTACCAATGGTTATAGAAATCTACCGACTACGAGAAATTTTTCAAATTTTCCCTTGATCGGACCCTGAACTCGTCCTTGCCATCGTGAAAAACGGGGGAGAAAAATAAAAATCTCATGCCTATCATCATCTTTCTTTTGCAGCCGGTAGAGAAGTCTCTTGCCACATGTCGGGTGTTGATAGATTCAGGGGCCACACCCATAATTATCTCAACATGATGCAACAATAAACATCAAATAACAACTTGACGCGAGAGGTACACTGGCAGCCAATTAATAACTATAATTCGAGTTTTTCACGAGGTACGCTTACGGCATGTGACACCCCATAGTTGGGATGTGAATGTAATTGGGTTGTTTCATTGTCTTGTTCTCTTCAATAGATAAATCAAAATATCCATAAAAAGTCATTTTTACACAAGAAAGTCTCAAAAGAAAAACATTACCCGGTTTATAGATTAAATCAACATGCTAACAAGAAAATTATATATGTTCATTTTATTAAATTTGTTTATTTAAAGGAATTTTTACACCAACAGTACACGAAGTAAAAATCCATTGAAATACGTTGTTTGCAAAGAAGGGTTCGGTGGAAGAAAACAAAACGAATAATTATGTGAAATTACGCTTGTATATTTTTTTTTTTTGTAAATTACAAAAATTACACTATTGTAAATAAAATGAATTTCCACAAAATTTTGAAGGTCATAAAATTTGGAAATGAAGTCGACATTCAGAAATTGCTATTATATATATATATATATCAGCAAGTCAATGTATAAAAAGGTTTGACCAAAAACAAATGTATAAAAAGGAAGATCCAAGAGAACAGAAAATAATTTCGAATTCACCCACGTAAAAATACTTCTGCGCTTCAGATTTTTACATGCTGGGGAGACGGTGCTCTCATACCCAGGTCATCCCTAGCCTCAAAAGATCTTTGTTAGGTCAGGACTCGACTCTTCATTAGTGGACTCATTGGCTTCAGATTCCTAAAGACAACACATTTCTAGTAATGCGGCCAGACATTGGACTCTCCCTTTATGGTTGCCAAAACACTTGTTGACGGAATTTTTGCAAGGTTATAATTGGCAGAAATTCAATGGTTATTTCGATAAAAAAAAAAGTAAATGGATCTTAATATGCCTTGAAACCTCAAAGACTTTAGAAAATCCGAATTAGTGAATAATGCACACGTAGTAGATTGGTGACAATCGAGAATTTGCATGAAATTTTATTGAATTAGAACATATGGCTTATATTCTTAGAGGCTATGTTCGCTCGATGACCAAAGTTGAGCCTAAACTGCTACAAGTGAAGATGATTAAAAAGTGTAGAGAAATTAAAAAGCTTACAAAACACGACTGGGAAGCTTTTTTATACCAGGATGAGCGTAGAAATTAGAGAACCTAATGCAAATAGATATAAAAAGTCAAACTTAGATAAAATCTTATCCAAATTGATCTGTTACACATGATCTTCTCATCTTCATATTGTCAGAGTCAATCTCATGTCATATGTAAAGTCTTGAGAGGAACAAAAAATTTTATGCTTTACATGAACACGCAAGATTATTGTTTACCGCTAGTTTGGGCAAAGTTTAAGTTTGTTCTAAAACTAGCGCTGCTCTTTCTTGAGATGTTGATATCTTTCTTTGCCCGTTGCGAAAGAAGATGATTCGATAGAGCATCTCACGTATGTTTGGATGGATACCCCATAGACTCACAAAAGTGCTCCAAAATTAAGAGGGGCCCATGCTCTAAGGGTGTGCATGACAAAATTTCTGAAATAGAAATTGAGAAGTTAAAAATTTTAGCTTCTGATTTCTTCTTCAAATCAATTTCTAGAATAGAAATCTGTTCCAGAAATAAAAAAATCAAATTGCGTTACTAAACGAATTTCTGTTCCAAATTTGTTTCGGAAAACAGGGAAACAGAGAAACAGAGAAATAGAGAAGTAGAAATTTCATCATGCGCAGCCTAAATTATTGGCGGTGACGAAAACCTAACTGGTGACTAGGCATCTACCATTCAAACGTGAACTTGTTTTTTGGAAAAATCATGACGTATTACTTACTTTTTTTTGTCAGAATAACAAATTACTTGGAGTGCCAATTTTGTGTCATGGACTCAAATAAATTTCTGTATCTTCTTAAATAATCGAAACGATTGAGAGTATCCATTTGATGTACGATATTATATTGGCATCTTAGGAGCTAGGCTCTTTGGTTTGGTATGATCAAGGCATCCTTGAGATTGAACCATTAATTTCAATTTTTTTTGGTAAAAACCATGAATTTAAATTTGATAGACATAGATTCCAATGTACGGACTTGGTGGATTTTAAGATGTGAACGACTTATGGATAGGAACCCAATAATAGTGATGCAATTCCAGACCATTCTCAGTGCAAATCGGTACAGAATTCCATGATTTTATAGTGTGGTAGTGGCCAAAAGTCTCCCAGCGGGAAATTAAAATGGTGAAGAGAACTATTTTCCCCATGTTATCGAGAAAGTAAAATCTAATGATGATGAATAAAAATATTATACAATATTATATAAATTGGCATCCTAAAAGTTTTTTACACAAAAATGTCTCAGAATGGTAATATGAATCTATTTATTAAGTATAGTTACGTGCAAAAAACAAAATTATTGTGTCATTATCTAAAACTTTCTTGCAAGAAGAAACTTTACACCACCTTTTACAAAATAAAAGTCTATTGAAATATGCTGTTTGCAAAGCTATGTGAAATTACACTTGTATCATTTTTTAGTAATTTTTTCAAATTTACACTTTTGTAAATAAAAGGAGTTTCCATAAAATTTCTGGTGTCATAAAATTTGGAAATGACGTCGTCATTCAGTAAAAAGAGACTGGTACATCATCTGCATTGGAACTCTGGCTCCATCCCCATGTCCATGGATAAAAAGAGAAGATCCATGACTTCACAAAATAAATTCGACTTCAAGTCTTCAACCACGTAAAATTACTTCTCCGCTTTAGATTTGAAAAGAGGCAAGAGTGTCACGTCCTTCTGGTGAGGAGCTTTGGCAGACACCTTCTGTTGTCCATTTGGCTTGTATTATCGTGCTGTCTTCACTTTTATGGGCCATTACTTTTAGCTAGTTATATCGCACCGATCTGTAAAGCATTTTATAAGTGCTCCCTATTATTGGATCATGTAAAAATTTGCAATATCCTCAATTTACACTAAATAAGATTAACTTCTGCCAAGAGTAGAATAAGAGTTGACTGAGAGTCAATTGCCATATACCAATGATCTTCTAAATCTCTTTTCTCTCTTTCCTCTTGGGTGACACATATACAATTCGAGAAGAGTACTCGATATTTTCATAAATGATTTCACACTTTCAAACGTGCTCATGTTTCACAGTGCGGCTGAAAAAAGTTTCCCCTTTATTTTTACTAATTCCACTAATTAATTTTCCGTTAGATTTCAAATTGACTTCACATCTTCATCCATGTCAAAGTACTTCTCCGCTTTGGATTCAAAAGAAGGGGACAAACATAATAGGAGTGTCATAACTTTCGTATGACACTTATTTGACTGTCATTTCTTTTTCTTTTTTCACTCACTTAACTGTTGCATAAAAGTAAAATAGATCATTTGAGTGCCACTTTTGACAAATCGTCCTACATATATTTTTTGCAATTTTTATTTATTTATTTTATCATCATCATCATCATCATTATTAGCAATAAAAAAGGCTATTGAATTAACCGAATAGGCAGATACAAAAGGAATTCAAGTACAAATTGCAGGTCGCCTTGACGGAAAAGAAATTATGTGTGTGTTAGCCGTAAAAGCCTTGCCCATAGCTAGTGAGGCCACGAAGGCCTTAGGCGAGGCTATCGTCGGCTATAGGTGAGGGTCTTCGCGGTGAGGTTGCGATTGTCTTGCCTAGGGCTATGGGGTCCTTGCTAGCTAAGGGTGAGGCAAGAAGGCTCTTAGAAGATCTGGGCAAGGCCACCTTGCCCATGAATATTGGCAGATTTTCCAGCACTTCAATGATTGAATTCTCGAATTTTTGGAATTTTAGTGATTGATTTTTTAAATTGGTGACGCTTAAGTTAGTAAAAATATTACAAAAACTATCTACGTTGGCACTAACGATGCTACGTAGAATAATCAGCATCTATATCGAGTTTTCCAGTGAGACACATATTGCCAATGACACTTACATGATCAATTTTTTTTTTTTAATTTGTGGCACTTAAATAAGCAAAAAAATTTATGACACTCAAATAAGCATCATACGAAAGACCCTCCACTGTACTTGTTCCACAAAAAGCAATGAGTGTCCCGTTTTATTGGTAAGCAACTTTGGCAGCATTCTCCACTCCAATGAAATCTTCAGTCGGCCACTTGGCTTGTATTATTGTCCTCTTTTACTTTTATGGGCCATTATCTTTAGCTAGTTACATCGTGCCTATCTGTAGAGCATTTTATAAGTGCTCCCTATTATTGGATCATGTAAAAATTTGGAATATCCTCAATCTATAAAATTAACTTCTGCCAAAAGTAGAACAATAGTTGACTAAGAGTCAATTGCCATATACTAATGATCTTCTACATCTCTTTTCTCTCTTTCCTCTTGTGGGACATATATACATTCGAGAAGAGTCCTCAATAATTTCAT
Source organism: Eucalyptus decipiens (assembly GCA_014182575.1). Classification (NCBI taxonomy): domain Eukaryota; kingdom Viridiplantae; phylum Streptophyta; class Magnoliopsida; order Myrtales; family Myrtaceae; genus Eucalyptus; species Eucalyptus decipiens. Next base: position 52,022,513 of record CM024611.1, on the reverse strand, counting down.
ACACGATTTCATACTTTCAAATATGCTCGTCTCATGGTGCAGATGAAAAACATTTCCTCTTTGTTTTTACTAATTCTATTAATTAACTTTCCATCTAAATTTTCCCTCTTCATTCCTTATTCTTCCAATGATGAAATGAATTCCAGATTCGGTTCATTATTCTTTTCTTGGAAGAAATTCTGATAAGCTTTTGAGAATACTAAACTAAATGCATTTTAAAAAGTTTAATTAAGTGAGGATGTCGCGACCCAAATTTTTTTGGGGTTTGGACCACCTATAGTTTGGCTAATGGATTGTTAAGCCTAGACTTAACTCGGGCTCTCCCAAGCCCATACCAATTCGCGACTTAGGTTTAAATTGTTAACATACAATTGAATTTTAACTAGGAGTCGCCACTAATCTATTTTTGGTGAATCGATTAGAAATCCTAGTAAAGTAACGGAGATTTACTTTACTCCTACGAACCGAGAGACATGGTACGGGGACTTGGTTACGTTAGATTTCTCTAACGCCCTTTCGGTACCTTTCTTTTTATTTTAAAAATGTTTGGCAAGCAATTTAGATTGATTTTAAATATATTTTCCTAATCATGTGAGGTGTTCATGCAGGTGCGCAAATTACCAATTTAACACCCAAGAAAGCAATTAAATGATGCAGAACTTACCTTAAAGCAACGAAAGCATCTGCAGTGTTAAATTAAAATCCACATCAACAATCCTAAATATGGTTTCTAATTAACACACAATTTTTTTTCTTTTTGTTTTCACTTATTAAATGAAAATATAGTCAATATGCAATGTAATGCTATTAATTTAACATGAAATGATATAACATGGCAACATGACCTAAACTATATGACATAAATAAGCATGCGTCTATTATATACAACTTAAATTAACCAAAATGACTTAATTCTAATGACGTGCAATGCAATGTAATGACGTACAAAATTATTTGAATTGAAATGACATGTGAGCTATATGTCACGCAACATTTATTAAATGACCTAATCTGATGACGATAAATTTCTAATTAGAAATGAACCTAACAATAATCACTAAATGACGTTCATTTCATGACCCTAAATCTATATGACATGCAAATGACATTTTTTATTTTAAAAATGCAATCTATCCTAGGATTTGCAACTAACTTATCCTAAGACAAATTTTATGAAATCTCAAATGATCTAACTAGATTAAGATTCTATCTAATTTAAATTAGGATTAAGTCATATTAAATCCTAATTTAAACTAAGACATTATCTAAATCTAAAATGCCATTTATCTAAAAAGATTATCTAAATTTAAAATGAAACATGCAATTCTAATCTAGTATGCACAATGATTTTTTTTTTCTTTATGAAATTCGAAATTAAAACTAACACATAATTAAACAGGCAATTCAAATTAAAAAAAAAAATAACAACCTAAATGAATGCATTTTCTTTTTAGATTTTTTTATTTAAAAATTCATAATAAGATTGCAATCCTAACATGCAAGATAACAAAAACAAACCCGATCCTTATTCGGATTTTTCTTTTTGATTTTTTTATTTAAAAATTCGAAATCAGATTGCGATTTTAACCCTAAGACTAAGAATATTCTAAAACATACTTAACCCTAATTTGAATTTTTTTGATTTTTCTCTTATGAAAATAAAATTGATCTAAACACAGGACATCAAATGAAACAAGACAATATTAATATCCAAAAATTGGTGAACCATATCTCGCGCATGTGATCGAGTTGGCTAATTTTAAAATTAAATTGCGAATCAAATCTCTATTGATATTGGATTGTCGATTTTATAAGGGATTGCGAGTCGAATTTCGGACGTGAAAATCGACTATCAATCCCTTGCTTGAGGGCACTTTCATGTTGGAAAGTCAATCATATATTTAGGAATAATCCTACTAAAGAAAAAAAGTAAATAAGTGAGAATAACATAAAAAAATAAAATAAAGTAAATGAAAAAAAAAACTACCTAAATGATTTTTTCTTTTTCTTTTTTTTCTCTTTTTCCTTTTCAAGCTTCGTGTCCGTGCGGTTGGTCACCGGCTCCGGTGAGGGCAGCAGATCAGAGGTCTGGCAGGGAAGAAAACTCCGGCGAAGGGACTCGGCAGACGAGCGGAGCAGCGGGCAGCAGAGACCCGTGGAGCAAGGGCGCTCGGGCGGAGGACTCGGGGGGCACTCCGGCGTCACGAACCAGCAAATCGTGGGCGAGATCGACGCTCCGGTGCGGTAGATCGGACTCCGAACGGGTGCGGGGACTGAGCAGAGGACGGTGATGGCGCGGTGCAGTGAACGGCGGTACTCCGGCGTTCCGGCGGGCGAACAGGACGTCGCGGGTGGTGGCAGAGCGGCTCGACTCGAGCTCGGGTCGTCGCGAGGAGGCGATCGGCGATTGCTGGTGTCGCGTCGCCGCGGGTGGAGCGACGGGCGGTGATGAAGCTCGGCGTCCAAGGGCGTCGCGGGTCAGTCGGAGCGGGAGCAGGGGTGGTCGGCGCAGGCGCGGTGGCGTACGGTGAAGGCCGGCGGAGGCGCTGTGGTGGAGGCGCAGCGTGGGCACGGGCGAAACAGCGATCGCCGGAGGGGAGTCCAACGAAGAAGATGACATTATTCTCTTTTCTTTTTTTGGGGTCTTTTTTGGTTTTTCTCTCTCTCCCCTCTGCTGCACGTCGCTTCCCACGTCCCTCTCTCTGCTGTCACACTCTGCAACTTTCCTTTCACTTTTTCCTTTTTGGCTTTTTTCCATCAAAGGAAAGAGCCCCCTTCTCTCTCTTTCTTTTTCTGAATTTTTTTTTGTCTCCTCCCCTGACACACTTTCAGCAGAAGACTTTTCTTTTCCCTCAGCAGCTTTTCTCACGTGGGTGCTCCCTCCTTCTCTCGAGACCTCCACGGACGGCTTCACTCTCTCCTTTCACTTTCGACTGAATTTTTTGTCTCCCCAAAGAAGCTCCCCGCAGGTCCTCGTACACGGTTACTTTTATAAGAGGTAAAAGATAGGCTTTCGATTTCCCCTTCAAATCTACATCGGTGATACATTTTTACCAACCGATCATTTTTTATAAAAATTTAAGATTACGATAAATATTTTCTCGAAATCCAAATCTCGCAAAGATAAATCATAATATTGCAATATTTTTCACAAAATTCATCCCATACTGATAAGGATTCAAGGTTAAAATGAGATTTTTTCTAAATCCAAATCTTTCAAAGCCAAATCGCAATATTTTTTACCCATCTGCCCTATCTAAAAAAAGATTCATATCTTGGAAAAATTTTAAAATATTATATTCCCATGAGATAATTTTTAATTATTAAAAAACGCGAGCTTGGGCCAACCTGTTCGCTTCATGGGCCTGATCCATCTAATTTGAACTCATCCGCCACCGGTCCAAAATATGTAAATAAAAAAATAAATTCAATCTAAATCTATATGCTATGCAATTAATAAAATTAACCCCTAATTTCCTATGCAATAAATAAATAAACTAAATCGTCAAAATTTAGGTGTCAACAGCTGACCCTCTTTGAAAGTGAGCCCGAAGAGGTTGCCTTCAAAGACAAATTGAGACCTAAATTTTGACTATGAACATGCATTGAATGATTTTTTTTGTCGGGAAATGTATCCCATTTTTTAAATGCAACTCATATGATGCATGTAAATGCTAATGCAAATGAATGATGTGAAAGGAAAGAGCGTACCTACAATTATTTACCAGTCAGTGCGGTAGAGCATCTTGAGGTACATGATAAGTCCTTGTTTACTCTATAAGTACCCAACTCTCATTCAGGTTTCTTGAAAAGCGTAACAGGTAAGAACATTCACATCCAAAGTGAAATGTTCAACAGAAAAAATTGAGACATCCAGATCCAAACTGAGATTTTAAGGTTTTTGTACTCGAGATACCGAGATCCAAACTAAGTTTGACAAGAAATGTCGAAAAAACTTTCACATCTAGAGTGAAATGTTTAACGAAGAAAATTGAGACATCCAGATCCAGACTGAGATGTCGAAATTTTGGAATGCAATTTGTATGCAAATGGTAAAGGAACCTACCTGGAATATCTTACCTTCAGGGAGGGTAGAGTGATTCAAGATAGTTGTTGTTACATGTTCAGGACTCGTACCTTTCTACGGTCGCCTAAAATAATAACAAAGAGACTACTTTCCTAGGACCCGTACCTTTCTACGGTCGCCTAGTAGGGCAAAGAAGATTAGTTTCCTTTCCTAGGACCCGTACCTTTCTACGGTCGCCTAGTACGTCAACAAGATTTTGTCAGGAAACTACTTTCCTAGGACCCGTACCTTTCTACGATCGCCTAGTAGGGCAGTGTTTGGTTGTGTCTAGGACCCGTACCTTTCTACGGTCGCCTAAACGGGGATTCACTTTCCAAGACCCATGCCTATCTACGGTCGCCTGAATAAGGAATCATTTTCCATGACCCGTACCTTTCTACAGTCGCCTGAACTGAGGTAATTGCTTTTCACAGGACTCGTACCTTTCTACGGTCGCCTGTTAGAGCAATAAATGTTGTCTAGGACCCGTACCTTTCTACGGTCGCCTAAACTGAGGTTTTTCTTGGTTAGAACCCGAACCTTTCTTCGGTCGCCTAACGTTGCGGCATAGATTATCTGACCAGGACCCGAACCTTTCTTTGGTCGCCTTAATCAGATTGAATCTGGAGAAAAATCTTTGGGGGACAACTCGTGTGGCATCCCAGAAATTCAAAGCCAAGCCTTAAGGTGTGTTAAATGTCTTTAATTAGGTGGTAGAATTTTTATGGCTTATGCTTTAGCCAATTTGTCTTTTAATTTGATAAATTATGCTTATGATTGTGGAAATTTAAATTTAATAGATTAATGCTTGGCCGTATGATTTAAATTTCAATAATTAAAAATATCCCAAGACTTTGGCCAAGATGAAAAATTGAATTCAAAAATATTATGGAAGGAATTTCAAAAAAAAAAAACGAAAAAGGAGGTTAAATTCGAAATGGGCCTTGGGCCCATTAGCCTAAAGCTTGGTGGGCCAAGCTAGTCGGCCCATTTGAGCCCAAGAGGAGAATTCGACCAGCCCAAGGAGGAGTGGCCGGATGGGCCTAAGCCCAAGCCCAATCAATTCAAAAATAAAAAAAATTACAAGTGGCAAATGGCAAGAGCATGCATTGGCCATTGGTGAGGTGAATCAATCATTGCATATGATGAGCTCTAGGGAGTATAAGAGGGATGAGGAGAGAGAGAGTGGCCGGTTCCTTGATCATTTGGCCGAGAGAGGGTGAGAGAGAGAGAGAGTGCTCGAGAGAAAGGGAGAGGAGCCGAGAGGGAAGGAGGCGGAGCCGAGGTGTGTTCGCCATCCATCCGCCTAGTCCGACCACCGTACACCGTCGTTCGCCGCCGTTTGTTCATCTTAGAGGCAAGTGGAATCCTTAACTTCTCTTGCATGTTTGTTTTGTTGGTTGCATGTTCGATTTTAGGTGTGATTTGTGCGAAAAACCAAGGTAAGAGTTGGTTATTTCCAAACCGTGTGACTGTTCTTGTTCGGTTTGTGGAAGTCAGTAGCTTGTTCGGGCTTGCATGTGTGTTTAGAGTTCGATTTTGGCTTCGATGTCTTCATAAAAGTTGAAGCTAACATCTTGCAGTATGACATACTGAAATTTCGTAGAAAACGATGAAGATTTGTGGGGTCAAAAGTTCTATTATACGGAGACCCTAGATCTGCGAAATCTTCACTGACCTCTTGTTGATTTCTTGGTTGCATGTTGAATTCTGTTGGAGATCTCACTTTGTTGTCTTCATGAAAGTTGTAGGTAACATCTCAAACTATAACATACTCAAATTTGAAGAGAAATGAACGAGTATAGCCTAGTGAATCGGCTAGATCTTTGAGACGATTGATTCTGTTGAAGTGTACCGAGACACCCGAGACTTCAAGGACTTAAAAGACGATCATACTTTGGTTATTTAACCTAGATCTCTTCATGAAACTTGTAAAGGACACCTTGATACTTTACATACTCAAATTTCAGAGGAAACGAAAGAGAATAGATGGGTGAAACCTAAATATTTCGGAGATGTGCATTCTGGACGAAACGGTAGAGGTTCCAGAGGTTTCGTGGAGTTGTATAAATTAATCTATAAAGAATTTGGCTTAGAGTTCTTCATGAAAAATGCACGAAAATGTGTTGGCTATCACCCTGTAAAATTTCGTAATTTTTGGAGGCCATATGAGTATTTTAATCGAATTTATTTGTAAACTGTGCAATCTGGCCATTATCCGAATATCATGTGCTAAATTGTGAAATTATGTAAAATTCAATTTGGCCATGAATTTTGTATGAAATTGTGATTCTAATTGTTTGTTTAATGATTGTTTGAATATTATGATTTTGGGAAAATCATAAATATTAAATGTAATATTTATTTATGAAAATAAATAAATAAAATAATAAAAATAAAAAATAATAAAATAAAATAAAAAAAAAAAAAAGAAAAGTGGATTATTTTATTGGCCATGAATTTCATAGAATTTATGATGCATTGTTATATGACATTGGTGTATGTATGATCATGAATTGTGATGCATGTGTGAATCATATGCCATGTAATAATAAGATTAAAAGGATGGTGAATGTGGAAAATGGTATGTGAGTAAGAGGTTGTGGTGGAGGATGATGTCTGGTGGCCAAGTGACATAATTCCAGAGGTTCCTTGGGAGTTTCAGGATGCCCGGAATGTGGGGGGCCGGAAGCCCTGTCGGAGGTCTTTGCCCGAAGGGAATGCCTCGCGACACCAGGATTTGGGTGCGAGATGCCTAGCTAGAAGGGTAAAGGCCGGAAGCCCTGTCGGAGGTTTCTGCCCGAAGGGAATGCCTCGTGATGCTAGTTGAGATGCGAGATGCCCAGAATGTGGAGGGCTGGAAGCCCGGTGGCCATGAGATAGCTGGAATGCTGGGAACCCTGTCGGAGGTCTTTGCCCGAAGGGATGATGATCAAATTGAAAATTGAGAATGGGTGATGTGGTGATCAAAATTAAAGAGAAAGATGAGAATTAAATGATGATGATGCATGATGATGATGATGATGTGATGTGATATGATGATCACCTATGATATGATAAATGCATGATGATATGCATGATGATATGCATGATGATAATGATGATGTGATGTGATATGATGATCACCTATGATATGATAAATGCATGATGATGATGCATGATGATAATGATGATGTGATGTGATATGATGATCACCTATGATATGATAAATGCATGATGATATGCATGATGATAATGATGATGTGATGTGATATGATGATCACCTATGATATGATATATGCATGATGATATGCATGATGATGATGATGATATGATGTGATATGATGATCACCCATGATATTATGTGCATGATGATGATGATGATGACGTGATGAGATATGATGATCATCCATGGTATGTTATGCATGATGAAATGCATGCTGATGATAATGATATATGAGATGCCATGATGATGATATGTATGCTATGATGATGCATGAATACGTATGACATCACAAAGGTAAGCAATGCCTGCATCGTATGATGGTATGCATTGTGCATTGAGTTGTTATTGGATTTTCCTATCTACTGAGTGGTTGTACTCACCCCTTTTGGGGATAACATTTCAGATTAGCAGTATGCCGCTACCTGCCGTCTCGCGCGGGGTATTCTATGGTCTACCGTCTGATGTAGAAGTAGAGTGTACGGAGATAGATTGTCCCTCTGTTCCCGGACTGACGTTTATCCGAGTGCGATGTTTGGTGATGTATAATATCGGCCTGGCTGGGGGCCCTGTCATACAAGAGTTCATTTCTGTACACGAGGGATGCTGCCGCCGCCACCACCTGATGCACCGGGTTGGGTGTGAGACCTGCGCGTGATGAGTAGGAGCTGGATATCTTTTTGATGTAGATAGTCGACGCTTCGATGGGAGGGTGTTGTGCACGCATGATGTTAGGGGTCGAGGTTTCTTTTTGAGATTTTAGGTAGGACATGGCAGAGTCCTAACCTTTCTTGTTTTGTACCGACTCAAAGGAAACCACATCTTGCTTTATATATGTATGTAAGCCAAGCGTCGAAGTTGTTTATAAAATCCTGATGTTTAGCTGGTGTGTATTTGTATCATGGATTGGTAGGGGGGTAGATGGCGATGTGTAATTTGCTTCCGCTATGAGTCTCGCTGGGACCGCTTTAAAAAAAAAAAATGCCTGTGATTAATGACATTTGTTTTAAGTAAAAGATAGAAAGAGGTAATAAGATGTAATATTGGCACTGGTAACGACTTGCGAAGGGTTCGGGGTGTTACAGCTCGATCGAGTGTCGATATTTTCAAAAGGGAATACCTGCACAATGACAAGTATTTAAGCTATGAATAGAGATATACTTACCTGGTATCATCTCTGCTCTCGAGAGAAATGTCTTCTGTAAAACATGGTTATAGGAGAAGCAATATGCATTTGTAATCGCAAACATGCATTAATTTAAGGGAGGTTGATGCACTATGATTTATATCAAGCCTGCATCGCCTAATTTACATTGGGAAAGATTTCACAAAACATGTTCCAATCTGAACATATGAGTGTCATGGATATGTCAAATGGGGAACCTCTTGGTCTGAAAGGACTTTTTACTCATTCTCATTAAAATGGGTTGTTTTATCCTAACCTTTGATGCATGATTTTTGACAATCACTATATCCTTCCATCATCATGCCAAACAAGGGTTTGAGCAATCTCGCAAATGGTACGTCCTTTCCAATCTGAAAGGTCTTTAACAGGGACTGTAATATAGGCTTGGTCAACGGTTTAACAAAGGAAACTCTTTGAGTCGAGGCTTTTGAAAAAATAAATGATATTCCGCAATTATCTTAGGGTTTACAAGCCAATAAACATGAGAAATGAAGCAGAAATTATTTTATTCGCACTTCTTCAAGCGATGCTTTCAAACATATGAACTTTTACGTTAATTCAAGTGCCCTAATCTGAAGAGACTTTGTAAGGGACGTAGATTGGGTTGAGCAACGAAAGGATCATTTGGCTCAAAAAATGTTTATGAGATCAAAATTGGTAATCATATTGACATTTCCAACAATTTTCCTCTCCATCGTTGAAGATCACAACTCCACTGATTGCAACATCTCAACATTTAAGTTTTTTTTTTTTTTTTGGTACCACCTCATTGGAGATACAACTCACTTCATCAAGTGTTTGATTTTTTCTTTAGGTATTGGCCTTGCTTTTACCAGGCACACTGCTTTTTCATGCCCCATTTTTTGCACTTTTTTTTTTACAAAGTCTCAATTTATATCAGCATTGTAAATCATGCTACTTGAGTGGTTTGATTTTTCTTGCCTTGCCCCAGTGTGGGGGATGATCACCAATTGGATTTAATATAAAATGAATTCATAGGCTCAATGGGGCTATGCAATGGATAAAGTATGTAGGATAAAAAAGAATTGCTCTTCGTCGTCTTAAGGCATTTTAAACTATCGTACAAGTCACACTGTAAAAGCAATACTCGAAGATTGATGCAAGTGTGAGTAAGAAAATTCCTATCATTCATTTCAAATCCTGTCCTAGTATGGGACAATCCTTGACAGGGATAATTTAAAAACTCTTTATGTGTGTGGGCTCAAAGGGCTGAACAATGGATATATCTGTAGTGTTTCCGATAGTAGAAGAAACTGCCCCTTATCACCTCGGTTGATGTACCATTTGCAAGATCACCCTTTTCTCGTAGGCATGGAATTTTTCACACAACTCACTGAGGGTTGGTGTATGAAATAATGTATGGAACGGGGTTTGCCTTTCATCATTCCAAAGTATCCCATTCGGCACATTCAATTTATCTCACATAATTCATCAAGGAAAACATGTAATATTTGCAACAAGTTTGAATTTGCAATTCAATGAGGCAATTTATTCATCATAAAATATTTGCAATTCAAAACATGATATGGCAAATTCTATTCATGGGTAATACTTCTTGACATCATCTAAATTAACGGGAGTGGAAAACACACGACCATCCATTTCAGCTAAGATCAAAGCACCGCCATGAAGTACTTTCTTTACCACATATGGGCCACTGTAGTTTGGAGCAAACTTCCCTCCAGGATCTTCCACCGAAGAATGGTTCTCTTTCACTTGCCCCAAATCTTTTTGCATTGCAAGCGCGCTCTAAACTTGTTGATCACAAGTCAAGTTTATGATCATTGAAACTCGATACGCTATTCTCAAATGTCCCTTGTCATAACGAGTTATAGAATTATGCTCTGAGACAAAAAGCAAATGAGTCAGACAAACAAACAGGTTTAATCTGCTACAAGCTTTGGAAAAATGCTTTTTTTTTTACAATGAAATGCTTTTTTGTTTTCGAAAAGGTTTTTTTTGGAGGAAACATGATAAAGTCCAGCCCTCAGGATTTCTCCATGGATGATATTTTTCTTTTTCATGGTTGGATATCGTCATTGAACTGGTTTGGAGTACCCCGTCATGTCCTCAAAATTGGAAATAAAATTGTAATTTCATTGAATAGAATCAAATGAATTACATTATTGGAATGGAAATTGTGATTCCTAACATCTAAAAAGAGAAAACATCAAAAACGATTCCTAGAAAGCGAGACCGATTCCTAAAAAGCAATAAAAATTCCCATGCAGGGGAAGGTGCAACCGAGCATGCCCCTAATTAAACAAGCAAAGTGAACTACTTAGGACCATGAATCATGTATGCTTGAGTTCTTCACCCTCCTTGATCATGTCATGCGAACCCTTCAGGTCAGAGATTCTTCCTTCTAGATACGTCACTAGTCTCTTCATGGTGGCATCAAATTCAGCTACCTCGGGAAAATGAGACGATTCAAAAGTTCTCTTAGCTCTCTTCTTCGAGTCGCAGATTCTCACTGAAGATAGAGTACCTATGTCATTACGGCCCTTTTGCTTAGTGAGAAAAGCTATAGTAGCAGTCAATTCATCGACTTGACTTTGGAGGTGTGCAATTCGCTTATTTATATTGTCGATGATACGGTCCAGCACCTCGTTTTGATTTGCCATTTTAGATCTCGACCGTGTACGGATGGGTGAGCGAGATCGCTTCATAATCACCTAATATAAGAAATGAACAAAGATAAGCATTCTTATATGGAAATACGCCGATCCATGGCAATATTCTAGAACTTTTATTCATCAATGGAGCTTTTGATGACCTATCAAAATAGAAACTCGAAATGTCCTAAACAAATGAACTAGGAAAGTAAATGACTCAAACTCCCTAATCATTAATCTAGAAATGAAAATAGCAAGGTTGATTCAAGCATTTCATCTGGCTTGATCAATATACACTCGGGACACCAGTCGGCAGAAACGTTTATTCTCCTCTTGAGCTTTTTCAGCAACTGAGGCGCTTATTCTCAGCTCGATTGGTGATCTTCAATGGCGCCTCCAGTATCTTTGGAAGCAGCTCTTCGGGAATCTTGTGTTGTTGGATATACTCAATCGAGGCATAGTACTTCATTTCCTTGCCTTTCAATTCCTCCTCGGGCCATTTGAGTTTTTGTAGACGGCACATGTCCCACATCAATTTGATGGTGAGAATGGAATCTTCATGGCCTCGACTTCCATCAACGAAGCTAACTTGGAGCGGATCCGCTTGTAACGCCGGGGGAAGCTCTTGTACGACTTGATACTGACGAGTCACTCTAATCGGATAGTACTCCAATGCTCCAGTGAATCCCAATAGAGGGATTGAGCCAACTCTTCCACACGAGAGTCTCGCTACCCGAACTTGGAACCATTTAGCATGCCATAGGAAACCCTTGGGAGTTGGTTTTTTCATGAAAGCTAGCCACCTAGAATAATGGTAATCCGGTGCATGTTTTTGATTGTTCTCAAATCTCATAATAGGGTGATTAGAATTACTAACATGATGTATAGTCATTGAACCACCAAATCCCTTTTTATGAGAAAGGAACCAGCTTTGTAAAAGTTCAGGAGATGAATGGAGAGTCTTATCGCCACCTCTTTTGAAACGAGTGAGAGAAAGAAAAGTTTCAGCCAAGACAGTGTTTATAAAAAAATTTTCTTCCAACACTTGCCTAACTAATTGAGCAATCAAAGGGTTAATAGCATTCTTGCAGTAAGGAAATACTATAAATCCAAAGAAAGCTAAGAGGAAAATCCGACGCATTTGAGATGAAGCGCCTTTCTCAAAACATTCTTTCAAGAAGGATAAAGGACATGTATTGCGGTGTGCCTTTAAAACCTTTCTTATATCATCTTCTTTAATTCTCAGAAAATCAGATAAGGCCAAAACATGATCTATTCCGATAGGTGGACTAATCAATTCAGCTTTTAAGGACTTCCCTATGGCGATGCTATATTCTTCCAAGGTGGGAGTGAGTTCATGCTTACCACCGAAGATGAAGGTAGAAGTCTTGGGGCACCAACAGTGGGCGAGTGCTTGGACAAGGCCGCCATGGATGTTGATACGCAGCAGTGGAATCAATCGACCAATACGTGACTCTACGAATTGACGGCTATTTTGATCTAACTTGTCCCACCAAGTGCGAAGCTCTTCCTTCGGAGGGAGAATAATCCGAATGTTCGGTATCCCCATTGTATATTAAATTAAGGCTTAGGACAATCTTAATGCCATGGACCGACAAAATAATGTAACAAAGTAAGTAAATTGCAAAGGCAAAAATTAGAGAACTTACTTTATCAAGAAAAATCGACGACAATCACATAGACATGCGCATGGTAAGTGGCTCGATTTCTACTCTATAAGGCTTATCAAAGTGGAGCCACAAGGATGATCAGACTAGCCGCGGGCTTGTGGACTATGTTGGGTCCTCATGATTCCGGCTTGGTCAAAGAGCTGACCCAGGTCGCGAGCATGCGGACCGAGGTGGGTACTCTTGACACCATGAAAGAAACTTCGGGATATAGATGTGCGACTCGTACCGTGGGCATGCGGTCGAAATGGTATCCATCTCAATACCATCCTAAATGATCCTATGCGGCCTAGGTCCGGCGGCAGGTTGTGTGTGCAAAGTGTAGTGATAAATGCAAAGCATGCACATCAGTTTAAATCAAACAACACTTCGTTCATGAAAATAAACCATACATTCCTACACCTCCCTGCAAAATAAAGGTTAGCAAACACTTCCCCTTATACCTCCCATCCTGCAAAAATATTTAACACCTTAAATGTTAGGGACGTACCTAGGATCCTCGCTGCCAAACAAAAATATTTTTCAAAAAAAGAAAATTGGCCTAAGTCCACTAAGAGTTTCAACTCAAGTCCCCAGTGGAGTCGCTAAGCTGTCGCGACCCAAATTTTTTCGGGGTTTGGACCACCTATAGTTTGGCTAATGGATTGTTAAGCCTAGACTTAACTCAGGCTCTCCCAAGCCCATACCAATTCGCAACTTAGGTTTGAATTGTTAACATACAATTGAATTTTAACTAGGAGTCACCACTAATCTATTTTTGGTGGGTCGATTAGAAACCCTAGTAAAGTAACGGAGATTTATTTTACTCCTACGAACTAGAAACTAAGGGTACGGAGACTTGGTTACGTTAGATTTCTCTAACGCCCTTTCGGTACATTTCTTTTTATTTTAAAAATTGTTTGGCAAGTAATTTGGATTGATTATAAATATATTTTTCTAATCATGTGAGGTGTTCATGCAGGTGCGCAAACTACCAATTTAACACCCAAGAAAGCAATTAAATGATGCGTAACTTACCTCAAAGCAACGAAAGCATTGCAGTGTTAAATTAAAATCCACATCAACAATCCTAGATATGATTTCTAATTAACACACAATTTCTTTCTTTTTGTTTTCACTTATTAAGTGAAAATATAGTCAATATGCAATGCAATGCTATTAATTTAACATGAAATGTTATAGCATGGCGACATAACCTAAACTATATGACATAACTAAGCATGCATCTATTATATGCAACTTAAATTAACTCAGATGACTTAATTCTAATGACTTGCAATGCAATGCAATGACGTGCAAAATTATTTCAATTGAAACGTCATGTGAGCTATATGTCACGCAACATTTATTAAATGACATAATCTAATGACGGCAATTTCTAATTAGGAATGAACCTAACAATAATCACTAAATGACGTTCATTTCATGATCCTAAATCTATATGACATGCAAACGACATTTTTTATTTTAAAAATGCAATCTATCCTAGGAATTGCAACTAACTTATCCTAAGACAAATTTTATGAAATCTCAAATGATCTAGCTAGATTAAGATTCTATCTAATTTAAACTAGGGATTAAGTCATATTAAATCATAATTTAAACCAAGACATTATCTAAATCTAAAATGCCATTTATCTAAAAATATTATCTAAATTTAAAATGAAACGTGCAATTCTAATCTAGTATGCACAATGATTTTTTTTTTTTTTTGTTTTTCTTTAAGAAATTTGAAATTAAAACTAACACATAATTAAACACGCAATTCAAATTAAAAAAAAAAAAACTAACAACCTAAATGAATGCACTTCTTTTTTAGATTTTTTTATTTAAAAATTCATAATAAGATTGCAATCCTAACATGTAAGATAACAAAAACAAACCCGATTCTTATTCGGATTTTTCTTTTTGATTTTTTATTTAAAAATTGAAATCGATTGCGATTTTAACCCTAAGACTAAGAATATTTTAAAACATACTTAACCCTAATTTGAATTTTTTGATTTTTCTCTTATGAAAATAAAATTGATCTAAACACACGACATCAAATGAAACAAGACAATATTAATATCCAAAAATTAGCGAACCATATCTCGCATAATGAACGAGTTGACTAATTTTAAAATTAAATCGCGAATCAAATCTCGGGGCGATATTGGATTGTCGATTTTATAAGGGATTGCGAGTCGAATTTCGGACGCGAAAATCGGACTATCAATCCCTTTTGAAAGCACTTTCATGTTGGAAAGTCAATAATATATTTAGGAATAATCCTACTAAAGAAAAAAAGTAAATAAGTGAGAATAACATAAAAAATAAAATAAAGTAAATGAAAAAAACTACCTAAATGATTTTTCTTTTCTTTTTTTTCTCTTTTTCCCTTTCAAGCTTCGTGTCCGTGCGGCTGGTCACCGGCTCCGGTGAGGGGCAGCAGATCAGAGGTCTGGCAGGGAAGAAACTCCGGCGAAGGGACTCGGCAGACGAGCGGAGCAGCAGGCAGCAGAGACCCGTGGAGCAAGGGCGCTCAGGCGGAGGACTCAGGGGGCACTCCGGCGTCACGAACCAGCAAATTGTGGGCGAGATCGACGCTCCGGTGCGGTAGATCGGACTCCGAACGGGTGCGGGGACTGAGCAGAGGACGGTGATGGCGCGGTGCAGTGAACGGCGGTACTCCGGCGTTCCGGCGGGCGAACAGGACGTCGCGGGTGGTGGCAGAGCGGCTCGACTCGAGCTCGGGTCGTCGCGAGGAGGCGATCGGCGATTGCTGGTGTCGCGTCGCCGCGGGTGGAGCGACGGGCGGTGATGAAGCTCGGCGTCCAAGGGCGTCGCGGGTCAGTTGGAGCGGGAGCAGGGGTGGACGGCGCAGGCGCGGTGGCGTACGGTGAAGGCCGGCGGAGGCGCTGTGGTGGAGGCGCAGCGTGGGCACGGGCGAAACAGCGATCGCCGGAGGGGAGTCCAACGAAGAAGATGACATTATTCTCTTTTCTTTTTTGGGGTCTTTTTGGTTTTTCTCTCTCCCCTCTGCTGCACGTCGCTTCCCACGTCCCTCTCTCTGCTGTCACACTCTGCAACTTTCCTTTCACTTTTTCCTTTTTGGCTTTTTTTCCATCAAAGGAAAGAGCCCCTTCTCTCTCTTTCTTTTTCTGAATTTTTTTGTCTCCTCCCCTGACACACTTTCAGCAGAAGACTTTTCTTTCCCTCAGCAGCTTTTCTCACGTGGGTGCTCCCTCCTTCTCTCGAGACCTCCACGGACGGCTTCACTCTCTCCTTTCACTTTCGACTGAATTTTTTGTCTCCCCAAAGAAGCTCCCCGCAGGTCCTCGTACACGGTTGCTTTTATAAGAGGTAAGAGATAGGCTTTCGATTTCCCCTTCAAATCTACATCCGTGATACATTTTTACCAACCGATCACTATTGATAAAAATTTAAGATTACAATAAATATTTTCTCGAAATCCAAATCTCGCAAAGATAAATCATAATATTGCAATATTTTTCACAAAATTCATCATATACTGATAAGGATTCAAGGTTAAAACGAGATTTTTTCTAAATCCAAATCTTTCAAAGCCAAATCGCAATTTTTTTACCCATCTGCCCTATTTAAAAAAAGATTCATATCTCGGAAAAATTTTAAAATATTATATTCTCATGAGATAATTTTTAATTATTAAAAAACGCGAGCTTGAGCCAACCTATTTGCTTCATGGGCCTGATCTATCTAATTCGAACTCATCCGCCACCGGTCCAAAATATGTAAATAACAAAATAAATGCAATATAAATCTATATGCTATGCAATCAATAAAATTAACCCATAATTTCCTATGCAATAAATAAATAAACTAAATCGTCAAAATTTAGGTGTTAACAGATGATAACGATGTTCACATTTTATGATGTAAAATTAAATATGTCGATGCATCACTTCAATAAGAAGGATGTATTAGCACAAACAGACTTAAATTATATTTGGAAGACTTTCTGAGTTGGCAATCAAAAATAAAAGTAAAGAAGAAAGAGGCGCAAAGAATGATTTTCCTATGTTGTTTGGAAAGTATGAACCTAACGACGGTGAAAAAAAATTATAATAGATATACATTACATACATTTTGATCGCAAATTTTTTTTAACATAAATAGTCCTCGAATGGAAATATAAACTTGTCGATGGAATAGAGTTGCATGCAAAATAATTGGTTATGTGTCATTATCTAAAACCTGCTTGTGTGATGAAAATGTACATCGCCATTTTATAAAATAGAGCCTGTTGAAATAGATTCATATTACATACACTGTTAGTGTAAAAGTCTTTTTTCCTTCTTTTTTTTTTTTTTTATACAAGCAGCGTTTGAATGGAGATATAAATATGTTTATGGAATAAATCTACATGCTGAAAATAAAATTGTATATGTGTCATTTTTATAAAACCTGCTTATGTAAAGAAATTTTTACCCCCTTTTAGTGCACATGGAAAAAAATCCTTAGGAATATGTTGTTTGCGAAGCAGGGGATGGTGGAAGAAAAGGAAAAAGCAATAATGACACTTGTACTTTTTTTTTTTTTGGTGAATTTTCCAAATTTACACTTTTGTGAATAAAGGAATTTCCATAAAATTTCTGATGTCATAAAATTCGGAATTGAAGACCTCATTCAGGAAAAGAAAATGGCACATCATCTACAGCTGGAACTTTGGCTCCATCCACGAGCCCGTGTATAAAAAGGGAAGAGCCACGAGAATAAAACTCAACTTCGAGTTCAACCCCGTAAAAATACCGTCTCTGCACGGCAAAGAGTATACTATGGATCCCCAAGACAGTTCGGTTTCGGAACGATCGGCAGGTTAGTTCTGTTCTTTTCTTCTTCTTTTTTTTTTTTTTCATTTTTTTTCATTTTATTTTTTTGGTGGTTCTGATTTGATCCCATAAGGCGATGGGAAAATTGGGAAAGTTTCTCTTTGAGTGTTTAGTTTTTGAAATTAATCTGTTGAAAATTACAATATATCTTTATTTCATTCCTTAAAAAAGTTGAACTTAAGATAATTTGTGCAGAACACCAGATAAAATTTGGTACCATGAAATCTTTCCGTTTCTTGTTTTCATTTCCAAAAATACTCGATGTAAATATTTTCGTTAAAGAATACACCATGGATTCCCAGGACAGTTCGATTTGGGAACGATCGGCAGTTTTGTTCTGTTCTTTCCTCTATTGTTCTGATTTGATCCCATAAGGCGATGGGATAATTTGTGTAGAACACGAGATAAAATTTGGTAAGAAGAAATCTTTCCATTTCTTGTTTTCATTTCTAAAAAATACTCGATGGAAATACTTTCGTTAGAGATTTTGGTTGCCAGGTTTTAAAAACTTGAACCTCAAAACTGAAAATAACCAAAATGACATTGTTCTGTACAAGGATTGCTTTAAAAGCCCGCGCCAACGGAAAATGACTTTTAAATAAATTTGGAAAGTCCAACTAAATCATCAGAAATTAAAACTGTCCTTTTTTAAAAAAGAATCGCTTTAAATTATTCTGGCAAATAAGACTTTTTGTCCCCGGAATTTTGACAAAGTGACTTAATTGTCCCCACTGACCAGTGACTGGAATTATAACCAAACAATATGGAGATTAAAGTGAGATTCCCCAAACAAAAGATGCAGAAGCAATGTGTGGCCAATTAATTCATTTTCTCGGGCCCACGGGCATGACTACACCTTTATAGTAAAGAGTAAACACGCAAAATGTATTACTCAAAGTCAAAGTCTCCTAATTTGGTATTAACTAGGCTCCACAAGTTCCCTTATAATTGTTGATGATGATATAACTGCTTTTTGTTAATCATAGTTTCATTAGTTAGGAGCACTTAATGAGGGGAAATTATCCAATCGGTCTTAGACTTACCGTATGAATGTCATTTTAATTCTAAACTTTTCAATTTCTCTAATGTACTTATTAACCTTTGCATGAGATTCCAATATAGTCATTTTTACCAATTATCATTAAAAATTGCTAACGTGGTGGTATATAATGTAAAATGGCCGGTGATAATTGAACCGCCATATCAACAATTTCTAGCGAAAATTGATTGGAAAGACTACATTGGAAATTTGCATAAAGACCTAAGACTAAATTGAAAATATTAAAAATTTTAAGACTGAATTGACATTTATACAATAGGTTTAAGACTAATTTGGTAATTTTCCTCAATAAATAACCAGTTCATTAAAAATAATTACTAGAATATTTCCTCTTATCAGAGAGTTTTACCCAAACGATCACATCTTAAGGACTGGTTATTTCCTATGTTTACTTAAAATTCAAATTGAATTTGCAACTGATTGTCCTACAACTGATTGTCCTACAAAGTAATTTCATCAAGAGCTAAGGGCAAAACAAATGGGTTTTGAATAGCCAATTAGTTGTGATTAATAAACAATATGAGACTAATCCTTGAAGACATGATCCTCAAACTAGTCAATTGATAAAGCTTCTCAAGATGGTCGCAGACCAACTTTGTTTGATGTGTACCCGAGGATCCAGAATCAATCAAAAGCTAAAGGTTAACGTTAAATTTTTTATTGTTTTAAAGTTTGCATCTAAGTTTAACACAAAAAATTTCATGAAATGAATGAGCCTGAAACTAGTCATGTATAGATGATCTAAAGCATGAAAAGTGTGATTATTTGCCTAGGTTATTTATGTTTATTTCTCTTTTTGTGACAAAGAGGTTCATGTAGACGTGAGTTCAGAAGGTATAATAACAGATATAGCTTCCCAAGATGGACGCGTACCAACCGAAGGTTTGTCACTTTGAAATCTTAATTTTCGCTTTTTCCCAAATCTTGTGTTTGATGCATTTTGATCCTTTTTAAATAACATTTAAATTTCATAGTATACAATGCATATTTCAATTCAAATATCATGTTTTCATAATTTTTAAAATCTAAATAATATCTTGAATTATAATTGAAAAGGCCCCGAAAAGAAAAAAACTTTTACTTTCAAGAGTAAAAAAACACGCTCATAATTTATGAATGATATTGCAGATAAAATCAATGCCAACAAGAAATAAAAACCCACTAACTAACACATTGTCCAAGATATAAAAGTTAGAATCCTAGAAAATAAAGTTAAACGTTAATACATAAAATTCCATGCAATGAATGAACTTGACACTAGTCATGTTTAGATGATCTAAAGCGTACAAAGTGTAGTTAATTTTTTTAAGGTTATTTATGTCCAATTCTCTTTTCTGTAATAAAGAGTTTCATGCTGACATGTGTTCAGAAGGCACGACAACTAATAAAGCTTCTCAAGATAGTCGCAGACCACTTGAAGGTTTGTTTGTCACTTTGAACTTTTAATTTTTGTTTTTCATAAATCTTATTTTTCATACATTTTAACATTTTTAATCCTAAACATTTTAAATGTGGCAGCATATAAATGCTTACATTTCAATTCAAATATAATGTTTTCTTAATTTTGAAATATAAACAACCCAAAAGAAAACACTTTTCACTATCAAATAGTAAACGAACATGATCACAGAAGTACGAAAGCCTAAGGACTTTTGATGCGCAATTTTTGCAGTTATGCCTACACCAGAAGTCAATGAAAAGTATCGACCATTGTTTGTAGCTGCACAGAGAGGTGATTGGAAAAGTGCTAAGAAAATCCTCAATGAAGATTGCGAAGCAATGACGGCCGAAATTATGGTCGTAGAAGGTGAATCCATTACTGTGCTCGATGTTGCGATTATGGCTTCACAGGATCAATTGGTCAAGAACCTGATCAACTGCTTCCCTCTAGAATATAAAGATTTCGATTTCAATATTTCCCTCGAGACTGCTGCCTTGAGAGGAAGAAAAAAAATGGTAAAGGCATTCGCAAACGAAGTTGATGCTGAATCTAAAAGTGTATGCAATGCCTTGTGGATTGCTACTCAATATAATCCCAAGCAAAAGGAGGTTATCTGGTATCTGGCCAAACGTACAAAATGCGCCCCAATAGAGGATACCATATTCTTGCTAACTAGGGCCGGCCATTTGGGTAAGAAATTACACTCACTCATCTCATTTCCTTCAATGTTTAATTATACTAACTTTTTGTTGTTGTGTCCCAAAAGACATAGCCTTGTATTTAGCTCACCGATACCAAGGCTCAATGTTACATGATGAATACATTCGCATTTTTGGATACTTTGCGAAGATGGAGTCTAACTTCCGCAGTGGAGCTAGACTCAATTTTTGGGAAAAATCTATTGACAAATGTAGGTTATTCTTGCGCTTTTTTCTTTCTTAATCAAATGTGCACAATCCAAGCAACTCTCTATCCACAAAGATAAAGTCTCTGATCACTCTATCTATTCTCAGTTATAGGTATCCCTCTATGCCTGGTCGATACACCATTTGACAACTCCAAAGAAACGAAGATGCCTCAAGGTATTTATGTTAATCTGCTTAATGGATAGACTAACAAGGCAAACAATATATCATTTAGGGATCCCATTGACAAAAACGCTTAGGGACAAGGACTACATCATCTATGTACCCAAATTAATATTTAAACCATGATGTATGTCACAAATTAATATATAGTGCAACATTTATAAAGTTAAGTTGAGAAATCTTAGTCAACGTCAAATTGCCTAGTAGAATTATTGAGAACTGTAGCATTGGATCTCATATCATGAAGGTTGATGGATCCTAGTTGTCTAGCATATTTAAGCACTATTAAATTTGGTTATTGTGAAATATATCTTTTTGGTCATCATCAATTTCTAATTTGCTGACATGATGCTTGTCTCCTCCTTGTGGTGGCAGCTAAGCGGTTCAAGATATCACTCTCGAATTACGCCACAATGCCAGGTATACGAAACTTCTATGGTACCTACAGAAGAAAGACCTTATTTCATCTATGGTTAGAGATCCCTAAATTTAAAGTGTAAATTGACATTTCCGATATATCCCTTTGAGATCATAGGTAGTAGTACGGATTGGCTCTCAATTTGTAACATAAGGATACGATTTGATAAGATCCAATTCTAAGTTTAAATGGTATATAACTGTAAAAATAATCAATTGAAATTAAATCTATTTATCCGTTGTTGAATCTACGAACTTTTCAATAAATAAAAAAAATTAGAACTCTTTTTTCTAGTGAACTCTAGCACATGCATTTTGGTTTTCAAGCCATATATAATTTGCTTTCTCGATTACTATCTTAAATTGGGATAAGTGCACTAAAAGTCCTAAAACTTGTCACAAAATTGTAATTGAGTCTTAAAATTATCTAAAAATACAATTAAGTCCTAAAAGTTGTCATGAAAGTGCAATCAAGTTTTGAAACTTACAAAAAGTGCAATTGGAGTCCCAAAATTTTCGAAAAGTGCAATCAACGAAAGGACTTATTTGGACGAATTTGACAAGTTATAGCACCCAGTTGCACTTTTTCAAAGTGTTAGAATTCAATTACACTTTGTAACAAGTTTTAGAACTTAATTATATTTTTTGAAAGTTTTAGGACTTAATTGCACTTTTTAAACAAGTTTTAGATCTTTCAATATACTTATCTCATCTTAAATCCATGATTTTCTTCTTTATTACTGTATAGACATAAGAACATGGCACAACCATGCAAGCCTCTTTAACCTTTGGATTTTTCAGAGTTTGAAAAATTGCTTATTTGATGCACATGCAGCATTTTTTATCAAGAGGATTGGATTGAGGCACGAATGCTCGCTTAAGTTTGCAAATCTTGTTCTTAGCAAGATGAAGACTCATATGGACACTCCTAAAATACTTGATATCCTTTCAAGCATTGTCCTCGACGCTGCATCTCGCGGAATTTCTGAGATTGTCAAGTTATGTTTTGAGCATTTTCCGGAGTTGACGTGGAATAAAAGTTTCATGGAAGAAGTGATGAGAAAGGTTGTGAAGCAACGGCATGTGGAGTTGTTTAGACTACTAAACGCACCCGGCACAAGTCCACTGTTGATTAATGATACGAGGAACGACCTGATGAAGGAAGTGTTAGAATGGTCACCAACATGTCTACCGAAAGATGTTTCTGGAGCACCTTTTCTTATGCAGAGGGAACTCCAGTGGTTTAAGGTCGGTTCACCTTATTTTTTAACTACTCATTTGTGCTTTTTATTTATATTTACATTGATAGGCATCCTTTATTTTTCCGAAGGTACTCGAAGATACTAGCGATCCTTCTTCTAAAAGTGTGAAATTTAAGGTTGGTTCACCTCATTTGTTTGCAACTTTTTTGTGATTTTTTATTTATATTTACATTGACAGACATCCTTAATTTTTCAGAAAGTGCTGTCAGATAAGATCGATTCCGCTTTAAAAAGTCATAAATCGTTAGAAGACGAAAAACCATATTGGGATGAGTTCGTAGGAAAACGCACTCAATTGCTGAAAGAGGCAGGGCAATGGATGAAAGATATATCATCATCTTGTAGCCTTGTCTCAACTCTCATCATTACAGTAGCTTTTGCTGCAGCTTTTACTGTACCAGGAGGCAATAATGACAGAACAGGGATCCCAATCTTTTTGAAAAGGAGCTCCTTCATGGTGTTCGCAGTTGCAGATGCTCTTGCTCTCTTCTCCTCTGTCACCGCCACCTTGATGTTTTTGGCCATCTTGACTTCACGCTATGGTGCAGAAGATTTCCTCAAGTCACTGCCATTGAAAATGATACTGGGCCTCACTTTTCTCTTCCTCTCTTTGGCCTTTATGCTGGTGGCATTTGGCTCTGCTCTTACCATCATCTTGAGCGAACAATTAAAGTGGATTTACGTCCCAATTACGTTATTGGCTGCCATCCCTGTCGTATTGTTCGCAATCCTACATCTCCCCTTGTATATTGAGATGGTCGAATCCACTTATTCGCCTCGCCTCTATCGTCCCCTGAAGCTTTGGGAATAATCCTGGCTTATTAGCGGACAAGAAGATTTGTGATGATCTTGTTTGCACTTATTACTGTGTGCGACTTGCGACTACTACAGTATTTACTCATGTTTTAAGACTTTTAAAGTATGACATCAGTCACATATATACAAGTTAGATGTATGCTGTAAAATGCACAGCTTGTCTCAACGTGTTAGTTGTATATTTCACTGCTCATTATCGTGTTAAGATGAACCCAATTTTTCTAAGAATTGGCAACGTGGCCATCAATATTTAATAGGTGTTCATCCATTGAAATAAAGCAACGATCCACACAAATTCTCCATAATACACAAGATGGCCGCCACCCAACTAGTGGGCCAATCCAAGGAACTTCTGATGTAGCTAACTGAGCAAAACAATAATTTCAACTCAGTGAGAGCTCAGCCTTTGAAATCTGTCTTCACCTATTGCCCATACTTGCACCACATCCTCTCATCCAACTCTTTGGGTTTGGCCTCCGCGATCTTAGCAGCGTTGGCCATCGATCCCGTCATTCTCTGCTTCCTCGCCACCTCATCCCTCTCTGCACCAATCCCTTCGTGCTCCGTCACCCAGCAACCATGCACGGTGCACATCAGCACCAACACCATCAACTCCATCAGCAACATTGCCATCAAAACCCCGTACTCCAGCCTCACCAGGACTTTAGCCTCTTTCGGGTCTCTCTCTGATCTCAGCAGCGAAAGGATCGAAGGTTCTTTGGTGAACACTGCCAAACGCCAGCACCTGGCCGGACAGCAAACCAAGGAGGATTCGGACGTGGGTTGTGAAGCGGAAGCAAGTGAGCTAGGAATACATGCCCACAAAGAGGACACGGTGACATGGACAATATTAAGAGGAACACAAGGCCGAGCGAAGCTGGGATATTCTGAGGAGGGCTATGCGAGCAAAATATGCTAAGCGGAGGATGAACATAACGAAATTTTAGCAATAGAGCAAGAGATTTAGGAATGAGCAAGAACTTACTCAACTTTGCGGCAGACATTTTCATTTTTCGTTTTTGGGGGTCTACTTGGTGTTGACACATAGATTTTTACCCAAAGATTATGATGGTTTTATTTATATGTTGATAGGCCTAAGTGGGCCCCCCCGCCCATGTTGGGCCTAAAAGCCCGGCCCACAAGATAATGACCCATGGAGGAATGGTTGCGATGTGAAAGGTTGCGTTATTTAGATATGAGGGGTTGTGTCTTTTGGAGGAACGTTTTATGTTGAAGAGATGCGTCCTTCGGAAGAAACTTTTTGAGGGAAAGTAAAAAAGAAAAGGAACGTACCTTTCGGTGTACCTATGTGAAGATGCTTTCTCCCCCTCCAGACAACGTAAGACAAAAGAATGCTCCAAGAAAAAAGAACATACCTCTTTTCAGAGTTTTCTCCCCCTAATAGCAACAGTACGCTTCTCGGTAGAATGGGATCAGAATCCTTCCTCAAACTTCAACATTGGTGTTTAATCTGTGGATAATAAGGTACGCTCGATTTCGTGATGTATCTTTAATCAGTGATACATGTGATTCCTGGGCTCATCTTCCGCATTCGTTTTAGAAGTTCAATTTAGTGTCGGATCGCTTTTAGGGAATCCGTTATTTCCAACATTGGTATCAGAGCCCTAGTTCATGTTTCTCGACCCCTTTTCATGTTTATGAATTGTTTTTATTGAATTTTCGTGAAACACTGCTGTCGGTCGATTGGGGACGGAAAAATCCCGACACCCGCATACTATTCACCTCTTTTTTTGATTTTCTGTAAGTTAAAGTTTGTTTCTAATAGCGTAGGGTCGAAGGTCTCGTCGATACGAGAAAAATGAGTGGCAGATCGCCATCGGGGGCTACCGGATGCACTGCCAAGCGTGGTCGGAACGAACTGGGGTTGTTGGCGCGTGCGATACGGTCCCCATTGGGCGCGTGCAACGCACACATCGTTTCGGCCCAAGCGTGTGCAACGCACGCGTGCGGCACGCACCAGCTAACGTCATTGTGACGTTAGCTCGTGGTGCCCACGCACGCGCGTGGCACGTGCCGGTCGATTTGTCCGACCCGGCTCGTCCGGCCTATCCGACCTGACTAGTCCAACCCGGCCTCACTATCCGATTCAATCAGACCCGACCCGTTGACCTCGACTGTTGATCGTTGACTTTGACCGTTGACCGTTGACCGTTGACCGTTGATCGTTGACTTTGACCATTGATCGTTGACCAAGAAAAAAGGAGGAGGAAAAGAATGTGTTTCTTTTTCCAATTAAGTCTATGTTAATTATATGTAAGCACTTATTTGTTCTACATTTGTTGCAGAAACAATGCCTTCCCGTAAGGCATGCACATCTAAACGCGCAATTACCGATGAATAAAAGGAAAGGTTTTCTAGGTTGATAGCTGAGCTGACTAATTATCGATGGGAGAGTGGTGACTTAATTGATCATGTTCTCGAGGTCAATAGGAAAATACAAGAGGTCATATGAAATGATCGTCCCATGCCACATTTTGAGATAGTGCGGTTCTTTATGAACACTCTTCCACTGATATGGCAAGGAGTGTTGAATCGCCTATGAGAGGTCAACAGAGCTACCACGTATAGGAGCCTTGTCAATGGCTTTTATAGATGAGCATTACTGGATTGAAGCCACAAAGATTGCAACCCATGGAATGACTTCAATCCGGCGAGGGATGAATATGCGAAAGAGAAATCCTAAGGGATTCCCGTTGTTTTACCGTGGCTGCCTAGAATGTTTGAGGAATTTAAAGAACAAAAGATCAAGAAATTGAACAAAAATGAATCTTTCCCAATTCATGTGTTGTCTTGGCATTAGATGTTTTTGACTGGTCTTTGATTAGTATACATTATGGACATCTTACGTAAATGTTTTTTACCTAGTTGTTGTTGGTGTAGCAACTGATATGTTAGTTGCATTATGTGAAAGCATTATTATTCTATAATTATTGGATGCAAAATATTATTTGCTTCTGTTAATTGTTCGCTGTTGTGGGTAGTTCATAGAAGTTTTTGTAACTTCAAAGAATTTATTTTGCATAAAAGATTATATTCTTACCACCAAAATTTTGTATCTATAGATTTTTTCTATAAAGAATTGTTCATCTCTCATTCCATGATGAAAGATATATTACATGATCGCGTGTATTTTGGTAATAAACATTGAAGATATAGATTTTTCATATAGATTATATTTTGAAGTACCTGGAGGCTGAATATTTAAGCCCAAGGAAAAAAAATTCTGAATCTAAATTATAAAAAAAGCTAAAAAAGCTAATTTTTAAAATGTTATATTCCAAGATTGAGCATACTTTGGTCATGAATGTTAAAAGAAACTGGTTATGTATGTGCCGATTGAATTTGAAGTATCTATAGGCCGAAATTTTAAATTGATTAAATCATTCTATAAATAGATCTTTGGTAACAAGGCAAGGAAATATAATGCATGGTAATTGGTCATATACTTTGAGGAAATACATTCAATATTGCATTGGCTCTACTACAAACAACCAACTATAATGAAGACATACACCCTCAAATTAAATTCGCCAATCCCTGATCTTGTTTTGTATATTTGACTTCATCCCAAATGCCCTCAGAATGAAAGATGCTGGGTCCATAAGTGGATTTAACCATTTGGAACAGTAGGGGAAGTTGTAGCACTATGAACAAAGCCACCAGGACAGATGCCAATAGAGTGACGGGAATGAGAGCCTACTCTAGTCTCTTATCAAGCACCATTGTGAGAGTTGCAGTGAAGGCCACCAACATGAAAGCCAAGGAGAGGAAGAGTAAAGAGAGGCCCATTATGATCTTCTTAGGCAATGAGTAGAGAAAATCTTGCGCTTCATAGCGCGAAGTTAAAATGGCTAGGAATAGCAAGATGGGCGTCACGGAGGAGAACAAACCTAACGCATCCGAAATTGCAAAAATATGGAAAGAATCTTGTCCTAACAATAATGGCACTCCAATTTTATCGTCATTTCCTCCAGGCACAGTGAAAGCAGCTATGAACAATACCGTGGCAATTAGAGTTGACACAAGCATACATGAATTTGCTATGTCCTTCACCCACGTCTCTGCTTTCACAGTCAACTCTTTGTGGTTCTCCACGAAATGAGTCCAATATGTTTTTTTGTCATAGGAGAAAGATGCCACGCAAGGGACAATCCAGCTTTCCACAGCCTATACATAAAACCCACAAATAGGAGTTTCGATAAGTGGACAATGTAATGAAAATTTTCAAAAAAACTGACGAGGGCATATCTCAAGGAGATTAAGACGTATCCAATACTTGATGCGAAATTTTTTTAGAAGTAAAGTCTATCTTTGCTGGCAGAATTTCAAGGGTCACTTTCTTCGGAGCTTGGACGATGATTTTGCGCTTCATTTAGTCAAATAATATATACATGGAAAGCACTATGTTTCTACTTTCTAAAGAATCAAGTTTCATGGAATTTGGATCCTTCAAGAAGAATTTATGGAAAAATATTGGAAAAATTACCCAAAAAATCCTTATCACTTGTACGGTGGCCAATTCAATCTTAAACTTTTAAATTATACCAATTTAGTCTTAAAACTTTTGACGATTTGCCAATTTAATCTTTCCGGCCAATCTTGGCCTCGAAAGTCACTAACATGACGATCTAGTTAGCATCAACAATCCTATGTGGCACAATCGGTATAGACATGGGCAATTCTTACAATTTTTTAAAAAAATTATTTTATTTTTATTTTATTTTTATTTTGGACTCTAGGCTGCAACCGACACTTGCATGGTTTGGTTGAGGGCGTTGTTACCCTTGTTGGCCTATAGGCTAGGGCCTTTGTGCGCTTGCTCGCCACATGCAAGGGTGTCGTGGCCCTCGCCTATGGCCAGCAAGGGTGGCTAGTGACCTCGTTGACCTAGAAAAAGAGAAATAATTTTTTTTTTAAAAAGCAATAAAAAATTAGAAAATTTTAAAAACCTAAAAAAAAAAAAAATATAAAAAAATTTGTTTACATCAACACGACGTCCATGTTAGCAATTTTTTTAATCAAATTCTGCTAGGAGGCTTAAAATTGACAAATCATCAAAAGATTTAAAATTAAATTAATATAATTAAAATGCTTATAACTAAAATGGCAAATGATCAAAAGATTTATGACTAAATTGACATAATAAAAATGTTTATGACTAAATTGACTATCATATAAAAGGTCTAGGCCTTTTTGGGTGATTATCCCAAAAAATATTAAGAACTGGTCAAGAAATCTGAGATTGAGTCTTTTAGTACTTCTATGTGCTTTATCAAACCCTATGCATTGTATTTTGTTTCTAGAGTCCTTTGAGTCATGAGTCAGTGGTAGCATTT
The DNA here is from genome assembly GCA_014182575.1 of Eucalyptus decipiens. Lineage (NCBI taxonomy): Eukaryota > Viridiplantae > Streptophyta > Magnoliopsida > Myrtales > Myrtaceae > Eucalyptus > Eucalyptus decipiens. The sequence continues at coordinate 51,993,441 of CM024611.1, read as the reverse complement.
ACAATAAATCTAGGGTTGTTGGTCTTTTCTTGGAAATAGAAGGTAAATGTCTTGGGATTTGCCGGTACTTAGAAGGTTGATTCAAGTTGTAAATGTGGACAAACCCCTCTAAGGCTCCATTAACGGTGAGTGAATGTTTTCTGAATCTTTGGAAGTAAACAATTGGATTAGAGTTTCGTTAACTTTGTATCTCAACTTAATTTATGTTTAGCATGCAGAATATATAAGTTCTATGTACAACAAAGTGTTAGCCTAGATGGCGAAAGAGTTTCTTCTTCTCATTGTGATCTTGGATACAAGTCGTATTGGAATAATTTCAAGGGTAAAGTCTGGAATACACCAGACCGATGTGGGGCTTTGCCCTTCACCTAGGAAGGTGAACCTTGTGGTGCATAAGAGCTGGGCTAGATATCATGCGACTCTCGTAAAGAAAATGTTCTATGTATATTCTCAAGACTATCCAAATAAAGTTCCAGTCATCGTATTTTAAAAATTTAACAAGATATGATAATGAGAATTATCATTAAGCGCGGCTATTAGATATATGAAAGGAAAGATTTCTACCTTGTACCATTGGATTTCTCTTTGCATTTGAAATGCTGCTCCAGCCACGTTAGTTACCGCATCGAAACTAGGTTGGTACTCTGCCGCTGCATAATCTGCTGCTGCCTTCATCATCTCCCACGATTCTTTCTGTGTAGGCCCTGGAACTAACGACAGCCCATCGGTTGAGCTTACCTTTAGAAAGAGACTGAGAGTCCTTTCTTGGCGATAGTTCACAGCCCGATACGCGAACCTGGTACCAGATTCATCGCGAGGAGAAATCCAAATAAGCTCCGGGAAAAATTGAATACATAGCTTCACGATTTCAGTGATTCCCCTTGCTGTTGCTTCACCCACCACGTCCTGCTCTTGTAAAAAATTAGTGATCTTGGTAGATGTCTCATGAGAGATCGCAATGCAAACACTTTTTGCCAACTTGACAGCCGCCACGTGTCTTAGCTTCACCTCTCGAATCCTCTTGATTATAGGAACTACAAAATATTAAAGAAAAAATGAAAACAAAAAACGAAGAGTCGACGATTGGATTTTACTTGAAAAGAAAAAGTAGTCCAGCTTTGCATCCCAATTTTTGTTATCGGACACAACAGTTAACTAATTATCATATTTTCCCACAAAAGCCCCTACCACATTAGCTTGGGTTGCCGGGAGATAGGGAAAATATCTCATTCTATTTATATTTTTTTACTCTTTTAGAAAAACTATTTTGATCTTTTTTCTTCATTGGGATTCAGTGCAAAGTGTGAGTTAGTAATTGCTGATGCAAAGTACTAAAAAGGTATAAAGTCATCTTTGGAATTTTCCAAGAAAAGTTTTGTATCATGTCTGGATGAAAAAAAAAAAAATTGGATGTGAAGAAAGTAGAAGTGATTAGAGGACAACTAAAGAAAGTGATCTTCCTTGAAGTTCAAACGAGGCATTATAATGTCAATCATAATTAAGAGAATTAATTATGAGACTTAACCTAATAGAACAGCTCTGAAAATAGCCACGCCAATGACATCTGTCCAGCTAGAGTAAGTCACATTAGTCTTTGCATATATAAGATTATTTTAGATAATAACATGCAATTACGCAAAGCAGCTAGTGATAAAAAAAAAATCATATTATACGCACACTCCATTGTATTGTTAGTCATGCTCAGCACAAGAGCAAATTTTTTTCTTTCTCCTGCCAGTCTATCTGTCTCTAATAAAATCAAAACTTCCACATGAGGTCACATAATGGTATGTGACGTTCGAGTTTGCTTGTCACACCTAAATGACATAGTGAGTAGAGTTAACTTGAGTCGATTCTAAAAAAAAATTCTGATTTAATAAAAATACGCAACAACACTATACTTCTGTTTCCTTTTTGTTCTTTGACAAAAATAGAAGAATTAGGGACAAGGCTCAAGAGCATTTTGGGTGCATCCAAAGGTTGGGTCAAGATGACAAATGCAACTACGGGCAAAAGTTGTGAATAAATTTTGAAAACTGCAGTATTTTCTTTTTGGTGGTAAGGTGGTGTTTGGGCTCAGATTTGCAGACATTGAATGTTCCACCTTCTTCGTCTCGGGTAATCTTAAGATCGATTCTCCCTTATCGGCCTAATATATTCGGGATCTTGTTTTTTGGAGTGCTTCCAACAAATCTTAAATACAAGATTATAAGAAGAGGAGAAAACTCCTTTAATCGTTAGCTTGTTGGTACAGGATATATAACTTGGAGTGGAATTTTGTGATGCATGATTTTGTTGAGACCCACAAAATTAGCTGCTGCTGAAATATTCTTCCATTCCAAGCTCTCCTAAGCAAATTATTTTGATTTTTCCGACATACTCCTATCCCTATTCTTCACGCCTGTTTAAAGTTGCCGAATAACAATGTAAATTTACCATGTTAAATGCAATTAAATGACAAACTCATGCCTTCATCTATTGCAACCTTATTTCATAAGCAATGATGTGAGGGGCTTGGCCCCGATCTCACGCCCACTTCCTGCACCCTCTCAATGTGTTCTTTCGTGTTGTACTTCTCCCGTTATGGAGGAAACAAATACATAATGGGTTCATTGTTCTTATTTTTCCGGAAAGATTTGCATACTCGATAGAGATATTTCGCTTATCAAGAAAGAAGGAGAAGTGCTACGTTTAGGTAACCTCATCCATATCTTCGGCTTAGATCATTTAGCCATAAACAAGAAATTCCAAGGTTGACGTCCAATCTCGCTCAATATTCAGTTTCAAGTATTTTTTTTTTAACTTTTTTTCTAAATAAATTCTGCGACTCTTGCAATTAGAATTTGATGAATATCTAAAAGCTTTCAAAATATTAAATATTAACACAAAAAATCATATATAACTTTGTTTGAGTTTGAATAATTTTTTGAAGGATTTTTATTAGGTCCATTGATGTTGTAAAGAATAAGTTACACATTTACTATTGGACATTGACCTGTGGAAAAATTTAATTTCAAAACTAACTTCAAACACACGTCACTTATCCAATGGTGAATGTGTACTTTCACACAAGCAATGGGCCTAACACAACTTATTTTCCAAATTATGGCAAAGAATTAAGTGGGAACTTCTTTCTATTTGTAAAAGAAGTCAAAAACAAACAAGCCATAGGCTTTTAGTTGGAGAGAGGTGGATAGAGATAGAGATTGTATCTTGATAAAATGAAAGCGTACCTGCAATTTTGGCGGCATTCAGAGTGACCTTGTAAGACATTGAAGTGCTACAAACAAATTGTAAAGAGAGCTCAATCACTAGATATGAAATCATTGTAGGACTTTGTAATTCATTCATTACATTGTCCAATCAATTAAGTTATACGATACTTATGCATTTGGTTGAATCATATTTGGTTTCCAAAGGATAGCTGATCCATAAAGTAGTTCGATTTTAGGCCATTATTCAAGTAACACTGGGTCAAGGAACCAGAATATTTCTTGCAAAGAAACGATCATTTCCAGTTTCTTTTCCTAGTACGGAGGGAATCAATCTAAGAAAATTGATTTAAAGTTCAAAATCATGAAAGGTCCTAAGATAATGCCCAACAGCAAAAATGCATACCCACTCGGATCTGAATTTTTATCTTTTGGTTTGGAGTTCAAGTCCACCGAGATACCTTCAATTCAGAGACAAAGAGCAGGTAAACAGGTTGATCTTCTTGAAGGGGAATCAGTAATGAAGGGGGATGCGAGTGCAGAAAGTACGGACATTTGTATATCAATGCTTCCATAATACTCAGCCTGGTTCCTCTGGGAAAGTGAGACTCATTCCTCGCCAACTCGCCCATTATTGCTCGATCGTATCGTGCTCTTCTTAAGTGGTTGTATCGCCCAACTAGATAAAGGGTGATATCTATCTGAATTCACCAACAAGGTTGATCGGGTAAAAACGCTAAGTCTAAATCTCCACTCATTTCGCAGAAAATAACTTCTAAAAAAATGTTTTTCGGATTTTCCAACTTTCATTTTCATGACAAAATGAACTAGTCGGCGAAAATATTTTCTATTAACGCCAAAAAGTCTTCTAAAATAGAGGATAATATTTCCCATTTTTCATGTAGGGAAAACATTTTTCTTACTCAATCTCTCTTACCTCTAGCCTCCAATTCTCTCTCTCTCTCTCTCTTCTTTTATTTTTTCACTTTTAAAAAAATCCGAATTTTTAATTATTTTTCTCTTTTTTTATTTCTTTCTTTCTTGTTTCAGCCAAAGCAACTAGCCATAGGCAAGCTTCAAGCTTGCCGATTGCCAAATCGGCAAGCTCGAGCTAGCCACTCGGCAAATCGGCGAGCTCCAACTAGTCACTCACCAAATTGGAGAGTAAGAGCCACTCACCGAGCCTCGGCTCGTTGATTTGACGAGGCTTGATGCCAGCAAGCTCAAGCTCACCTTTAACTAATTGCCGGCCATCTGGCTAGCAACCAACCAAAAAAGGAGGAAATAAAAATAAAATTAATTTTTTAACAAATAAATAAAAAATAAAAATATATCAAAAGGAGTGCGCAGAGGAAATTCAAATCATCTATACCGACAGCAGAAATGTCTTCTTGTTCATTTTCAAGTTTAAGCCAAATGCTAGAAAATATTATCATTTCCTGGAAAATGATTTTTTGGAAAACATTTTGCAAAAGTATTATATCTTCTGCGAAATGAACGGAGCCTAATAAGTGAAAGAGGAAACAGATGGAATTGAGATAAAGAGCGATGATGATCTTACCATGATGACTAGCCTCGCTGAGATCTATAATGATGTCAATCGCGGAGGGAATGCTGAAGGGTTGACTTGGCCCATCGTCTGTTGTGTTTTTCGCCAAGAACCAGACAATCTCCTTATGCATAGAAGCTTCCTTAGCAAATATTTCCAAAGGAATGTGTTTTTCATTATCTGGGAGTTGTGTCAACGTAGGATTACTTATAACTAATGCCTTGACCATCCTTATCCTTCCACACAGGACAGCAATGTGGAGGGCTGTGCGGCCGTCGCAATCAACCATTTCAAGCTCTTCCGGATGGCGAGAAAGGAGCTCAACCAGGTTCTCCAAAAATTGGTCTTGTGCACTCCAAGCGGCTATGTGAAGCACTCTTTCTGATCTGCTTGTTAATTTGGCCGTCCTTGAAGCAGCATATCGTTTGAAAAATCTTTTAGCAAATTCCCAATCGCCCCTGAATGCAGCTTGGATCAACGGTCGGTAATAGTGTGCATCCACTTCGTTTTTCAGTATTTCTGCGATGGATGAGAACTTTTCAAGCCAAGTTAATACTTTTTTTTCTTGCTCACAGTGAGAAGTGTCCTAGAAAGGAACAATTTCATGAAGATCCGCTCCAAATATTAATTTCAAAATGGAATAACCCTTCCGAGGGATAACGCACCTGGAGCACCTCTTGATTGAGAAGGATCATGGAACACTTACACGAACATCTTCAATAAATGTAGTAGAAAAAGTGAGCACAAAGTCCTTCTCAAATCGATTTTCTTAGCCAAGATCGGGGTTATATTTGTTCGATGACAAAGCAAAGAAATAGAATTATGAAGAAAATACAAGCTGCGGAATATTTTAAGACCATATTGCCTATACCCTAATTTTTCTCGCTTGGAACTTGAACAGATACCTGCTGTTGGTTCTGCATGATTCGACTTACCCTGTTCTTCACTTGGTTGCGTCTCCATTAGATTGCTCTCCTGCTTGGAGTCTTTGAACAACGAAGTAAACGGAGAATGCGAAAAAATGGGTAAGAGACTCAGTTATCAAGGAGTTTTAGTTTCTCTAAGGGGAGTTTAGTCCCTTATATACAATTTCCTTCCTTAACTTAAAGGTGAGCCTCTGCAATTACAACAAGCAAGCATATCTTCTTTTTTTCCACTTTATGGCAGTAGGATTACTTGAGTAAAAAATAGTTTATCCCAGTCCTCTGCTGGTTACCTACACCTTCGTCACGCCTGGATCCCTCTATACACGCCCACAGGACCGAAGGTTCCTCTCTGGTTTCAGGGAGCTCTCACGATTCTCCTCCCTCACCTCACCAATCTAACGAGCTCCCTCACTGCAACACTATGTGACCCTCTAGAACAACGTTCCAGAGTTTCTGACACCTACTCGACCTCAGGTGACAGCCGGTGTCGGCTCCGACGAGTTTGGCCGAGAAGCTCTGTTTTCGGACCCTAAATTTTCGCCGTTCAAGAGCTTGCTTTTCTCGTTCAAACCTTTATTCATCCATCCCTGAAGTTCCAGACGCTCATCCGACGCCTCAGTGGCTGCCATGGAAGCACTGGTTTCGCCTAAAACTACCCTTGCAGAGACGGACTCGACAGCTCCCTGTCTTGGCGTTTTTCCTTGATTCGAGTCTTCCGCCGGGGACTCACCTCACGGCGGTGCTCCGTTGTCGTGCCTTTATCCCGATGATACTCCCACATACAGTGGCACTTCTTGTAATCGTCGGATTGGCCTTGAATAGCCACGGTATCACTCTGCTCTGTTCTGCTCTGTTTCTGTGTTGCTGCTCCGTTTCGCCCTGTTGTTGCGAGTATAGAACGCCCAGCTTGTCACCATCGTTGATTGCTCAAAACTGGAACATTCGCTGGATGGAAAGCAACAGCTAAACCAAATCTGGGGAGAAACAGAAGATACAAAAAAAAAAAAAAAAAAAAAGGAAAACGCACCCAGACAACAGGGAGAGTGGGAGCACTCGGTATATCGGTTCATTTCTTATAATTTCTGCAGAATCTTCACCACTTCTTGTGCACGCACACTTGGTATTGGAGAACTGGGGATGAAGAGAAGAAAACTCGAACTGAATTTGCGATTCTGTTCGTGAACAAATACTGTTCCTACACCGTAAATGCTGCAGTAAGGAATACGTAATGCCACCCGGCAAGGTTCTTAAACTTCTTCGCATGGTCTCTCAAAAAAAAAAAAAAAAAAAAAAACGAGGCTGAAGGGAAAGAAATTTTTTTGACCGACAAGAAAAGTGATTCAGAAAATCACCTGAAAACGTAAACAGCAATTATGAAAGAGGAGATGCGAACGATGATGCCTGTTTTTCGACATCAACGATCATAATCCAGAGTCACAAAGTGATTTTCTAGGATTAATATAAATACTAATAAACATGAAAATATAAAGATCATTCTGTCGGGATTTTTTATTTCCAAAAATTACCATCCTCAGTTTGCCAGGTGCAAAGCGCCAAGGTGCCAATCTTTGTCTATAAACAACATGCACTTTTTCTTTTTTCTTCCATTCTGTTTTCCACCAAATTCAGGACTAACAGAATTATTATCTACCATGATACTTACGCGTTAATTTTATATTTGAGAGGGAAAAGGATACTGACCTCCTACAACTCTGTATCTATGAGTGCGCGCGCGCGAATGAGAGTGGCGAACTAGGGCCGGGCGAGGCTACATGATGGTGTCGCCATTGCTAACCTTCAGCAATGGCTCGACATCCGTCATCGGGCTCAAGCGGAGACACTGCAGAGAGAGGCTGGCAAGGGTCTCGCTCACGACCATTGTCATCGCTTGCCGGGAGCACTTTCCTTCGGTAGTACGCGTTCGTCGCTCCCTGCACGCCCACACTCTTGAGTACGTGTAGCGAGCCGGACAAGGTCCGGCCACCCTCGGCTATGTCGTAAGTTGCCAACATACATGCAATGATAATTTGACCATCACTTCAAACATTTCTGTTTATTCTTTGAATACAAAAGCTAGCATGAACAAGAAAGACATAATTAAAAATCCATTTGATTAAAATGAGTTTAAGGATGCTATCAAGTGATCAGTACAAAAATTAAAGCCTCTGGGTTACAAGGTCTAATTGAAATAAAATTTAGGAACCCAATTGATTGAAAAAGAAAGATAATGGATGATCGGTAATCAGTAAATTTTCAGCACCTTTCCTCTAATTATCCCAAATGCAATATCTTAAATGTGCATTTTAATGATGATGCTTAATATATGAATTAATCTATAGTTCCTCTAAAAGGAAGAAAGAGAGAGGGCCTGCGCTAATTTCCGTTCTCTCTGTTTTTTCTTTTTTTTGTTTGATGTATTCCAATCCATCTCTCCACTCAAAATCAATTTGCCAATTATGGGTACGAAAATTACTGAAGTTGGATTTCTAGGCGGTAAAGGTGGTTCCAAGTTGACTTTTGGCTGTCCAAGCACGATTAGCAAAGACAGGCAAGCCCGATTGAAATATTAACCTTGCATTTTAAACAATGGTTGAAATGGTATACACATAAATTTTTATGTTATGTTATTACAAAAATCTCTACCATAGATCAAAAATTATATTGAAGGTTTTCCATCCACGGACAATATAAATTGATTTTTATGCGAAGCTCTCTTGCTCTACTTCTTCCTTCATTAATTTTTTTTTTCCTTTTCTTATAGTTTATGATTCCATTAATCAACGCTGTTAAAAATTCTACGTGGCGATTTACGCAGATAATAAAAGGTAATCGATAGTGATGTGGCGCCGTTTTGGCCGCAAAATTATCTGACATGGCTGAAGTTACAAGGATGAGGGCATTTACCAGTGTCTCTCTTTGTTCCTCCACAAAAATTGATTTAGGGTTTTAGGGTTAATGCCGATCGATTCTCTCTCTCTCAAGGAAACTCGATGCGTTGCCAAAGCTAGATCTGTTCGAAGCTCGTTCACTCGCTGAAGGCGGTTTGGGGCATTAGGGTTTAGTATGTTGCTCGATTCTCTCTCTATGTCAAGGAAGCTCGATTAGGCCGAGGCTCGTTTGTTTGCTGAAAGGAGATTTGCGGCTTTTTTGGGGTTTTTCTGCTACATTCGGTCAATTCTAATTCGGCAATTCTCTGTATCTGCGAAGGCAACGTTTTTTCTAAGAACATGACATGTACAACCAAATGAACAGGGATTTTGTCGATGCAAAGATGTAACAGGACATAAGGCATGGGGGGGCATTTCTTCAAGAATAGTTCACGATCGTTGGAGAAGAATCAGAGATGAGAGGTGAAGCGGTTGCTGAAGCTTGATTTAACCAAAGTCATCACATCAGAGTTTCGCCTTGGAGTGTTCGCATTTCCTCTGGCAGGCTTCTCGACGAATCAACTACCATTCTCCATGTCCATTATCATGTGTATGTTTTTCTCTTACCCTTGACCAGGAGTATTCGTTAGTTGAAGTAGATCAATTCCTGCAAGCTGCCTCTGTTATGATCGTAGCAACGCTATCCAAACATTTAGAATAGCCTAAGTTGTGCTCAGAACTTGGACAATTTGTACAAGTATCAAGTTCAGCTGTTCCAAAAAGCAGGATACTCATCTCTTTGCCTGGTAAGGACATAAACAGGATACTGACACTCTGTTCTTCAACTTTATCTTATTGATAGAGTTCCTTGTGCTTCCTAGTGCCTCAGCTTGTATATTTTATCTTGTTACGGGATTGCTCCCTGCTTATGTGTTTTTCATTGAATAAAATCTTACTTGTCGAAGTAAAAAAGAAAAGATAATGTCTGATTACGATTCGTAATGATGAGTGACTTACTTATCTGAATCTGATGTTGTCCAGCTCTATTCTTCCTTTGATTATGTCTCGCTTTTCCCCAAACCCAATCTTTCTTCATCTTCTGGTCTCCGTGTGTGTTTACGCGCACTGTAGTTCCTTTTGACAATAACATTCTTTTATTGAATCTCTTTTGCTTTGTAGTGATCTTTCATAATTGTTTGCAGATATTACCAGGGCATCCCTGAGGCTATTTCAGATTGAGAGTAAAGAGGTGAATGTGCTTACTGATCCAGAATGATATAACAAGAATAATATGAATTCTTTGTGGTTGCAAAATTCCTTCATTTTTCGAGAATAGGATTCCCGGTAGCCACATCTTTTGATTCCAAAATGGTAGAATCTCGGCTGCTTGTTCTTTTTGGTTGTAATCCAAAGTACACTTTCAACGCTTTTTGACAATCGAGATGCCTTTAGATTCAACAATGAATAATTGTTCAATTGTGGCTATGATAATTGGTCATGGGCACTCATTGTATCAATGAATTGTTTGATGCTAGCTGCAGATATGGAAAATTTGGGAAAAAAGAAACTACTTGAATTTAATTTTTTTATTAGCACATCTTTTGAAACTGGAGATGATATTGGGTAGGGCTCGGATTCCACCGTGTTAAAATCTGAGTCCACGCACACCGCGCCCCAGAACTTCGACACCCTCACTTTCTTGCTTGTCTCTCTTTTTCTTTCCTCTCTTCTTTTTTTCTTTATTTCTCCGCTCTTGCTCTCTCTCCCCTCTCTCTCCTCTCTCGTAGGGGTGAGCATATCGGACCCGCCCAAATCGGGAACCGCCCGGATCGAACTGGATTGATTGGTTTGGTCCAGTTCCCAGAAGGATCGGTCTAGTTCCTGATTCCATAAAAATGGAACCAATGATCATCGGTCTAGTTCCCGGTTCGGGGGGGAACTAGACCAATGGACCGAATTGACTATTTTTTAAATATATATTTTTAATTTATTAAAAATAGCAATAAACCCTAAAAATAGTAACAACTCTAGTATTTATTTTATTTTATTTTTATTTTTTTTACCAAGTAATATGTTCTATGGGACCGGTCCACTTCCTAATTCTAGGACCGTTTGGTCCGGTCCCTGATCCCAAAAATTAGGCATCGGTCCTCCTGATCTAGTTCTTGGTTCTTAGGTGGAATCGGACTAGACCGGAAACCGATCATCCCTACTCTCTTGTTCATGCCTCCGACGATGCCCTTCTCTATCTCCCCTCTTTTCTCTCGTTCGATGACCCACGCCGACGTCTCCGGCCCACCTCATTCGTCACCTCCATCGTCGCTTCCACCTCGAGGAATCAAGGACATCTACTTCCAACATCTTCTCCGGTAGAGAGGAGAATTTAAGACTCATAAAAGTATCCCCATCCTCATCAAGAGTATTCGGCCTAAGATCATCTGGATCTTCGTCCATGGCAGCAATTGCTCCAAGACCTGCTTAGTAGCATCGATAACTCTTAAAAGACGATACTTTTTCATAGATTCTGCACGTATGAAGTATCCTGAGTCGCCAGTTAAACCCGGAATGAAGTAAACAATCGTTGCCAAAAGCACAAAAGGGTCGCATTAGCGAAACATCGAAGTGCTCCAGTCCTGGAAACTAATACACAAAAACTTATGAATTGCTTCTGTCGTTATGGAACCCTAGTCCTCTTCTTCCCACGTAAAAGAACCAAATGCAACGCAGATACCCACCAAATTTAGAAATGCAGAAAAACAGTTTTCGAAAGGAATCATCAACCAACAATGAGAAAAATTGCGAGCAAAAAGGGGAGATTCGGAACTGGGCGTGAAACGTCAAAGCTTCATGAACCGAAAAGAACCAGAGAAAACAAGAAGTAAGGAAAGTAGTAGTCTTTCAATCATCTTGTTTAAGAGTTCGGTTGTGAATTTATGTTATTTTATCTGGTGTCGGTCTGATGATAATCTGGAGAGGGAGAGCAGGGCGTCGTCGCAGGCGTGATCGAGAGGGGAGAGAGAGGAGAGATATTAATAGCAGAGAAATAAAGGAAAGAAGATGAGAGAGAAGAGAGAAGCCAGAGGGTGAGGGTGTAAGAGGTTTTGGCGCGGTAGCACCCGAATGACACATGTTGCCCAATGAGTAGATATGGATTTTGACACGGTGGAATCCAAGCCGTACTCAATATTTTCTCGCGAAACCATTTTACTATTACTTGATGTGAAATGGTTATAAATATTGACAAGCAACACTATGAATTAAGATACATTTGTTACACAGCCATCCATAGGGTTGTATGATAATTGATCATGCGCACTCGTCATATCAATGAATTGCTTAAATCCGTTGCATTAAACAAATATAAGCACACTTTCCTTCATTGTGTGATTCTTATTAGTACAAGGCAAAAATTACAATAGTCCAATTGCAAAGAAAAGACCTTTCTAGAATTTCTATTAGACTGCGTTTGGTCGACCAAATAAAAACTTGGATATGATATGTTTTATCCTATCCCGTGTTTGATAGCCGGCTAAGATAAGATAAGATCAAATATAGAGGGGATATAGCCTGGATAAAAAAATCCAAGGGGAAGGGGTGGGATAGACTCGGATAGGATTTCTCTTGTCGATCTATTATTAAAAAACCCTACATTCTCCTTTTCCTTCTTTTTTTTTTACACGCATGACTCCTCTCACAAAAAACACGTTTTTTTTCTCGGCAGCTCTAATCCGACAAATTCAAGCACCATCTCCAGCAAGGAGCCATGACGATTCTACTTTCTTGCAAGATTTCATCTCTCTCTGTGCATTGATATTCACACACTTTACAAGGTTTGCGATTTCCTTCCTTGGTTTAGCTTTCATAGGTGCAGTCAATTGTGGCTCATGAAAAGGCGACTCCTTTTTCATGAAATTCTGCTTTACTATGCGCCATACTTTTGTTTTTCCACAAATTTCATCACTTGGTCACCGTTTCTTTTCATGCCCCATTTTTGTGAGGATGAGCTAATGTTTATCTGAAGTGAGATTCGATCAATACTGTTCCCACAGTTAAAGTGATCTATATCTTTTCACGATTATGCTTTGTGAATACCTGATCTTAGTAGGAGATATTCATTGCTTGTGTGGTATTATCTTTTATAAGTTCAATGCAAGAAAAAAAAAGAATCATAAGCAAATGTTAAAACTGTGTTGTTGTTGGTTTATGTGTTATTGTGGTTGTATATTTGCAATTTTATTTGCGCTATGGATATCATCATTGATTTATTATTGAATACCTGATCTCAGTAGGAGATATTCATTGCTTGTATGGTATTATTTACAAGTTCAATGTGGGAAAACATATATAAATCAGAAGTAAATGAGGTGCTCTGGTTTTTTTTCTTTTTTTCACTCTTCTTTTGATAATTAGTTATATCATTTATATGAAATGTTAGCGAATGTAGTGCGAGTGTAAAAAAAAAAATAAATAAATAAAAATTACGCAAACAATCTTTGTCCATCCTTGATTTAAGAGTTTTAACCACTCACTCTCTTTACTAACCAACAAAACCGACGGTTGTATAAGGCCTCATGTGGAAAATTTCTTTTACTCCACCGGTGTAAGCTGTAATTAATCCATTAATTTTTTTTTGAATTATTTGTTGGAAGGGGAAATACTGCTACATGTAAAATAGGGGTGGGTGGCGCTGGAACAAGACAGGGCAGGTTCAATTAATTTCAAGATAAAAAAATTTCAATTAAATTCTTTAACAAGCATAATTATAGGAACTGTCGAAAAAAATTCCAAGTTGAATAAATCATGTGGGCAAATATATATGAATTTGGAATCCTTAGATCCATTACCATAAAGTTTACTTTGGAATATTTCCACGAAAAATCGATGAGAAAAGGGTTTGAAGTATTTAAATTATATTGAAGTCAATTTTGAAAATGAGAAACATTATATTACAATAATAATACAATTTATGTAAAGGAACAAGGTTAATACTAGAAATCTCCATGTTTTAGATATAGAATCACCCTTTGGGCTAGTTCTTGAGGCGGGGCAGAGCATATTCCTTCGCTCTACAGGCGGAATAGGAAGTTTCATCCCATCCCCATTCAAATCTCTTTGGTAGGGTGAGTGACTTGCCATACGTAATGTGAATCAACACACCAGTTCCATTTGTGGCATTTAATCATTACTTCAAAATTAATATAGTAATCTTTTTAATGAGTGATCTATTTATCTATATGTACATGTCATTTGTTTGTATTTGCAATGGACTTTTTTTTACACCTCTATAATATATTGTAAAACAGCTACAACTATTCAAATGAATTAGCTTATGTAGATAAATGGAGCTATTGTTTAATATATAAACATTCAATTATTCCCCTCAAGTGTAAGTTGGACTTTGGCCTAAGATCAAAACATGTATATATATGGTAGCAGAGATTCTAAAAAATTTGAACTCAAAATGTGAAATTTTGATGTCACATAAAAATTTATGGGAGCAGTCTTTGCTTATTTCAAAAACTTAAACAAATGAATGAATATATTTAAATATTTTGACAACTTGTGTTCCCACATGGTAGAGATCTTTAAATTGGAGTTTATGGTTTTGATACACATCCTCTTATTTTTTTATATTTTCTCAATAAAGTTAATCTTTTAATTTTTTGGATATCTATATCCTATTTACAACTACCACCTTGTATTATGTTACTGAACAGCTAAAGAAAAAAAATTGATCATTAAAAATTATATTATACAGTGAAGATATTTGTGATACTTGTAATGTGATTCTCATAAATCAAAATTAGACAAGAGTAATACACACACTATTTGGTATTTTCTCTATGTATGTATGTGTGTGTATGTGGGAGTATGTGTGTGTGTGTGTATTACTCTTGTCTAATTTTGATGAATGAGTAATTTTATTTTATTTTCTCCATCAATGTTAAGTTTTCGTAATCAATAATTTTACCCTATAATTACGTAGAGGTATAATTACCTTACTAGCTTAGCTTTCAAAATGAACCTTTTCCAACACACAAGAAAATTAAAGTAGAAACATGCTTACATGCCTGTAATTGATGTAAAAAATTATAGGTTGTTTTAATTCTTCATTTATTAATTTCCTTAAACATCTATAGGAAATTTTTATAATAAAAAAAAGTTTCAAACATGCTCTTAACATTGAAATAAATAAATGCTATTAAGATACGGTTTTATAATGAGTCCAGGCATAAACGTGAGCCAACGGTCGGGTGACTCTTGGCACGTTTCTTTGGTCATAATTATCATTGAAAAGTTTAAAAACTTGACATAATTTTTTCTTTACATAGTATTTGTCAATAAAAAATGTTTACCTAATAGGATTACAAATCTCTGTGATGTCCTTCATGTCTTCATGGGTGAGATGAGTGGATACGAATAAATCGTATTATTTCTTTTTCAATCTTTTGAAAAAACAAATTACTACGAAATAGATTTATTTATTAACAGTTTTTCAACAATGATATCGCTTTCTCACATCAAAAACTTACTTTAAGATGACTAGTGGGCAAGTAGCCTCATGTTTTGGTGCCATAGATCATTAGGTTTAGTCCTTAGTAATGAAACCAATACTTTAAGATGACTGTCCCTCTTTCTTCCTATAGAGTTCATTCTATCCATTGACAATTGACACCATAATCAAGTTAAGTTTTTACCAAGGTAAGTTGCTTCTTGGGCTTGGGAAAGCTATTTGGGCAATTTGCAAGCTTTTAGTCGTATAATTCATCGCAAAATTCATCAGCCGTTGCAGCGTGGATGGTAGAGCCTTTGCTCGGTGGAGGCCAAGGTTCGAAGCCCCTGCGAGCGAGGGAGGCTGAAATGCTGTGTGGTGATTTACGCGTGTCGCCGGGGTGGTGGTTTCCTGCTATCGACACTGGGGTTTACGTGAACGGTCGGCCACAGTAGCGGTTCCTCCAGCACCGAAAAAAAAAAAAAAAAAATGAGCACCTCACTTTTGTCAAGACCAAAAGCAAAAGTAAAGAACTTCAATTTGATGACTCCGTCTCTCTTTCTTACTATAGAGTTCATTCCATCCATTGATAGTTGACATCATGATCAAGTTGAGTCTTTACCAAGTCAATTTGCTTCTTGGGCTTCAAGCAACTTAAAATGCAAGCCTTTAGTCATATAATTCATCGGCAAAATGAGCACCTCACTCTGTCAAGCCCGAAAGCAAAAGTAAATAACTTTAATTTGATGACTCCATCACTCTTTCTTACTATAGAGTTCATTCCATCCCTTGACAATTGACACTTAGATCAAGTTGCGTCTTTACCAAGTCAAGTTGCTTCTTGGGCTTACAAAAGCTATTTGGACAACTCAATTTGCAAGCCTTTAGTCATATAACACATTAGCAAAATGAGCACCTCACTTTTGTCGAGCCCAAAATCAAAAGTAAAGAATTGCAATTTGATGACTTTGTCTCTCTTTCTTACTATAGAGTTCATTTTATCCCTTGACAGTTCACACCATGATCAAGTTGACTCTTTACCAAGTTAAGTTGCTCCTTGGGCTTGGAAAAGCTATTCCAACAACTTAATTTGCAAGTCTTTAGTCGTGTAATTCATCAAAAAAATGAGGACCTCACTTATGTCAAGCACAAAAAAGAAAGTAAAGAACTTCAATTTGATGACTCTATCTCTCTTTCTTACTAAAGAGTTCATTCCATCCCTTGATAGTTGACACCATGATCAAGTCGAGTCTTTACCAAGTTATGTAGCTTCTTGGGCTTGCGAAAGCTATTTGGGCAACTTAATTTGCAAGCCTTTAGTCATATAACTCATTAGCAAAATGAGCAACTTACTTTTGTCAAGCCCAAAAGCAAAAGTAAAGAACTTAAATTTGATGACTTTCTCCCTCTTTCTTACTTTAGCGTTCACTTCATCCCTTGACAGTTGACACCGTGATCAAGTTGAGTCTTTACCAAGTTAAGTTGCTCCTTGGGCTTGGAAAAGCTATTCCAACAACTTAATTTGCAAGTCTTTAGTCGTGTAATTCATCAACAAAATGAGGACCTCACTTATGTCAAGCACAAAAAAGAAAGTAAAGAACTTCAATTTGATGACTCTATCTCTCTTTCTTACGATAGAGTTCATTTCATCCCTTGACAATTTGACACAATGAACAGGTTGAGTCTTTACCAAGTTATGTTGCTTCTTGGGCTTGCCTAAGCTATTTGGGCAACTTAATTTGCAAGCCTTTAGTCGTATAACTCATTAGCAAAATGAGCACCTCACTTTTGTCAAGCCCAAAAGCAAAAGTAAAGAACTTCAATTTGATGACTCAGTCCCTCTTTCTTACTTTAGAGTTCATTTCATCTCTTGATAGTTGACACCATGATCAAGTTGAATCTTTACCAAGTTAAGTTGCTCCTTGGGCTTGGAAAAGCTATTCGGGCAACTTAATTTGCAAGCCTTTAGTCATGTAATTCATCAGCAAAATGAGCACCTCACTCTTGTCAAGCATAAAAAATAAAGTAAAGAACTTCAATTTGATGACTCTATCTCTATTTCTTACTATAGAGTTCATTTCATCCATTGACTATTGACACAATGATTTGGTTGAGTCTTTACCAAGTTAGGTTGCTTCTTGGGCTTGCAAAAGCTATTTGGGCAACTTAATTTGCAAGCCCTTAGTTGTATAACTCATTAGAAAGATGAGCACCTCACTTTTGTCAAGCCCAAAAGCAAAAGTAAAGAACTTCAATTTGATGACCTTGTCCCTCTTTCTTACTTTAGAGTTCATTCCATTCCTTGACAGTTGACACCATGATCAAGTTGACTGTTTAACAAGTTAATTTGCTCCCTAGGCTTGGAAAAGCTATTTGGGCAACTTAATTCGCAAGCCTTTAGTCGTGTCATTCATCAGCAAAATGAGCACCTCACTTTTGTCAAGTACAAGAAATAAAGTAAAGAACTTCAATTTGATGACTCTATCTCTCTTTCGTACTAGAGAGTTCATTTTATCCATTGATAGTTGACACCATGATCAAGTTGAGTTTTTATAAAGTTAAATTGCTTCTTGGGCTTGCAAAAGCTATTTGGGCTACTTAATTTGCAAGCCTTTAGTCGTATAACTCATTAACAAAATGAACACCTTATTTTTGTCAAGCCCAAAAGCAAAAGTGAAAAGCTTCAATTTGATGACTCTATTCCTCTTGCTTACAATAGAGTTCATTCTATCCCTTGACAAATACCCTGATCAAGTCGACTCTTTACCATGTTAAATTGCTCCTTAGGCTTGGAAAAGCAATTCGATCAATTAATTTGCAAGCCTTTAGTCATATAATTCATCAGCAAAATGATCCCATTTGACTTTTTCGAGCACAAAAAAAGAAAGTAAAGAACTTCAAATTGATAATTATATCTCTCTTTCTTACTACAAAGTTCATTCCATCCTTTGATAGTTGACACCAAGATCAAGTTGAGTCTCTACCAAGTTAAGTTCATTCTTGGGCTTGGGAAAGCTATTTGGACAACTTCATTTGCAAGCCTTTAGTTGTATCATTCATCAGCAAAATGAACACCTCATTTTTGTCAAGCCCAAAAGCAAAAGTGAAAAGCTTCAATTTGATGACTTTTCCTCTTGCTTACTAGAGTTCATTCCATTCCTTGATAGTTGAAACCATGATCAAGTTGAGTCTTTACCATGTTAAATTGCTTTTAGGCTTGGAAAAGCAATTCAATCAATTAATTTGCAAGCCTTTAGTCATATAATTCATCGGCAAAATGATCCATTGACTTTTGTTGAGCACAAAAAAGAAAGTAAAGAACTTCAATTTGATAACTCTATCTCTCTTTCTTACTATAAAGTTCATTCCATCCCTTGACAGTTGACACCAAGATCAAGTTGAGTCTTTACCAAGTTAAGTTCGTTCTTGGGCTTGGGAAAGCTATTTAAACAACTTCATTTGCAAGCCTTTAGTTGTATCATTCATCAGCAAAATGAGCACTTCACTTTTGTCAAGCCCAAAAGCAAAAGTAAAAAATTTCAATTTGATGACTTTGTCCCTCTTTTGTGTTCATTCCATCCCTTGATAGTTGATCTCAAGGGAGTCTTTACCAATTTAAGTTGCTTCTTGGGCCTGGAAAAGCTATTTGGGCAACTTAATTTTGTAAGCCTTTAGTCACATAATTCATCAGCAAAATGAGTACATCACTTTTGTCGAGCCCAAAAGCAATAGTAAAGAGCTTTAATTTGATTCAAGGTAGAATCTTTATAAAGAGATAGATTTCGTGCAAAATATAGTTACACATATAATTCTCCAATTCATTGTCTCTAAAATTCTCAATAAAATACGTTTGGTGGATATTTTGGTTGTTGTGTTTCCTAAACTATGAACCTTAAAATTGAAAACGACCAAAATTGACCTTATTTTATATAGGACACCAAAAATATTTATATAATTTTCATTCCCATTGAAAACTACTTTTTTTCACTCACCGGACATATTATCAAGAAAGTAGAAGATGAAACAAAAGACAGTTTTTATTAGAACATTTTTGCAAACCAAATGCATGCTAAATATCTTGGGAGAAATTGTCCAATCAGTTTTAAACATATTGTATGGATGACAATTCAGTTCTAAATAATTACTTGAAACTCTAATATAATCATTTTAGCCAATTTTCACCAAAAATCGCTCATGTGACAACAAAAGGCCGGTGATTACTAGACCGATATGTCAACGATTTCCGATGAAGATTAATCGGAATGACTACATTAGAATTTTGGCTAAATATTTAGGGACTAAATTCGTAAAATTCAAAAAGTTTATGATTGAATTGATATTTGTGAAATATGTTTATGACTGATTAGGTAATTTTCCAAATACCTTGAGAGATTTGACGGTGATTTGGTTTTCTGAAAACTGGTGTCATGATATATGAGTTGAGTCAAAAGGCGGAAATGTTAATTCCACTAAGTTGGGACTCCTGTAATTACTGTTTTTCTCTTGACCCGAGTCCAGGATACTTGAAATCAAGCCTCATACTCAACTATCTTTCCTTAAAAACCATCGCCTAAAGATTTTCTGTGCAACCAACAAAAAAACGACTTTCAAATAATTTGAAAGGTCCAACTAATTCATGAGATTATAAATTTATTATTTTTGGAAGAACTTACTTTAAAATTATTCGTTCCTCTACGACGATCTGCTGAGTATGGTTGACACCTTAACTTTTGCCGGCAAGTCGAACATTGCTTTTACTAAAATAATAATAATAAATATAAAAAAATAAAATAGTTAGTGTGTATAAATCCACATTCATTACATCACTTTAGGCTTTTCGGCCATCACTCCAGCCCATCAGATCCAAGCCAGCTCATAATTTTTCAGAACTCTCCCTTTTTCTTTCTCTCTCGCTTTCTCTGTGCATGTGTGTGCCTCATTTCTTGCAGGTGCTCATGAGTGGCAGTCGGGAGAGGTAGGATCAGAGAGAAGACCTGGTCATGGTGGAATCCGCAGGGGGTAGCGAGATTGAATGCAGCCGCAGAGGAGGAGATCCAGAGGAGGAAGGAACTCCAGAGCGTGCGTCTTCTCCGCAAAATTCCAGAGAATCCCTCCCCTCTGCAATGTGTATGACGTTGGTTTTTTTTAGTGTCCACAGAGAGAGAGAGAGAGAGAGAGAGAGAGAGAGAGAGAGAGACGAATTCCCTCTCCACTTATTCTCTCCGACTTGGAATCACTCATGGAAACCGGTTCTCTTCCTCTCCTGACCTCCACCTTTGTCGCGCCTGGATTCCTCTACACACGCCAACAGGACCGAAGGGTCCTCTCTATGGCTTTTATATCTCACGAGCTCTCCTACCGGCGTCATGGAGCTCTGATGATTCTTCTCCCTCACCTCACCATTCCGCCAAGCTCCCTCACTGTAACGCCAGCTGAGTTTCTAGAGCAACGTCGCCACCATTGCCCACTCCAACTCGACCTCACATGATCGCCGGCATCAGCTCAGAGGCTCTGTTGTTAGCTCCTCTAATTTCGCCGTTCAAGAGCTTGCTGTTCTCGTTCAAACCTTTATTCATCCATTCCTGAAATTCTTGACTTTCGTCCCGCCCATCAGTGACTGCCATGGAAGCGTGGGTTTTGCCTAAAACTGCCCTTGCAGAGACGGACTTGATAACTCCCTATTTTGGCGTTTTTCCTTGTTTCGAGTCTTCCGCCGGCAGCTCACTTCACGGCGGTGCTTGGTTTTCGCGCCTTTATCCCTGATGATACTCACATACAGCGGCGGCCTCTAATAGTCACGGTATTACTGTGCTCCACAAGACATTTCTTTATTGGTAGATGAGTGGATATGAAAAAAATCATATTATATTTTTCTTTTCCAATCGTTTGAACAAAATAATTTTACTACACGAAATTTATTTAGCAAAAACTTTTCAGACAATGATATAACTTCGTGAAATTAACAGTTCCCATATGAAATGTAGCTAATAACTTACTTTCTATGATAACTTTTTTTATTCCTTTAGATTAGTTTGAAATTACATAAATGTCTTAAAAGACACCAACATTTTTAGGAAAATGATTTTCATATCATTCAGTTTTTACAAAACAAACAAAACCTAAAAGCATTTGAACAATGGTCTCCTCATACTGGGCAGTTACAACTCTGAATTCTTCAGCCTCGACACTAGAGGCTCACCAAAATGGAACAGAAAAAAATGAAAGAGTAAATTTGGACAACAACCGCTTGGCATGAACGAACAGCACATCAATGACACAATTAAATAATTCTCAACACCAGGACATATGAACAGCAAGCACGCACAGAATAGACATAATCCATAACACAGCACATCATACATCGGTTGGTACAAACACAACATGACCACATCAACAACTCAACGCATACGAAGATGAACCAATCAGTAACACTGCCCACCCAAATTGAATGCGTATACACGCTGTTACAACTCTAAATTCTTCAGTCATAACACTAGGGGCTCACCAAAATAGACAGAAAAAAATGAAAGAGGAAATCTGTACGGTAACTGCTTGGCATGAATGAACAGCACATCAATGACACAATTGAACAATTCCACATACCAGGACATATGAACAGCAAGCATGCACGGAATAGACATAATCTGTAGCATAACACATTGGTACGAACACAACAAGGTGACCACATCAACAACTCAACGAATATGAAGATGAACCAATCACTAACACTGTGTGTATGTGATGACTAGAGCAGCAGCTCAATGCTCTTGCAGCATGCACCCAAGATTTAAGATATTAGCAATTCGTTCAATATGCTTGCGATCTCAACGTGTACAGAGAACAAACCAGCAATATTTTTTCATAATATGTTTGCAGTTGGGTACAATAAACATAGATCAATATATTGTGAAGCATAAGAAGTAAATGTGCATGGATCGATTCATTTTCGTTCAAGATGCCCTCAGTCTAAGTTTTGGAATAATAGATATCAGATTTATCTAATGTACACACTGGATATGCATCTAATTCGAGAAATCAATAACAAATCCTAAAACGAATAGCTACTAACTTCTGAAATGAAAGGAAACGAAATACAAGTAAAGTCTATAAAACAAAACTAATGTATCAATCAAGCAAAGGGAAGCTCTCAATCAGAATCTGAATCGAAACACACACTGATCTAGTTCAGGAATTTGATCAAACAGGTCGTAGATATTTCTGTCAAAGGATCTAGATGCAGAAATAAGGAAGAGATCTTATCACAAAGAGGCAATGCAGCATGCTCAAGGTCATCAGGAAAGCCTAAAACGCGACCAGATTTTACACTGGTGAAATTGAGTACTCGGTCTTTACCTTCAGCTGAAACAGAGTATGTGGATTTACCTTGACGAAGAGCAACAGCTGACCGCGATTGGTGATCAAATCAGAGGAGTGAAGCTTCACGAGTTGTAGCACCAAAGACTGGAACTAGCTAAAGGAGGGAGAAGGAGAATCCAGCCCTTTGATGACGTTGGCCAGAAAATAGGGGCCAACAGAGCACTTCCCGTGGCTGCGAAGCTGGTGGCGCTGGGGAAGTGGCCTACAATGACAATCGGTGACAGAGAGAGGGGTAAGGATGCATAGAGGTAATCAAGAGAGAATCACAACTGAACATGAGAATTCCTTCCCTCTACTCTCTGCTTTAATCTCTGAGGTTCAAATGCGAAGAGACTATGGTGGTCAGCGATCAGAGACGAGTGGCAGCCGGCTACCAGTGGAGTGGAGGTGGCTGAGTATGAAGAGGGAATGGCGACCTAGAAGCTGCTGGAAATTGATGACGCGAGAGAGAATTCGCTGAGCTCTGTGTATGTGTGTCCTCTCTGTTCTATTCTACCCCACCGAATGCATACGTATAAGATACGAATATGTGGAAGCGAGGCTGAGATGGCCCAACGTTGATTTAGTCTTTTTTATTATTTTCATATACTTCTTGTTTTTTTTTTAATGATATACTTCTTGTTTTTACAAAAAAAAAAATGCATGTTGATATGCTAACAAAATTCAGGCATCAACAAAAGGACTTCTATTTGTGTTTTTCTCAAAAGGAAAATTTATGAGAAAACTATTTTTGTATTGACCAGAGAAGAGATTCATTCAATTAGAGATAGAGAAGTATCGTGAGTTAACAATAATGATATATACTTACATTTATTGTTGGTGTAGTGCTCCATTGTAGTTAAGTAAACTTGCAAGATAGAACTCATAAACATTCCCGTATGGATTGAACCTTCTTTGTCACTTTCAAGATAAGTTGTGAATATGCTCAACAGCTATTTAGTCTCTATCATCTACAGATACAGATTGGTTGTAACCATTAATTTCAATATGGCCCTCGTCAGGGTCATCCCAATGCACGCACCCAAGCGGCTTGGAGGTCCTCATCATCCTCCGAGGGTAGATCTATGCCGGGTTCATCTCGTCATCGGCAAACACCATCTCCTTGAAGAACCTCAGCAAAGGGAAAAGCATGATTTTCCCTCTGGGGCTATTGCACTTCCAATTGAATGCTGGTAAAGGTCCAGCTCTTGCCATAGCCAGCTCAGTAGTCCAAGCCCTGGACTTTGCCCTGTTCGATAATAATTTTCCTTCTAAGTTGGTGGAGGCCACCACTTTCCTTGATGGTGCCCAGGTTAAGAAGCTAAAGGGGGTTCTTGGCAGCACTGGCTAAGTGGCTAATTTCATTTTCGTCAAGAATCCATCCATTAACAATCACCACCTTTTCAAGCCTCTTCATTGTTATTTTATTTTATTTTATTTTTAGGTGAAGTATGAATATGACAGCAAAATGCTACATGGTAAATTGCATAGGCAAGCTGATTTATAGATATTTGCTTTGGAATTAATCTCACCATAGTCTAAGTATCTACAAGTAGCATTTCTCCTTTCTGCAGGCTTATCGTGATAATTGAAATTTTCGGAAGTTCAAATCATTGAAATACAAGCATTGAGACGCTTAGTATAGTTAGAAGCAAAATCCTCCAAAATTTATGGCCAAGAAGAGAATGTTTTACATGGCAAGTGTTTATAATGCTTGATAATTAAATATAAGCTAGGACAATAATACCAACCTCCTACAACTTTGTATCAATGAGTGCGTGCGCAAGGGTGAGATTGGCAAACGAGGGCCAGCGAGGCGACATGATGATGGTGCCATCGTCCAACCATCAATAAATGGCCTGACATCCCTCATCTGGTCAAGCCAAGGCACTATAGAGAGAGGCATGGAAGGTTCTAATCTAACTCGTGACCATTGTGGCCGCCTGCAGGGCAGCTTCCTTTGGCAGTACACATTGCTCACTCTCCGTGCAACCACGCTATTGAGTGCGTGATGTTGTGAACCAGACAAGGGTCCGGCCACCCTCAGCAAATGGCATAGTGACATACGGCGATAATTTGACTATCATTCTTTTAATATAAAAACCAATATGAACATGAAAAATATCTAATTTAAAAATCCATTCAATAATGAGAGTTTAAGGACAATATCAAGTGATCGGTAATTAAAAATAAAATAAAATTCAGAGGCCGTGGTTGGTGACGATTTGCCCACGATGGATGGGACCCATAATAGAGAGATCAAGGAAGAAAAAGAGAGGGCCTGTGCTCATTTGGATTCTCTCTTTTTCTTTTTTTTTTCTTTGTTTGTTGTATGCCAATTAGGATCGACGGAAAACATATCCCACTCAAAATCAATTTGCAAAATATATGTTTGAAAATTAGTTAAGTTTGGATTTCTAGGAGGTAGAGGTTTATCCAAGTTGAGTTTTAGCTATTCGAGATAATTAGCTGAGACGTGCAAGACCTTCTCTAACATTCCCATAAAAATTCTCCTTGTTGGGGACCATCAGTCTCTCACTATTTTGGTAGTGCACCATCTCAATTTTCACCCCAAATTTCCAAAAATAACAATAACTGAGAAGTAATGAACAATAACCATGTACTTTAAACAATGGCTAAAATGGTAATTGACAAAGATCCACATAAAAATGATCTCATCACAAAAATCTCTACCGTAGATTAAAACTTAAATTCAAGCTTTGCCATCCTCGGACAATTTAAATATTGATTTGTTTAGTAAGCCCTACAGCTCTTCTTCTTCCTTTATTAATCTTTTTCCTTTCTTCTATCTTTATGGTTCCGTTAACGAACACACCCTCACAAATTCTATGTGGCTCCTTACGTGGACAACAGGAGGCAACGGATTGTGACGTGGGCTAAAGTGAAAGCGAAATGACGCCGTTTTGGGCAAAAAGATGCCGTTTCGGTTGCCAAATTATCTGACGCGGCCGAAGTTACAAGAACGACGCCATTTGCTTTGTGTCTCTCTCGGTTCCTCCACAGGAATCGATCTGGGGCTTCAGGGTTTATGCTGATCGATTCTCTCTCTCCAGGAAGCACGATGCGTTGCTGAAGCTCGATTTATTCAGAGTTCATTTGCCGGATGAAGGCGATTTGGGGCGGCGATCGCTGGTGTTTTGGCCAAGAGGCTCTGTTTTCGGATCCTCTA
Source organism: Eucalyptus decipiens (assembly GCA_014182575.1). Lineage (NCBI taxonomy): Eukaryota > Viridiplantae > Streptophyta > Magnoliopsida > Myrtales > Myrtaceae > Eucalyptus > Eucalyptus decipiens. The sequence goes on along the minus strand of CM024611.1, from coordinate 51,967,848 downwards.
TTTTTGCCGTTCAAGAGCTTGCTCTTCTCGTTCAAACCTTTATTCATCCATTCCTGAAGTTCCAGAAGCTCATCCCACGCCTCAGAGACTGCCATGGAAGCGCTGGTTTCGCCTATAACTTCCCTTGCAGAGACGGATTGACAGCTCCCTGTTTGGCGTTTTTCCTTGATTTGAGTCTTCCGCGGGCGACTCACTTCATGGCGGCGTGGTATTGCTCTGCTCTGTTCTACTCTGTTTCTGTGTTGCTGCTGTGGTTCGCCCTGTTGTTGCGAGTATAAAACGCCCAACTTGCCAGAATCGCTGATTGCTCAAAACTGAACATTCGCTGGGATGGAAAGCAACAGCCAAGCCAGATCTGGAGGGAAACAGTAGATACGATTAAAAGTGAACACACAAAGAAAACAGGGAGAGTGGCAGCCATGAAAATTCGTCATCGCTTGGCGTGTACAAAACCCCGCTGGGGTCTCCGTATTGTCTGAGGCTGAGATAGGTTGTCGTGGCTGTAGGAGTGCCAATCGAAATATTCTACCTTGAACATTCTTCGGCCATTGATAAGTTCGCTGTTTGTTCGTTGCCGCTGTGGATTACTAGGCCAACAGAGTTGCGCTATTCAGTCAAGCCAAATCGCGTCTTGTTATTTTGGAGCCTCTAAAGTCGCGCATTGGCCTCCATGGCGTGTGGCCGACATTAACTCGCTTCAATACCATCAGGCCGTTTCTATTCCGGTTGAGTTTCAAAGTCTATCACATGTCCGGATTCTCATCTCACCATGCTTTCTCTGTTCTGGTTAGCTGAAGCTAAAGAGAACGCCAGACATCACAGATGATATCATGACCGACATTTCACTGCCGCTACCGGCGAAATCACAGGCTCGGTTTCCATGCATGTGGAAATGCCGGAAAACTAAGCTCACCGACCCTTCGTTCTTCAGGTCCTATCGAAACCTATAGAATGTGTGATTTCGCCTTACTATCACTTCATGAATCGCTGGTAGTAGTTTTTATCATGATCTTTTTCAATTGCACGTAGAGGTGCATTGAAAAAACCAGCGAGTTTTACTCGATAAAATAGTGGTTATAAGTTCCTGTTATGGGATTGAATCATGGGCTGAGAACACTTGGGGACGATTTGATTCAGCTGTAGAGAACACAACACAAAATCAAGAGACCTTGGCTGAAAGCATATCCAATAGAGAAGAGAGAGACGGAGGGGATGATCCGTTCACTTCCCCCGTCTCTCTCGAGAGCTTTGTCTGTTTTGCCGTTTCACTTTCTCAGCGGAGCTAGGCTCAACCTCCGGGAGAGATTGCTATGCAAATTTCAGCACTTCTACCGATTTTCTGCTCGAATGCATTTGATACGTACGACTCATAAGATCAGACACGTCTGCCTGCTCTTTTTCTATCTGAAGGTGCTCCGGTGGAGTTGAACTCCATACCGACTTGGGTGCGTAGGATCTTGCCAGAGAGCATTTATATGTTATATAATTTTGATCACCTTAGGTTCACTCTTTTCCCAGTTTAGTGCCTAAATTGCGTACGCTAATAATGCTTGCGAATGAGGTGCTCTTTGGTCTTTTCACTCTTCTCTTGATAAGTGGATATATCATTAATATGGAATAGCGACGCATACAGTGTGAGTGTAATTTTTTTTTTTCACAAACCGTCTCATCCATCATCGATTTAAGAGTTCTTACTGCTTATTATCTTCACTAACCATCAAAATCAACAGTGTATAAAGCCGTATGTGGAAAAATTTTATTTTTCTCTGCCGGTGTCTGCTATTATTATTGTATTAATATTTCTATTTATAATTTATTAGCTGGAACGGAAAATATTGCTGCACGTGAATTAGGGGCGGCGATAGGACTGGGCAGGTGCACGTTTGCAAAGCGGACATGGGGGATTGCGTCTTGGCTCCACTATCATTAGAGCTGCCCCATGATCGGCCCATGTCCCACACGGGGACATCTACGAGCTCCATCCCCAACCCCCAGCAATAATGTGGATTTCTCCGTCACACTTGCCTCTAAAAAAATTTGCAAGTTGAAACAATCATTTATGCGAGAAAGAAAAAAAAAAAAACGAATTTGGGATTCTTCTATCCTTTAGAATATAATTTAGTTTGGAAAATTTGCCGTGATAAAATGAGGCAAGGGAATGAAGTATTGGAAGTATTCATGTTATATTAAAAACTATGTTGAAAATAAAAAATTTTATATTACCAAAGTAATGCAACTTATATAAAGAAACAAGGTTAATACCAGAAATCTCCACCATTTAGACATAGGATCGCACGTCTAGACGGATCCATGGGGAGGGGCCAATCATATCTTCCCCACCCCCCCTCCCCGGGCGGCCCTGCGCACCAGGTGCAAGGCAGGAAAATTCTCCTCATCATACGGTACTTAATCAGTATTTTGAGCTTAATATTCATTTTTTAATGAAGTGATTTATATATCTACATGTAGAAGTATGTTGTTACTCGTCAATATTTGCAACAAATTTTTTTTATAGCTTTGTAAAATTTTGTGGAAGTCCTATAATTTATTCTAACCTAAAAACTTAAACCAACTGATGAATGCATTCCTTTGATATTTTATACCCTTCCTCACACGTAAGTTAGACTTTGGCATAATACTAAAGAGTGAAAATATATATTAGAGGAGGCAAATAAGAGATTTGGAAAAATTTGAATTCAAAACTTCTTGTTTTGATGCCGTATTAAATTTTGCATGAACATTGTAAATTATTCTAAAAATATGTGCTGTTGAATTAATGTGTCATTTATTATTTAAATATTATAATAACTTGTGTTTCCCACATGGTAGAAGTCCTTAAACTTTTTGTTTATGGTTTCAGATACATCCTCGTGTTCTTTATATTTTGTAATAAAGATACTACTCTTGAATATTTGGACATTCTATAGTCTAATTACAACTACTACTTTTTTCTATATTACAAAAATATAATATTGACATGGTATATAATCTATTATACAGTCCTTGCAGAGAAAACAGATTGATTCGAGTCTTCCACCGGCAACTCACTTCATGGAGGTGCTTCGTTATCGTACCTTTATCCCCGATGATACCCACACACATAGCGGCACCTCCCATAATCGTCGAATTGGCCTCGAATAGCCCCCGTATTACTCTGCTCTACAAGACATCTTTTTGTTGGTAGATGAGTGGACACGAATAAATCATATTATATTTTTCGTTTTCGATCCTTTGAACAAAAAAAAAAAAAATTGCTATACAAGACATTTATTTAGTGAAAACTTTTCAAACAATGATATAGCTTTCCTTAAATTAACAATTCACATATAAAATCTAATTAATAACTTACTATGTACAATAAATTTTTTTATTCCTTCTCCTATAATTAGTTTGAAATTACACAAATGTCTTGAAAGACATCAACATTTTTAGGAAATTAATTTTCAAATAATTCACTTTTCACGAAACAAATGGAACCTAAAAGCATTGAAATGATGGCCACCTCATACTAAGCCGTTCCAATTCTGAATTGTTTGGTCCCGATACTAGGGGCTCAGCAAACTAGAACAGAAGAAAATAAATTAAGGAAATCTGGACGGTAAGTACTTTGCATCAAAGAATAGCACATCAATGACACGATTACACATACCAGGACATACGAACGGCAAGCGCCCACAAAATAGACATAATCTGTAACACAACACATCGGTACGAACAAAACACAGTGAGCACACCAGCAACCCAGCACATACGAAGATGAACCAATGGTAACACAGTGCACCCAAAATGAATGCTTACGCAATGACTACAGCAGCAGCTCAACGCTCTTGCAGCATGCACTCAGTATTCAAGATATCAGCATTTGTTCAAGACGCTCGCGATGTCAAAACGTACAGAGAACTAACCAGCAACATTCTCATAATATGTTTGCAATTCGGCACAACAAACGTGGATTGACATATAGTGAAGCACGAGAAGTAAACGTGCCCAGGTTAATTCATTTTCGTTCAAGATGCCCTCGGTCTAAGTTCTGGAATACTCAGTTATCAGACTCATCTTATGTACACACTGGATTCACATCTAATCCGAGATTTTCAATAACAAATCCTAAAACGAATAGCTACTAAATTCTGAAATGAAAGGAAACGAAATACAAGTAAAGTTTATACAACGAAACTAATGAATTGATCAAAGGAAAGCTCTCAGTCAGAATCCGAATTCGAAACACACACTGATCTAGTTCAGGAATTTTATCAAGCAGGCGGTAAATTTTTAGGCCAAAGGATCTAAGTGCAGAAATAAGAGAGAGGTCCTATTATAAAGAGGCAACGCAACATGCTTAAGGTCATCAGGACAACCTCGAACAGGACCAAATTTCCCGCTGGCAGAATCGAGCACTCAGTCCTACCTTCAGCAGAAACACAGTATGCGGATTTATCTTGATGAAGAGTAATAGCTGACCACGATTGGTTGCACCATTCAAAGACTGGAACCGGCTAAAGGAGGGACAAGAATCCAACCCTTTGATGAAGTTGGCCGGAAATAGGGGCGAACAGAGCACTTCCTGTGGCTGCGAAGCTGCTGGTGTTAGGGAAGTGGCCTGCGACGACAATCGTGACAGAGAGAAGGGTAAGGATGCATGGAGCAAATCGACGGAGAATCACAACTGAACATGAGAGTTCCTTCCCTTACTCTGTGCTCTGTTCTCCGAGGTTCGAATGCGAAGAGCCTATGGTGGTCGGCAATCAGAAAAGAGTGGCGTCTACCGGTGGACTGGAGGTGGCCGAGTATGAACAGGGAATGGCGACCTAGAAGCTCCTGGAAATTGATGATGCGAGAGAGAATTTGCTGAGCTCCGTGTGTCTGCGTTCTCACCGTTCTATTCTAGCCCGCCAAATGCATGAATGTATAAGATACGTATACGTGGATGCGAGGCAGTAATGGATGCGTTTGGATCATGTGAACCTAGCCCGCGCTACCATTGGATCAGTGGGTTCCATAGGTGGGCTAGGGGGCCCAATTCATCCAATGGTACATGTGAGATGGCCTCGCATGCACTGGGTGCATCTAAGATTCTTTCTTCTACAAGACTTATCCTGCCTTAAAAGTGTTGAGGTGTTTGATTAGTTGCTTGACCATATGTTCATAAAATTTCGAGACAAGTACCTTTTAAACCCACTTTTGTATTCTTGCAACTCTAATGCCGCCGGAAAGCTCGACTCAATATTGTTAGACGTAGGTGTTGTTTAATTTAGATCCTTGGGTTTTTATTTGATGAGTGTTTTCCCCGAAAAGGTGGCTATTTGATTTGAGGCCAACAAGGGTGTAGGGCGAATGATATCCTATTGGAAAGCTTACAATAAACTTAGGTGCTCATGAAGTTTCAAGTGAGATGAGGTAATTCAAGGAAATGATACTACCATTTTAATCTCAATTTATTTGTCAATGGATATAAAAATAGGTAAAACTCACATGATGATGACTCAAGTGGCACACTCTTGTGCGAGCTCCATGCACTGATTTGCTTTTGAAGCCATTAGCAAACCTCTAATGCTAGAAGATGTCAAATTCTAGCAAATATCTAAATTTTGGATATCTAATACTAATGAGAACTTTTTTAATAAATTATTACCTATTTAGAAGAAATAAATGTTGAAATAAGATATTTAGGTGTGGTCTGTGACATCCAGATTTTTGGGTTCTGATTTCGATTAGATAAATTGGGCATTTCATCGATGCGACTACAATGTTTTTCTCTAAGTTGGCCACTCACGAGATAACTAGACTAGCTGGATAAGCTATTAAGGACTTTAAGGCAGATAGACTTGAGAATTCGACCAGGAATCGATTTCTCGACCGTGCTCATCTTTAAAGGTCATTACGACATAGTTAAAAATCGAATTAAGATCAGAGATAGGTTGGTTTGACTGAGATGAATGACCAATCGTGGGTGACTCCACTAAATTGGAAAAATCTCGTCGAATGGCACTAATTTGATTTTACTGCCGTTTTGGTACCCTGTATCCGTATTTGAATCTTCGAGATTTTCACGACAATCGAGAGTCGCCAATGTGTCGAGTGGGTTCATCGTGGCTCGAAGAAAATCGACCATGGGTCATTTGTTCTAAAAAGTTTTGAAAACTACCTGGTAGCCTAGGTCACATTAAAAACGCGCCCAGGTGAAATTAACTACCAATCTGAGTCCGATTTTAGAAATTGAAGATTCTGTCTTGTCACGATAAATTTTAGGAACGTCAACTCGGTCTCAGAAGATTTTTCTGACAACCGAGACTTTTTGGGAAAAAGTTGAGTTAGGGCCGTTTTTTATCAAAATTTGCAGAGGACTGTTTTTATTGTGAAATTGGGATATGAGTGGGTTATATTGTTTGAAGAAGGATTGGGGTCCAATTTGTGCCATTTTGCCTACAAATTCGTATGCCACATGTACCCCACACCTTGGCTTACCTAAATGCTTCTACAAGGGGGCATAATTGTCAAAAAATGGTGGGTGGATGACAGTTGGGTGTGGCCCACATGTGGATGACCTAAGAGAGAGAGAGAGAGAGAGAGTGAGAGAGAAAAAAGGGGGAACCGGTTGTTCTTTTTCCCCTTCTCTCTCTCGTCGCTATCTCTCTCCATCTTCTTCCTCTTCCTCTCGGCCCGTTCGAAGACAGCAAAAGCAGAAGTAGCAACTAATGTCGCTTGAAGGAGCTGCAGCCACGCCGGAGCTGCCGTCGCCGTCACAGCCCCTTGCCTCACCACGCGTAGCTCCACCCCTCTCTCTCCCCCTGCTGTTTGACTATCTCTCCTCCTTCGTCGGTGTGCCTTGAAGGCTTCGAATCCCAGCAGATCTAAGAACGCCGGTACTTAAAGGTTAATTAGTGTTAATTAAGTGCAATTAGGTGGTTAGATTAGAATGGATTAGCAATTATTAGTTAATTGCATTGCATATTAGATAGGTGGTTAGTGTACTTAACTAGAGAATTGCCTATAGTAATTATTGAATGCTTCTCGGGATTTTTCACAATCCTTATCGGGTTTTAATTAGGCAATTCGGGCCTAAAAGAAATTTTTAGGAATTAAATATTAATTTTCGAAATTAATTATTTAATTATTTATTTTTCGAAAATTCAACTGGGATGGCCAGTGACCGGGATTTTATGCTGATGATCGTGGTGCAGTCCGTTTATTTAATTGAGCTTTATGTTGTGCTAAATTGAAATTATTGTATTTATTTATTTAATTTTCGAAATTAATTATTTAATTATTTATTTTCCGAAAATTCAACTGGAATGGCCAGTGACTGAAATTTCGTTCTGGTTGTCATGGAGCAGTCCATTTATTTATTTGAGCTTTAATTCGTGTCGAATTGATTTAATGGTGCATTTTGAAGTTATGTTCTTAAATAATGCAATTTTGGCTATGTGATTGATGATTGGTTGGGTATCGGTTGTCAGTATCGAAAGTGAGTTGGTAAATCACCTAGAGAATGCACGTGGCCCAGTGAATTGGAATGTCACCTGGGAAGGACACGTGGCTCGGTGATTGAATATGTCACCTTGGCGAAAAGGTAGCCTTAGAGAATGCACGTGGCTCGGAGACTCGATATGTCTTCCTAGAGAATGCACGTTACTCGGTGACAGAGTATGGCATCGTAAAAAGGGTCAGGTGGACCGTAAAACCATCGGATCTTGAAAGGGTCAGGTGGGACCGTAAAGCCATCGGATCTTGAAAGGATTGGGTGGGACCGTAGAGCCACTAAATCTAAGAAAGTTGCTTGATGTGGCCGTGATTACCACCTATAAATAAGTTGTGTCCTAAGGACCGTAATTCATAATTGGGAATTGAGTTGGAATAGTTGAAATGACTGGAAATGGTTTTGATGATATGTAATTGACTAGGTCAATTAATCGATGATTCGATCTGAGTGTAATTTGATGTGATTCATTGCTTGGGTTTGATGTTGTAAATTGATTGGAATGATGGAAATGACCGCGAGTGGTCTTGTTGGCGTGTAATTAACTAGGTCGATTTGATCGATGCTTCGATCAGTGATGTGATTGATTGGATGCCTATTTGATCTGTGCTAATATGCAGGTGGAATCTAAGGCCAAGGTAAGTCATCTAACTCATGTTGTGCATAAGCAGCCCTAAAGTGTATTAGTTTACTAATCGGGTGTTAGGGGGTAGAATTTGCTGAGACGTGGTCTCAATGGTTATTGAATAACCATTTCAGGACCCTGATGAGGAGCCTGAGAAGGAGGAATTTGAAGAGGAGAACCCTAATGTGGAACCAGATGAGGAGGAAGATTTTGGAGAAGAAGATGACCATGAGGAGGATCCTGAGTACGTCCCGGATGAGGACTGAGATCCCATCATGTTTTGTCAGACCTTGATTATATGTGGATAAGTGTTAGATCAGACCCTTGTGAATAGTATTGCATTATATACTATGAGGTGCTTGTATAAAAGAGTGGTTGTGAATTTCAGTATGAAAATTATGGCTTTGCTTTTCTATCCCATTATTTTATTGTCTGGGGATTTATAACTGCTTCCGCATGTGCTATTGAAAATGAAAGGGTCGGCGATACGTAGTCCTGGAATATCGCATTTTAAAATAGACCAAAGGTAAGGAATGTGCGCGTGCCTAAGGATCGGGGCTTGACATGGTCAGTCTTAAACTTTTCATTCGGAGACCAATTCAAACCTAAACTTTCCGATTTTACCAATTGGCAATAATTTCGCCAATAAAAATTAATTCATCAATTAGGGATCATGCCCAACCCATTTAAGCTGCAAAATCAATAATCCCCTGATCTTCATCCAAAGGAATAGACTTCGAGCACTCTCCCCTAGAGATACGGAGGTCATCCATCGTACGCACAGAGGCTAGATGGAACGGACGGAGGGGTCTTATCTCGTCTTCCATTTTTCTTTTCTCACAATTTATGCGGACAAAGTTCTGCAATTGGTATATTTCCAATTCTATAGTTCCTAGGAATAAAGTAGTACATCTTGGTATCATTTCTATCATCGGTATTCTTCATATAAAGATTATTTTGATTATCAAACTTTTCACCCGAAGAGCATTTATAAAGAAAAATCAAATGCTCGAAAAGTCATTCCATGACGAAAGTTATATTACAAAAATTGAAAAAACTTTGTAATAAATGTTTTAAAGTAATTGTTTATGTATACCTAGATTCTATTATGAAAGATCTATATGTACCTAATGAATGATCAAAGATTTATGGTAGGTTTTGTTCCATCTATTCTACAATTAATACAAACAAAGTATTATAACTGGTATGATTTCAATTACTTCATTGTTCACAAGAATAAAGTCTACATTTGGTATCATTCTCATCACCGAAATTTTGTATAGATAATTTTTTTCTAAAAATATCTGTCCATCTCTCATTCCATGATAAAAGATATATTACATGATAGCATGTATTTTGACAATAAATATTGAAGTTAATTTTTTATATAGATTATATTTTGAAATACTTGGAGGCTGAATGTTTAAGCTAAAAGAAAAAAATTCTGAATCTAAATTATAAAACAAAAAGCTAGAAAAACTAATCTTTAAAAAAGTTATGTTCCAAGATTGAGCATACTTTTGTACTAAATGTTAAAAATAAAATAAAATTGTTTAGGTATGTGCAGATTCAACTTTGAAGTATCTATAGGCTCAAATTTTAAATTGATTGAATCATTCTATAAATAGATATTTCATAACAAGGCAGGGAAATGTAATGTATAGTAATTGTCCAAATACTTCAAGGAAATACATTTAGTGTCGCATTGGCCCCACCACAATCAACCAAATGTAATGAAGACATACACCCTTAAATCAAATTCATCAATCATTGATCTTGTTCAGTATAATTGACTCCATCCCAAATGCTCTTGGGACGAAAGATGTTGGGTCCGTAAGTGGATTTAACCATTTGGTATAGCAAGGGAAGCTGTAGTACAGCAAATAAAGCCACGGGGAGAGAGGCCAGTAGAGTGACGGGAATGAGAACCCACTCCAGTCTCTTATCCAGCACAATTGTGAGAGTTGCAGCGAAGGCCACCAGCATGAAAGCCAAGGAGAGGAAGAGTAAAGAGAGGCCCATTATGATCTTCTTCGGCAACGAGTAAAGAAAATCTTGCGCCTCATACCGTGAAGTTAAAATGGCTAGGAATAGCAAGATGGCCATCAAGGAGGAGAACAAACCTAATGCATTTCAATTAGAGCTGAGGCAAGCATGCATGAATTTGTCGTGTCCTTCACCCACTTTTCTCCTTTCTCAACCAACTCTTTGTGCTTCTCCATGAATTTAGTCCAATATGTTTTGTAATCATAGTAGCCAACTACCACAGAAGGGATAATCCAGCTTTCCACAGCCTATGCATAAACACCACAAATGGGAGTTTCGATAAGTGGACGAAGTAATGAAATTTTCAATAAAAAAATGACGAGGGCACATCTCAAGGAGATTAAGACGTATCCAATACTTGATGCGAAATTTGCGTAGAGGTAAAGTCCATCTTTCCTGGCAGAATTTCAAAGGTCACTTCTTTTGGAGCTTCCATGATGATTTTGTGCTTCGTTATAGTCAAATAATATATACATGGAAAGCATTATGTTTCTTCTTTCTAAAGAATCAAGTTTCATGGAATTTAGAATCTTCTAGAAGAATTTAAGGAAAAAATATTGGGAAAATTGTCCAAAAAGTCCTAAACCACTTGTACGGTGGCTGATTCAGTCTTGAACCTTTCAACTGTTCTAATTTAGGCCTAAAATTTTTGACAATTTACCAATTTAGTGTTTCCGGAAGTCACTAATGTGACAGCCTAATCAGCATCGACAATTCTACATGGCACTACCAGCATAGACATAGACAAGTTTTTCAATTTTTTTTTTTAAATTCTGAATTTTTCATTTTCATTTTCTTTTAATTTTGGACTCTAGGCTAGCAAGGTCACCAACCGACACTTGAATGGTCTAGGCAAGGGCATTGTGGCCCTCGTTGGCCTATGGGAGAGGGCCTTTGTGTGCTTGACTACCACATGCAAGGGTTTCATAGCCCTTGCCTTTGGCCAGCGAGAGTTGGCCAGAGACCCCACTGACCCAGGAAAAAAGGAAAGAAAATAAAATAAAAAACAATAACAATAAATAAAAAATTCAGAAAATTTTCAAAAAAAAAAAATCTACATTAGCATTGGCATCCATGTCAGCAATTTTTTTTTTTTTATCAAAATTGGCTAGGAGGCCTAAATTAGCAAACCATCGAAAGATTTCAGATTAAATTGATATAATTAAAAGGTTTTTAACTAAATTGGCAAATAATCAAAAGGTTTATGATTAAATTGGCATAATGAAAATGTTTATGATTAAATTGACTATCATATAAAAGATTCAGTCTTTTTGGATAATTATCCCAAAAAATATTAAGAGCTAGTTAAGAAACCTGAGATTGAATCTTTTAGTACTTCTACGTGCTTCATTGAACCCTATGCATTGTATTTTGTTTCTAGAGTCCTTTGAGTCATGAGTCAATGGTAGCATTTACAACATGTCTAGTGTTGTGGGTCTTTTCTTGGATATAAAAGGTAAATGTCTTGGGATTTGCCTATACTTAGAAGGTTGTTTCAAGTTCTAAATATAGACAAACCCCTCTCAGGCTCCAACAACGGTGAGTGAATGTTTTCTGAATTTTTGGAGGTAAACAATTGGATTAGAGTTTCATTAACTCTGTATCCCAATTATGTTTAGCATGCAGAATATATAAGTTCTATATACCAACAAAGTGTTAGCCTAGATGGTGAAAGAGTTTCTTCTTAATATATAAGTTCTATGTACCAACAAAGTCTCAGCCTAGATGATGAAAAAGTTTCTTCTTCTCATTGTGATCTTGGATACAAGTCATATTGAAATCATTTCAAAAGTAAAGTCTTGAATACACCAGATCGATGTGGGGCTCTGCCCTAAATTCACCTAGGAAGGTGAACCTCGTGGTGCATAAGAGCTAGGCCAGATATCGCCCGACTCTTGTCAAGAAAATGTTCTATGTATATTCTCAAGACTATTCAAATGAAGTTCCAGTCATCATATTTTAAAAATTTAACAAGACATGATAATGAGAATTATCATTAAGCACAGCTATTAGATATATGAAAGGAAAGATTTCTACCTTGTACCATTGGATTTCTCTTTGCATTTGAAATGCTGCTCCAGCCACGTTAGTTACCGCATCGAAACTAGGTTGGTACTCTGCCGCTGCATAATCTGATGCTGCCTCCATCATCTCCTTCGATTCTTCCTTTGTAGGCCCTGGAACTAACGACAACCCATTGGTTGAGCTTACCTTCAAAAAGAGACTGAGAGTCCTTTCTTGGCGATACTTCACAGCCTTTGACGTCAACCTCTTATCAAATTTATCGTAAGGAGAAATCCAAATAAGCTCCGGGAAAAATTGAGTACATAGCTTCACGATTTCACTGATTCCTCTTATTGTGGCTTCACCCAAAACGTTCTGCTCACGTAAAAAAATGGTGATCTCGGTAGATATCCCATGAGAGATCGCAATGCAAACTTTTTTTGCCAACTTGACTACCGCCACGTGTCTTAGCTTCACCTCGTGAATCCTCTTGATCATAGGAACTACAAAATATTAAAATAAAAATGAAAACAAAAAACGAAGAGTCGGCGATTGGATTTTACTTAAAAAGAAAAAGTAGTCCAGCTTTGCATCCCAATTTTTGTTATCAGACACAACACTTTACTAATTGTCATATTTTCCCACAAAAGCCCCTACCACATTAGCTTGGGTTGGCGGGAGATTGGGAAAACGATCTCATTCTATTTATATATTTTTACTCTTTTAGAAAAGCTATTTTGATATTTTTTCTTCATTAGGATTCAGTGCAAAGTTGAGTTAGTAACTGCTGATGCAAAGTACTAAAAAGGTATAAAGTCATTTTTGGAATTTTGCAAGAAAAGGTTTATATCATGTCTGGATGAAAAAAAAAATGGATGTGAAGAAAGTAGAAGTGATTAGAGGGCAACTGAAGATAGTGATCTTCCTTGAATTTTTTTTTTTTTTTTTTTTTTTTGTCAATCCTACTCTATTCCTACTCTACACTCATTCTAAGACTTTTGCCCTACCTCTTGCAGGGCGTGAGAGTCGAAACTCACTCTTAAAACTTACGCATCCCCACCCCATCCCCCCTGAGAAAGTGGGGATTTGAACCCCTCACCTCCCCCTTCCATGTTGGAAGGGTGGCCACTAGGATGAATCCGAGTGGTTTCCTTGAAATTCAAATGAGGCTTTATAATGTTAATCATAATTAAGAGAATTAATTTTGAGACTTAACCTAATAGAACAACTCTGAAAATAGCCACGCCAATGACATATGTCCAGCTAGAGCAAATCACAATAGTCTTTGCATATATAAGATTATTTTAGATAATAATATGCAATTATGCATAGCAGCTAGTAATTAAAAAAAAAATCATATTATACGCATAATCCATTGTATTGTTAGTCATGCTCAGCACAAGAGCAAAACTTTTTTTTTCTTTCTCCATTCTTTTTTTTTTTTTTGGGTGAAAGGTAATAATATAAAGAGCTTGAAATTTACAAAAGATCGGATCCAAAACCCACACTCTTTGCGAAGAAGACAAAAAGTGAAGGGGAACCGATGAAAAAGAGTACAAGACTCACACGGAGCAAAGCCGCATCAACACGAGGGAAGAAACACTAAAGGTACATATGGTATGTGACGTTCGAGTTTACTTGTCACACCTAAATGACATAGTGAGTAGAGTTAACTTGAGTCTATTCTAAAAAAAAAAAAACTTCTGATTTAATAAAAATACGTAACAACACTATACTTCCGTTTCCTTTTTGTTCTTTGACAAAGATAGAAGAATTAGGGACGAGGCTCAAGAGTATTTCGGGTGCATCCAAAGGTTGGGTCAAGATGACAAATGCAACTACAGGCAAAAGTTGTGAATAAGTTTTGCAAACTGCAGTGGTTATTTTTTTATTTTTATTTTTTTTGTGGTGAGGTGGTGTTTGGGCTCAGATTTGCACACATTGAATGGTCCACCTTCTCAGTCTCGGGTAATCTTAAGATTGATTCTCTCATATCAGCCTAATGTATTCGGGATCTTATTTTTTGGAGTGCTTCCAACAAATCTGAAATACAAGATTATAAGAAGAGGAGAAAACTCCTTTAATCATTAGCTTGTTGGTACAGGATATATAAGTTGGAGTGGAATTTTGTGATGCATGATTTTGTTGAGACCCACAAAATTAGCTTTTGCTGAAGTATTCTTCTATTCCAAACCCTCCTAAGAAAATTATTTTGATGTTCCCTACATACTCCTATCCCTATTCTTCACGCCTTTTTAAAGTTGCCAAATAACAATGTAAATTTACTATGTTAAATGTGATTAAATGACAAACTCATGCCTTCATCTATTGCAACCTTATTTCATAGGCAATGACGTGAGGGGCTTGGCCCCGTTCTCACGCCCACTTCCTGCACCCTCTCAATGAGTTCTTTCGTGTGGTACTTCTCCCGTTATGGAGGAAACAAATACATAATGGGTTCATTGTTCTTATTTTTTTCCAGAAAGATTTGCATGCTCGATAGAGATAATTCACTTATCAAGAAAGAAGGAGAAGTGGTAGGTTTAGGTAACTCTTATCCATATCTTCGGCTTAGATCATTTAGCCATAAACAAGAAATTCCTAGGTTGACGTCCAATCTCGCTCAATATTCAGTTTCAAGTATTTTTTTTACTTTTTTTTAATAAATTTTGCAACTCTTGCAATTAGAATTTGATGAATATCTAAAAGCTTTCAAAATATTAAATATTAACATAGAAAATCATATATAACTTTGTTTGAGTTTGAATAATTTTTTGAAGGATTTTTATTAGGTCCATCGATGTTGTAAAGAATAAGTTACACATTTACTGTCGGACAATTGACCCGTGGAAAAATTTAATTTCAAAACTAACTTCAGACGCTCGTCACTCATCCAATGGTGAATGTGTACTTTCACACAAGCAGTGGGCCTAACACAACTTATTTTCCAAATTATGGCAAAGAATTAAGTGGGAACTTCTTTCTATTTGTAAAAGAAGTCAAAAACAAACAAGCCATAGACTTTTAGTTGGAGAGAGGTGGATAGAGATAGAGATTGTATCTTGATAAAATGGAAGCGTACCTGCAATTTTGGCGGCATTCCAGAGTGACCTTGTAAGACATTGAAGCGCTACAAACAAATTGCAGAGAGAGCTCAATCACTAGATATAAAATCAATGTAAGACCTTGTAATTCATTCGTTACATTGTCCAACCAATTAAGTTATACGATACTTATGCATTTGGTTGAATCATATTTGATTTCCAGAGGACAGCCGATCCATAAAGTAGTTCAATTTCAGGCCATTATTCAAGTAACTGGCTCAAGGAACCAGAATATATCTTGCAAAGAAACGATCATTTCCAGTTTCTTTTCCTAGTATGGAGGGAATCAATCTAAGAAAATTGATTGAAAGTTCAAAATCATGAAATGTCCTAAGATAATGCCCAACAGCAAAAATGCATACCCACCCGGATCTGAATTTTTATCTTTTGGTTTGGAGTTCAAGTCCACCGGGATACCTTCAGTTCAGACAAAGGAGCAGGTAACCAGGTTGATCTTCTTGAAGGGGAATCAGTAATGAAGGGGGATGCAAGTGCAGAAAGTACGGACATTTGTATATCAATGCTTCCATAACACTCAGCCTGGTTCCCCTGGGAAAGTGAGACTCACTCCTCGCCAACACGTCCAGTATTGTTAGCTGGTCTTGTGTGCTTCTCATGGTAAGTAAGTGCTTGTATCGCCCAACTAGATAAAGGGTGATATCTATCCGAATTCACCAGCAATGACGATAGGGAAATAAGCCAAGTCTAAATCTCCGCTCATTTTACAGAAAATAACTTCTAAAAAAATGTTTTTCAGATTTTCCGACTTTCATTTTCACAACAAAATGAACTGGTCGGTGAAAATATTTTCTATTAATTAAAAAAAGTCTTCTAAAATAGAGAAAAATGTTTTCCATTTTTCAAATAGGGGAAAACATTTTTCTTACTCTCTCTCTCTCTCCACTTTTAAAAAAATCTGAATTTTTAATTATTTTCTTTTTCTTTTTTCTCTTTTTCATTTCTTTCTTTCTTGTTTTAGCCACGGCAACTGACCATAGGCAAGCCTCAAGCTCGCCACTTGCCAAATCAGAAAATATTATCATTTTCCTAGAAAACGATTTTCTAGAAAACATTTTACAAAAATATTATATCTTTCGCGAAAAAAACGGAGCCTAATAAGTGAAAAAAGAAGAAACATATGGAATTGAGATAAAAAGTGATGGTGATCTTACCATGATGACCAGCCTTGCTGAGATCCATAACGATCTCAATCGCGGAGGGAATGCTGAAGGGTTGACTTGGCCCATCGTTTGTTCTGTTTTCCGCCAGGAACCAGGCAATCTCCTTATGCATAGAAGCTTCCATAGTAGATATTCCCAAAGGAATGCGTTCTTCATTATCTGCGAGTTGCGTCAACCTGGGATTGCTTCTAACTAATGCCTTGACCATCCTTATTCTTCCACACAGGACAGCAATGTGGAGGGCTGTGCGGCCGTCACAATCAACCATTTCAAGCTCTTCCGGATGTGAAGAAAAGAGCTCAACCAGGTTCTCCAAAAATTGGTCTTGTGCACTTCAAGCGGCTATGTGAAGCACTCTTTCTGATCTGCTTGTTATTTTGGCCGTCCTTGAAGCAGCATCTTGTTCAAAAAATCTTTTAGCAAATTCCCAATCGCCCCTGAATGCAGCTTGGCTCAATGGTCGGTAATGGAGTTCATCCACTACGCTTTCCGATATTTCTGCAATGGATGTAAACTTTTCAGGCCATTTAAGTTGATACTTTTTCCTTGCTGACATTGAAGAGTGTCCCAGAAAAGAACAATTTCATGAAGATCCGCCCCAAATATTAATTTCACAATGGAATAACTCTTTCGAGAGATAACGCACCTGGAGCACCTCCGGACTGAGAAGGATCTAATCCGACGCGTACACGAACATCTTCAATATATGCAGAAAAAAGGAGTGAGCACGAAGTCCTTCACATACTCATAAATCTTTATTCTCCCTTTTTCCTAGCCAAGGTCAGCATTATGTATGTTTGATGATAGAGAAAATAAAAAGAACCACGAGAAAATACAAGTTCCAGCATATTTGGCACTCCATCAATTATACCATATTTTTTCTCGATTGGAACATGAACACGTACCTTCTGTTGGTTCTGCTTGATTCGAATTTCCTTGTTCTTCACTTGGTTGCATCGCCATTGGGTTGCTCTCCTGGTCATAGTCTTTCAACAACAAAGTAAATGGAGAATGCAATATGAGGCTTTCGACTTTCCTAGAAAGAACAATTTCATGAAGATCCGCCCCAAATATTAATTTCACACTGAAAATAACTCCTTCGAGGGATAACGCACCTGAAGCACCTCCAGATTGGGAAGAAACTGATCCAACGCTTGCTAAAACATTTTCAATATCTGTAGAAGAAAGAGTGAGCACTAGGTCCTTCGCATACTTTTTCCCCCTTTATTCTAGCTACGGTCAGCATTATGTTTGTTTGGTGATAAAGAAAATAAAAAGAACCACGAGAAAATACAAGTTCGAGCATATTTGGGACTCCATCGACTATGCCATATTATTTCTTGGTTGGAACATGAACATGTACCTGCTGCTGGTTCTACTTGATTCAAATTTCCCTGTTCTTCACTTGGTTGCATCGCCATTGGGTTGCTCTCCTGGTTCTGTAGGGGCCTGTTATACTATGTGGTTCTCATTGATGAAAAGTCCGTTAGCGATTGAAAAATATAACTCTTGTTACATGAAAATTAATTTAAGTTAAATATGGCATAAATTCATGAACTTTAGATTTTTTATAGTATTAAAAATAAAAAATAGAGAAATTATCTGAGTTCTTTCGAGCTTGCGTCTCTCTCCTCCCTCTGTTTCCACTGCTGACCAAAGTCGACTGTGGTCGGCAACAATTCTCTCATGGTGGATGAGACTCACATAAAAATGAATAGCAACTATATATTTTTAAATAATTTTTTAATTAAATTTTTTTTTTTATTATATTCGGGAATAGGGATTCGGACTGTAAACCCGGTCCCCAACCGATAACCTGATCCACCCACTGAGATATGACCCGCATCAAATTAAAACTAATTTTTAAATCCTTTTTTAATTCATTATTTTAATTCGTTTTTATTCTTTTATTTTTCTATTTTCTCTTCTTCTCCCTGTTCTCTCCTTCCCGAAGCACGCCTCCCCCTTGCGCTCTTCTTCACCGAAGCTCTTCACCCGAACCGACGCCACTTAGACAAGCCCTTGCCGGCGCTCAGGACACCGCCGAGCTACCACCCAGCGTCGTCCACTCCGAACGCCACTCGTCGGCCGACCTCCCGCCCGCCGGCCGAGAGCCACACCACAGCCAAACACCGAACAAACTACGGCGACGATGGAAACGTGGCGAACGACTACACGGCCGACGCCCAAGGTCGCCCAACACCACTGGAACATTCCCATACATAACGGCGTGCACGGCCGACTCGATTTCGGCCAAAAACGGGAGAATGAAAACTAGATCTCGCTTAGCATTTCGTCGAACGGGTGAAGGGGGCTCGCGAATCATGAGGTTTCCGGCTCAACTTCAACCGGGATTCTCGACGGGACTCTCGACAAACAAACAACGACACACACAGTAGCTGGAGAAAGGATGGTCGGGGCCGGAGCTCGTGTGAGCCGGACGACCGCGAGCTCCGGCCCGGCACGCCCGAAAACAGGGCCAAAATAGGAGGCTTACGGGAGCTTCGGCGCGGGAAAGGAGGCACGGCGGCGGGTAGACGGCCGTGATTCAGGCCCGGTGGCCGGCTGTCTCTGCTCCGACTCTGTTCCCTCGCTCTCACTCGCGGCTCTATCGTGGGATCTCTCCCTCTCTCTCTCTCGGTCCAACCTCTCCCCTTTTTTTTTTTTTTTTTTTTCGGACAAGCAACCTCTCCCCTTTTAAGCAGCGTCCCCAGCTGCTGCTTAAAAGGGCCCACGCCGTCCTTATGGAGAGAAGAAAAGAAAAAGGGGCCGGGCTAGTCTGGCCGCATTATTATTTTTTAAAATTTGAACTAATTAATTTTTTTTTTACTTTCTTTTCAAAAAATTTCTAACAATTAATACCAATAATGCAAATGTTCCTCATGTCTATATGCAACGCAATTTAATAAAAATTATTTTTTGTTTAAGGATTAGAAATTAAATCCTAATTTTCTTTGCAATTAAATCTTAAATAAAAAATAAAATTTAAATGTCAACATATATATATATATATATATATATATAATTTGAATGTACATCTTCTTGAGATGATGCCCAATGCCACATAGACATTATCTCAAATTTTGAAGGCTCACATTGACATAAAGCTACTAATTACAAAACACCTAGATATAGAAGGAAAAAACTACATACTGCGAATTTAGCAGACCGAAAATGATCGAACTCTTTAGGTAAGTTCATTTCGTAGAAAATAAGTGATTTCAAAATCACTTTATCCAAATTTTACTTGTGCAATTATGTTTTCTTTACATTTAACAAAAATGTGAATAATCTTACATATTGGCTAACCAATTTCTTTTTTCCAAGGCAGAAAATCTGACTAGCCCAACCACTTCAGACCTTAATTTTAAGTTGGGATTGCCTTGGGCCCATCTCAATTCTCTTCAGGCATGTCTGCATAGATTTTTACTTTTCTCTTTTTACTTAATTTATATATTGTGATAACGCATTTTGGCATTTTCTAGCTCGTAACACTTGATATTTTGACAATATATAAACGTTGGCACTTAGATCATATGTAAAAATTTTCATGACCTTTTTATAAGTTGGATAATATTTAGCTTTTGGTGGAAAAATATATATTCATTTTTACATTTTGGAAAACACGAACAAAATAGCTTTTGAAAAGTTTGGGTTAATCTAAATTAAGGGACTTCAAATGTTACATTTCGCAGAAGTTTACAAAGGCGTGATAAAAAGATCAATTGCTAAGACTTAAATGGAAAATCGAATATATTCATTATAACATTGGTAATCTTTTAAGTATTTGTAAAATTTCGAAGAAGTTGGTGATTTGCTAATTTGATTTGATAAGCGGACGCCGAGAAAAAAAGGTTTTTTTTTTTTTTTTTGGTCAAAGCCAAGAAAAAAAGGTTGAGCGAGGGCCATTTCTGCAATCCCGTGCTTTTGCGCGGCACAACTTTTTGTCATGTTTCTCCTTAGCCGTTGGATTCAAGTGGTTTAATATCAGCCGTTCGATTAATATGTGCTGTCAGCGTTTCTAGATCACTCCGGTTGGTGGAAAACTCGTGGAATTGCCCACGCAAAGGTACCAAAACCACGGCATTGCCCTTCCTTTGTTTATCGCCTACTTCAATTCTTCTTCCACCGTCCCCTTCTTTCCAAACAACATACGTTAATAAAATATTTAATCAGTACATTAGCATTGTCGTAGTTTCTTTATATAAGCTGGTTTTTATAGAATGACACGTATCCAATTTTTATTTTTAGCATGTAGATATTTCATAAACAGTTTATGCTCCCATTCTTAGATTATCCGTGTTAAAAAAAAAGGCGTACATTGACCGTCTATGTAACATGTATTCTCTTCCAAGGGCTTTTATTTTGTACAATGACAAAATAATTTGTTTTTTTGCACAAACAAGTTTTAGATGAGCACCTCACTTTTGTCTAGCCTAAAAGCAAAAGCAAAAAACCTCAATTTGATGACCTTATGCCTCTTTCTTACTATAGAGTTCATTACTTCCATTGACAGTTGACACAATGATAAAGTTAAGCCTTTGCAAAGTTAAGTTGCTTCTTGGCTTGCAAAAGCTATATGGGCAACTTAATTTGCAAGCCTTTAGTCATATAACCCATTAGCAAAATGAGCACCTCACTTTTGTCAAGCCCAAAAGTAAAAGCAAAGAATTGTACCTAGGCAACTCTATCCCTCTTTTTTACTATAGAGTTCATGCCATTTTTTGACAGTTAACACCGTGATCAAGTTGAGTCCTTATCAAGTTAAGTTGCTTCTTGGGCTTGGGAAAGCTGGTTAGGCAACTTCATTTGCAAGCCTTTAGTCATATCATTCATCAGCAAAATGAGTGCCTCACTTTTGTCAAGCACAAAAAGAAAAAAGAAAGTAAAGAACTTTAATTTGATGACTCTATATCCCTTTCTTACTATAGAGTTCATTCCATAGCTTGACAATTAATACCATGATCAAGTTGAGTCTTACCAAGTTAAGTTGCTTCTTGGGCTTGGGAAAGTTGGTCGGGCAAGTTCATTTGCAAGCCTTTAGTCATATCATTCATAAGCAAAACGAGTCTCTCACTTTTGTCAAGCCCAAAAGCAAAAGTGAAAAACTTCAATTTGATTACTCCGTCCCTCTTTCTTACTATAAAGGTCATTCCATCCCTTCACAATTGACACCATGATCTAGTTGAGTCTTTACCAAGTTAAGTTGCTCTTTAGGCTTGGAAAAGCAATTCATACAACTTCATTTGCAAGCTCTTCATTGTATAATTAATCAACAAAATGAGAACCTCACTTTTGTCAAGCACAAAAAAGAAAGTGAAGAGCTTCTATCTTACGACTCTATCTCTCTTTCTTACAATAGAGTTCATGCCATTTTTTGACAGTTAACACCATGATTAAGCTGAGTCCTTATCAAGTTAAGTTGCTTCTTGGGCTTGGGAAAGCTGGTCGGGCAAGTTCATTTGCAAATCTTTAGTCATATCATTCATCAGCAAAATGAGTGCCTCACTTTTGTCAAGCCTAAAAGCAAAAGTGAAAAACTTCAATTTGATTACTCTGTCCCTCTTTATTACTATAGAGGTTATTCCATCCCTTCACAATTGACACCATGATCCAGTTAGGTTCTTCTTGAGCTTGCAAAAGCTATTTAGGTTTGCAAGCCTTTAGTCATATAACTCATTAGCAAAATGAGCACCTCACTTTTGTCAAGCCCAAATCCAAAGGTAATAAACTTCAATTTGTGTATTTTATCTTGTAAGCAGAGAATGCAAAAATGGGTGAGATATTCAATTATCAAAGAGTTTTAGCCTCCGTCTTTTTCTTTCTTTTGTTGTGGGGGGAAGTTGGTGGTTCGTTCATTTCTTGTGTACCTTTAAGGTGAGCCTCTACAATTACAACAAGCAAGCATATCTTCTTTTTTTCCCCTTTATGGCAGTAGGATTACTTGAGTGTAAAATAGTTTATCCTTAGGAATATAGACTAGTCCTCTACTGTTGAGCTTCGCCTTCGTCGTGTCTGGATTCCTCAATACACGCCAACAGTACCGACCTGTCCTCTCTCTGGCATCCGGGAGCTCTCATGATTCTTCTCCCTCACCTCACCATTCCAACAGGGTCCCTCACTGTTGTAACACCAGCTGAGCTTCCAGAACAACGTTGCCACAGTTTCCGACTCCTACTCGACCTCAGGTGGTGGCCAGTGTTGCCTCCGACGAGTTTGGCCAAGAGGCTCTGTTTTCGGATCCTCCATTTCCACCGTTCAAGAGCTTGCTCTTCTCCTTCAAACCTTTATTAATCCATTTCTGAAGTTCCAGAAGCTTGTCCCACGCCTCAGTGACTGCCATGGAAGCGCTGGTTTCGCCTACAACTTCCCTTGCGGAGACGGACTTGACAGCTCCCTGTTTGGCGTTCTTCCTTGGTTCGAGTTTTTGGCCAGCGACTCACTTCACGACGGTGCTTCATCGTCGTGCTTTTATCCCCAATAATACTCAAACATACATCGGCGCCTCCTGTAATCGTGGAATTGGCCTTGAATAGCCACGGTATTCCTCTGCTCTGTTCTACTCTGTTTCTGTGTCGTTGCTGCTGCGGTTCGCCCTGTTGTTGTGAGTATATGAACGCCCAGCCTGCCACCATTTCTGATTGCTCAAAAATGAACATTCGCTGGGATGGAAAGCAACAGCCAAACCAAATCTGGAGAGAAACAGAAGATACAAGAAAAAGAAAACGCACGAAGAAAACAGGGAGAGTGGGAGCCACTAAAATTCGTCATCGCTTGGCGTTTATGAATCCGCCGGCTGGAGTCTCCATATCGTCTTAGCCTGAGATGTGCGGTCATGGCTGTAGGAGTGCCAATCAAAGTATTCTGCCTTGAGCACTCTTCGACCATTGATAAATTCGCTGTTTGTTCGTTGCCACTGTGGATTACCAGGCCCACAGGATTGCGCTATTCAGTCAAGCCAAATCGCATCTTGTTATTTGGAGCCTCCATGGCATGTGGCCGACGTTAACTCACTTCAATGCCATCGGGCCGTTTCTATTCCGATTGAGTTTCAAAGTCGATCGCCTGTCTGGATTTTCATCTCACTATGCTTTCCCTGTTCTGTTTAGCCGAAGTTGAAGAGAACGCCAGACGTCACAGATGATGTAATGACCGACACTTCACTGCTGCTGCCGGCGAAATCACAGGCTCGGTTTCCGTGCATGTCAAAATCCCGGAATACTAAGTTCTCCGACCCCTCCTTGTTCTGGTCCCATCGAAACCTAGAGAATGTGTGATTTCACCTTACTTTCACTCCATGAATCGCTGGTAGTTTTTATCATGATCTTTTTCAATTGCACGTAGAGGTGCATTGAAAAAACCAGTAAGTTTACTCGATAAAATAGTGGATATAATTTCCTGTTATGGGATTGAATCATGGGCAGAGAGCACTTGGGGACGATTTGATTCAGCTGTAGAGAACACAACACAGAATCAAGAGACCTTGGCTGAAAGCATATCCGATAGAGAAGAAAAAGACGGAGGGGATGATCCGTTCCCTTCCCCCGTGTCTCTCGAGTACATTGTCTGTTATGCCGTTTCACTTTCTCAGCGGAGCTAGGCTCGACCTCCGGGAGAGATTGCTATGCAAATTTCAACACTTCGACCGATTTTCTACTCGAATGCATTTGATACGGACGACTCATAAGATCATAGACGTCCGCCTGCTCTTTTTCTATCTGAAGGCGCTCCGTTGGAGTTGAACTCCATATCGACCTGGGTGCGCAGGATCTGGTCAGAGAGCATTTATATATTATATTATTTTGATCACCTTAGGGTCGCCCTTTTCCCATTTTATCGCCTTAGTTACTTACGCTAATAATACTTGCGAACGAGGTGCTATTTCGTCTTTTCGCTCTTTTATTGATAAGTAGTTACGTCATTAATATGAAATATTGACGCATACAGTGTGAGTGTAATTTTTTTTTTTTTTTTTTCACAAACGGTCTTACCCACCGTTGATTTAAGAGTTTTAACGGCTTACTATCTTCAATAACCATCAAAATCAACAGTATATAAAGCTGTAAGTGGAAAAATTTTCTTTTTTCTCTGCGGGTGAATGATGCAATTACTGTGTTAACATTTCTATTTATAATTTATTAACTAGAACAGAAAATATTACTGCATGTCAACTGGGAGCGGCATTAGGATTGGGCAGGTGCATGATTGCAAAGCGGATGCCGGGGATTGTATTGTGGCTTCACTATCATTACAGATGCCCCTTTATCGGCCCATGTCCCGCACGGGGACATACTCCATCCCCAACCCCGAGCAAGAATGCGGAGTTCACCGTTACACTTCCCCCACTTGATAAAAACTTCAAGATTAAAAACTATTTCTTCAACAAGCCTCTCAAAAACTTTTGCAAGTTGAAAAACAAAAATCATTTATGCGAAAAAAACGAATTTGTGATTCTTAGATCCTTTAAAATATAACTTAGTTTGGAAATATTTCTGTGATAAATTGATGAGAAAAGGGAATGAAGTATTAGAAGTATTCATGTTATATTGAAATCTATGTTGAAAATAAGAAACTTTTTATTACCAAAGTAATACAACTTATATAAAGGAAGAAGGTTAATACTAGAAATCTCCATGTTTGCTGGTCTTATCCACCCCATTTTAGTTGAAATAGCGCAAGTATTCGGTACGTGGGGTAAAATTGCCATCCCAAAGCTAAAATGAGGCGTTAGTTCTATTTATGGTACTTAATCAGTATTTCGAGCTTAATATGCATTTTTTTAATGAAGTGATTTATTTATCTACATGTACGAGTATGTTGTTATTTGTCAATATTTGCAACAAATTCTTTTATACATTTATAA
Organism: Eucalyptus decipiens; assembly: GCA_014182575.1. Classification (NCBI taxonomy): domain Eukaryota; kingdom Viridiplantae; phylum Streptophyta; class Magnoliopsida; order Myrtales; family Myrtaceae; genus Eucalyptus; species Eucalyptus decipiens. Next base: position 51,942,548 of record CM024611.1, on the reverse strand, counting down.
AATTTTGTAAAACCACTACTAACTATTTTAATCAAAAAACTTAAACTAATATATGAATGTATTCCTTTAATATTTTAGTACTTATCCTCACACTTAAGTTAGACTTTGCCCTAATACTAAAGAGTGAATATATATACTAAAGGAGGCAAATAAGGGATTTCAAAAAATTTGAATTCAAAACTTCCTAGTTTGATACCGTATTAAATTTTGCAGGAGCATTGTAAATTATTCTAAAAGCATATGCTGTCACATTAATATGTCATTTAATATTTAAATATTCTAATAAATTATGTTTCCCACGTGGAAGAAATCCTTAAATTGAGTTTATGGTTTCATATACATCCTCGTGTTGTTTGTATTTTATAATAAAGATACTACTCTTGAATATTTGGAGATTCTATAGTCTAATTACAGCTGCTACTTTTTTTTATATATTACAAAACAGCTTAATATGATGTTGACAATATAATCTATTATACACTCCCATCAGAGAAAACAGATTGATTCGAGTCTTCCGCCGGCAACTCACTTCACGGAGGTGCTTCGTTATCGCACCTTTATCCCCGATGATACCCACACATGCAGCGGCACCTCCCGTAATCGTTGACCTGGCCTTGATTAGCCACCGTATCACTCTGCCCTACAAGACGTTTCTTTATTGGTAGATGAGTGGACACGAATAAATGATATTATATTTTCCTTTTTCGATTCTTTGAACAAAAAAAATTTGCTATACAAGACATTAATTTAGTGAAAACTTTTCGGACAACGATATAGCTTCCTTAAATTGACAGTTCACATATCAAATGTAGCTAATAACTTAATTTGTACGAGAAAACTAGAGGCTCACCAAACTAGAAGAGAAAAAAATGAATTGAGGAAATGTGGACAGCAAGTACTTGGCATCAACGAACATTACATCAATGACACAATTACACATACCAGGACATACGAACAGCAAGCGCCCACAGAATAGATATAATCCATAACACAACACATCGGTACGAACACAACACAGTGAGCACATCAGCAATTTGGTATTCGGGATATTAGCATTCGTTCAATACGCTTGCGATTTCAACACGTACAGAGAACTAACCGGCAACATTCTCATAATATGTTTGCAATTCGAACAACAAACAGGGACCGACATATAGTGAAGCATAAGAAGTAAATGTGGACGGCTCAATTCATTTTCGTTCAAGATGCCGGTCTAAGTTCTGGAATACTCAGTTATAAGTTTCATCTCATGTACACACTTGATTCGCATCTAATCCGAGAATTTCAATAACAAATCCTAAAATGAGTAGCTACTAAATTCTGAAATGAAAGGAAACGAAATACATGTAAAGCCTATGCAATGAAAATGATGTATCGATCAAGCAAAGGAAAGCTCTCCATCAGGATCTGAAACAAAACACACACTGATCTAGTTCAGGAATTTTATCAAACCGGTGGTAGATATTTCGGCCAAAGGATCTAGGTGAAGAAATAAGAGAGAGGTCGTATCCAAACTTATCACAAAGGCTCGAACGTGGCTGGATTTCACCCTGGTGGTATCGAGCACTCGGTCCCTACCTTCAGCAGAAACAAAGCATGCAAATATACATTGATGAAGAGTAATAGCTGACCGCAATTGGTGATCAAATCAGGGAGCGAAGTTTCAGGAGTTGTAGCGCCAAAGACTGGAACCGAATAAAGGACGGAAAAGGAGAACCCAGTACTTTGATGAGGTTGGCCGAAAACAGGGGCGAACAGAGCATTTACTGTGGCTGCGAAGCTGGTGGTGTTGGGGAAGTGGCCTGCGACGGAAATCAGTGACAGAGAGAGGAGTAAGGATTCATAAAGGAAATCAAGAGAAAATCACAACTAAACCTGAGAGTTCCTTCCCTCTGCCCTGTGCTCTATTCTCTTACGTTCAAATGCGAAGAGCCTATGGTGGTCGGTGATTGGAGACAAGCAGCTGCTAGAAGCTCTGGTGTATGGAGGTGGCCAAGTAGCTAGAAGCTCCTGGAAATTGACGATGCGAGAGAGAATTTGCTGAGCTCCGCGTATCTGCGTTATCACTGTTTTATTCCACCCCGCCGAATGCATACATGTATAAGATACGTAAATGTGGATGCGAGGCTGAAGTGAGATGGGCCGAAATTTTATTTCGCATTTTTATATTTTTTTCATATACTTCTTATTTTAACCAAAATGCATGTTCGATTTGCCCCAAAAATTCAGGTGTCCATAAAATAAGGACTTTTATTTATGTTTTTATCAAATGGATAAAAATTTGCGTGTGAATTTATGACAAAAATTCGGATGATCATCTTTTTTTCATATAATTCGTCATATATGCTCATCATCAATGGTTTTCCATGGATTTTTCTTGTAAGGTTCTATTTGGTTTGCTTGTGTGGCCAATGGACCAATTTACTAAGACGAATTTTTCTATGCATAACAAAATGAAGGAGGATTGTCATGTGAGTTATGCACAAATTCTATACCGGACGGCTTTAGACTTATTACTTTTTCTAAGAACCCTAAACTTTTTTCGGCGATCACATATACAATGAGCAAGTATTAGCCGTATTCAAATCATATAAACCTAGCTCGCATCGGCCATTAGATCAGGTGAATTCCATGTGGGGCCTACTCTATCTAACGATGCATGAAAGATGGCTCAGATTCATTGGGTGCATCTAACAATTTTTCTTCTAAATCACTCGATGTGCATTAAACGTGTTGAGGGGTTGCGGTTTGATTGGCTGTTTGACTAGAAGTTCAAAAAATTTCAAATGCAAGTACCTTTTTAATCCATTCTTGAATTTCTACAACTCTCAATTGCCTTTGGAAAGCCCTGGATTCCTAGTAGTTAGGTATAAGTTTTGTTCAGTTTAGATCCTTGGGTTTCGATTTAACCTCGCGTTTTCCTCAAAAAGATGGCTATGTTCGTTGGAGACGAGCACGGATGTCGAGTGAATGATGTCTAATTTGAAAGCTTACAATAAATCTAGATACTCTGAAAGTTTTGGGGTGAGACGAGCTAATTCAGAGAAATTATACTTGCATAGAAATTTCAAAGTGAGTTTAGTGTGTGTGTGTATATATATTCGCATGGCACACTCACGTGCCAGTTTTATCCAGTGATTTGTTTTTGATAGCTAGTTTAGCAAACCTCTAACCGTAGCAAATATCTAATTCTGCATATCTAATTCTTATGCATACTTTGATAATAATTTTCCATCGACTTGCAAAAAATAAATGTTTATGGAAATTATTTATGTATATATATTCTATTTAATTTATCTATATATAACTAGATTAATGATTGAAGGTATATGATAGGTTATAATTCCACGTGCCTCACAATTTGCGTGAACAAAGTCATGTATCTGGTATATTTTCAATTTTATAGTTCCTAAGAATAAAGTCATAAATATGGTATCACGTCTACCATCGGTGTTCTTTATATATAGATTACTTTGATTATCAAACTGTTCATCTGAAGAGCATCTATAAAGAAAAATCAAATGCTCAAAAAGTTTTTTTCCACGATGAAAATTAGATTACATGATTGCATGCATTTTGTTTAAATGTTTAGAAGTAATTGCTTGTGTATACCTATATTTTATTATGAAAGATATAAATGTAACTAATGAATGATCAGAGATTAATGGTAGGTTTAATTCCATCTATTTCACGATTCATATAATCAAAGTCTTATAAGTGGTATGATTCCAATTACTTTATAGTTCAAAAGAATGAAGTCTACATTTGGTATAACTCTCATTAATGGAATTTTGTATATACAGATTTTTTCTATAAATAATTGTTCACCTTTAATTCCACGATGAAAGTTGTGTTATATGATTGCACGTATGTTGGTGATAAACGTTCGAGATAATTGATTATCTAAATTGTAATTTGAAGTACCCGGAGGCTGAACGTTTAAGGCTAAAAAACTCTAATTTTCAAAAAGTTATATTCCACACATGAGCATATTTTGGTACTGGATGCTAAACAAAACTTGTTTATGCATGTGCAGATTCAATTTTGAAGTATGTATAGGCAGAAATTTTGAATTGATCAAGTCATTCTATAAATAGATCTTTGGTAAGAAGGTAGGGAAACATAATGCATAGTAATTGTTCAAATACTTCAAGGAAATACATTCAGTAGCGCATTGACCCCCCTACAAACAACTATAATGAAGACATACACCCTCAAATCAAATTCATCAATCCTTGATCTTGTTCATATATTTGACTCCATCCCAAATGTCCTCGTTACGAAAGATGTTCGGCCAATACGTGGATTTGGCCATTTGGTATAGCAGGGGAAGCTGTAGTACTAGGAATAAAACCACGGGGATCAAGGCCAGCAAAGTAATGGGTTTGCTAACCCCCTCTAGTCTCTTGTCCAGTACAATGGTGAGAGTTGCAGCAAAGGCCACCAGCATGGAAGCCAAGGATATAAAGAGAGACAAAAGCCCCATTATGATCTTCCGAGGCAAGGATTTGAGAAAATCTTGCGGCTCATATCGCGAAGTTAAGATGGCTAGAAATAACAAGATGGCTGTTATAGAGAAGAATAAACCCGACGCATATGAAATTGCAAAAACCAGAAAAGAGTCTTGTCCCAACAACAAGGGAACGCCGGTATTGCCATCATTGCCTCCAGGCACAGTGAAAGCAGCGGCGAATAATACTGTAGCAATTAGAGTTGAGACAAGCATACATGAATTTGCTGTGTCCTTCGTCCACTTCTCTCCTTTCTCAAGCAATCCCTTGTGTTGCGCCACGAATTTATCCCAATGCGTTGTGCTATTATTATTTTTTATTTTTTTATTTTGGTCGGAGCTATTATTTTTTATTTTTTTTATTTTGGTCGGAGCTATTATTTTTTATTTTTTTATTTTGGTCGGAGCTATTATATTGGTAGGTCCTTACAGAAGGGATAACCCACATTTCCACAGCCTACGCACAAGAGTCACGAACAAGAGTTACAATAAGTGGACGAATTATTGAAAATTTTCTGAAAAAAAAAAAAAAACTTACAAAGGAACATCTCAAGGAAATCAAGACTTATTCATCACATAATGCGAAATTTCTTGCAGATTGAATCCATCTTTGCTGGAAAAATTCTTAGGTGTCACCTTCTAAGCTTCGATGATGATTTCGTGCTTCAATACAGCCAAACAATATATGTATGAAAGCGCTATGTTTCTACTTTCAATGGAATAAAGTTTCGTCCAATTTGGAATCTTCTAGATGAATTTATGGAAAGAAAAAATATTAAGAGCTAGTCAAGAAATCCAAGAATGAGTCTTTTAGTACTTCTATGCGTTTGTTGAGTTCCATGCGTTGTATTTTGTTTCTAGAGTTTTTTGAGCGAGGGCGGCCGACCCTCGTCGGCAGTCCAGCGAGTGTCGTTGTACTCGAAGCGACCGGACAAGGGTCCCCAAACCTTGCCAGTGACAAAGGGGTGGCTCCTTCTTGTTCCTCTTCGACGCTCTCTCTCTCTCTCTCTCTCTCTAATCATTGACCTTAATTTTAAACTCTAGCCTTTTTATTTTTAATTTTTGAGATTTGGCGCCCACTTTGCGCCATATCAGTGCCACTAGTGCAAAACATAAAAGAAAATTAATAAAAAGTTCCACACAGATGTTCCGTCCTTATAGCTAACTAAAGGACTAACGTAAAAGATACTGTCAAGCTTTAGGACTTATTAAGCATGAAATCAAAGCTTGAGGACTAAACGTAATTGTCCAAAGCTCTTTTTTAATGACAGAGGAATAGAGAGTCGAAATGAAATATAGCGAAGTATATAGTAAAAGCTTCATGATATCAATTTTTTTTTTTTTTTTTCTGTAGACATGGGTTTGCATTAGTAAATGTTAGTTGATGGGTAAATTAACTAATGAGAAGTCCTCTTTACATAATAGCTGTTCAGATGAAAATAGTGGGCCATAAATGAACTTAGCTAACCTTTAGATTGAGAAAGAGAAGATTCAACTCATATTACTTTAATTAAATCATTATCCATCTACACACATTTAATTTTGTCTGAACTACACTATAATCTTAAATACAAAACATGATACAATGGAACGAGCAAAGCTATAGTGAAAGTATAAGCAAAACTGATTTAAATGTTTTTGGGCTCCAAGCTAATATATATGGGTTATGCATGAAATGATTTGCATAATAATTCCCTAATTGCATGGTGGTAGACACCTCTGTAAAGAGTCGGCCGAATTTAAGAAAGAGTCACTTGGATTAGATTAAGTGGTGGATCACAATTATATTAGTAATATTGAAATGCAACCTAATTATAATTAGTCTCAATCAGTTTTCAATAACCCAATTTCTCTAATCAGGCCCCCTTATTTTTCCGTAAATTGTTTTAAGGATGTAGTGTTGTTTCTCAAACTGACCAGTGTGGAATTTAAAAGTTCTATGATGGCAAAAGAGGACTGTTCATTGTGATCTTAGACTGAAGTCATATCGGAAGCATTTCAGGAGCAAAGTCCCCAGTGCACCAGACTAATATTGAGCAGTTTGCCCTTACAATCACCTAGGAACGTAGGCCTTGTGCAGCACAAAAGCTTGACCGGATATCTCCCAGCCGCTATTAAAAAAAAAAAATGTACTTTGTATATTCTCAAGACTATCTAAATAAAGTTTTTTTTTTTTTTTAGTAACCGAGGAACCGTCGGAGCCCCCTTTTGCTTACGCTCTTCAGGGTCACACAACCCGCTGGTGCTCGATGTATCTAAATAAAGTTCTAGCTATCATATTTTAAGAAACTTGTCAAGAAGATGTAATATTTATCAATAAGCACGGTCATTAAAAATATGAAAAGAAAGATACATACCTTATACCATTGGAGTTCCCTCTGCATTTGAAAAGCTGCTCCGGAGATTTTAGTTTCAGCTTCGGACTTCGGCTTGTACGTTGCTGCTGCCTTCATGATACTGTGCGATTCTTCTAGTGTAGGCGCTGGAACTAATGACAGCTCATTGGATGAGCTTACCTTCAGAAAGAGTCTAGGAGTCCTTTCTTGGCGAAACTCCACTGCATGTGTCGTCAACCTTTTACCATAATGCGAAATCCGAATAAGCTCCGGGAAAAAGTTAATACAGAGCTTCACTATTTCACTTATTCCCCTGATTGTAGCTTGATACAGTAAGTTCGTCTTTTTGAAAAAATTGGTGATGTCGGTAGTATTCATAGAAGAGATCGCAATGCAAACTCGTTCTGCCAACTTGACTGCTGTCACGTGTCTTAGCTTCACCTCGTGAACTCTCTTGATTACAGGAGCTACAAAATGTCAAAAAATTAAAAAATTAAAAACGAAGGGGTGCCAATTGGATTAAGAAAAAGTTTCTCCAGCTCTGAGTCCCAATTTATTTTTTAGACAGCAAATTGCATCTGACAACAGTTTACTAATTGTCATAATTTTCCACATTTAGAGCTTAGGTTGGCGGGTGATTGGGAAAACGATCTCATTCTTTTTTTCTTTTTTTTTTAATCTTTTAGGAAAGCAATTTCTTTTCTCCTTTGGGATTCAGTCAATGCAAAGGGTGAGTTTATATCACGTCTGGATGATATAAATAGTTGGATGTGAAGAAAGTAGGAGAAATTACAGGGTAACTGAAGAAAGTGATCTTTCTTGACGATCTTTCTTAATTTTTTGGTCGGTATCTTCGTTGAAGTTCAAACGAGGCTGTATAATGTTAATCATAACTAAGAGAACATAATTATAAGACTTAAACTGATAGAACAACTATGAATATAACCACGCTAGTGACATCTGTCTAGCTAGAGTAAATCATAGTAGTCTTTGCATATATAAGATTATTTTAGACAATATTATTCAAATATGCAGAGCAGCTAGTAATCAACAAATCATATTAATCGTACAAACTATCGTATTGTTATTTATGCTCAGCACAAAAGCAACAGAAGTTTTCTTTCTCAATTCTATCTATCTATAACAAAATCAAAACTTCCACATGAGGTCACATAATGGTATGTGAGGTTCAAGTTTACTTATTACACGTTAATGATACAGTGTGTAAAGTTGACTCTATTTTAAATAATTTTAATCCAGCAAAAATAGAAGAATTAGGGGCAAGGCTAAAGGGTTTTTTAGGTGAATACAAAAGTTACATGAAGATAACAAATGCAACTACAGGCAAAAGTCATGTACAACTTTTATGAATGTTAGGACTTTTTTAAATGGTCAAGTGGTGTTGGGCTAAATTTTCGCGCACTTCGAGTGGTCCACCTTCTTGGGTAATCTTAGAAGCCCATTCTCCCATATCGGCCTAACACAAGTTCTTTTGCAAATTATGGCAAAGAATTAAGTAGATGCTTTTTTCTGTTTATAAAAGAAGTCAAAAACAAACAAACCATAGACATTTAGTTGGAGAGGGATGGACAGCGATAAAAATGGTCTTGATAAAATGGAAGTGTCAATTTTGGCGGCATCCCAAGGTGACATTGTAAGACATTGAAGTGCTACAATCAAGTTGCAAAGAAAACTCAGTCACTAGATATGAATAATTGTAAGACCTCATTAGTCATTCATTACATTGTCTAATCAATTAAGCAATACAATACTTATGCACATGGTTTCATGTGTGGTTCGCAGGGGGATAGCTGATACATAACAGTTTGATTTCATGCCATTATTCAAGTAAAACTAGGTCAAGGAATCATAATATATCCTACAAAGAAGCAATCATTTCAGGTTTCTTTTGCTAGCATGGAGGAAATCAATCTAAAAAGTTGACTGAAAGCTCAAAATCATGAAAGGTCCTAGGATAATGCCCAACAACAAAAATGCATACCACCCCGATCCAAATTTTTATCTGTTGGTTTGTAGTTCAAGTCCACCGGAATACCTTCAGTTCAAAAACAAAAGAGCAGATGATGAGCCAGGTATGATCATCTTGAATGGAACCGGTAATGAAGGGATGCGAGTGCAGAAAGTACTGACATTCGTATATAAATGCTTCCAAAGCATTGAGCTTGGTTCCGCTGGGAAAGTGAGACTCCATCCTTGCCAACACGTCTAGTATAGATCGCTTGTCGTATTTTTCGCTTCTCTGGGTAAGCAAGTGATTGTATTTTCCAACTAGATGAAGGGTGATATCTATCCAAATTCACCAGCAATGTTGATCAGGAAAATAAGCTAAGTCTAGAATGAAGGGGAAAAAAACATATGGGATTGAGATAGAGTGATGGAGATCTTATTGAAGTGACAAATCAAATGGGAAAAAAATAAAATGGCTGAGGTGCAAAGTCTTTTGCAAATCAGCGTGAAGATAACACATCAAGCAAAGTATCAAAGAATTGATTATTTGAAGATCTTTTCTTATTTGTCTTTTATTCAATTTATATGTAGATAAAATTATTATTTTATCTTTAACTTTTATCATAATTATAGGTGGTAATATATCTATTAAAAGCAACGCTTCGTTGACTCCATTCTCTATTTTCTTTAGATCATACCATGGTAACCAGCGTAGGTGAGACTCAAAATGAAATCAATTGCAGAGGGACTGCTGAAGGGATGACTTGGCCCTTCGTTTGTTGTACTTTTTGCCAGGAACCAAGTGATCTCCTTATGCTCAGAAGCTTCAAGAGCAGATAATGCCAACGGAACACGCCCTTCATTATCCGCAAGTTGCGTCAACGTAGAATTTCTTTCAACTAATAACTTGACCATCGTTAAGCTTCTACACAAGACAGCATTGTGGAGGGCTGTGCGGCCATCACAATCAACCATTTCAAGGTCTTTTTTGTTTGGAGCCAAGAGCTCAACCAGGTTCTTAACAAATTGGTCTCGTGCACTCAAAGCGGCTATGTGAAGCACCGTTTCTGATCTGCTTGTTATTTTGGCCGTCTTTGAATCAGGATCATGATCTAAAATTGTTTTAGCAGATTCCCAATCACCCTTGAATCCAGCTCGCAACAAGTGTCGACCGACTATGTCTTCCGATGATTCTGCAACGGATACGAACTATTCAGGCCATTCAGTTAATACCTTTTACTTGTAGACAATGAGTAGCGTCCCAGAAAAGAAATATCATGAAGATCCGCCCTAAATACTAAATTCTCGATGAAAAAACTCTTTCGAGGGATAACGCACCTGGAGCACCTTTGGATTGACAAGGAGCTGATCCAACGCTTACACGAACATCTTCAATTTATGTAGGAGAAAGAGTGAGCACAAAATCCTAAATTATTGTTTTCTTCTCTTTTTCCTAGCCAAGATTAGGGTTATGTTTGTTCGACTATAAAGCAAAGTAAAAGAACCGTGAGAAAACAAGTTCCAGCATATTTTAAGACCACATCGCTTCTACCATATCTTTTCTCGGTTGGAACCTAAACATGTACCTGCTGGTGGTTTTGCATGACTCAAGTTCCCATGTTGTTCGCTCGGCTGCATCGCCATTGGGTTGCTCTCCTGGTTATAGTCTTTGAACAACAAAGTAAATGGTGAGTGCAAAGGAGACTTTCTACTTTCCTAGAAAGCTAATGTCGATTGGCTTGAATGTCGGGGCCTCTTATAACTAAGCTCAGGGGTTGACCATTTCCAGAATAATGTCTTGAACCTTGGTTTCTTTTTCATATTGATTAATTTACTAATATAGAGAAATAATGTGGCATTCTCCTGTTGGTTCATTCGTACAGTCTTTTTCGCATGCCTCATGTCATGTGGTTAAATCATCATTTAATAAGGTCGCATCATTGAGTGGCCTATTATTATCGAAATATCCAAAAACTAAGGAAATAACAGATATATTAATGCGAACATTAACGGATAATTTTACCTTATAAAATTAGATACATTGACATCTATAATTTTACCTTATAAAATTAGAACAACGGTGTCCTCAATCAATAAAATTTATATATACATTTAGCTTTACGTGGGTATTCTCAAAAGCTTGACATCACAAATTTTTTTCTAAGAAAAAATAAGAAATAGGATATGGAATTTATGTTATTTTTTAAAAAGCTAGGAAAATGGCGAGGATAAGTATTTAGATTGAAGGTTAATTAATGAAACGAGTTCATATTTGAAAAATAGAGATGGAACGTTTTTCATGCACATCGTGGAATACGGACATGTCTGAAAAATTTGCAATTATGTATGAAATTATTGAGTACATCGTCTCTCTAAATTGTATACGTGTCGCCAGAGTACATCCTTTGTACAACACCCATTTGGCCTCGCATTGGGCGACTTATGACGTGTTTGGCAACTTGTCAAATAGCATTTGATTATGTTGTTGTTTTTTTATTTTTTTATTTTTTATTCCTAGAAATAGATTTGGAATAGAAATCCGTTGGATTAATTTTTTGTTTCCGAGAATATATTTGGAATAGAATCAATGAATAAAAATAAGTTGCTTCTTTGTTCCTAGGAACAATTCTAGAATCAAGTTAACCCAATTTTTTTTTTTTCTATTTTTCCTTCTCTATTATTCTTTTGCCATTGTCAGCCACTGCCGCCATAGTTGCCGCCGTCGTCCATTGTCACCGATTGCCGGCAATGGGTTGGGAGAGGTCCGGTGTGCTCATCGGAGATTCGCGCAACCACTGGTGAGATTGAGGCTAGCCAATGGCTAGGTGGGCATTGCCCGGGCCTCCCCTAGCCACCGACGAGCCTCACCTGGCAAGGTGAGACTTAGTCGAGGCTCACCTCGCTCGGGCCGGCGAAGCTTCGGCGAGGTCACCGGCCAAAAGCTTGAAGAAGAAGAGAAAGAAAAGAAAAGAAGAAAAAAGTAATAAAATTATTAAAAAATTAAAAGAAAATGGTTTGTATTAAAAATTTGAGAACGGTACTAAATCCAATTCTATTTTGAAAATAAAATTTTGTACAGTTACCAAACGCCTTAAAATACTTAAAAATTATTTCTAATCAAAAATTATTTTTGAGTATAGACTAATTATCAAACGTGCCTTAGAAATGTCATTACTAAGGCACGAACTAAGGCACGAAGTTCGTATGACATCATTACTTACATCCTCAAGAGGGAAGTATGGGTCGCGTCCAAACGTGGATTATGACGCTTGCTAGGTGTCTCATCATGAAAAGATGGAAGAGATAGAGACAAGGCATCTGCATGGGAGATATCGTTTATGAACTTCAAAGGTTGTTTTTCGGTGAGGGAGGGTGGCTACTTGTATCATGTGAATGTGAGGCATTCAAAATTGAGATATTGTGTATGTGGCCTTGGCATCCTCTCAAGAAGATTTTTCGTTTTGTCGAAAATTACATTGGATATGCATTGAAAAGTTTGATTTACACCATTTCCTTTGTTTATACCCCTGCTTTAATTTTTACCTAGTATCAAAGGAGGGCTCGCATGCCTCATGGTCATGCTACTGATGAATTTTTTGGTCCATTCAAAGTGGGAACGCTACTATCACTTAACATTCTCAAGCTTGTAGCAATGTGAAGGTAGCACTTCAAAGAAGTTGAAAAATTAAAAGATTACTAAAATGTTGACATATTTACTATAGTGATGATTATCTACTTTTGATGCTTGCTTGCAAAATTTTTCAGAAGATTTGATGATACAACAATTTATTTGGAAGTTAGTAAATTCTTAATAATGTTGGTAAGTTATTATTGTTGTAAAAAATTGTTGGAGGATATGAAAATGAGATCTACTGTATGAGATGTGTAAGCATCATCTTTCAGGATAATTCCGAATTTTGGAGTGTAAAACTCGGTGCAACTAACTCTAGCGACTATCCTTTGGAGATAGAATAGACATTCCTTTTTACTCTTCAGTGAATAATAGAGGGAACATGAACAACATATTTATATGTTAAACCCAAAAAAGAAATGAAAAATAAGAAGAAGAGTAAAGATGTTCTTGCTTTTGTATGTCTTTTTTGAATTATGTTTGGAGTAACAATAAATGAAAGAGAAAGCCATTTTTCCATCACCAATTCTTGCATTAAATTGAAAACTGTTACAAATTGGGACAGGTGTAACAAGAGTGTCATAACTTTCTTACAATATTCACTTGAATATCATAACATTTTTTTTTTCGTTTACTTAAGTGCCACATTAGAGTAAAACTGATCCTCTGAGTGCCATCTCTAGCAAATCATCCTACATGGCTTTTTTTGCATTTAAAAAAAAAATTGAATTTTTTAATTAATTTTTGAATTTTTTTATGTTTTATTTTTTTCCTTTTTCCTTTTTTTTTTTTTCTGTGCCAGCCACAAAGGCCTCACCCTTGGCCAGCGGGCTGTGAAGGCCTTCAGCGAGGCTGCCTCTTTTGCAATCGATGAGACTAGGATAGCCTTGCTTAAGGCCATGGCAACCTTATTGGCCATGGGTGAAGCCTTGACGACCCTTGTCAAATTTGGGTGAGGCTAGTGGTGGATTTTCCGACAAGACAAATTGTCGACGGGACTTAACTAATTGATTTTTCAAATTTGTGGCACTTGAATATCAATTTTTCAAATTTGTGGCGCTTTAGTGGAAAAAAAAGTAATAGCATTTAAGTGAGCACCATACAAAAGTTATAACACTTTTATTGTACTTGTTTGATTAAAAATCCCTTACAAATTGATGGTGGTCAATACCGTGATAAATTAATGGTGGCCATAACTTCTATTAGAGTTGTTACAAAATAATGGCTTTAAATATTTGAAAACCATTAAAATATCCAACAATCTCCCACATATTTCATAAGGTTTTGACAATAAATGAAAGGTATATGCTGGTCTAACTCAATTGAATGTAATGCATCAGAAGTGGTTGACCTTATGGTTGACTAGGGTCACTAGCCTCTAGACAGGGCACAACGGCCCGACCAACCCTCACCCTACCATTGCCAACCTCTTCCAGCGATGGTGGGGCGTCGATGGCGAAGGCCTTATAGGCCCTTGATTGATTTTGTCATCCTTCTCCCTTTCTTATATAAGTTTAGATTATTTTTAATTCAATTTAAATAATATTTAGATTAAAAATTTTGATTTTAATCCAAACAACATCATTTTAGCTTTATCCTTCATATTTTAGCCATGCCAATATTTTCCGTTAGCCAAATTGTACAAAGTTAATGGAAAGACTTGATTGCACAAATTTGGTTAGTTTTAGGACTGGATTGCACTTATTGAAAGTTTTATAACTCAATTGCATTTTGTGATAAGTTTTAGAACTTCTAGTGCACTTCTTCTATTAAAATATTTGAAAGTGTGGGTTGCCTTACTAAGGTTATGCGTCTTGGTACTAACAAAAGGAAAAGAGGCTTTAAGACATCTAATTGCATGTTTGTTGGTTATGTTGAACATAAGAGTGCTACATGTAGATTTCTTATACTAAAAAAAGTGACGTGCCTGATAGTAATACAATATTGAGACAATGCATAATTTTTTTAGCATATTTTTCCGTTAAGAATTGGTACTATTTCTCATGCACCTCTTCATACAAATGATATTGAAAAATCAAGGGTTAATACCCTGAAAATACGCCAAATTGGTACACATGTGACAAATTTACCCAAAATTATTTTTTTGACCATAAAAGACTCCAAATTGGTACACGTGTGACAAATTTACCCTGATTGACCATAAAAAAAAAAATCCTAAACTAGTATATTTATGACAAATTTACCTCAAACTAATTTATTCGACCGCAAAAAACCCCAAACTAATAAATTTGTGACAAATATACCTTTGCTAAATTAGATTAATACCACAAAAAAATCACAAAAAATTGTGAACTGTGACAAACGGAGCGTAAAATCCCAAATTGGTATACTAGTCAACTATTACGTGTCATTTAACTTAATAATTTAACAGTAAAATTCAGCGAAATTAAAAAAAGGTAAATTTGTTACAAGTATACAAGTTTGTAGTAAATTTGTCAAAGGTATATCTAATTTGGGTTTTTAGTGGTCAAAAAAATAGTTTGGTGTAAATTTGTCACATGTGTATTAGTTTGAAGCAATTTTTGCTAAAGAAAGTCATTGTTGAAAAGGAGCCATAAAAATTGAGATTAATTCTATTTTACAAAATCATACTTAGAAACGTTGATCCATCGGGTGCAAAATTGATTAGTTGTAAATGGATTTTTAAAAGAGATTTTAATCCTAATAGTTCCATTGATAAATATAAAACAAGATTGGTTGCAAAACATTTTACTCAAAAATAAAATGTTGATTATTTTGACACATTTGCTCCCATAACTAACATTTCATTTATTCGTGTTTTAATTACCTTAGCTTCTATTTACAAACTCATTGTTCACCAAATGGATGCTCATTGTTCACCAAATGGATGCTAAAATAATTCTTCTAATTGGTGATTTAGGAGAAGAAATTTACATGGTGCAATCTAAGGCTGTAATCTTCCTAGCCAAAAAAGATAGTTAAGTCCTTAAATCCTTATATCATTTAAAGCAAGCACCAAACAATAGGGCGAGAAATTTGATCAAGCTCTAGTTAATAATGGATTTTCCTCTATTAGAGAACACTTGATGATGGTAATTGTGAAAGAGTAGAGAAACAACTGTTGAGTAGTGAAGTTGTTTGTTGCTAAACAATCATTTGTAAATATAGATTGCTAAATTGCATGAGTCACTTAGGATGTGTTTGATTTCTTTGTAATGGTGAATTAAGACCATATATTATTGTTTGTTGAATCTTCACTTCTCTTATCTCTACTGTTTTCTTATTTTTTTTTTTTTTACTTGCCAAAATTTTCCGCTAGCTCCTAGATTGCTAATTTGCTTTCATTTGTGAAGAGTTATATTTCTTACTTGAGGGGCCTCCTCGTGGCCGTTTGGTCAATGATCTTTTAAAAGAGAAATTAAGGGGATGCATGGGAACATTTTTGTTCCTTTGTTCTTTTGTTCTTTCGCTCCCCAAAACTTTAAAAAAAAAAAAAATAGAAATCCGTTTGGTAGCGTCAACTAATTTTTCTATTCCCCATAATAGAAAAGTAATCGGGAATAGATTCAGAATAGAAATAAAAAGTAAAAAAAAAAAAAAAGTAGCTTCTTATTCTCGAGAACAATTTCTAGAAATAAGTCTTTTTTTTTATTTTTTATTTTCCCTTTTCTTTTTCTTCTTCTTCCTTGTTGCTCGCTACGGGCCGTCGCCGACCGTTGCCCCCACCTCCGTAGCCCTTGGTTGAGCGTTGGCCGCTGGTCGTACCACCGACCGATTGCCGTCCACCTTGTGTCCTCTAGCCAGCAATGAGTCAAATGCGTTTTTATTCTTTTTATGGATCGTACCAAAAGCATTCCTATTATTTTTCTATTTTGAGAATATAAATTTTATATAATTACTAGACACGTTGTTTTACTTGAAAATTGTTCCGGAGAGTAGAAATAGAGAAAAATTATTTCTGAAATGAAATTATTCCCTGGAATAGAAACATTACCATTCGCACCCTAAGCAGTCGAATTGTCACATGGTTAGTGATCATTCAACCACATTTCTTACGTAAGAAAAATTACCTACATAAATTCAAGAACTCCTCCTTTCATTTTCACATTCATTCACATATTATATTTTCTTTTGAAATTTGATCAATCAATATTTACACCCACATTCCTTCCTACAAGTTCGTGTACTCTAACGAGTGTTCGTAAAATTCTAAATGCAAGTGAATGTCTTAAATAAGTAATATAATGATGAGAAAAAATATCGTCCCACGGAGATTGATGATTAATAAACTAATTAAATACTAGAAATAGATTAATTCTAAAATTTATCTAACAGATCAAAATAGAATTGATAATAAATTAAAACTAAAAATCTTAAAGGCAAAATTTGGAGACTAAATGCGGTAAATCAATCAAATAAATATGTTAGAGTATTCAATTTCATCATAACCATAAGATATGAATTTCGGAATGTTACGTGTACAGGAACGATATCAAATATGTAATAATGGAATTTGCTAATATATTTACTATTATATATCTAGGTATAGTAAATCTACTCAGTTTATTAATCTACTATATCATTATGTGAATTTTAATACAAACATAAGTGTATTAAAATCTATGAATATTTCCAGCTTACGATGAGTCTTTTGGATCACCTTATCATTGAAAACTACACAAATAATGCGGTATATCTCTATCCACGTTTAATTCATGGTTATATATTATAAGGAACAATTGCATATTATCACTTCTTAATCTCAAACATATACATCAGATCATTCGAGTGGTGACCAATTACTTAATAGCATTAAACACAATAATATACAACTCACATGAATGAAATCAGTTGCACGCATAAAAATCATGAAATTCATATTGTCATGGTCAAACTACATCATAGCCCTAATAGAAGAAAATCAGAACTTTGTAGAAGACAAAATGAAAATATAAATTAAACCAAATATCTTGAATCAAAGAACAAGAATTCTGTCACCAGTTTTATCTTCTCTTCAAAATGTTTGAAAAATTCTTAAAATAATGAAAAACGATCTAAAAATAAAAACCTCTTTGTCCCGTAGGCTCTCACTGTTTTCCTATTTATATGATACATCCAAGACCGTTGCTTATTTTTCATATAAAATAATGGAGTAAATAAGATAATTTTTGATTTTATATCTATCTTCTAATACTTGCAGATAAAATTAGGAAACAAAATCAATGATTCCATGATTTGATATCTATCTTTCAATGATTTCTGATTTGAATTCCTACTCTTTGCCATTCTTTTCCTTATCTTCTCCATATCTCATTATATTGCATAAATAAGGAAAATTTCAATAATTAGAAGAAAATTCAAATATTTTCTCATAGATATTGCATTATTTGTTACCTAAAATAGGTAAACTAACTCTATTTGTATAGAGTTATCAAACCCTAAAACTTAACATTTTGCTAGTTCTCGAGCAAAAGCAAGATCTAACACATACTCAAGCTAACGACATCCTCCATGATATCTTTCCATAATTGCTCGAATTCATAATTCAAAGAAAAATATAAATTTCATCCAAACATTGAAATTGATTTATAAGTTAAAATAAATTCTAACTATGTGATCCAAGTGTTTGTGTGTTCTCATCTTTTCCAGATATATACAATCTAGATAAATTCACTTTGGTATGTAATCTCTCAATTTTTTTCAATAATTATGATCAAATCTCATAAATTTGCTTTTCATTCAATGTTCCACTAATGTAAGCTATTCATCCAACAAAAAATCAATAAGACTTTTCTAGGTTTGTAATGTAAGGCTGGGCTAAAATGTAAGATAATAGTAATTTTAAGCCAAAATCACCCATCAACACATTGATTTCTAGGATCTAATTAGAGCTAATACCATTCAAGATAATTTTGCTGCCACCACATATTATCATTCCCTTTTTTTCTCCATTTTTTTTCATTACTTTATGGAAGAGTTTCTCCCAAAGTCCCACCTAATATAATATGAAATTTTCTAGTTCATTGAGTATTCAAAAGACTTACACAATTGAAAGTTGGATAATGAACCATAAAAGCAATTTATTTTATTTTATTATTATTATTATTATTTTTTTATGATTCACCTCAAACAATCATAGCAATCAATTTAATTTTTTTTCTTTTTCATGCTGCATCCTCCTCCCAAATTACTATTAGGGTCAAATAAACTTTTATCCCAAACAAAATCAATGTGTTCATTAGGGCATGGGACAATGATATAATTTGATAAAAGTTAGGGTAAACATATATAGATGCCAATGAAAAATTGGATAATAATTAAGGTTCAATGGGGTGACTAGGTATAAATAAACAGGTTTGGCTTGAAAGGCTCAATCAATCTAAAAATTGCCTAAAAATTTTCTTAGTTAGATGTAATTTATGATTTCGCCTCAAGAGAAAATCAAGCAAATTCTAAGATATGAGTGAGACGTTAGCTAGTTGTGATCACTTTCAAAGTAGGGCTTCAAACATTGACCGTTCATCTTGAATGTGCCCTAGATGTCATGCACAACTTCAATTGTGAATACCTATGTAACTGTGAAAGGACCAAACCATCAAAACAGTAACCTTTCTAATAAAAATTTAAGATGAGAGTTATAAAATAAAACTTTTTGACCAATTTTGAACTCTCTTCTAAATATGTGCTTGTCATGTTATCTTTTTGTACGCTCCTTATACAACTTAGAATTTTCATAGGCCTCATTGAGAAATTCTTCCAAGTTATTTAGTTGCAACAATCTTTCTTTACATGCAGAATACATGTCAAAATTTAGAAATTTTAATGCCAAATATGTTTTATGCTCTAATTCCACTAGTAAGTGGTAAGCCTTCTCAAATGCTAGCCTAAAAGGAGACATCCCATTTGGGGTATTGAATGCTGTTCTATAAGCTTATAGTGTATTATCAAGTTTCATTGACTAATCTTTCCTAGAGACATTCACTATTTTTTTCTAAAATTCTCTTGATTTCCCTATTTAAAACTTCTACTTGACCACAAGTTTGAGTATGATAAGGAGTAGCAACCTTATGCGTGACTCCATACTTACTCAATAATGCTTCAAATTATTTGTTATAAAAATGTGTCCCCCATCACTTATGATTGCCTTAGGAGTGCCAAATCGGATAAAAATATTTTTCCTTAAGAATTTGACCATAACTTCAACATTATTTGTTGGTAATGCCACAGCTTATATTACCACCCGTGGTGGCGACGTAATGGTTGAGCTTCAGTTCCTTTCGGGAAAGGTCTGGAGTTCGAATCCCAGCGTCGTCTGCCTTGTTGGAAAGGGACCCACGACTTGCCCGAGGTAGAAAGAGTGGTGGTGACTCTCCTGGTCCTCCAGGGTTTACTCCGTCACGAAGCAGCGCACGGAGGTTCCCTGGGTACCAAAAAAAAAAAAAAAATGCCACAGCTTATATTGACTTAGACGTATACTCCATAGCCACTTAAATGTATAAATTCTCATAAGAAGGTGTAAACAGTCCCATGAAATCAATATCCAAAATATCAAATAATTCACACATAATAATATTGTTTAAAGATATCTCATTTTTCTTTGAAATATTTGCAATTCTCTGACGCCTATCACATGAATCTACGTAAGAGTATGCATCTTTAAAAAGTGTGGACCAATAATATTCATATTGTGAATCTTAATTGTAATTTTGGTGGCACCAAAATCTCCGTTATGACAATGATGTAGAATGTTCGCTCTCTCTTCATCTGGAACACAACTTCTTATAACCCGGTCTACACATACTTTAAACAAGAAAGGTTCTTCTCAAAAATAATTTCTTACATCATAAAAGAATTTTTCTTTTGTTGATATCATAAGTTAGGAGGAAGAATATCACTTACCAAATAATTTACAAAGTAAGTGTATTAGGGAATTTTTGTAGATTTGATGAAAAAAATTATCTCATTAGGGAACTCTTCCAAAATTGGTCTTACCTCTTCCTTTGAATTTAGAATTCTTGATAAGTGATCCACAATTAGATTTTCAGTCCCATTCTTATCTTTGATTTCCAAATCAAATTCTTGTCGCAATAGAATCCACTTGATCAATTAGGGTACGCATAACAAAATTTCTAGAATAGAAATTGATTTTTTGCTAGAAATTGATCTCTCAATTTCTGTTTCAAAAATTGAGAAGTCAAAAATTCTAGTTTCTAATTTCTTCTTCAAATCTATTTCCGGAATAGAAATCTGTTCCGAGAAATAGAAAAATCAATTGCGTTACTAAACGGATTTTTGTTCCAAACCTGTTCCGGGGAACGGAGAAAGAGAGAAATAGAGAAATAGAAATTTTATCATGCGCACCCTTAGGGTTTTGATTCTTTCTTTCCAAGCAAATACTTAAGAGTAGAATGGTTAGAATAAACTATAACTTTTGAGCCAATTAAATAAGAACGAAAATTATTAAAAGCAAAAACTATCGCCAAAAGTTCCCTTTTTGTTGTCGAATAATTCAATTGTGCACCTGACAAGGTTTGAATGTCATAGTTTATAAGGGATAAGTATATTGGAAATCTTAAAACTTGTCATGAAAATGCAATTAAGTCTTAAAACTTTCAAAAAATGCAATCAAGTTCTAAACCTTGTCACAAAATGCAATTAAATCCTAAAAATTTCAAAATGTGCAATCAAGTCCTAAAACTTATCAAAGTCATTCAATCTAAGTCCTTTCATTGATTGCACTTTTTAAAATTTTAGGACTCGATCGTACTTTCGAGACAAGTTTTAGGACTTTTTGAACATTTTGAAAGTTTTAGGACTTGATTGAACTTCTGTGACAAGTTTTAAAACTTAATTGTACATTTTGAAAATTTTAGGACTCAATTACATTTTCATGATAAGTTTTAAGACTTATAATGTACTTATCCCAATTTATAATTTGAAAAACTCCATTTTTCCTTTGTCCTAAAATAGCTCTCACTACAAAATCGCTAGAATCACACATAAACTCAAAAAGTAAATTACAATCCGATGCTGTCATAACCGATGCTGACACTAACTTCATCATAAAAATTATAAGGAGTATATTTTCCAAAATATTAGAATGATGTTTAGCAATTTCTGAAAAAACTTTTATAAACCGCTTGTAAAATCTTGCATGCCCAAAAAATCCTTTGATAAGTTTCACAAATGTTGGTGAAGGCAATTTTGCAATGACCTCCACTTTAGCTCGATCGACTTCTATTTTGTTTCGAGAAATTTTATGCCCAAGCAATTTTCCTTCTTGTACCATAAGGTGACACTTCTCCCAATTCAAAACAAGGTTAGTCTTCTCACATTTTTGTAAGACCAAAGCCAAATTATTTAAACAAGAATCAAATGATAAGCCAACAATGGAAAAATCATCCCTAAAAATCTCAATATATTTTTTAACCATATTAAAAAAAAAAAAAGCAATCACACATCTTTGAAAAGTAGTAGGTGCATTACAAATAACAAATAACATTCTTCTAAAAGCAAAAGTACCATAGAGACAAGTGAAAGTAGCTTTCTCTTGATCTTCTGGTACAATAAGAACTTGATTATGTTGGAGAAAACTTTCTTATTTGTTTTGAAGTTGACAAAACGTTTCCATCAGTCTAGTTTAGACTTGCAAACTCTATCGTCAAAGTCTGAAGACCTCCAAACTCAAGATTTAAAGTCTGCCCTCACCGATAGTTTCTAGACCGACGAAGAAAAGTATTATCCATTGAAGAAGACTTATCTAGATGCGAGTACATCATTAAGGATTTGATTCGTACGGTTGAAGAAGATCTCACGACTGGAGATAGCATTTCAAGATCTATTATTCGTATTGAAATTAATTCGAGTAATTAGATCTATTGATTGGCAAAGTATACTCGGAAGGTTCTACTTATAGAAACCTAGATCTTAATTGTATGGGTGAGCAGGATTGGTGGGCTATCATCATATTCCTTAAATAACTCGAGATCTCCTTAATTGATTCTGTTCAACGGGTTGATTGGAAGAACTCATTTGGAAGGTGCCAACGGTTATGAAGGCATGGAGGAGTATATAAGGAGGATGCTCAAGTTATTCGAGTGTGTTCGTGATAAAAAAATTCCAAAATCTAAAGCTCCTGGTTCTTTGTTATTTCAATTGTTGAGCTCAAATTGTACTCAAAAGATAGATTAGATACTTGTGAGACCTTGAAAAAGTGTAACATAGTCTCTATACTGTGGAATTAAGGACATGAGACTGTAAAATCTCTTTTGGTTCTTAGTGGAATCTAGCTAGTGGGCTATCAGTGTGGGAGAGTGAACGTAGGCTTGGTCTAAACCGAACCACTATAAACCTTGTGTTTTGATTCTCTTTCCCTTATCTCTTTACTTTAGTTCGTAACTTTATTTAACTATTTATAAGTCTTTTACACATTTAGTCTATTATTCTTAGAAGCGGATTTATTCTTTTTAAGTTTCGCAAAAATTTCCTTAATCACCTATTCACCCCCCTCTAGGTGCTCTTACTAGCCCTATCAAATTATACCTTGAATATCCATCAAGAAAGTTATAAAACTTATGTCCTGCAAGTCTTTCCAACATCTGATCAATAAATGGTAAACCAAAGTGATCTTTTCTAGTGGCATCATTCAATTATTCGTAATCCATACACACATGCCACCCAGTAACCATTCTAGTTTGAATCAATTCATCATTCTCGTTTTTCTAAATAGTCAAACCCTCTTTCTTTGGCACAAATTGCACAAGACTTACCCAAGAACTATCAGAGATATGATAGATGATACATGTATCAAATAGCTTAATTACCTCATCTTTCACTACTTCTTGCATCTTTGAGTTCAAACACCTCTGAGGATGGATAATGGGTTTGCATTGTTTCTCCATCAAAATTTTGTGCACGCAAAGTGAATGGCTAATTCTCTTGATATTAGTTATTTTTCATCCAATTGCACTTTTATGCTCTCTCAAAACTCTAAGCAATTTTTCATCCATGAAATCTATCAAAGAAAAAAAATATAATTACTAGTAAAGAAAAAACTCCATCTAATTATATGAGAATATAAGGGTTTGAGTTCAAGAATTGGAGGCTTTTTCAATTGATGGTTTAGGCTTTGTTGTGTGTTGTCCAAACTCCTCAAATTTAATTGCCTTTTGCCTTGAATATGGTGGAATTGCCTCCATGAAATTTGTGTATTCCTTTACCTCTTCATTATGAATTTCTTTGTCCTACTGAACTAAAACATGCTTCAAGTAGATATTTAAAAATATTTTTTTGAAAAATGTTATTCACCAACTTATCAAGTGCATTAACTCTAAAACAAGAACTATCATTAGAGGGATATTTCATTGCTTTAAAACATTAAAAGAAACAAGATCATCTCGAGCTTTAAAAATTAACTTCCTTTGTTGTACATCAATAAGGGCTCTTCTCGAAACTAGAAAATGTCGACCTTAGATAAGTTGTATTTCAAAATCTTTCTCCATGTCAAGTACTATGAAATCTATAGGAAAAATAAATTTTCCAACTTTTACCGAAACATCTTCAAAAATACCCCTCAAATATTTAATTGATCGATACTAGCTAAAGTGACGCTGTGTTTGCTTTTGTCTTGCCCAATCATAATTTCTTGAAAACTGAATAAGGCATCAAATTAATGCTTGCACCTAAATTACGCAATGCTCTTTTAAAGAAAGAATCCCTAATAGTGCAAGGAATAGTAAAACTCCTTGGATCTTTTAATTTCAGAGGTAATTTGTTTTGTAGGATGGCTAAACACTCATCATTCAACTTCACAGTTTCATAATCCTCCAGTTTCCTTTTGTTTGCCAAAATCTACTTCAAAACTTTTGCATAACTACGCATTGGCGCTAAGGCATTTGCAAAATGAATATTTATGTGTAATTTTTAAAATACATCAAGAGATTTAGAAAATTACTTATCTATTTGTGCTACTGGAGTTGCTTAGGGAATGAAATTGGAGGCACACATGATTTGGGATTATTTGGAAAAAGTTTACTCTTGCCTACCTTCTTTGGTTGTTTATTGATCTCCTCTTCATTGTCTCTGAAAATCTCTTGTTTGGCGTCTTCTTCTCCCACTTGTTTACCATTTCTCAAGGTTATAACCTTTATGTTTTCAATTGGATTTTTCTCTGTGTTGCTAGGCAAAGAACCTTACTGTCTCCCCTAACATCATGCTTACTAATTGACCTACTTGCATCTCCAAATTTTTGATTGAAGCCTCTTGGTTTTGAAATATCATATTTGTGCTCTTGATGAAGTCATGAGTGGTGTTAGCAAGTTTGATGACTATATCTTTCAAATTTGCCTTTGTCTCTTCTGATTGTTTGAACCTCAGTGGTCTTGTCACATTTTGATTATTCCATGACAAATTTTGATGATTGTGTCATCCTGGATTGTACGTGTTTGACTAGGGATTATTCTATGACTTGTTAAAATTTCCAACAAAGTTAGAATTTTCACTAACAAAAGGGTTACCTAATTGAGATTATGTGCTAACATGTCCTCCACCACAAAAATCACATGTCAAATTCTTTATTTTCAACCAAAACACTCATGTTATTTAGCTTTTTGTTGAGTGCTTCAAATTGTGTAGCAATTGCAACGAAAGCATCTGCTTCATGAACTCCACTAACTTTTTGCATTGCTAGCTTCTTAGTAGACCACTAATAACTATGCCATCTCCTCTAATAGATTGTAGGCTTCTTCTAGTTTTTTATTATTCAAAGTTTCTCCTACAACTACATCAATCGTAGAACGAAGATTTGTACTAGACCCATTATAAAATGTTTGTACCATCACCTATATGGGTAATCCATGATGCAGGAATCTTTAAAGAAATTCCTTGAATCTTTCCCATGCTTCATATAATGATTTATTATCCATCTACATAAAATTAGTAATATCGTTACGCATTTTTGTAGACTTTGCAATGGAAAGAACATACTAAGAAATTTCTAAGCCATATCATTAGTGATTGATCCTATAGGAAGAGAATAAAGCCAATTCAGAGAATGGAAATAATTTCTATCTAATAGCATCATCTATGACTCTATTATATTTAATGATGCCATAGATTTCAAGCAAAGCATCAATGTGAGTGTTTGGATTGTCGCTTGGTAGCCCACTAAATTGCACTGATTGTTGAAGCATATAAATGAGTGATGGCTTAATCTTAAAGTTGTTTGCTTGAATTGTAGGTCTCCTAATACTTGATGAGGTACCCTGAATTGTCGCTGTAGTATAATCTCTCAAGAGCTTACGCGGATTTTCATTCTCACCATTTGCCATCTTCTTAGCATGATTACCATGTTTTCTTAGTCGCCTTTTAAATGAACGTTCGATTTCTAAATCAAACTCAGCACTTATGTACACCTAAAAATAAAATAAAATGAAAGCTAGATCAAACTTAGAATTATCTGGTATCAATATTAACTAGTATTAAACAAATAATCCCTAGCAATGGCACCAAAAATTTGTTCATAAAATTATAAACGCAAGTAAACGTGTCGAACGAATAATATAATAATAAGAAAAAGTATCGTCTCACGGAGATTGATGATTAATAAACTAATTAAATACTGAAAATAGATTAATTCTAAAATTTATCTAACAGATCAAAATAAAATTGAGAATACATTATAACTAAAAATCTTAAAAGCAAAATTTGGAGACTAAATGTAGTAAATCAATCAGATAAATATGTTAGAGCATCCGATTTCACCCTAACCACTAGATATGATTTTCAAATTGTTACGAATACAAGAATGATATCAAACATGTAGTAGTGGAACTTCCTAATCTATTTATTATCATATCTTTAGGTATAGCAAACCTACTTAATTTATTAATCCATTATATCTTTAAGTGAATTTAAATAAACATAAGTGCATTAAAATCTATGAATATTCCCGACTTACCATGAGTCTTTTGGATTACCTTATCACTAAAAACTACACAAATAATGAGGTATATCTCTATTCATGTTTAATTCATGGGTGTATATTACAAGGAGTAATTGCATATTATCATTTCTCAATCTCAAACATACACATTAAATCATTCAAGTGGTGGCCTGTCACAAACTACCCCTCGGGGAGAGGGAACATGTTTAGGGGTATTGCCTAAAAGATGGACCTAAGACCCATGATTAGGCATGGGCTCTCCTAAGCCCATACCTCGCGGGACATTGGGATATTCTTAAGAATTTCTTAATAAGAAGTCGCCACTAGCCTATTGAGATCGGCTAGAAACCAAGTGAGATATGAGAGTGTACCTCACTTTCTACGCAACCAGAGAATCTAGGGTTAGGGACTTGATTACACTAATTGACTAATTAGTGCCATTTTGGTACATAATCTTGTTCATTTTAAGAGAAAAGATTTTTTTTAGGTAGTTTGGATTGATTTTACACATATCCACTAACATGTAAGGTGATCATGTGGGTGCGCAATCATTAAACTACTAATTATAGCCGCCAAGATTCTGACTGCAGTAAAATTGAGCAAGTACAATTAAACATTCGCAAACGTAATTAAATATGCAAATCAAATATGCAATATAATCAATATACGCGCAAATAAATGCCTAATTACACTAAGAAGGCATTACATGGCAATTCACAATCAAACCCTGCATTTTTTTTTTAGATTTTCAAAAAATATATATTTTTAAAAATATATATTTTATAATTTTTTTGAAATAAAAAATTGGGCGAACCGGATCGGGTTTGGTTTGACCCAACCTAGTCAAGGTGGTCTCGGGCCTAGCCTGCCCGGGTCCACCGACTTGGGTAGCAAGACCCCTAGCCGAGCTTGGCCTGATTTTTGAGCTCAGTCTAGTTGAAAAGAAATGGATACGCCCAGCCCCTAAAAAGCAAATAACTAAATCTAAACCAAGAAAACAAAATGAGCCCAACATGCCGAAATCATCTCAGCTGAAAGAGTGAAACAAGCCCGACCCAGTTTGGGGTCAAACCCTACCTGATTGGAGGCTCCTACCTGACTCGCCTCTGACCTATCAGACGCCTGTCTTCCTTAGCTCACTTTTTTCCGACGCCGATGAGGCCGGTTAAGACGAATGGCGCCGGTGGTCGCTGAGGAGACGCCGCAGGTCAGCGACCAGCCAAGGACTCCGGCGGTGGACTGCAGCTCGGCGAGGACATGTTTCTTCGCCTTCTTCACTGGCATCTTCACACTCTTGGGCTTCTTCACAAGTGTCTTGTTCAACTTCGCAGCGGCCACCCTCTTCATAGCCTTCTTTGTTGATGTCGCCTTCACGGAAGTCTTCGCCACCTTGCCTACAAGCTTCAACTTCGGCTTCTCGACCGCCTTCCTCCTTGCACTTGTTGCAGCTTTTGGCTTTGTAGCTATCTTGGGCTTGGCGGCAGCGACACCAACAGCCTTTACCTTGGGAACAGCCGCTTTTGGCTTCGCGATGGTCTTCAACTTGGACTTGGGCTTGGCAGCAGCAGCCGGCGGACATGGTGACAAGTAACTCGGCACTGCATCTGAGAGGATGGGTAGTAACAGGGTCAAGGAATGGCCGGGACGGTACAGTTCAGTGCAGGGACAGCGTTGGGCAACATCAACGACGCCTCCTTCCTCCTCACATCCTGCCCCCCTCCCTGGTTTCTCTCCCCCTCTCCGGCTTTCTCTTCCTTCGTTCGTCTTCTCCCGATTCCTCCTCTTTTCCCCAGCGGTGCCGTCCGCTTTCAGTTTCCTCCTCTACTGCTCCTGCTCCCTCTGGTCATGCTCCTACTCTGCTATCTTTTCTCCTTTTGTTGCCGGTTGCACGCACCAAGGACGCCAGGGACGGAGAAGACAAGTTGATTGTTGGTTGGGCTCTAAGTCGAGAGAAGCTAGGGCGCGCGGGGGAAAAGGAGAAGGAAAGAAATTGGGCTGGGCCCAGGACCACGCGAGGGGAAGAAGAAAGAAAGAGAGGCAGGCCGGGTCAAGGCCAAATCCGGCCCAACCCGGCCCCTCTCAAGTTCTCTTTTTTCTTTTTTCTTTTTTTTTATTGTTTTGTTATTTATTTATTTATTATTATTATTATTTTTTTGTTTAAAAATAGGTGTCAACATGGTCAATCCCTTAAAAGCATCTTGCACACATAAAAATCATAAAATTCATATCATCATAGTCGGGTTACATTGTAGCCCTAACAAAGGAAAATTGAAACATACTAGAAGACAAAACGAAAAATATAAATTAAACTAAACATCTTGAATCAAAGAACAAGAATTTTGTTACCACTTTTGTCTTCTCTTCAAAATGCTTAAAAAACTCTCAGAGCAATGAAAAATGATTTATAAATAAAAACTTGTCTATTCCCCAGGCTCTCATTGTTCCCCTATTTATAGGATATATCCAAGACCGTTATCCCTAGATGATTGGTTATTTTTTGCATAAAATTAGGGAGTAAATGAGAGAAATTTTTATTTGATATTTATCTTCCAATGCTTGCAGATAAAATTAGGGAACATAATCAAGGATTTCCTAGTTTAATATCCATATTCCAATGCTTTCGATTTGAATTTCTTATTTTTGCAATTTTTTCCTTATTTTCTCTATATCTCATTATTCTACATAAATAAGGAAAATTCAAATAATTAGAAGGAAATCCAAATATTTTTCCATAAATATTGCATTATTTGTTGCCTAAAATGGGTAAAATAACTCTATATTATAGAGTTATCAACAAGGAGAGGTTCTATGAGAGGATTGTGAGATTGTTTATTCTTAAGAGCATGAATAACTGCTTAAGAGAGAATTGTGGAATTTTTTTGCATATTTCAATCTATCTTGAAGTTCGGCAAAAAAAAAAGAAAAATGTATCTTGAGATATAATACATGACCTTATATATAGATTTAATTAAATGACTATCTAAGATAACATATCAATCAACATATACACAATCAAATGAAGGTATACACACAATCTGGAAAAATGCAAAAAATCAACGGAATTATTAAAATATCTCTAATATAGAAAATTATCCTAGAGAAATCCCTAATTATCTCTAACAGTGCACATGAATAACACTATTCGCAACAATAAGTCTAATTCCATCTCCTAATGTCGAAATCTCAGCTATGAAAGCATTCGCTCTCCCTGTTTTTCGAGAGAAACCAGCTATCCAGTTTCCCTAGTGGTCTCTCAAAAGACTTCTCCTTCCTGCTTCCCCGTTCTCTACGGACGTTAATTGCTCCGTCCGAGTTGAGCTTACTCCATTCTTATTAAGGTTTCCTCCATTCGCCCGGTTGCCTTGATGAAAAGAGGAGTTATTTTCCTCTTGCTAAAAGCATGGGCGAATGCAGTATTAAGAAGCAGACACATGCCAACAAATAACATAAAGACATTAAGGAAGTTGTGCTCGTTGTGCTATGTGAATACGCGAGAAAAGAACAAACACAGCGTGCTCGTGTGAATGTGTGCGAGGTTGATCGAGAGGAATACAAAGGAAGTTATCTCCCAAGGAGGTTATTTGGAAGTGAGTAAATTCTCAATAGCATTTATTGGTAAGTTATTCACGAGTTACCTGATAATTAAGTTACTGATCACACTTTTTTGCCAACAGTTATAGAAATCGTCTAACTTCGAAAATTTTCAAAATTTTCCCTTGAAGTTGTCCTTGCTAGCACGAAACATGAGGGGGCTGACCAGTTCATGGGCCACACCCTTAATTATCTCACCTTGCAATATTTATAGCAAAAGGACATCGGATAGATTGAAATACGACAGCAAAAATAAACATCAAATAACACAGTGAAATGTGGTCATTCGATACAAGGTACATTTAAAGCATGACGGCGGGGTAGCTACACTTCAATTGTCATAAATTGTCCTAAGAGTACGCAGTTGAGGATCCACATCACAACTATTGTCAAATAACACAATGAAACGTGGCACACTTGCGACCACCGAATCGTTCGATACATGGTACATTTACAGCATGATGGCGGTGTAGCTACAAGGTTTCTTTTTTTTTTTTTTTTTGGTTGAAGTGTAGCTACACTTCAATTGTCATAAAATGTCCTAGGAGTACGTAGTTGAGGATCCACATCACAAGTATCCATCCTGGCCAATAGGTGGCTTCAACCATTTCAACTTACAA
Organism: Eucalyptus decipiens; assembly: GCA_014182575.1. Classification (NCBI taxonomy): domain Eukaryota; kingdom Viridiplantae; phylum Streptophyta; class Magnoliopsida; order Myrtales; family Myrtaceae; genus Eucalyptus; species Eucalyptus decipiens. Next base: position 51,911,968 of record CM024611.1, on the reverse strand, counting down.
ATCAATGTATTAATTAAGCAACAGAAAGGTAGCCACCAAGGTAGTTCAGATATAAATCCACTTCAACCGTTCGCCTAGAAGATCACGATTTTTGCTCAACAAAGTGGTTGGGACGTAGTTTTATTTGGGTCATTTCTTAGTTCTGTCCTTTTGAGGATCCACATAACAAGTGTCCATCTTGGCCAGTAGGTGGCTTTGACCATTTCCATTCAAATCAATGTACTAATTAAGCATCAGAAAGCTAGCCACCAAGGTAGTTCAGATATAAATTCACTTCAACCCGTTTGCCTAGGAAGATCACGATTTTTGCTCAGCAAAGTAGTTGGGATGTAGATTTATTTGGGTCATTTCTTAGTTCTGTCCTTTTGAGGATCCACATCACAAGTATCCCTCCTGGCCTATAGGTGGCTTCAACCATTTCAACGTACAAATCAATGTATTAATTAAGCAACAGAAAGGTAGCCGCCAAGGTAGTTCAGATATAAATCCACTTCAACCGTTTGCCTAGGAAGATCACGATTTTTGCTCAGCAAAGCAGTTGGGATGTAGATTTATTTGGGTCATTTCTTAGTTATGTCCTTTTCAAAAGATTGATTAATATGACTTTTGCTTAGCCTTTGGCAACGACCTATTGACACCAAAAAGACATCCAAGTCTTTTGTTCGTCGACTCGAACTGGATGAGACCAAGCAAGGCGCTGCAGAGGCAAAATCTGCTAAATGTTGAAGGCTTCAAGTCGGCAAACTCGATCAACGAGAAAACTAGTTGAGAGATATGAGCGAAAATAAGTGACTCTCGAAGCAAAGGCATAGATCGAATAGGATCAATAAGGTCAACAAAAGGCTACGATGACCTAATCTTTGAGAGCATGAAAATGAAGTGTTGGAGCTGATGATTTCGGATACAATCGTTAGAGAGACACCCGTGAAGGATGAAATCGACGCCACTGCCAACAAGTAGAGCCAAAAATCCAAAAAGGGATTAATAATGACATAACGGTTAGAAAGTAGCGTTGGATGTATGCCCTAAAGCTACTATGTAATAGTTACATGTTAGAAATTTCAGTTGTACTATCATTATTATTATTTAATTAATGGCAACGGCGTATTCATTCATTTGTCCAATTATTTATATTTATGAATGATTCCATAAGATCAGTTGCAACTAGACCTATTCTTGTGACGTCAAGAATATGTATGACGGGTTCATAATTAGGCTAAATCTTTAAATCGTTCCCGGTCGATGGATTATTAAGTAGATATTAATAATCCTGTTGAGACTGGTATGTTCATAGCTTCACCATTAAATATTGGATACTTAAGGGAATGATGAGTCACAAGTCATTAGGTATTGTGATGCCTGAATTGAAAACACAAGTGTTTGTACTAGACAAGTTCACTGAACGTGACGCATATGGAACGATTAGCGACATGGAAGCTTTTAGTGTGGTCAATGTCTAATTCTTCATGCTTTGATTTTGTGTAAATAATCTTTAGACTTGAGGCATAGTGTTAACTTGTGTGTCGAACAACTATGGTTCACAGGTGCACGTAATGCTGGGTTGTTGATCCATCTTTATACTTGATGGTCATAATTTGTTCATATACGAAGTTGCACGTGTGCGCAATATGGAATTTGTCTCCTTGTTACATGCACGGTATAATAATGATGTCATATGCAATCTAATTATGACACTGCATTGAAATCCTCGGCCGGGGTTGTAACCAAGAATAAATTGGTTATGTCTCAAATAAAATGCATGTCAATTAGATTTGTGCATATGATCAAATTGGTGACTTAACAAATATTCCATGGTCTTTGTTTGATCGGGACATAGTAAGATAGAGGTATTGAATTACACTGTAACCAAAGCTAATAGGTTCATTATGTTCTTAAAACATTCACACTATATGGGTAGCCATGACATATTGCTAGATGTCAATCATGGCTTGTAGGACTTAAAGATTAATCGGGACAATTAATTCTTTTGGGAGTACTAATGTGTTAGTACAAGTTTTACTACCTGCTTAGTGATGAACCTAGGGATGTCACACACCATAAACAATTAGTATAACGTGGAACAAGAGAGAAAAATTGTTGCAAATGTTTGCAATTACTGCAATCGAATTGAGTCGATTTGAAATTAAATTAAATGAGATTTAATTTAATTTATATTATAGTCACGAACCTACTTGCATATGATGCACACAAATGCTCAAAGTGGATACATGTTAATGCACCCTAATTGCACACACAAAGATTATGTTCCTTTTATTTTTGTTTTAAGGAATGATTAATTAATCATTTAATTAAATAAATCATGCACACGGTCAGCAACTGCTGACAGTGTGCAACGCACACCATGTGCGTTTCTTTTTATAATAATAAAAAAAAATGTAAAAGGGGACTTCATGCATCGCGATGGTCAGCAATTGCTTACCAACCGCTCATGCATGGTGCATGAGCAAACTGATCAACAACGATTGCTGATTGTCCCTCGATTAGCAACCGTTGCTGATTCAAGAATTTTATTATTTAAAATGCTGTATTGAAAACAGAGAGAGGGTTGCTAAAAATAGAGAGAATCGTGTGTGTGTTCTTGTGTTTTTCGAGACGCAAGAAAGAAGAGTGTTCTCTCGTTCAGACCGTGACTAAAACATCAAGAATACGGCAGATTATCTTCACGAGATTGCTAGCACGATCATAATGGTGATTATCCGAAAGTTCTCTCTTCCATTCAACGTCCATTGTTGGTGTGTCTGAACTAGAGGTCCGACATTTGTAGGGCTCGAACTCTAGAACATCTGAACCAATTCGTATAAAGCACGCTTTGAGAGGTAATTCGTTTGACTCCCATTTTATATTCAAAATTTTGATTAAAATGCACAAACAACGCATTTGAAGAATCATGTATAAAATATATCATATTCGTTTCCGCTGCATTCCTTTTCGTTAATTTAACCTATACATGGTTCATGAAACCTCAACAAGTAGAACCATGAATTTTGAAAGCAACTAATGATAGTAATCATGAAAAAGTGGAGAAACAATCGTCGAGTGGTGTAGTCTTTTACTGCTTAACAACCATTTAGTAATAGAAATTGCTAAGGGGGTGCATGACAACCGGTAATTTTTGTTCCAGAAACAAATTTTCTATTCTAGACCTGTTTCTGGAATAGAAATCCGTTTGATAAACTTATTCCGTTTTTCTATTTTTAGAATATATTTCTATTCCAGAAATAGGTTTGTAATAGAAATCAAAAGTAGAAATTTTCTACTTCTCTATTTCTGGAATAGAATTGAGAAATACAATTTTTTTCTCATCGTTCATCAATCGGTCTTTCATCCGTTGCTGCCGATCACCATCTGTCGGTCACCAACTGCCCACTGCTTGGCGCCACCGCCGGTCGCCGCTCGCCGCCACCGCTGCTGATCGCCGACCGCCGCCACCACCGGTCGCCGGCCGTTCTTCGCCGGTCACCGGCCACTACCACCGCCGCCAGCCACCGCCGCCATCCGTCACCGCTATCTGCCGGTCCACTGCCGTCGAAAAGGAAGAAATTTTGTCTCGTTGTCAATCGGTTATTTTTGATTAGAAACTCTTCTAGAACTAGAAATAGAAAAATCTATTTTTGTTCCAGAAACTATTTTTGGAACAGAATGGTTGTCATGCGTATCCTAAATTGCAGGAGTCACTTAGGATGTGTTTGATTTCTTTGTAATGTCCGAAACAAATCCATATATTGTCGTTTGCTTAATCTTCACTTCTCTTAATTCTCTAGGGGCATGTTTAGATAGATTTTTACGTTTTTTCTTTTGCTCAATTTAAATCTTGTGGTGACGCACTTTGGCTTTTTTGGCTGTAACGCCTGAAATTTAGTCAATATATAGATGTTGACACTTAGATTCATATTAACATTTTCATTACTTTTTAAAAGTTGGAAAATATTCAACTTTTGGCGGACAATTACAAAGTTTGTTTTCTTTCAACTTTTTGAAGAACAAGAACAGTCAGGCCCTTGAAAAGTTTGGGACAATCCGGATTATCAGGCCTCAAATGTTGCATTTGCCAGAGGCTTGTGAAGGTGTGATTCTAAAAAAAAATTAATTATCAAGACACAAAATGTAAAATCAGATAAATTCATTATTACATTGGCCATCTACTAGCTGTAATTGTAAAATTTCAAAGAAGTTGGTAATTTACTAATCTATTAGGAAGATAGTAAATTCAGGCTTGTATAATTTAAAAGAAGTCAGTAACTTATTATTAATTTATTACAATGTTGGTAAAATATTGGCATTTTACTAATTGCGTTCATAAAATTTCAAAGAAGTTGTTGAGTTGTTAATTAAATGGATTGATGATAAACTTATTATAGTGTTGCTAAATCACTAACCGCACTTGTACAAATCTAGAGGAGTTGGTCATTTACCAATTCTTTTGGACGTTGCTAAAATCCTGAATTAAATTTTCTTACCAGCAATATTTGAAATTACCAACATCTTCGGCAACCTACCCGCTGTTCAGGCTCCGTGTTTATAAAACTTGTTGGACTTCTGAGTTGGGCGGTTCCATCATATTCAGATGATCCCAAGGGGTGTTAAGTGGAGTTACTTTTATTTTCGTAGTTGAAGCACTGTCAAGGGCATCTTACACAAAATATCTTCAGTAACATTTGGAGTACTAGTGAACATAGTAAACTGCACATGCTTCTCTTTTTCCCAAACTATCGACAGCATCCATGCATCCGTTTGCTTCTTAGTATATATGCTCAATTCGGTACAACTGCGTTCCTTGCTGTTTCTTGACATTGACAAGGAGAGGTTCTATGCAAAGATCATGAGACTGTTTGTTCTTACGAGATAATTTTCGGGAGAATTACCAAAAAAGTCATAAACCTATTATAATTGTGCCAATTTAGTCCTAATTTTTTTTGAGCCAATTTAGTCCTAAACATTTTACAATTGTGTCAATTCAATCCATCCAGCCAAAATTAGCCAGCCGGCACTAACGTGGATGCCGGCCGGGGATAGCGGGGCGGCGAATGCTGACGTGGCAATTTTTAAAAAAATTTTAAAATTTTTTTGAATTTTTGAATTTTTGAATTTTTTTTCTTTTTGTTTTTTTTCCCTTCTTCTCCTTCCTCTGGCTAGCCGGTGCCAGCCAGAGGCGAGGGCCGGCGAGGTTAGCCTCACTGGCCACTGGCGAGGCTCACCCCGCTAGCCACTGGTGGAGGCGAGCCTCGCCCAGCGATGGCGTCGAAGACTACTCGTGGTTGAAGCTAGCTAAGGCTCTCCCCCTCTCCTCCTCATAAGCCATCTTCCCCTATGGTTGGAGCTCTCACGACGTTGCTTGAGGCCCCTATGACGGGCTTGACTGAGGCTCATCCGGCTGCTCTTAAGGTCCCACAAGACAGGGTGCTAAGAGAGGACGTAGCCGAGTGCGCCCCGCCTCCAGACGAACCCAGCCCAATACTCAGCAAGGAAAGGGCTCGAAACCCCCACCAGCCCACTCATGGGTAAGTGTTGCAAAACTAGTGTCGAAGGGCTATGATTTGTCCTATGTCCCACCCAATTTTGTTGATAACAAGCCCGTTGTCACGTTGTCGAAAGAAATTCTAGAGGCCATGGACCTTAAGTGGCACGAGTGTCTTGTGGGATATTTTATAGGGAAAAAACTACCATTTAAGCTGACCGAAATAGCTTTAAAGTAGGCGTGGGGGCAGAGATTGGTTGAGGTGATGGCTAATGAGCAGGGTTTTTACTTCTTCCACATACCTGATCGAGAGTTTAGAAGGAAGATCCTTGATCAAGGACCGCTTACTATAGCTAGGGTCCCGTTAATCATCCAGCAATGGCAGCCCTTTTTGGAGCTAAGGAAGGATAACCAAACTTCCATTTCGGTTCGGATTAAACTCAAGGATATCCCCCTTGCTATGTGGTCAGTGCTAGGGATTAGTGTTCTTGCTAGTGCGGTGAGCAAGCCTCTTTATGTCAACCTTAGAACCGAACAAATGAAAATGATATCCTTCACAAGGGTTTGTATTGAAATCTTTGTTTTATAGCCTCGTTGCAATTCTGTGGATGTTGTTCTCAAAAGGGAAACCCGTACAATGACCATTGACTACGAATAGAGGCCAATGTCGTGCTCAAGATGCGGTACTTTTGGCCATAGATGTGTGGTCCCGGCATCTTCGGCTGTCCGTGAAGAAGCTTCTCTTTGGGACCATAATTGTGTGAGCCCTGCTGTCGGCAAGAAGGCTCTTGCCTCTAACCCATTGTTGTCTATTGATCCAGGAACCTCGGAGACGGCTTGGAAGTAGGTAGGAGTAAGGAAGAAGAAATAGCCTTTAGAGGGGAAGGTGCAGTCTGAGATTCCTAGGGAGGTGACTATCGTCTCGTCAAGAGAGCCCTCTCTGGTGGCAAGGATGGCTGCTAGTTCTCGATCTACCAAGAAGGGACAGAGTACTCCAATGAAGGCTAGAGATACTTCCCTCCTGATCCAACCTGTAAGGGTAGCAAGCAAGGATCTTCATCCTTTGCCTCAGTCTCGGGCTTGGATGATGATCTAGAGAACTTTGACATCGCTAGCCAAGTGAGCAACTCGACTGAAGAAGACCATGGGTTGGCGTGTCCTCCTTCCCCGCCCCTACACATGGCTGGAGTTGGTTGAACAACTATGAGTACTCCCATAAAGGGGGAATCTAGGTTGGTTGGAATCCGAAGCGAGTGGAGTTCGATGTTTCTTCGACCAATGCCTAAGCTATTCACAACAGGCTCAAGTATCTCAACTCTGGTGAGGTTTGTGAAATCTCAGTCATCTATGCTGAGCACACCTTTACGACTCGGCGTCTCTATGGGTGGAACTCGTTAGCACTAGCTCCCTCAAGCAAGATACGGCTTGGTTAGTTGCAGTTGATTTTAAAGCCATCAAAGACCTATCTAACTATGTGGGCAGTTCGGATATTTGGTTACTCTCGTTTGATGAGTTTGGCCAGTGTCTAGCCCAGGTAATGCTAGAAGACCTTAGGTATATGACATCCTGATTTTCAGATCTAGATTTCGATCGTATAAGTTGGGCTTTTCATTGACTCGATTATAGTGTTTTTCTTGGAGTTAGCTACTCATGAGATAACTAGACCATCTGGGGAAGTCATTAAGAGATTTTAAGACAAATAGACTTGAGAATTCGATTAGGAATTGGCTTCTCAACCGTGCTCATCTTTAGAGGCCATTACGGCACAGTATAAAAGAAATTTGAGTTCAGAAATAGATTGGTTCGACCGAGATGTGTGGCCAATCGTGGGTGACTTCACTAAATTGGAAAATTCTCGTCGACCAGTACTAGTTTGATTTTGCTGTCGTTTTGATATCCTGTGTTCGTATTTGGATGTTCGAGATTTTCACAACAACCGAGAGTCGCTAATGAGTCGAGTGGATTTATTGTGGCTCGAAGAAAATCAACCATGGGTCATTTGTCCTAAAAAGTTATGAAAACTATCTAGTAGCCTAGGTCACACTAAAAACGTGTCAGAGTGAATTTAACCGTCGATTTGAGTTTGATTTCAGAAATTGGAAGCTTTGTCATATCACAAGTTATTTTAGGAACGTCGACTCGCTTTTTGAAGATTTTTCTACAAACCGAGATTTTTGGCAGAAAAGCAAAGTAAGGTCGTTTTTATCGAGAAAGTCAGAGGACCACTTTTGATCGCAACTTTGGGATGCAAGTTGGATTATATGATGGGGAAAAGTCATGAAATGGACAAGGATACCTTGATGGATTTATTTGGGCTTCACTTGGATTGGTTTGGTTGAGAATTGAATGAAATTGATTGAGATTGAAGTGGGAAATGTAACAAATTCGTATGCCCCATGGACCCAACATTTGGGCTACCTAAAAGTTGCTAGAAGGGGCATATTTGTCAAGGAAATGTGAGTGGAAGATGGCTAGGTTGGTGGGCCATGTTTGAGAGAGAGAGAGAGAGAGAGAAAGAGAGATAGAGAATCGACCCCCTCCTTCCCTTTCCTCTCTCCTGTCGCTGCTTCTCTCTCCTCCATCCCTGCTATGCAAAGAACCTGATGTGAATCGTTGAGGAAGGATCGTTCTACGAAGGCCTAGATGGTGCGAATTGTAAACCTCGACCTCCAATCAAACCTGTGATTAGCAACCTCGGTATGAACGTGACATGTTGACGAACACGTGTCAACCAACCAACGTTATAGACGCCACGAGCGAAAGAATTCGCTATCTCGCTCGATAGGTCAAATTGACTACCACAAGAGAATCTTGATTAGGTCAAGTCCTCAAAAGAACAGTAAAAAGAGAACCTCTCAATTCTTTTCCTCAAAAATAAAATATATCTTTCCCTAAAGAAATTTGACAAATCCTTTATATAGGCTGCCACACAAACCCTAAAAACCAACCCTAAAAATCTAATACGTTATATTCTAAAATATTCCTATTTTAGAATATTCTTAAACAAGAATATATATAAATTGACTTGGTCAATTATTTGGTGACAAGATAATTAAATTGCACCAAGATTTCCTAGATTCTTCAAGATTTGATCCAAGGTCATCTTCACGCCAAAGATTACGAACCATGACTCCAACAGCTTGCCTGAATTGTTTGGCCCGCACTCGAGTAATTGAACTAGTAGGAATAGACAATGGGTCCTTAGCACCTCCACCTCGATATGACTCGATGTTCACATCAGAACCCAACAAGCCGAAGAAGACCTCAACAGCTCTCTCGTTGTTGTAGCAAGTAGCCAAAGCTATCGCAGCCACTGCGACGCCGTTTCCTTGCCCACGCGCACCTCTGCCTCCCTTTCTCCCTCCTACTGGCGTCGATTTCTTCCTCTTCTTCTCTAGTTGCTGTTCAAAACCCACAAGCAACCCAAGGAAGCCGAGCAGCAGCTAGCAGCGCCACTCGTTGCCATCGCCGCTCACTGTCTCGCGCACCGCCGCTGCTTTGCGCTCGTCCACGCTTGCCCGATGCCCAGCTGCTTCTCAACCTCTATTCATGTGCCTCAGGAGCCATCGGAGCTCGTCCTCACTGCCATGAGCCGTCGTCGACCTCCCCAACAACTTGTCCAAGCCCCCACCGGTCTTCCCTGTTGGTTTTGGTCCCAAGCCAGCCCATTTCCCCCTCTTTCAGTGCCACCTCAGCAGCCAAAAAAATGGGTATCGCAGTGGAGTTTTGGCTCATTTTGGCCGTCCTCTCGACCCCGGAAGCTTGGCCCACTTTCAGGAAAGTTGTTTCCCTCATCGACCCCGTCGTTTTGATCCGATCGGCTCGCTAATCAAGTGAGTTTTGCTTACTAATCCCTTATTAGTTTGCTAATTATGCTTAAGGGTTTATTAGATTTAATTAAGTGCAATTTGGTGGTTAGATTAGAGTAGAGTAGTGATTATTAATTAAATGTGATGCATGTTAGGTGATTAGACATAGTCATTAGCAAGTAGAAACGTGTTATTATTTATTGAATGCATCTCGGGATTTTTCCTAACCCTTATCGAGCTTCAATTAGGCATTACGGGCCTAAATTTGAATTATTGCTATTTAATAATTAATTTTCGGAATTATTTAACTAATTACTTATTTTCCGAAAATTAGGCGGGGATAGTCGACGACCGGAATTTTATGTTGATTGTCGTGGTGCAGTCCGTTTATTTAATTGAGTTCTACGTTGTGTTGAATTGAATAAATTGTGAATTTTTAGGATATATTCCTAAATGAGTTGATTTTGAGTAATTGATCGAGGAGCAACCGAGTATCAGTTGTTAGTGTTTAATTGATTGGTGAACTATGGAAAATTGTGAAATTGAGTAAAATTGGTAAATATGGAAAAATGTCCTAAAATTGAGAAGTGTCAGTATTGATTGGAAAATGACCATGAGAGGTTATGAGTTGAGCCTAGAAAGCCGTCGAAGTATGGCTATGCCAGTTAAGCCGAGAGTGGCCACTAAATTGGAATCAGTCGCGCCCAATAGGGTCGTGATTCACCACCTACTAGAGGTCGTGCCTAATATAGCCGTAATCTACCACCTATTAAAGGTCGTGCCGAGTGGAGCCGTGATTTCACTAAGTATAAATCGTGCCCATTGGGCCGTGATCCACTACCTGTTAAAGGTCGTGCCCACTGGAGCTGTGATTTGTCACTTGATAGAGGTCACACCTACTAGGCTGTAATTTGCCACCTATTAAAGGTTGCAGCCAATCGGGCCGAGATTTACCACCTAATAAAGGTTGTGCCGAGTGGGGCTGTGATGACCACTAAGCTTGGACTGTGCCGTAAGGACGTGATCTACCACTTATTAAAGGTTGCGCCCACTGGGCCGTGATTACCACCTAGAAATAGGTTGTGTCCTTTAGGACCTGGATTTATAGCCAAGAAATTGATAGGCTAGGCTCGTTGAGTTGTTAGTAAAAATTGAAATTGAATAACTGAAATGACCGGTGAGTAGTCTTGTTGTTATGTAATCGACTAGGTCGATCGATCGAGATATCAATCTGTGATGTGATTGCTTAGGTGCCTATTGAATTATGCTAATATGCAGGTGGAATCTAAGGCCAAGGTAAGTCCTCTGACCCGTGCATGCATAGGCAGCCCGGATAGCGTATTGATTTACTAATCGGGTCTTAGGAGGCAGAACTTACTGAGACGTAGTCTCATCCCGGTTGTGGGACAACATTTCGAATCTCTAGATGCAGTAGACTTGATTTTTGAAGATCTTGGAAGTCTAGTGTAGTCTGCTGAAGATTCCAATTGGAGTGTGGAGGTTGAAGAAGAGGAGGACAAGGACTCATAGTTTGTGGAAGCCCCACCCCCGCTTGCAGACTTTGATTCTGAACTTGTCTAAGCTGAATATGTCTTGGTAGCCTGCTTTATATATATGTGCACTGGTTTGCAATGTATATACGTGTGGTTGTTTTTGAAAGTCTAGAACTTGGTCCTACTTTCCTATCACATTTTTTTTTATTGTCTGGGGATTGTTTATATGCTTCCGCATGCGTAACAAAATGAATGGGTTGGTGATGCGTCATGGGATATCGCTTTAATCAACCAAGGAGGAAGCATGGGCAAGCGCTCAAGGATTGGGGTGACAACGATGGGCAACGGGCAGCGGCGATGGTGACGGGCAACGAGCGACGGGCGATGGGCAGTGGTGGGCGGCGGTCGTGACGACAATCAGGGGTCGATGACGATAGGTGGCCAGCGGTCGGCGGTAGCAACGGTGGTTAGTGGCGGTCATCGGAGGTCGGGGGTGGCCGATGGGCTGTGGGCGACAATGATGACAATTGCACGGCGTCGCCACCAATGGGGTGACGGTTAGCGATAGCTGGCAGTCTGCCCACAGTGGCTGCGGTTGGCCGAAGGTGGCTAGCGGTTGGCAAGCGGCCACCCAAGGCCACAAAGCAAGCAAGAAAAACAAAAGAAAAAAATTTGGCTTATTTCTAGAAATTGTTCCCTGGAACAAGAAGCTACTTTTTTTTTGTTTTTTGTTTTTATTCAAACTCTGTTCCCGAGAACAAAAAAAATAGATTTCTTTTTCCCGGGAACAAAAGTTTTACCAAACGGATTTCTATTCTCTTTTTGTTCCGGGGAACAAAAGAACAGAAATTAGGAGAAACAGCAACATTACCATGTAGGCCCGAAAGGAAAATGACTACTTGGTCTGAATTCGGTGCACCAAAAATGATACGACTCTTTCTCCCCCAAAAAATGACCCTCAAAGTTCATCACTTTTACCAGGGTGCCAGTCAACATGTTTTCACTGTATTGTCAGTCCATGTAGCAAAGCTCAAAGATGAACAACCCCCCCTCTCATCTCTTCCACACCGATGCCTTACCTCTTATCTAAAATATGTCTGTCAGAATAAAAGCCTGTCAAAACAGGATTTATATTTTATAGACCATAAAAAAGCAGTTTTTGAATGGAAACAAAAACCTATTTAGTAGCCACCCTTCCAACATAGAAAGGGAGGTGGGGAGGGGGGTTCGAATCCCCACCTTCTCTTGGGGGGTTAGGATGGGGACGAATTAGTTTCAGAAGTGGATTTCAACTCCCACGCCCTAGAAGGAGGCATGGCAAAATTCTGAGAGTGAAAGTTAAAATAGGAGTAGAATATGACCAACCAAAAATAAAAAATAAAAAAGTTGTATAAGCTGCTTATTTAAAGAAATTTTTACTTCGCTATTGCACTTAATAAAAATCCACTGGAATGCGTTATTTGAGAAGTAAGGGATGGTGGAAGAAAAGGAAAACACAATTACGTAACACTTGTATCTTCTTTTAGTAAAATTTTTACACTTCTGTAAAAAAAAGGAATTTCCATTGATTTTTTGGTTTCATAAAATTTTGAGAATGAGCGTGTTTGTTTAATGGAAAATGAGTAATTTAGAAAATAATTTTCTAAAAAATGATTGCTTCTATCGTTTAGGAAAATTAGTCAACGAAAAATGGTTTCATCATCAATAATAATCTATGTCCAACTAGGGCAAAAAAAAAAAAAAATCCATTCATTTATTTTTCTAAGTGATTATTTTTAAAAAATATTTTTCAAATCACTAATTTTCGGTGAAATAAATGCATCCTAAAATCATCATTTAGGAAGAGAGAATGGGGGTTGTTCCTTGCGTAATATGTGAACAATTCAAAACGAGAAAGTAGTCAATAGAAGAAAGTGTTGTTCCCGCAATGTGCGTCAAAGACGTACCATCCTTATTTTTCAAATATGACATCTACAGCTGGAACTTTGGCGTCATCCGCAACTCGATGTATAAAGAGAAGATCCATGAGAACATACAACTACTTCGGCCACAGTTCCATCCAAACCCATCGTCCGCCGTTGCCAAATGACTCTGCTGGAATCGTTGAACGAGTGAACAGCTTCTTAGTTGCTCTTGCTAGGATGGTGGGGTCTGAGAGAGGGTGCAGGGGAGAGGAGAGAGAGAAGAAAGAGTCTGAGCATGCAAAGGAGATAGAAGAGAGTCTGAAATTTGGGCCCATTTTGGACACGTGTTGCATCCTCATAGCCCTTCATATTTGTTATGCTGGCAATCAATATTTTCTCGTTGGGCTTGTGGCAAAGGCATCGCGTGCTTTCTACCTGAGCATGAATACTTTTTAATGTTAGCATTTTGGAGAGTTTACATTGACGAACATGCCTACCTAAACTGATGGTTTTATTTATAGTGATGGGCCTAAGTTGGCCCGTCGGCCCATGTTGGGCCTAAAAGCCTGGCCCACAGGATTAGGGCCCATGGACAAAGGAATACGTTTGTTTATTAGATGAGACATATATAAAGGAGGAGAGAGAGGGAGAACGTACCCTTTGGTATAATTAACGTACGTATGTCTCCCTCTTCCTCACTCTCTCTCCAAAACAAAAGAAAAGAAAAACAGTAAGCACAAGGCAACGTTTTTCTTACCTTCAAGGCGTCATCGATTCGAACAAGGCCAGATTCTCTTCCTCTTATCGGCGTTGGTGTTTAATCTGTGGTTAACAAGGTACGCTCGAATCCATGGTGTGCTTTAGGATGGTGATATGTGATTTTCCCGGGCTTATCTTCCGCATTCGTTTTAAGGGTTCGATTTAGTGTCGAATCCGGTTTTTGGGAATTCGTTAATCCCTATATTGGTATCAGAGCCCTAGTTCATGTTTTCCCGACCCCTTTCATGTATTTTGATTGTTTTTTCGCGAAAATTTTCGGTCGACACGGATCGGGGCACAAAATCCCGACACTCGAGCACTATTCGTCCATTTTTTCGAGTTTCTGTAACTCGAAATCGATTTCTGAAGGCATAGGATGAAAGGGCTTGTCGAGACGAGTCTGTCGACGGGTCATGCACCGTCGGGAGATGCTGGACGCGCCCGAAGCGCTGGCTCGACCAGCGCGTGTGGCACATGCGCTGGTCGGCGAACCGGCACGTGCGCGCGCCGGCCGGCGAATTGGCATGCGCCGGTCGGCGAACCGACACGTGCTGATGTCATCGTGACGTCACGGTAACTGCCGGGATGACGTCATCGCCGACGATCGTTGGCCGGCCGGTCACCGGCCGATGACCCGACCCGACGGCGACCCAACCCGACCCGCATGGGAGCCTGGCGCATGCCACGCATGTGCTGGCTAACGTCTGTGTGACGTCAGCCTGCGCACACGCGTGGCACGTGCCGATCAGTTCGTCCGACCCGGCCTGACCGGTCCGACGACCCGGCGATCTAATCGTTGACCGTTGACCAACTACCGTTGACCGTTGACCGTTGGCTGTTGACCGACGACCGTTGACCGTTGACCGTTGACCGTTGACCCAAAAAAAAAAAGAAGGAAAATAATGTGTTTCTTTTTCAATTAAGTCTATGTGGATTATGTGTGATCCCTTATTTGCTCTGCATTTGTTGCTGGAACAATGCCTCCCCTGAGGTTGCGCACACCTATTCGCACAATTACCGATGAACAAAAGGAAAGGCTTTCTAAGTTGATAGCTGAGCTGACTGATCATCGAATGGAGAGTGATGACTTAATTGATCACGTCCTTGAAGTCAACGGGAAAATTCAAAAGGTCATATGGAATAGTCGTCCTATGCCAGAGTCAGAAATGATGCAATTTTTCATGAACACCATTTCACCTGAATGGCAAGTAGTGTTGAATCGCATATGGGATGTCAATAGAGCTGCTTCATATAAGAAAATTGTGATGGATTTTGTAGATGAATATTATTGGATTGTTACAAGGAAAAAGATCAAGAAATTGAACAAAAGATGATCTTTCCCAGTTCGTGTGCTGACTTGGTGTTAGATGTATGGGCTGATCTTTGTTAAGTGTGCTTTGTGGACATTTTTTGTAATGTTTACTACCTAATTGTTGTTGATGTAGCAGCCGACATGTTAGTTGAATTATATGAAAGCATTATTAGTATATTGTATGTCAAATGTTATTTGCTTTCTGTTATTGTCGGTTGCTGTGGGTAGTTTTAGAAGTTTTTGTAGCTTCATAGAATTGTTTTTGCATAAGACAATTATATTAATGATAGTTTTAAGTTAGGATTTTTGGAGGATGATTGGAAAAATAGTGACCTTTTGATTCTGAAATCTTACTTGAAATTATTAATTAATATGATGGGTCTGTGCAAGAAGAATGCATAAATGATAGACATTAATAATTCGTGCATATATGTCTGATGTGTTCAGATCAATGGTTTCAGCCACAAAGAGCATAGTTGCTGAGCTGAACAAAGGTGAAAAGCTCAATGGCGACAACTATGAAATCTGGCACATGAAAATCCAATATGTGCTGGAAGAGCAAGAAGCACTGGAAGCTCTTAACCTGACCATGGTAGAACCTGAAGAAGGAAACACTGTAC
The DNA here is from genome assembly GCA_014182575.1 of Eucalyptus decipiens. Classification (NCBI taxonomy): domain Eukaryota; kingdom Viridiplantae; phylum Streptophyta; class Magnoliopsida; order Myrtales; family Myrtaceae; genus Eucalyptus; species Eucalyptus decipiens. The sequence continues at coordinate 51,896,595 of CM024611.1, read as the reverse complement.
AGCACAAGAGAGATAAGGAAGCATTTGCTGAGTGGAAAAGAAAGAACTCTCTTGCTCGCATCACGTTGCTGAGCAACATGGAAAATGACGTCATGCAAGAGTTTAGGCATTTTGACAATGCCAAAGAAATGTGGGAAGCATTGGCGGCAAGATTTGGTCATACTTCGGTGACTGGGATCGAAAGCTCACTATCAAGTTTGACTCTTATAAGAAGCCTCATGGTCAGACCATGAAGCAACATCTTAGAAAGATGTCAAACATGATAAATGAGCTGAAAGATGCTGGCCATGTCCTAACAGACGAGCAGCAAGTGCAAGCAGTGATTCGTTCCTTGCCTCAGAGTTGGGAGCATATGGAGGTGCACCTGACTCATAATGAAAATATCAAAACCTTTGAGGATGCAGTGCGCCATCTTGAGCTGGAAGAGGACCGCCTCTTGGCGGCTAAGCCGGATGCTGAACTCTATCATGCTAGTTTTAGCTCACATGGAGCTTCGAGCTCCAGGCGCAAACGCCCTAACTGGTTTGATAAAGGGAAAGGCAAGGAAGAAGGTCCTTCAGGGAAGAAACCCAAGCTTAACCAACATGAAAGAGAAAAGCGTTCTCGCATGAAGAAGCTTGTAAGGGTGAAGTGTTACAATTGTGACAAGAAGGGTCACTATGCTTGCAACTGTCGTGAGCCGAAGAAAGTAAACACCCCTTGTACTTTTCAGAACTTTACTTTTGTGTCGAGTTCTATATTCTTAACTAAGCCTAATCCTTTGTGGACTGTGGATTCAGGAGCGACAGACCATGTAGCGAAGGATAGAGAATCCTTCGTGGAATTCCGACGAGTACCAACTAGAACTAAGTGGATTTATGTAGGAAACAACTCCAGAGCTGAAGTGAAAGGAATTGGCACCTGCCAACTGAACATGCGTGGTGGACGCACTTTGTTCCTTCATGATGTATTGTATGCTCCGGAGATTTGTCGGAATTTAGTGTCTGTTTTAGTGTTGGTTAAATTAGGTTTTAATATGAACTTCTATAATAGAGGTGTAGATTTATTTTTGGATACAAATTACTATGATTGTGGTTATTTTCTGGATGGTTTCATTGTATTAGATATTGACTATGTTAATGCAAATGTTTGTTATTCCCTTCTCACGTCTCATAATACATATGATAATGATGTGAATATATGGCATGCTAGACTTGGTCACATTGGCCAACAACGTATGAATAGACTAGCCAAAGAGGACTTGTTGGGCAACATTGAAAAAGTCGATTTGCCCATATATAAGCATTGCCTAGAAGAGAAAACGACATGGAAACCATTTGGAAAAGGTAAAAGAGTTAAATTTCATCTGCATTTAATCCATTTTGATGTCTGTGGTCCAATAAATGTGAGAAGAAGGCATGGGGCTGTTTATTTCATCACTTTTATAGATGATTATACTCGATTTGGATATGTCTATTTGATTTCTCATAAATCTGAAGCAATAAGTTGCTTCAAAAGGTTTATGAACTTGGTATAAAATCAATTAGACAAGAAAATAAAAGTATTGAGATCCGATCGAGGTCGAGAATATTTATCTGATGAGTTCAGAAAATTATGTGATGAAAAAGGAATCGAAAGACAGTTGTCTATTCCATATACTCCTCAACAAAATGGTGTTGCGGAGAGAAGAAACAGAACCTTACTGGAAATGGTTAGGTCCATGATGGCGCATGCTAACTTACTTATCACTTTTTGAAGTGATGCGTTGTTAACTGCTGCCTATATACTTAACTGGGTGCCTTCTAAATCAGTTACTTACACTCCATATGAGTTATGGACAGGTAGAAAATCGGACCTAAGTTTTCTTAAGCCATGGGGTTGTGCTGCCTATACACATGAGTCCTCTCACAAATTTGGGAAATTGGGTCCTAGAGGAAAGAAGAGTATTTTCATAAGATACTCGGAACGCTCAAAAGGGTATGTGTTCATAGGTGAGCAGGAAAGTGGGAATATAACTGAATTTGAATCACGGGATGTCACATTCTTAGATGATGAATTTCCTAAGAAGGGCGAAATAGGGGAAGATTACTCCCTATTTGAAACCTTGGATCAAGATAATGATATTAGTGGAGTTCGTCCAAGTGGAAGTAATATGAGAAGTGATGAATTGAATTCAACTCATTCTCAATTACAACCACATGATGAGACGACATCATCATTATCTAATCCAAGTGGGAGCATAATGGGAAATGATGTGCAAAGTGTACAATCTCCCATACGGCGAACAAGTCGCCAAAGTATTCCCCATTGACGTTTTGACATTGAATGAGAAACTTTTATGGTTGCTCCACAAGATGAGGATGAACCAAGAAATATTAATGAGGTTCTGCATTGCCCTAGTAAGGAAAAATATATTTATGCAATGGAAGAGGAAATTGAGTCAATGAAATTAAACCAAGTCTGGGAACTGGTTGATCTTCCAAAAGGACGCAGAGCTATTGGGAACAAGTGGGTTCTCAAAATAAAGCGAAAGGCTGATGGCTCGATAGAAAGGCATAAGGCTCGCCTTGTGGTAAAGTGGTATAATCAACAGGAAGGAATTGATTATGAAGATACATTTTTTCCTTTAGTGAGATTTACCTCGATTCGCATTATTCTGGCAATAGTAGCTAGTATGAATCTTGAGTTACATCAAATGGATGTAAAGACTGCTTTCCTCAATTGAGAATTAGATGAAGAAATATACATGGAACAATCTACTGGTTTCATAGTGAAAAGCCAAGAAGAAAAGGTATGTCGACTTTTGAGATCGATATACGGACTTAAGCAGTCATCGAGACAATGGTATATATGTTTTCATAATGCCATAATGGCATATGATTTTACAATGATTGATGAGGATCATTGTGTATATATCAAAAGATCAAAGGATCAATTTGTGATCATATCATTATATGTTGATGATATACTGATTGCCGGAAGCAATATGGAGTTTGTTAATACTGTTAAGAGTTGGTTGTCTTCCAACTTTGAGATGAAGGATATGGGTGAGGCTACATACATTCTTGGAGTTAAGATTTCAAGAGATCGTTCAAAGAGATCGTTGTCTCTTTCGCAAGAAACATATATAAATAAGGTTCTTGAACGATTTCGTATGTAAGATTGTAAACTCATAAACACTCTTATTGCAAAATGTGAAGGATTGAGCCATAGACTATGTCCAAGGACTCCACAAGAGAAGGAACAAATGAAACATGTTCTTTATGCTAGTGCTGTTGGGAGCTTGATGTACGTTATGATGTGTACATGACCTGACATATGTTTTGCAGTTGGAATGGTGAGTAGATACCAATCCAATCCAGGTCTGGCACATTAGAAGGCCGTTAAGAGAATACTGAGGTATCCGAAGGGAACTGTTGATTACAAATTGAATTACCAAGGAAATGATCTGCGACTTGAAGGCTATTCAGATGCTGATTGGGGAGGAGATTTAGATAAAAGGAAATCTACCTCTGGATTTGCTTTCTTACTGAACAATGACGCCATATCATGGAGTAGTAAAAAGCAAACATGTATAGCCTTATCCACGATGGAAGCTGAGTTCGTGGTATTATCAACAGCAGTACAATAAGGAGTTTGGCTTAAGAGATTTTTGGATCATTTAGGTGTTAATGAGAAAGCTGCAAATCCATTATTGGTTAACTGTGATAGCCAAGCAGCCATAGCGTACACTAAAGATCCAAAATATCATGGCAAGACCAAACATATAGATACCAAGTATAACTTTGTCAAAAATATGGTTGCACGAAAGGATGTGAACTTACAGTACATATCTACGCATAAAATGGTAGCAAATCCTATGACAAAGCCAATACCTAGAGATGTGTTTTGTGGTCATGTAAAATCTCTAGGATTGCGTAGAGTCTGATGTACTGGATTGTAATTTCCCTGAGTTGTTCACATTTATGAATTTTTTTTTTATTGTTAATGCCTATAAATCTTTGTATGATCTTTATGCATCTTAATGCTCAGTGCATTACTTTAAGTTAAGGAAGTATGTCGGACAGATAAAAGATTAGCCTACTCACACGGGTAATCGCATCTATTTACTGTGTAATAAATAGAAATGAGATTTTTTTTAAAGCTTATTATCTAGGTAATAATCGAGAGCTCAAGCTTAAAATACGTATGTCGCCTTAACTGAGTGTTAAGATGAGGACATAATACTTACTATGTCCGAAAGTAAAATAACCCACATATTTTACTTTATCTGTCTATGATGCCAGATACGAGTTATGATGAATTTTGTGAATGAGTAGATACGTGAACTCAAGTTAGACATTGAGTATGTTTGAACTATCATCTGTACGGTATTGAAGGTGTTCGGTATTGAAGGTGTAGACATACGCTCCACGTGGAAGGAGTTAATAGCGTAATATGTATTTCATACTACGTATGCATGAGACGACCAATAAGAGTGGCAAAAGGTTGATCTCAATTTTTATGCTGTATGAGACTCTTGAGGAAAAGAGTTCCTCAATTTTAGCGCCCTCATGACTTTTACTCATTCTTAAGATTTCTATTTAGTGTTTGCTATCTTAGGATGTTGCCAATGGTCATGAGTTGATTCGATCTAATGGGACATTTCTAGAAAAGCAAGCTGAACTGAAGTTGAGAGTTTGAAGGGAAGATGAAGATCGAATTTGGAGAATCGCATTGTAGTTTTGTATTCACTAGTCGACCAATTATAACTGTCTTTGTGATAATTATAATTGTGAATACAATATATGTATCATTGTTTAAAAGAGATCAAGATAGATATAAATGTGATTGATTGCTCTAGGGTACTACATACTAAATCTACTCAGAGTGAGACGCCCATTATGAGCTGCTATATATTCCTAACAGATGCATAGCAACGAGCTCTCAAAGTATGCTGGTCGCATGGATTATTCACCGATATGAATGTTGAAGAGAGGTAAAAAGAATCCTGTTCGGCCAACCATGTGCGAGTGGGAGATGATAGTTTTATTTATAATGATGGGCCTAAGTTGGCCCGTCCACCCATGTTGGGTCTAAAAGCCCGGCCCACAGGATTAGGGTCATGGACGAAGGGATACGTTTGTTTATTAGAGGGGACATATATAAAGGAGGAGAGAGAGGGAGAACGTACCCTTTGGCATAATTAACGTACGTACGTCTCCCTCTTCCTCACTCTCTCTCCAAAACAAAAGAAAAGAAAAACAGTAAGCACAAGGCAACGTTTTTCTTCCCTTCAAGGCGTCATCGGATCAAACATGGCCAAATTCTCTTCCTCTTATCGGCGTCGGTGTTTAATCTGTGGCTAACAAGGTACGCTCGAATCCGTGGTGTGGTTTAGGATCGGTGATACGTGATTTTCCCGGGCTTGTCTTCCGCATTCGTTTTAGGGGTTCGATTTAATGTCGAATCCGGTTTTTGGGAATCCGTTAATCCCTACATAAACCTTCGAAGCTTAGGTCCTGGAGGGTAATTATGGCTCAATTTGTATATTTCGTGACGAGTGCGTGATCTTATAATAACATTTAGAGGGGTCGTTAGCAGCTCCCAACTCTTAAATTCATGGGTGAGGGAGAAAGAGAGGGAGAGAGAGCCAAAAACTTTTGGGGGGGAAAAGTGAGTTTTTTACCATTATCTTAATCAATGAACTGGGCTTAAGGATGAAATTATGAAGAAATTGAGCTTTAAGATGAAACCAAAAGCTGAACTATCAGTCTTGGACATATTTCTAATAGTAGCCATGGCGACCCCACTTTATTAAGAGAAAGTCCCACACGATGTAAATCCCCTATTTCCAAAAAAAAAGAAAAGAAACATTATAATCACGTTGAAACGTTTCACTAACCAAACAAACTAATGCGAAAAATTGCCATGAATATGATTAATACGATAGGAGAATGGCAGATCCACTTAATTTCTCTAGGCCCAAGGTTTGTGGATATATATTCGGGATCATCGACCCAAATCATCGTCATAAACCTCAGAAGAACATCGAATGACCGACGAACACCAATGGAAGCAAGCATAATCAATCCCGCCAAAGCAAGGCAAAGCAATTACACACGGTCCGAGTTGAAGCTCGTTGCAATGTCAAAGATTGAGACCATCGAAGACGTCGTGAAAGTTCATGGCCTACTGCAGCAAAAGAACAGCCCAAGTGCCATAACTTGGCAAGGAGGGACACTTAAGTGCCATAACTTCGGAAATGTACACTTAAGTACCAGTTTCGAAGTAAAGTGGAACACTTAGGGCGCGTTTGGTAACGATTCTGTTCCCGGGAGTAGATTCTGATCAGAACTGATTCTTTTTTATTTTGTTCTCGGGAACTGATTCTAAACATTTTAAGCCGTTTAGTAACTGTCCAAAATTTTTGATTCTGGAATAGAATTGCGTTTGGTACCGTACTCATTAATTCTGTTCCAAATCAATTTCTTTTAATTTTAAAATAATTTTTTTTTACTTTTTTCCTTTTTTTTTCTTTTCTTCTTTTCATTTTTTAATTTTTTTCTTTTCTTTTTCCTTTTTTTTTCCTTTTTTTCTTTTATTTTTCTCATCTTCTTCTTCTTCTTGTGGTCGGTCGCCGGACCAGCGACCGGCCAGACGAGGGTCGACGACCTCACCGGAGTGTCGCCAGCCCTTGGCGAGGCTAGCCCTTGTCGGCCGAGCCTCACCGGCGGGCGAGGCGAGGCTCGGCCTTGCCGGATCGGGCGAGGTCGAGCCCCGCCGGTGGCCAGGCCGGCCTCGCCGGGGCTGGGCGAGCCTCGCCTGGCCACCAGTGGGGCTATGCATCGAGAGGCTTGCGCAGCCCCCGCCGGCCCGGCGAGGCCCGCCTAGCCATCGACGAGGCCGAGCCTCGTCGGTGGCTGGGCAAGCCTCCGGCAATGCGGTGGACGGCGGCGGCGGACGACAGACGATGGCGGGCGGTGGTGGACGGCATTCGCGAGATGGCCGAAGGGAAGAAGAAAATTTCTTGATTTTGATTCTTAAGTTCGTTCCCGGAATAAGAATCAACTTTTTTTTGGTTCTTGATTCTATTCCCAACTGTTCCTAGGAACAAAAATTTTACTAAATGCGATTCTAGGCCCAAACTGATTCCGGGAACAAAGAATCAGAATTTGGCCATGTTTGGATGGTTACCAAATAGGGCCTTAAGTGCCACTCCGGTCAAGATCTGGCCAAATGGCTGACATGGCAATTTTCTGGTGAGTTGGGTGCAAAACGACATCGTTTTGCACACTGACGTGGTGAGAAAATACAAAAACGACGTAAAGATTGTAGAAAATAATAGCTTCTACACTGTAGAGATTGTACTTTGAAATACCTGGAGGCTGAATTCTAAAATACGAAAAGAAAAAAAAAACTATATATTTTTTTTAAGTTATGTTCCATGATTAAGCATACTTTGGTGGAAGATGTTCACGATAATTTCCATACATTTACAGAATTCATTTTGAAATATCTGTAGCTTGACACTTTAAATTGATCAACTTATTCTATAAATAGTATCTGGTAACAAGGTAGGGAAACATAATTTTGCATAGTAATTGTTTAAATACTTTGAGGAAATACATCAAGTGTGGCATTTGCCCCACTACAATCAGCTGTAACATGACATTGTCTGATAATTATGCCTCACTTTCGAATGCCCACAGGACGAAAGATGCTAGGCCCGTAAGTGGATTTAACCATTCGGAATAATAGGGGAAGCTGTAGCCTTAAGAATGAAAACACGGTCAGAGAGGCTAGCAAAGTGATGGGAATAAAATCCCACTGCAGTCTCTTGTCCAGCACAATCGTGAGAGTTGCAGCAAAGGCCACCAGCATGAAAACCAAGGAGAGGAAGAGAAAAGAAAGCCCCATTATGATCTTCTTAGGCAATGAGCGAAGAAAATCTTCCCACTCATACTGCAAACTTAAGATAGCTAGGAATAACATGATGGCTATCACAGAGGAGAACAAACCTAATGTATCCGAAATTGCAAAAACCAGAAGAGAGTCCTTTCCCAACAACAAAGGGATTCCGGTATTGTTGTCATTGCCTCTGGGCACGGTGAAAGCAGCAGTGAACAACACTGTGGCAATTAGAGTTGAGACGAGCATACATGAATTTGCCATCTCCTTCACCCACTTCTCTCCATTGTCAAGCAACTCTTTGTGATTCTCCATGAATATTTCCCAAGATGTTTTCCCTTCGTCAATGGCGGTTCTCAAGTCAGGGATAATACACATATCCATAGCCTATGCATAATAGTCAAAAATATGAGTTACAGTAAGTGCATATATTATTGAAAATTTTTAAAAACCCCGCTGAAGCAACACTTCAAGGAATAGAAGACTTATTTAACGTTTAAGAATGATTCGTGTCATATCACTTCAAGAAAATCAATATCCATTTACATGTATCTAATTATATTTGAACTACACTATAATCTTAAATACAAATTATTATACAATGGAACTAGCACAGCTATCGTGAAAACATAAGCAAACCTGATTTAAATGCTTATTTTCTCCAAATTAATATATCTGGATAATACACAAATTGATTTGCACAATAATGTCCATATTGCATCGTGACAAAAATCTATAGAAAGAGTCGGTTGGATTTGAGAAAGAGTTCTTTGGATTAGATTAAGTAGCAGATCATAGTTGCAATCTAATTATGATGACTTTCAATCAGTTTTTAATGCCCTAATTTCTCTAATCAGTCTCCCTTATTTTCCGTAAATTGTTCGAAGGATATAACGTAGTTTCTCAACTTACTTAAATGATTTATGTTTGGCATGTGTCTTTTAAAAGTTCTAGGCACCAACAAGGTGTAGGCTTAAATGGTAAGAGAATTTTTTCGTGTACTTGTGGTCTTGGATTCAAGCCTTGTTGAGAATATGTCAAGACTAATATCCCGAGCCCTTAAAATCAATCGGGGAGATGGACCAACTGAAGTATATGAGAACTTACCAAAATATCGCCTGACTGCGATTAAAGAAAGTAACTACATATGCTCCCAAAACTATCCAATTAAAGCTCTAGCCACGTATTTTAAGAAATTGGCAAGAAGATATGATAATTATTATTAAAAGCGGTTATTGAGTATATGAAAAGAAAGATAGTTACCCTAAACCATTGGAGCTCTCTTTGCATTTCAAAAGCTGCCCCAGAGACTTTATTTACACCACCTAAATTAGGGTTGTACTTTGCTACTGCACGCATAAATTGCTTCGATTCTTTCGGTGTGGGCGCTAGAATGAATGACAACTCTTTGGTTGAGTTTCCCCTTAGAAAGAGTCTGAGAATGCTTTCTTGGCGATGCCATAATCCAGAAGCCAAATAAGCTCCGGGAAAAACTCAATCCATAGCTTCACGAGTTCAGGGATTCCCCTGGATATAGCTCCTGCAAGCACCTCCTGCTCTTTGAAAAACTTGGTAATCTCAGTAGTTGTCATAAAAGAGATCGCAGTGCAAACTTCTTTTGCCAACTCAACGGCCGCCACGTGTGTCAGCTTCCCCTCGTGAATCCTCTTGATTGTAGGAACTACAAAATGTTAAATGAACGAAAAAAGAAAATGAAAAATGAAGAGGCAGCAATTGAATTGCGCTAAAAAAAAAAAAAAAAAAAAAAAAAAAAAAATCTCTTAGACACCAAATTGCATCTAGCAACATTTTGCTAATTGTCGTATTTTCCCACAAAACCCTACCACACTGAGAGCGTGGGTTGGGTACTTGGGTCGTACATTGGGAAAACGATCTCTCTCTCTTTTTTAAAAATAAAAATCTTTCTGGAATATATTTTGATCTTCTTTTTCTTTCGGGGTTCTGTCCTCAGATGCAAAGTGTGGGTTTTAGAAATTGCTGATGCAAAGTACAAAAAAAAAGGTATAGTCATTTTTAATATTTTCCCAAAAAAGGGTCATATAATGTCTGGATAGAGAAAAATAATATGTGAAAAAGCGGAACAGATGAGAGGGTAAGTGAAGAAAGTGATCTTTCTTGAAGTTGTTTTGTAAGGGTAGAAAGAAGGGATGAAGGAAATGACCAGATCTTCATTTATTGAGAAAGAGAAGGAAATTCAGACGAGGCTTTATAATGCAAATCGTGATTAAGACTCTGAAAGTAACCATGCTAATTACACGTCTAGCTAGAGTGAATCACGGTAATCTTTGCATATATAATTACTTTAAACAATATTATTCATATGTGCACAGCAGCTCGTAATAAGTCGTACGATCGTTTGTATTGTTAGTTGCGCTTAGTGCAATAGCAAAAATATTGCTATTCTCCATTCTACCGAATATAATCAAGACTTCCACATGAGGTCGCACACTGGTATGTCAGGTTCAAGTTTATTTGTTGCACCTACATGATATAGCGAGTATAGCTAACTCGACTTTATTCTAAAACAATTTTTTTATTTGATAAAAATATGCATCGACCTTTTTCCTTCTTGTTCTTCACGCCTATTTAAAGTTGCCAAATTAAAGTGTAATATACTGTATTAAATTCGCGTAAAGGATACACCAGTGCCTTCATTTATTGCAAGCTAATTTTATAGTCAATGATGCTAGGGGCTTGCCCCTGGTCCCACGCCTAATTCCTGCACCCTCTGAGCATATCATATCATGTTTTTTTTTTTTTTTGGTCAGTCCTATTCTATTTCTACTCTACACTCACTCGCAGACTTGTGCCCTGTCTCTTACAGGGCGTGGGAGTCGCAACCCACTCTCGAAACTTACGCGTCCCTACCCCCCATCCCCCCCTGAGAAGATGGGGATTTGAACCCCTCACCTCCCCCTTCCATGTTGGAAGGGTGGCCACTGGAGCGAACTGCCAATGGTTTATCATATCGTGTTGAGTTGAGATGAAGTTGCACTCAAAGAAAATAATATTTAGGATTAAGCACTTCACCCATAAGGGAGGAAACAATTACACTTGGGTTTATTGTTCCTATTTTTTCACAAAGATTTAGATGCTTTATAGAGATTGATGAAGCGAACATGATTTATCAAGATTGAAGGGGAAGTCCCAGGTTTACGTATCTCTCAGTCAATTAGCCATAAGCAAGATAAATTCCTAAGTTAACATCAAATCTCACCTCATTTTGCAATTTTAAAGATTTTGTTTTTCATTTTTTATTTAAAAAAATCGAGACTCTTGCAATGGTGGATACCTGAGATCTTTGAAAATACACAAGCATTGACATAGGGAATCATAGAACCACATATATAAAAGATTTTTATTAGATCCAATGCGATGCAAAATAATAAGTTATACATTCATTGCTGGATGGTTGACATATGGAAAAATGTAACTACAAAACTAAACTCCAAATACACGTCATTTATCCAACGGGACTGTGTAAAGATTTTTCTACATAGACAATGGACCTAATAAAAATCACTTTCAAATTAGGGCCAAAATATTAATTAGAACTCTTTTCTACTTATAAAAGAAGTTAAAAAAACAAACAGGAAATAGATTTTTATTCGGCGGGAGAGAGACAGAGACAAGAGATAGTATCTTCATAAAATGAAAGCATACCTACAAATTTGGCGACATTCCAAAGTGATCTTGTAAGACGTTGAAATGCTGCAATGGTTGTAGAGAGAACCAGGTCAGTGGATATGAAATCATTGTGTGTAGGTTTTATGAAGATACTTTACTACATGGATTATAATTACTCGTGTCTTGACAATCTCAACGGTTGAGAGCCACGGAGATCAAAACAAACAACATTCACATTCACATGGTTAATCAGTGTAGCTCTGCTTCATTTTGCAGCTCCTTCTATACTAGTTGCGTCGTAATTCACTCATTTCGTTGTCTATTAAATAAGAAAACTGCTTAAGTGAAAAATCATGGAATGTCTTAAATTAGTTGATGCCCAACTATAAAATTTGTGGCTTACCTGGATCTGAATTTTCATCTGTTGTTTTGTAGCTCAAGTCCTCCGGAAGACCTTCAGTTCAGAGAAACAAAAGAACAGGTGATGAGGTGGGTATGATCATCTTGAAGGGAATCAGTAATGAAGGGATGCGAGTGCAGAAAGTACGAACATTTGTATATCAATTCTTCCATAATACCGAGCCTAGTTCCGCTGAGAAAGTTAGACTTCACTATCGCCAACTTGTCCAGTATACGCGAGTCTTTCAAGGTAATTAGGTGAGGGTACCGCCCTACTAGATAAAGGGTTATATCCATCCAAATTCACCAGAAGAGTCGATCACGAAAAGAAGCCAAGTCTAGAATGAAGGAAAAAACAGATGGAACTGAGATAAAGGGTGATGGTGATCTTACCATGGTGACCAGCGACGGTGAGACTATAAATGAGGAAAAATGTATAGGGACCGCTGAAGGGATGACTTTCATCATCTGTTGTATTTTTCGCCAGGAACCAGGCAATATCCTTATGCATATAAGCTTCCCAAGCAGATATTTCCAAAGGAACACGTCCTTCCTTATCGTCAAGTTGTGTCAACCTAGGATGACTTCTAACTAATGCCTTGACCATTCTTATCCTTCCACACAGGACAGCAATGTGGAGGGCTGTGCAGCCATCACAGTCCACCATTTCAAGTGCTTTCCGATGTGGAGACAAGAGCTCAACCAGGTTCTCAAAAAATTTGTCTTGTGCACTCAAAGCGGCTATGTGAAGCACAGTTTCTAATCTGCTTGTTATTTTGGCCATCTTTGAAGCAGGATCTTGTTCGAAATATATTGTAGCAAATTCCCAATCGCCCTTCAATGTAGCTTGCAACAATGGTCGGTAACGGTGTCCATCCACTTCCTCTTCGGATATTTCTGCAATGGATGAGAACTTTTCAGGACATTTTATTAATACCTTTTCCTTGCAGACAGTGAGACGTGTTCCTGAAAAGAATAATTTCATGAAGACTCCCTCCAAATATTCTCACAATGGAATGACTCTTTCGAGGGATAACACACCTGGAGCACCTGTGGATTGAGAAGGATCTGATATAACGCTTAAACTAACATCTTCAATAAATGTAGGAGAAAGAATTAGCACAAAGTCATTCTCATACTGTTTTTTTTTTCCTTTTTTTTCATAGCCAAGGTCAGGGTTATGTTTGTTCGATGACAGAGCAAAATAATAGAATTATGAAAGAATAGAAGTCCCGGAATATTTTAAGACCATATTGCCTATACCATAATTTTTCTCCCTTGGAACATGAACATATACCTGCAGATTGTTCTGCATGATTCGAATTTCGTTGTTGTTCACTTGGTTGCATCGCCATGGGGTTGCTTTCCTGGTTAGATTCTTTCAACAACGAAGTAATCACAGCATGCAAAAATGGGTAAGATCTTTAGTTATCAAAGAGTTTTATAAAAGAACGTCCCTTAAAGTAAAGGTGGGCCCCTACAATTACACCAAGCAAGGACATATTCTTTTTTCCACTTTATAGAGTTGGATTAGATGAGTATATATAAATATATATATATATATATATATTATCCATAGGAGTCTAAGGTAGACCTATACTAGTGGGCCAGTAGCCTTAGACTCTAGTGCCAAAGATCATTAGGTTCATTCCTTAATGATGGGACCATTACTTTAAGATGACTTGGTTCCTCCTTTTTACTAAAAAGTTCATCCATCCCTGTACAACATGATGAGGTTGAGTCTTTACCAAGTTAAGTTGGTTCTTTGGTTGGGGAAAGCTATTCAGATAGCCTAATTGGCAAGCTTCTAGTCGTACAAAGCTATTAGCAAAATGAGCACCTCACTTCTGTCAAAGACCAAAGGCAAAAGCAAAGAACTTCAATTTGATTAAAGGTAGAATCTTTATGAAGAGACAACTTTCATGCAAAATATAGTTATATAATGAAAATTCTCCAATTTCTTGTTTTCATCTCCAAAATTCAGTGAAATAGGTGTGGTAGAAATTTTGGTGGCTGTGTTTTCTAAACTTTTAACATTAAAACTGAAAACAGCCAAAATTGACCTTATTTTGTACAGGGCACGAAATGTTTTTATAATTTTTCATTCCCGTCGAAAGCATGAAACAGCTGATCAAGGATCACTTCATGTTCCATCCACAATGAGGCAAATAGCATTATCAACGGACTCTTTCATGAAACTACCAGAAAAGCAAGTAGCTTGAATGCTAGCGAAAGTTAAGATCTTGAAAACACATCAGTAATGGGCATTTGAGTTTGGAAAGAAAAAGTTTACAAATGAACCAAATTTCCATATAACAGTCACAATTCAATTCACATCTCCTTGAGGATTAGAGCAAGAACGATTACCTTTCGGGGTCATCAGAAATTAGCATAAGGGGAGTGATTAGATAGTACCCACTCTCTGTCACTCTCGAAATGTTCGGGAGCGTGGACCCATTTTGTCATCAAAAACTCCTTTGCCGAACCCTCCTAAACTCCAAAGAGTGCAGGTTCTTCCTTGTTGGTGGGAGATACATATCAAGTTTCATAGGTTCCATATCCAATCTCTTCTATTTCTATTTCAGCGGGAAAATTGTCCAAAAAATCCTAAATCTATTACATTTTGGTCAATTCAGTTTTTAACCTTTCAATTTTGCCAATTGAAACATAAATATTTTCATGTTTTACCAATTAAGTCAATTTAGCCAATTTTAGCTTGAAATTGCTTATATGAATGCCAATGGTCCTACGTGGTATAGCTGGTGCTAACGTGGATGATTTTTGTTTTTTTTCAAAATTTTATTAGTTTTTATCAATCTTTTGTTTTGTTTTTTTCTTTTCTTTCCTTCTTTTCCTTCCTTTTTTTCCTTTTTTATTTCCCATTATGACAGGTGAGGGTCGCTAGAGCTCGGTGACCACGGGGTAAGGGTCGTGAAGCCCTTGCATGACTTTGCCCACTGCCGGTAAGGCCATGGCCACCTTCGCTCGCGACCAACGAGGATGACCTTGCCCAGACCATCGAAAGGCAACCTCGCCCAAACCATTGTGAGACACAAGCACAAGCTAGTTGCCTTGCTGGCCGTAGATGAAGGTGACCATGGCCACAAGTGAGGTGGCATTTGCTTGTGGCCGACAAGGCTAAACTTGCCTACATTTAGGCAAGGCAGTCTTGCCTGCAACTGCACTGACCTAGCCCAAATTTGGGGGAGGCTGGGTGAGGGTTGCGACAATCACTGATGGTTGATGAGGTCTTCATGGCCCTTGCCCAAGGGCTCGTGAGCTCCAGTGATCACCAGCCACAATGGGAAACAAAAATAGAAAAAAGAAAAGAAAAAGAAAAATTAGTTAATATTTTCACAATATATTATAAATTATTTAAAAAATGTCCACGTCAGCTGGCTATATCATGTAAAGCGATCGCATCCATGTCAACAATTTTTAGCTAAAATTGATCAAATGGACTCAATTGTAAAATTGAAAGGTTTATAATTAAATTAGCCAAAATGCAATAGATTTAAAACTTTTTTGGACAATTTTCTCATATTCCAGCATGTTAATTTGTAAAAGTTAAAAACAAAAGATAGTCGTGGATAAACAACATTGGTATTTACCTCCATTAACCCCTCAACTACATGGCAAATATCTTGCTCCTGATTTCATTAACACATCCCCTTGCAGCGAGTGCTTACAGTTCCAAATTTTCCACTCCAATTATCTTTCCCCCTAAAATCCCAATTTCCAAACATGCTACGAGAGCCAAGCCTTCACCCTTGGGTTATTGTGTCACGCCCCGATCCTCAAGCATGTGCCCATCCCTCGGTAGTTGATTAAATTGCGATATCCCAGGACGCGTCGCCGACCCATTCATTTTAATGTGCATGTGGAAGCAAATAATTAAAATCCCTAGACAATACAAAGATAAGATAGAAAAGCATAGCCAAAATTTTGAAAACCACAACACATTTTTATACACAGGAGACTAGGTTATATATAATACTAGTCTATATTTACAAGTCTACGAAAGACAAAAAGGCTACGAGTCCTCTAAGCGTTCGAACCCTCAATCGAAGACTCCAGGATCTCTGACTTCAGGGAACTCGGGTCTACCACTACACCACCAGGAGGGCAGCCGTACCCTTGCCAAAAGCAATCTCTAGCATCAATATAGGAGTCTCAGATTCTGGTAGGGGACCATCTCTAGGTCCATCTCGCCCACAACAATACCACGATCTGTATTGATGGGTACCATCTGGGATAGACCCGCATCAACCCAGACAATAGATCTCATGAGTTCGTAGACCCAAGCTCCTTGGCCCCCAAGAAGAGGAATTAGAGAGACCTGTTCAATGACCTTCTTCGGCTGGCCAAAATGTTCGGGAGGAACCGCCGTCTAAGGACTTGAAAATGTTAGCCCATGACGAGGTGAGACAACGTCTCAGCAAGTTCATCCCTTAAACTCCGACTAGGAAGGAAATATGCCTAACGGCCATCTAGTTACACACAAGATAGAGGACTTACCTTTGCCTCAGTTCCTTCCTACAAGTCAGTATAGTTCATATTCTCAACCAATCACTTCAATTCAATTCACTGATCAACTCAGTCAATTCAACCAACGATCCAACGATCCACTCAAGTCAATACCAACAGTACTATCTATCAATTTGATATGAGCACTACTCACACAAGCTGAAATAAACGGTCAATGCTCTCACAAGCTGCATTTTATGGTCATAGCTCTCACAAGCTGATGTAGATAGATAGTAGCTCACACAAGCTGATAATATAGATCGTGCTCTCACAAGCTAATATAATTATCTTAGCTCACACAAGCTGATAAGGTATACTACTCTCATAAGCTGATGTATCAAAACCCATGGGTTGATACAGTATACTGCTCTCACAAGCTGAGGTGCAAAGGGGCCCAAAAGCTAATAAAATGTATACTGCTCTCACAAGCTGATATATCAAGCACATAGGCTAATACAATATATTGCTCTCACAATCTGATGTGCAAAGGGTCCCAAAAGCTGATGATAAATATGCTTGCACAAGCTGACATGCACATATGCTCTCACAAGCTGATAAATCATCAAGTCAAAAGTACTTGATAAAAATAGTCGTGTGTTAGTACACGATCGGCCTAAGCCAAAAACACAATATCTTTCTTTTAGAAAATTCCACTACTTAATATATTCCATAAACACATCTTTGGCATTGTAAACCGATGCCCGATACTTTGAAATTACTCAATTTTGGAATAAATACCGAAAATTACAATTTCCACTCAATTTGCACAAATCAACATTCAATGAAATAAACCAAACATACCATTGCAATCAGCACGAAATTCCAGTCACCGGCTATCCCAAAGTATAATTTTCAAAAAATAATAAATAATTAAATAAATACCAAAAATAGTTAAATAAATACATTTAAATGCTAAAAATAGAAACTTAGGCCGAAAAAAGCATAATTAAATACCGAAACGGACCTAGAAAATTTCGGAACCTATCTAGATAAATAATACAACCAATCTATTAGCTAATTAAGCTTATCTAACCACCTAACATGCAATAATAAGTAATTAAATCGCTAATCCATTCTAACTAACCACCTAAACCATATTTAGCCTAAACTAATCAACCCTTAAGCATCATTAACTCCCTAAGTAGAGTTTAGTGAGTAAACTCAATGGTTTTGAAATCCAATGAGTCCATGACGATGACAACGTGGAGACGGGTGACAAATTTTGAAGCGACAACACCCTACGAGACCCGAAAGTGGTCCAAAATGGGCCTCGAAGATCCACGGTGGCTTGCTGGCTTCGGCTTTTGGTTGATGGGTCGAGGGACTAGAACGGAGGTCGGTTGGATTTAGACAGGAAGGCAAGCTAACGGAGGCAACTGCGAGCGCTGGCAACACTTGATGGCGACCGAACGGTGACGAGGACGACTCAGGTGGCTGGACGGAGGCTCGACAGGGCCTAAGGAGGCTCGGGGGACGAGCTAGGCTCACAAGACGAGCGGAATGAGTGGGCTGGTGTGTGGGGCTCGCGAGCGGCGAGATGGTGACGCGGCGGGTTCAGGCGAACAGTTCGACGGCTAGGGGAGCTTGCTCGGTTTTTTCTGGTTTCTCCAAGCTCAAAGCTCTAAAATGGAGAAAGCAAGCTACAACAAGAAGAAGAAGACAATTGCCTTGTGGAGGGTGCCCTTGGCCCAAAATATCATCTAATTTGATCATTAGATGGCCCCCCACCATGTCTGCCCTATTCTCAACCAAATAGCAGCCAACAAGCTTCCTTAGGAAGCCATTGAAGTGGTCCAAAAGTGAGAGGGACCATGGCCTACGAATTTGACACCAAATTCCCCAAATTGAGTTCAATTTGTTCTCTAATTGGACCCAAATTGGAGTCCACAAATCTCACCAAGGTGTCCCCCACCAAATTAATATTATTCCTCACCAATAGAATCAACTTGTATCCCAAAAACATGATAAAAAAACGGTTCTCTGAATTTTTCGGACAAAAACGACCATATATTGAATTTTCGTCAAAAATCTCGATTTGTAGAAAAATCTTCAGAGAATGAGTTGACGGACCTAAAATGAATTGTGACATGAAAAAACTTTCAATTTCTAAAATTGGATTTGAAATTCGTGGTTAATTTCACTCTGGCGCGATTTTAGCGTGACCTAGCCTACCGAGTAGCTTTTAGGAATTTTTGGTACAATTAACCTGTAGTCTATTTATTTTGAGCCACAATGTACATCTTGGACACATTGGCGACTCTTGGTGGTCATGAAAGTCTCAAGATTTCAAATACGGGCATAGGGTACCAAAATGACAAAAAAATCGGTCTAGTGCCGATCGACGAGAATTTTGCAATCTGGTGGAATCACCCACACTTGAATCACATATCTCAATCAAATCGACCTATCTCTAATCTATGATCTGTTTTTAACTGTGCCGTAATGACCCTGTAGACTAACACGGTCGAGTAGTCGATTCCTAGTCGAATTCTTAAGTCTATTGCGCTAAAATCTCTTAATGGCTTCTTCAGATGGACTAGTTATCTCATGAGTAATCAGCTCAGAGAATAGAACTATATGCGCGTCAATGAATAGCCCGATTCATTTAATTAAATATAGAACCTGAAATTCAAGATGTCACACATTGATAAATCTGTCAAATGGGCAGGTTATCAACCTATACCCGACTCAACTCAGTTTAGAAAAACTTGTTTCTTGTAAATTTTTATAAATACATACATACATATATATATATATATATATATATATATATATTGTAGACAATTTTTATAATATTTAAAAAAATTCTAAAAGTTTTAATGTTTTTTATTTTTTTTTTTTTTCTTTGGTTTTCTTCTACGTCCATGATCAATAACAACTAACAATTGGCAGCAGCCGGCGGCCACCGAAAATTGGCAACATCCGGCAACAATTGACAATAGTTGGTGACCAATGATTGATGACTAGCTAGCAATCGGCGACCGGCAACCGACAACAACCGACGACTAGTGACTAGTGATAATCGGCGGTGACCGGCAACCCTTAAGGAAAAGAAATATAATAAAATATAAAAAATCATGAAAAACCTGAAAATTTTAAAAAAAAAATTAAAAATGACTTGTCTATCCATAACTCACTCAAACTTATTAAATAACAAACCTATTTATGGCCCATTCAAAACCCATTTAAGACCCATTAATTTATTAACTAATTTATTTATGACCACTTAAGCTTATTTTTAAAATTTAAGGCTACCATTTATGACAAACACCATTATATATAGGTTAAAATATGGATTCTAGACTCTTTTGTTTTTTAGTCAGAAGATACTAGACCCGAAACTATTGCCATTTGTATACCATTGCTTCCAAAATAGTAAGCCTGGTTCCGGTGGGAATGACAGACTCCATCCTCGGCAAAGCGTCCGGTATAGAATAGCATCCATCAAAGTTTCTTCTTTTCATGGTAATTAAGTGAGGGGACCACCCGACAAGATAAAGGGTGATATCCGTCCGAATTCATCGGGAAATGCTAAGTGAAGAATGAACGAAAAAACAAATGGAATTGCAACAAAGAGTGATAGTGATCTACTATGATGACCAACGATGATGCGAGCAGTAATGGGGAAAATTGCAGATGGACAAGTGAAGGGATGACTTAACCCATCGTCTGTTGTACTTTTTGCCAGGAACCTGAGCGATCTCCTAAGTTGCGTCACCCTAGCATTGCTTGTAACTACTGATGCCTTGACCATCCTTATCCTTCTATATAGGACAACAATGTGGAGACAAGAGCTCAACCAGGTTCTCAACAAATTGGTCTTGTGCACTCAAAGTGGCTATCTAAAGCCTGTTTCTAATCTGCTTGTTATTTTGGTCGTATTTAAGCAGAAATTTGTTCGAAAATTTTTTTAGCAGATTTCCAATTACCCTTGAACGTAGCTTGTAAGAATGGTTGGTGATAGCGTCCATTTAATTCCTCTTCCGATATTTCTGCAATATATGCAAACTTTTCAGGCCACTTTGTTAGTAAGTTCTCCTTGCAGACACTGAGAAGTGTCCCAGAAAAGAACAATTTGATGAAGATCCGCCGCAGGTAATTAATTTCTCAATGAAATAACTCTTTTGAGGGACATCGCACCTAGAACACCTCTGGATTGAGAAGGAGCTGATACAATGCTTAATCGAACGTCTTCAATATATGTAAGAGAGAGTGAGCACAAAATCCTTCCCATACTGACTAATTTTTTTCTTTTCGTAGCCAAGGTCAGAGTTATGTTTGTTCAATGATAAACCAAAGAAAAGAACCACAAGAAAATACAAGTTTTGGCATATTTTAAGACCACATCGCCTATATCTAATTTTTTTCTTAGTCGGAACATGAACATGTACCTACAGGTTGTTCTGCATAATTCGAAATCCCTTGTTTTTCACTTGGTCCATTCGTTTCGCGGAAAATGGTCATTTCCGGAAAATATTTTCCCAAAAGTCATTTTCCAGTAAAATGACAATATTTTCTAGTGTTCAACTAAAACCTGAAAATGTTTCAGAAAATATTTTCCAGTGTTCAGTAAGGAAAATATTTTCTAAGACTTCACCACTTAGGCATGCATCACTTACCGACTTATAAATCCATCAAATATGAACTTACCTTTAAATCCAGGCAAACTTACTTCATATATTTGTTCCCTCATTGTCGCCAAACGCTCATCTATTCTAAAAAATGTTCGTATGGATTTTAAAAAGAAGCAAAAGAAAAGAAGCAAAGCATGTACAACCATTATGAGAATCTTCCAGTTGAGTGGCATGTTCTCCCCTTGCATCTTTTGTGTTTTAATAAACAAAGAAAAAATAAGCAAAGCATGTAGAGCCATTTGCTTGAGCAATGTACAACTGCAGGGTAAAATAAATAAAGAAAATGATAAGCAAGAGTGTAGAGCGCGAGCTTGAGATCGACAAGCTTGAGATTCGCCTGGCAACGACTAACGACTAGCCAAGAAAGAAGAAGATGAGAAACAAAGAAATACAAAAGAAATACAAAAGAAATAGAAAAGAAAAAGGAAATTAAAATAATTCGAATAAAAAACGAAAAGAAGAAAAAGAAAGGGGAGGAGGAAGTGAGGATTTGTAGAGGTGTGAGATAAGAGAGATCAAGTAAGGAAAATATTTTCCACTTTTGGAAAACATTTTCCCCAAGGAATTAATTTTCCATTAAACGAACGCCGGAAAATCCAAAAAATGTTTTCCTGGAAATTATTTTTCACGAAACGAACGAAGCCTTAGTTATCAAAGAGTTTTACCCTCCACTAGGGGGAGTCCATTCCTTCATCATATACAAGTACCTTCCTTAAAGTAAAGGTGAAACTCTACAATTACAACAAGCAATCATATCTTTTTTCCCACTTTATAGTGATTGGATTACTTGAGTGTAAAAAAGTTTATCTTTGGGTATATAAACTAGACCTATACTAGCGAGCAGGTAGCCTCAGGTTCTAGTGCCACAAACCCTTAGGTTGAGTCCCTAGTAATGAAACTATTACATTAAGATGACTTTGTCCCTCTTTCTTCCTATAGAGTTCATTACATCCCTTGACAATTGACACCATGATCAAGTTGAGTCTTTACCGAGTTAAGTTACATCTAGGGCTTGGTAAAGTTATTTGGGCAACTTAATTTGCAAGTCTTTAGTTTTATAATTCATCGTCAAAATGAGCACCTCACTTTTGTCAAGCCCAAAAGTAAAAGTAAAGAACTTCAATTTGATGACTATGTTCCTCTTTCTTACTATAGAGTTCATTGCATCTCTTGACAATTGACACCATGATCAAGTTGAGTCTTTACCAAATTAAGTAGTTTCTTGTGCTTTGGAAAAGCTATTTAGGCAACTTAATTTGCAAGCCTTCAGTTGTATAATTCATTAGTAAAATGGGAACCTCACTTTTGTCATGCTCAAAAGCAAAAGTAAAGAACTTTAATTTGATGACTCTGTCCCTCTTTCTTAGCAAAAGTAAAGAACTTCAATTTGATGACTTCTATCCCTCTTTCTTACTATAAAGTTCATTCCATCCCTTGATAGTTGACACCATGATCAATTTGAGTCTTTACCAAGTTAAGATGCTTCTTGGGCTTAGGAAAGCTATTCGGCCAACTTAATTTGCAAGCCTTTAGTCGTATAATTCATTAACAAAATGAGCACCTCACTTTTGTCAAGCTCGAAAGCAAAAGTAAAGAACTTCAATATGATGACTATGACCCTCTTCCTTACTATAGAGTACATTTCATCCATTGACAATTGACACTATAATCAAGTTGAGTCTTTACCAAGTTACGTTGTTTCTTGGGCTAGGGAAAACTATTCAAGCAACTTTATTTGCAAGCATATAGTTGTATAATCCATCACCAAAATGAGCACATCACTTTTGTCATGCCCAAAAGCAAAAGTAGAGAATTTCAATTTGATGACCCTGTCCTTCTTTCTTACCATAGAGTTCATTCCATCCCTTGACAGTTGACACCATGATCAAGTTGAGTCTTTATCAAGTTAAGTTGCTTCTTGGGATTGGGAAAGCTATTCGAAAGCCTTTAGTCGTATAATTCATCAACAAAATGAGCATCTTACTTTTGTCAAGCCTGAAAGCAAAAGTAAAGAACTTCAATTCGATGACTCTGTCCCTTTTTCTTACTACATAGTTCATTCCATCCCTTGACAGTTGACACCATGATCAAGTTGAGACTTTTTCCTAGTTAAGTTGCTTCTTGGGCTTGGAAAAGCTATTCAGGCAACTTAATTTGCAAGCCTGTAGTCATATAATTCATCAACAAAATGAACACCTCACTTTTGTCAACCCAAAAACTAAAGTAGAGAGCTTCAATTTGATGACTTTATCCTTCTTTCTTATATAGAGTTCATTCCATCCATTGATAGTTGACACCATAATCAAGTCGAGTCCTTACCAAGTTAAGTTGCTTTTTGGGCTTGTAAAAGCTATTTGTTGACACCTAATTTAGATTCAATTTTTAGAAAATAATAATATAGCATTTGGTTATAGAGGGAAAAGAGGTCAGAGGGAAATTTTGAAAAAAGAAATTTTGAATTCAAAAAGTTCAACGATCGTGTGATTTAGGAGCTGCTAATCTGTTGAGCGATTGAGTGAATATCTCACCTGCAAAAACAAATTGGAGTTTTTCTCTATAAATAGAGAGAAGGGAGTTTCGGTTCAAGGGGGGTTCCTCTTCATCGAAAAAAAAAGTGAAAAGTGAAAACAGGAAAAAGAAAAAA
Organism: Eucalyptus decipiens; assembly: GCA_014182575.1. Classification (NCBI taxonomy): domain Eukaryota; kingdom Viridiplantae; phylum Streptophyta; class Magnoliopsida; order Myrtales; family Myrtaceae; genus Eucalyptus; species Eucalyptus decipiens. The sequence goes on along the minus strand of CM024611.1, from coordinate 51,872,874 downwards.
GAGGGCTTCCATTTGTGGGAGAGTAAGAAGAAGAAAAGTCAAAAGAAAAGAAGCTGCAGAAAATGCAGAGAGAGACAGAAGGAGTAGACATGAAAATGACGTGAGAGAAAGAGGACGTGCGGCGGTGAAAAGAAGAAACAAAAAGCAAAAAGAAAGGCGGGAGCGAGAACTGTTCATCTTCTCCCCTTTGCGTCGACCGTCGCGAGGCACCGCCGCGCTCGGCCACTGCATCGTGCCCCGTCGTACCTCTGCACCCGCGAGCTTGTCCCGACGTCGGCAGACCCAAAGCCGGTCGCAACCCATTTGCCTCGCCGTCGTTGCCACCGTAGCAGGTTGCTGCCCTCCGACCGTACCTCGGCCCTCGCCGATCGAGATCCCCGCGATCCGTTTGCTCGCGACTCCGTCTCCACGCTACCGCACCTCTGCCGCAACAACCGCCAAGACGCCTGCAGCCCGGAACCCCAGCAGCGCCACACGACGACCCGACGCCGCCTCCTCCTCACCGGTGCACCACCGAGCCCCCGCGCGCCGATTCGCAGCCCCGTGATCAGCCTTGATTGCGATTCCAACGCCCGAGTGACGCCCCTACTACCTAGTTTTCCTCTCGCTGCGCCCCGCTTCACCCGCAACGCCCGTAGCAGCCGCTCACCGAGCTACCCGCCCTTTTGCTCCCGCATTAGCGACGGTTGCTGCTTTGCTGTTGTTGGTTTGGGTTTGTTACCTCTTACCGAGCTCCGACGACCGCGACACCCGCCCTCCACCGTGCCTCGCACCTCCGCCACTCGCCACCGCTGTTTTCGGGAGATCACTTGTTGGTTCCTGTTGCCTTTGAGTTACCGTCCAACGTTATGTCAACTCGGTGGTTTTGTTGACTAGTTTTTATTACTTCTGTTACTGGAGGAATAAGTGTTGCTGTGAGTTTGACGTGACTGTTCCAACATCGAGACGTGACTTTTCCTTGGGGGTGTTCTCTAATTTCTCTTTGTGCAGGTGCTGTTATTAGTGACAAGAAGCCGTACCTTTGACTAGGTAATTTCTATAGACTCAATTTAGATCAAATATTCATTTTCATAATTTATGGATTCGACTTGATTTGTTCTGATTTATTTTTATCATTACCCCTGTAAGGAAATTTGTCATATTAAGCCATAATAATCAAAAATATTGAACCGCGAGATGGCGGATTAGATTTTTGATTATTTCGACTTTTCATGGCAAATTCATGATTTGCTTTGCATCTTTGAAATATCATTGATTTACATAGATAAATTTTCAATATTACATATATTTTGATGCATCATTGTTATTTGCACATCACATATCATATGTCATATCTAGAATTTAAGTACTTAGGTCCATATGCATTTCATATTTAAAGTTTTGCGTTTCGATTTTTAGATTCATATAGGATTAGGTTAATTTTCCTTTAATAAAACAAAAAAGAACAAAAAATGTTATTTAGGTTTCATAATATGCACACCACATAATCCCATTTCATGTCATCATTGTTAGTGTAGATTGCTTACATGTAATAAGAAAAATCATTAAAAGAAAAAATCACAAAAGGAACATGCATATAGAATTATTATGTCATTCATCCCATGTCATGGAACATATGCATATATAGGGTTATATAAATTAGATTGCATACATATAGTGATGGTTTAAGTTATGCCATATGAATTGCATCTCACATATCATCAAAGTAAAATTCATGCATATCCAAATTTAAATTAAGATTACATTTAATTGGGTGTCATGTCATTTAGAAATCATGTTTAGGACATGCATTTTTATTACCATTTTTATTTTAATGTTATTTTACTGATTATGCACTGCATGACCACCATTTGCATGTTAGTAGCTTAGGTTTAAATTAATCAACATTGCCTGCAAAATATTTTTAAAATAAAAGGTACCGAAAGGGCGTTAGATTAATCTAGCGTAACCATGTCCCCGGACCTATTGAATCTCTGGTTCGCAATAGTAAAGTATTCTCTCATACTTTACTTGGGTTTCTAACCAGCCCTAATTGGTTAGTGGCGGCTCTAAATTGAAATTGCATGTTTAAATGAATAAATTTCTATCAAGTCGCGATTGGTAGGACTTGGGATAGTCCGTGCCAAGTCTTCGGACTTAGTAATCCATTAGCCATTTCGAATAATTCACCCTAAAAAAAAATTCAGGAAGGTCGCGACAGCTTGGCGACTCCGCTGGGGACAGAGTTAAAACTCATAGTGGACATAAGCCTGTTTTATTTTTTTAAAAAAAGAAAAATATTTTGTTTGGCAGCATGGAAACAAGGTACGCTCCTAACATTAAGTGTTAAATGTTCTTGCAGATGGGAGGTATAAGGGGAGTAGTCTTTATTAACCCTTGTTTTGCAGGTTAGAGTTAAGGATGAATGGTTGAATGTAAACTATAGAAGTGTTGTTTGCAATTAAACTATCGTGTATGTTTTATTGTTTTTAGCACTACACTATAGCACATACGACCTCCTGCCGGACACAGGCTGCGATAGGATTTTTAGGATGGTGTTGAGAAGGATACTTCCTCTAAAGCGAGACCGCTATATAGAGGTTGACCTTCTCTTCCCGAAAGTTCTTCATGGTGTTGAATGTGTTTGTCCATATCTGCGAGACTGCGTGATTATTAGACTTTCCATTCGACTGAGCCGGGGTTAGGAGGACCTGACACGTTAATGCGAGACTGCAACGGTCAGATCATCCTCTTAGCTCCATTTTGTTAAGCCTTCTAGATAGAAATCGAGCCCCACATTTCATGCGTCTGTCTATGTGATTGTCATCCCCTCCCAGTGAAAGTAAGTTGTTTAAATTCTCACTTCTGCAATTTACTTGCTTGCAATTTTGTTAGTCCATGACAATGGGTTTCGTTGTCCGTCTTGTTTTATATGCGATGGAGAAAACCGATTTGCAATTCATTTCCACTCCCAAAAGCATATAAAATGAAATGTTTTGGTTTCTTAGTTCAATGTTTAGAGACCTCGATTTCAATTCAGTGCTTTCAATTTTTAGTTCAATGTTTAGGGATTTGATTTCAATTCTTAGTTCATTGTTAGAAAGTTTGGTTCAACGTTTAAAATAAATTTTAAATAAAATGAGACGATTAGACCATTGTCATGGGCCATTTTCCTATCTTGTCATCATTTCTTACATTATCTCTTTTCTCATAGGTGACAACACGGCTCACCCAAGATCGCCAATTCGTACCCGTTCAAGAGCAACAATGGCTAATAACACCGAACAAACGCATGTTGCTGAACAAGCTCGCATTGCTACCCTCGAATCAGAGATGAAGCAAGTCCTGAATGTTCTTGAGCAGCTCTCTAAGCAGATCGATTCTCTCCAAGCAAACACTGCTCCACCAGCTCCGCAAGATGAAGTGGTGTTACCACAATATGTTCCCATGGTTGATCCAAGAGATAAAGGCAAGAATATATCCACAAGTGGTCCATCAAGCTCTAAGGATGTCTCTAAGGAGAAAATTACTGACACACCTCAAATTGTTGTTGATGAGGAGATACAAGTGATACAGCCGGCTGTACCGAAGACTGAGCAAGAAAAACACTTGGCGAAAATCGAGGAGAAACTTAAGCAGCTACAAGGTTTATTTAGCCAAGACCCAATTGATCTGTCCCATTATGCAAAAATCAAGATGCCAAAGAAGTTCAAAATGCCAGATTTTGAAAAGTATGATGGCACCTCTTGCACGAAGATCCATCTGCGGACTTATGTGGTCGGGATGACCCAATATGTTGATAACATCCCCTTGATGATTCAACAATTTCAAGCTAGCCTGACAAGACCGTCGCTGCAATGGTACATCATGAAGAAGATTAATCTGCTGGAGACTTGGGAGGATTTGACAGATGCCTTCTTCAAGCAATATAAGTATAATATTGATGTCACTCCATCTCGAGAAGATTTACTTCGCACTGAGAAGAAGAGACGGAATCTTTCAAGGCATATGTCACGAGATGGAGGACCATAGCTACTCAAATTACTCCAGAGCCAACAGAAAAGGAGCTGATGGATTTGTTCATGAAGACACTCCCGCCTGAGTATCGAAATCAAATGCTGGGATCAACCGCCGAGTCATTCAATCAACTAATCCATGTTGGCGAGCGAATTGAAGTAGCATTGCGTGATGGATGGGCATCTGATCAAACCAGCTCATATGGGAGAGTCTCAACCAAGAAGGATAAGGAACTTGTAGCAGAAGTTAATGCAGCTTATGTTCAACCACCTCCCCCTACCTCGAACACCCATCAGGGAGGAGCACGACCATTCTTTGGCCAGCAGAAGAACTTTTCTAGGCGTCAATTTACGCCTCTTCCTAAGCCATTGTCCAAGATCTTGCCAACCCTTCAGAAGAAAGGATTACTCGCTAAGTAGCCTAAGCGACTTAATCCCGAGCGTTTCCCCAACTATGATCCTTCCAAGACATGTGCTTACCATATGAGGGAGGTAGGGCATTCTGTTGACGATTGCTATATGCTGCAACATAAAATCCAAAATCTTTTGGATGCCAAGGTGGTCTCATTCCGCGATGCACAGTCGAACATCTAGAATAACTCACTCTCTGACCACCCAGAAGCTGTGAATGCCATTTTCAGTTTTGATGCTGAGCCAACCATGTTTCAAATGATGCATGAGGAAGCAAAAGTGATGGACACCTTGGGGCAACCAAGTGGCAAATTCGATTACTATGAAAAGTATTCGACTCCTATTTCGACCCACGGGAAATCATCCCAGATGGATGGGGTGGCATAGATGGTCCCGCACCTCCAAAGATTGAGAGCTTAGATGACGCACTTGAAGGAATGACTGAATTGTTCATTGACAAAGCTCGAGAGTAGGAGGATTTTAATTTTTTGCACACTCCTCTGCGCAGGAGTCTTTATCGCTTTCCGTATTTGCATATTTGCATTTTTAATTCTAGAATTTCCTTCATTTCAATAATGTAATTTGCTTTTCATCCAATAAAATACATGGAGATTTTCATTGTTTTAAGGGCATGTTGAAGTATACCAAACTAGCCCCGTGATGAAATCCTACCCAAAAGAAAACGGCAAGGAGCTAATTTGAATTTGGGCTTCTTCATGTTCCCTTGAAAATTTTTTCAAAATAAAATAATTTTCCAGCATGCATCTAATTTCCCATGTTTGTTTCTTTTAATCATCTACTTTATGTTTCAGGTGCAGCCCTGCGCACATTTAAGGAACCTTTATGAGCTCCCTTGCAAAAAGGGGCAAGACATGGACATCTAATAGTTTTGACTTTATCTTTTGATGTGCAAGGATAAAGCATGGCATTTTTATCGTTTCAAAATGTTTTCACATGATGTGCAATTCGTCAATTCCACTTGAAATTTATCAAAATGGACAATTCAATGAAAGATGTCGAGTTACTTGAACATGCTAAATGAGGTGTGAAAGGCAAGCCTTATCCCATACACAGTCCCTTGTTTATACATTGTGAGGTGAGTATGGAAATGTCTTGTACTTCAAGGTGAAGAGTTTTCTTGCGAAAAGTACGACAACTAAAATGACGAGGGGCAATTCACTTCTCTATCAGTGAACCCTTGTTTAACCCCTCTTTGAGCCCAAATACTTGAAGAATTTCTTTCATACTACCCCTGTCAAGAACCACCCCACATCGAAGCAAATGGAGGTAAGTTGACATTGAAGGAGAGTGAAATGGATAGAAATTTTCTTGCTCTCACTTGCATCAATCTTCAAGTTGTGCTATTACATTGAATTCATGTGGTAATTTAAGTGCCTTAGGATGATGAAAAGCAATTCTTTCTTCATCCCACACACTTTTGACTATTGTATAACCCACTTGAGCCTATGAATTCATTTCATGTCAAACCCAGTTGGTGATCATCCCCCACACTGGGGCAAGATGAAAGACAATCATTTGAATAGCATGGTCTAAAATGCTGATGAAAGAAGACTGTGTGAGTCCAAAGAAAATAAGTGCAAAAAAATAAGGGGCATAAAAAGCAGTGTGCCTGGTAAAAGCAAGGCCAATGCCCGTGAAAAAGAAGAGAAAATCACTGATGAATAAAAAGGGCGGTGTGCCTGATTGATGCCCATCATCAAAGAAAAATGATGTTGAGAAAAGATCTCCAGTTGAATAATTATTGGCATCTTGAGCCAATAAAGAAATCTGTCAAGAAGACAATTTGTGGCAAAGAAAGCTGGTGGCAATGTCAAGATGATCATCAACTCTTACCCATTACACACATCTTTGAGCCTAACGATCCTTTTGTTTCTCAAACCCAAGAACCAAGCCTATGTTACGTCCCTTACAAAGTCTCTTCAGATTAGGGCACTTGAATTGACATAGGAATTCACATGTTTTAAGCATTGCTTGAAGAAGTGCGAGCAAGATTATTTCTTTCTTATTTTGCAAGGTTCTTGACTTGTAAACCCGAAGATGATTACGGAAGTGTTCTTTCAATTGCTTTGACTTAAAGAATCCCTTTGTTAAGCCATTGACCAAACCCACATTACGATGCGTTAAAAACCTCTCAGATTGGTAAGATTGTACTGATTGCAAGAAAATTCAAACTCTTGTCGACAAGATGATGATAAGATTGAGTGATATATTCCTGCATCAATGGTCGGGACAAATACCCACTCTAAATGAGAGCGAGTGAAAAGCCTTTTCACACTAAAAATGTCTTATTTAGCATGTTCAAGAGATTCACAGCTCAATGAAAATAGTCTTGATAATTTTTCCTTGTGGAAGTTTTGAAAAAGCCATCATGTATGGACCTTCATTGAATTAAAAAAAAAATGAAATGAATTTTTCCTCAAAGACCAAAGGATTTGTCTTTGAAGCCCTGAGTTTGTTTAGTTATCTTGGTGCTTGATGAGAATTCCAAGTACCTATTTATAAAATGTTTTCAAATGTCTAGTTTGAATTATAGATATCTGAACCCTTAAATGCTTGATGTGACTTCCAAGTATTTGTCTTTTCGAGCGTCTGATGTGATTACCAGATGTTTAGAATTTTTAAGTACTTGATGCAATTTCCAGGTGCTTGGGATTTGATGAGAGTCCCAAATCCCCCAAAGATTTTTCTTCAGATTCAGTTTGATTTAGGCGACCATAGAATGGTACGGGTCCTGGAAAAGCAGTTTCCCCATTCAGGCGACCGTAGAATGGTATGGGTCTTGAAAAATCAATTTTCCGTCAAGGCGACCGTAGAATGGTACGGGTCCGAGAAAGTGAATCTCGTTTAGGCGACCGTAGAATGGTACGGGTCTTGGACATGTAACACCGACTGCCTAGAACTACTCTATCCTTCTTGAAGGTAGGTTATTCCAGGTGCTTGGGATCTGATGAGAGTTCCAGATCTCTAAAGACTTTGAGCCTTTCAATTATCTGAAGAGATTTCCAGATGTTTGTCAGGTCTCATAGGAGTCATTTCAAACCTAATAATACTATTCTGAATCTCCAGATAAGTATGACAGGTGCGTGTTCTTCTTTGCATTTGCATTTCATTGAGCATGGACACATTGAAATATATGTTCTTGACCAAATCATTGCATTTACATGGCATTCTTTATTACATGACCTTGCATTTATTTGAGTCCATTTCTTAAAAAAAAAAAAAAAAAGTCATTACAATTAACATTTGCATATGCATTTCATATTCATTTTGCATTCATTCTGCATAATCTAAATTTAGGTGTCATTTATCTTTGAAGGAAACCTCTACGAGCTTCCCTTCAAAGAGGGGCAGCTGTTGACACCTAATTTAGATTCAATTTTTAGAAAATAATAATATAGCATTTGGTTATATAGGGAAAAGAGGTCAGAGGGAAATTTTGAAAAAAAAATTTGAATTCAAAAAGTTCAACGATCGTGTGATTTAGGAGTTGCTAATCTGTTGAGCGGTTGAGTGAATATCTCACCTGTAAAAACAAATTGGAGTTTTTCTCTATAAATAGAGAGAAGGGAGTTTCGGTTCAAGGGGGTTCCTCTTCATCGAAAAAAAAAGTGAAAAGTGAAAACGGGGAAAAAGAAAAAGAGGGCTTCCATTTGTGGGAGAGTAAGAAGAAGAAAAGTCAAAGAAAAGAAGCTGCAGAAAATGCAGAGAGAGACAGAAGGAGGAGACATGAAAATGACAAGAGAGAAAGAGGACGTGCGGCAAAGAAAGTGGAAAAGAAGAAACAAAAAGCAAAAAGAAAGGCGGAGCGAGAGAATTGTTCATCTTCTCCACCGCATCGACCGTCGCGAGGCACCGCCGCTGCTCGGCCACCGCATCGTGCCCCGCCGTACCTCTACACCCGCGAGCTTGCCCCGACGCCGGCGGACCCGAAGCTGGTCGCAACCCATTTGCCTCGCCGTCGTCGCCACCGCAGCGGTCGCGCCCTCCGACCGTACCTCGGCCCTCGCCGATCGAGATCCCCGCGACCCATTTGCTCACGACTCCGTCTCCACCGCTACCGCACCTCCGCCGCAGCAATCGCCGAGACGCCGCAGCCCGAAACCCCAGCGGCGCCACGCGATGACCCGACGCCGCCTCCTCCTCACCGGTGCACCACCGAGCCCCCCGCGCCGCCATTCGCAGCCCCGTGATCAGCCTTGATTGCGATTCCAACGCCCGAGCGACGCCCTACCGCCGAGTTTTCCTCTCGCGCGCCGCTTCACCCCGCAACGCCCGTAGCGCCCCCGCTCACCGAGCTGCCCGCCCTTTACTACTCCCCGCATTAGCGACGGTTGCTGCTTTTGCTGTTGTTGGTTTGGGTTTGTTACCTCTTACGCAGCTCCGACGACCGCGACACCGCCCTCCGCCGTGCCGCACCTCCGCCGCTCGCCACCGCTGTTTTCCGGAGATCACTTGCTGGTTCCCGTTGCCTTTGAGTTACCGTCCAACGTTATGTCAACTCGGTGGTTTTGTTGACTAGTTCTTATTACTTACATTCTTGGAGGAATAAGTGTTGCTGTGAGTTTGACGTGACTATTCCAATATTGGTTCTCTCCCATACTCGGCTAAATTACACCCCCACATCGAGACGTGACTTTTCCTTGGGGGTGTTCTCTAATTTCTCTTTGTGCAGGTGCTGTTATTAGTGACAAGAAGCCGTACCTTTGAGTAGGTAATTTCTATAGACTCAATTTAGATCAAATATTCATTTTCATAATTTATGAATTTGACTTGATTTGTTCTGATTTATTTTTATCATTACCCCTGTAAGGAAATTTGTCATATTAAGCCATAATAATCAAAAATATTGAACCGCAAGATGGCGGATTAGATTTTTGATTATTTCGACTTTTCATGGCAAATTCATGATTTGCTTTGCATCATTGAAATATCATTGATTTACATAAATAAATTTTCAATATTACATATATTTTGATGCATCATTGTTATTTGCACATCACATATCATATGTCATATCTAGAATTTAAGTACTTAGGTCCATATGCATTTCATATTTAAAGTTTTGCGTTTCGATTTTTTAGATTCATATAGGATTAGGTTAATTTTCCTTTAATAAAACAAAAAAGAACAAAAAATGTTATTTAGGTTTCATAATATGCACACCACATAATCCCATTTCATATCATCATTGTTAGTGTAGATTGCATACATGTAATAAGAAAAATCATTATAAAAAAATCACAAAAGGAACATGCATATATAATTATTATGTCATTCATCCCATGTCATGAAACATATGCATATATAGGGTTATATAAATTAGATTGCATACATATAGTGATGGTTTAAGTTATGCCATATGAATTGCATCTCACATATCATCAAAGTAAAATTCATGCATATCCAAATTTAAATTAAGATTACATTTAATTGGGTGTCATGTCATTTAGAAATCATGTTTAGGACATGCATTTTTATTACCATTTTTTATTTTAATGTTATTTTACTGATTATGCACCTGCATGACCACCATTTGCATGTTAGTAGCTTAGGTTTAAATTAATCAACATTGCCTGCAAAATATTTTTAAAATAAAAGGTACCGAAAGGGCATTAGATTAATCTAGCATAATCATGTCCCCGGACCTATTGAATCTCTGGTTCGCAATAGTAAAGTATTTTCCCATACTTTACTTGGGTTTCTAACCAGTCCTAATTGGTTAGTGGCGGCTCCAAATTGAAATTGCATGTTTAAATGAATAAATTTTTATCAAGTCGCGACTGGTAGGACTTGGGAGAGTCCGTGCCAAGTCTTCGGACTTAGTAATCCATTAACCCTTTGGAATAATTCACCCTAAAAAAAATTCGGGAAGGTCGCGAGACTATTTGAGCAACTTAATTTGCAAGTCTTTAGTCGTATAATTTATCAGCAAAATGAGCACCTCACTTTTGTCAAGCCCAAAAGAAAAAGATAATTTCATAGAGCATCTAAGTGGGAGTCCATTTTGTTGACTAAGAGGGGTCTTTTCTCATATTGCAAAGATATGATTGACGGTTAAAAACTAAAAAAGCACCTTGTCCCATATCGAAAAGATATGAGTGATGGTTTTCTTTTTCTTTTTGGCCAACAATTGCTAATTGACTTACAACCTTTGAGAGGTTGCATCTTTTCATAAGTTATACAATTAGGGAAAAAACTAAAAAAAAATCAATTAATTAGATCAAGTTATTTTTTAAAAAATTTATCTGAATTTACAGTTTGTCTTTTGAAATGGTATATGTTAAAAATGCAACGTTTCAGAGAAAAGGTTGTATCTATTCAAACACTGTTATAGTTTCAACTTGATGTTTTTGTTTCAATACTTTTAATTCTTTCTTGATTTTTCTTCCTTAAAAGATACAGTCTTTATTTTCGATTGTTTTCAATTTGAGAGTTCTTGGAAAAATATCAAATTGCTGTTGGGCATTCTCGTTTCAAACTTTGTTTTATTATATTCATCGGCATCATAAAAGGTCTCCCAATGAAAAAAAAAAACACAAAAAACAGTGGTGAAGAAAATGATTTTTTTTCCATGATATTCTGAAAGTAAAAATCAAGCGATGATGAATAAAAATATTATATACATCGGCATCGTAAAAGTTTTTTGCCCAAAAGTCTTAGAATGGTAATATAAATCTATTTATTGAAGATTGTTGCGTGCAAAAAATTTAAATTGATTATGTGTCATTATCTAAAACCTGCTTGTACGAACCCGCCTTTACATAATAAAAATCCATCAAAATAGGATTCATGTTACATACTCTGTCAGTATAAGTCTTTTTTACACAAGCAATCTCAAAATGGAAAAACCTTTTTATGGATTAAACCTACTTGCTAAAAATTAAAATCGTATGTGTCATTCTATAAAACCAGCTTATATAAAGAAAACTTTACACCGCAAGTGCACTGAATAAAGTTCAATAAAATATGTTGTTTGCAAAGCAAAGATCGAAGAGGGAAAAAAATTGATTATGTGAAATTGCACTTGTATCTTCTTTTCGTAAATTTTCCAAATTTACACTTTTTTAAACAAAAGGAATTTCCATAAAGTTTCTGGTGTCATAAATTTTAGAAAAGCAGTTGTCAATCACATTTTGTTCGTTTTGTGGGAATCAATTTCCAAGAAAATATTTTTCTGATTTTCTAGCGTTCATTTCACGGAAAATGAATTGATTGAGAAAAAAAATTTCCATGAAGAGAAAAAAAGTCTTCTAAAATAAGAGAAAATGTTTTTTACTTTTCAAATGAGGGAAAATATTTTCTTCACTCACTCTCTCTTATCTCACACCCCTACTAGCCCCCATTTCTTTTTTTCATTTTATTATTTTCTTAAAAATTCAATTTTTTTATTCTTTTCATTTTTTTCTTTTTGCTTTTATTCTTTCTTGGCCGATCGTCGATCATGGCAATGGCCGACGACCAGCCATAGGCGAGCTTCAAAATGGTCGACCTCTAGTGAGTGTCAAGCTCGAGGCTTGCTCGATTGGCAAGCGCGACCCTCACCACAGGCTCGAGCTCGCTAGCCTCGGGCCTTGCCAAATCAACGAGCCTTGAGCTCGAGGCTTGATTGTGGGTGGTCGCTGGCCATTGCCATGGCCGGCGATCGACCAAAGAAGATGAAGGAAAATGAAAAATAAAAGGAAAAAAGAAAAAGAAAAAGGTAGAAATAAAATTTAAATTTAAAAATCAAAATTTAGAAAAAATAGAAAAATAAAATAAAACATATTTATTAAAATGAGTGCATAGAGGAAAATGGGATCGAATTTTCTATGCCGAATGATGGAAAATATTTTCTAGTTCATTTTAAAGTTTTAGTTGAATACCAAAAAATATATAATTGCTTTTTAAAAAATAATTTTAGAAAACGCTACAAATTCGCAAAACAGACGAAGCGTCGGGAAAAAGAAAATGGGTACATCACGTGCGGCTGGAACTTTGGCTCCGTGTGGAAGTGTATGTATAAACAGAGAAAGTCCGTGACAACACAAATTGACTTTAAGTCTTCATCCACGTGAAAGCTATTTCTCTGCTTTGGATTTGAAAAGAGGCAAGAGTGTCACGTCCTTTTATTGAGGAACTCTGGCAGCAGTCTCCGCTCCAATGACATCTTCTGTCGGCTATTTGGCTTGTGTTATTGTGCTCTTTTACTTTTATGGGGGCCATTACTTTTGGCCAGTTACATCGTGCCTATCTGCAAAGCATTCTATAAATGCCTCGCATTTCGATGAAGTGCATTTTTTGCTAATTTTCTTTAAAACTTTGGATTGCATGTTTAATTATTTGGCAATTATTAATTTGGAAATTTAAAAAAAAGAGAAAAAAAGGAAAAACATAAAATAAAAAAAATCATCATGCATAATTCATGTAGAATTAGAGTACATCTTGCACGTCATTGCATATTATGATAGAAATTGCACTTAAGTTAATTTAGATAATTTCTTAATTTACTATAGGTTTAGGTATTTTATTAAATAGATTGCATTTTAGGATTATCTAGGTTAAGATAATATTTTAGTTTAAATTAGGATGTGGCTCAACCTAATTCCTAATATAAATTAAATAGGATCTTAATCTAATTAGGTAATTTTCACATTTCATCTAATTTCAGATTTCAAGAAAAATACAAAAAATGCCATAAATAGATTTGGTTTTATTATTTAGGATAAAAAATGCACTCTTTTAGGAAAAAGAAAAATTGTCATATGCACGTCATTAGGGTTCGATTAATTGAGATGCATGTCATTTAGTATTTTTGCTAGGCCCATTTAATTAGAAATCACATGTCATTAGAATTAGGTCATTCAATTAACATTGCATTACATATTGCATGATTTTCATTAATTAAGCGAAAACCAAATAAAAATTGTGTGTTAATTAGAAACCATATCTAGGGTTGTTGATGTGGATTTAAATTTAACAACGCAGATGCTTTCGTTGCTTTGAGGTAAGTTTTTTGTAATTTATTTATTGTTTATTTGGGTGTTAAATTGGTGGATTGTGCACCCGTATGACCACCTCACATGTTAGGGAAATAGATTTAAAATCAATCCAAACTGCTTGCCAAACATTTTTTCAAAATAAAAAGAAAGGTACCGAAAGGGCGTTAGTGAATTCTAGCGTAACCAAGTCCCCGTACCCATAATCTCTAGTCCGTAGGAGTAAAATAATTCTCCCGTTATTTTACTTGGGTTTCTAATCGACCCACCAAAAATAGATTAGTGGCGACTCCTAATTGAAAATCAATTGCATGTTAAGAACTTGAACCGAAAGTCACAAATTGGTATGGGCTTGGGAGAGCCCGAGTTAAGTTTAGGCTTAACAATCCATTAGCCAAACCTTAGGCAATTCACACCCCGAAAAAATTGGTCGCGACAGCTTGGCGACTCCGCTGGGGACTTGAGTTAAAACTCTTAATGGACTTAGGCCAATTTTCTTTTTGAAAAAATATTTTTGTTTGGCAGCGAGGATCCCAGGTACGTCCCTAACATTTAGGTGTTAAATGTTCTTGCAGATTGGGAGGTATAAGGGGAGTAGTCTATGCTAACCTTTGTCTTGCAGGTTTGAGTTGGGAATGAACGTTTTAAATTTAAGTTATTGAAGTGTTGTGTGATTTAAACTGTCATGCATGCCTTGCATTTATCACTACACTTTGCACACACAACTTGCCGCCGGACCTGGGCCGCATTAGGATCATATAGGATGGTATTGAGATGTTTGACACTCCGACCGCATGCTCGCGGTATGAGTCGCCCATCTCAATCCCAAAGTTTCTTTCATGGTGTTAAGAGTACCCACCTCGGTCCACATGCTCGCGACCCGGGTCGGCTCTTTGACTAAGCCGGAGTCATGAGGACCCGACATAGTCCATAAGCTCGTAGCTAGTCTAATCATCCTTGTGGCTCCACTTTGATAAGCCTTATAGATTAGAAATCGAGCCACTTACCATGCGCATGTCTATGTGATTGCCCATCATTGGTAAAGTAAGTTCTCTAAATTTTTGGCCTTTGCAATTTACTTACTTTATCGCATTATTTTGTCAGTCCATGGCATTAGGATTGTCCTGAGTCTTGATCAATATACAATGGGGACACCGGACATTCGAATTATTTTCCCTCCAAGGGAATAGCTTAGCACTTGGTGGGACAAGTTAGATCACGATGGCCGTAAGTTTGTAGAGTCACATATTGGTCGACTGCTTCCACTGCTGCGTATCAACGTCCATGTCGACCTCGTCCAAGCACTCGCCCATTGTTGGTGCCCCGAGACTTCTACCTTTATCTTCGGCGGTAAGCATGAGCTCACTCCCACCTTGGAAGAGTATAGCATCGCTATAGGAAAATCCTTGAAAGCTAAATTGATTAATCCGCCTATCGAAATAGATCATGTTATGACCTTATCTGATTTTCTGAGAATTAAGGAAGACGATTTAAGAAAGGTTTTAAAGGCTAAACGCAATGCATGTCCTTTATCTTTTCTGAAACAATGTTTTGAGAAAGGCACTTCATTTCAAATGCGAAGGGTTTTCCTTTTAGCTTTCTTTGGGTTTATAGTTTTTCCTTACTGCAAGAATGCTATTAACCCTTTGATCGCTTAATTAGTTAAACAAGTGTTGGAAGGAAAGAATTTTGTAAACACTGTTCTAACTAAAACTTTCCTTTCCCTCACTCGGTTTAAAGGAGGCGGTGATAAGACTTTCCATTCCTCTCCTAAACTTTTACAAATTTGGTTTCTTTCACATATAAAAGGGTTTGGTGGTCTAATGACTATACACGAGGTTAGTAATTCCAATCACCCTATTATGAGATTTGAGAACAACCAAAAACATGCACCGAATTATCATTATTCTAGGTGGCTAGCTTTCATGAAAAAACCAACTTCCAAGGGTTTCCTATGGCATGCTAAATGGTTCCAAGTTCTGGTAGGGAGACTCTCGTGTGGAGGAGTTGGCCCAATCCCTCTATTGGGATTCACCGGAGCATTGGAGTACTATCCGACTAGGGTGACTCGTCAATATCAAGTCGTGCAAGAGCTTCCCCCGGCGTTACAAGTAGAGCCACTCCAAGTCAATTTTGTCGATGGAAGCTGAGGCCATGAAGATTCCATTCTCACTATCAAATCGATGTGGGACATGTGCCATCCACGAAAGCTCAAATGGCCCGAGGAGGAGTTGAAAGGCAAGGAAAGGAAGTACTATGCCTCGATTAAGTATATCCAACAACACAAGATTCCCGAGGAGCTGCTTCCGACGATACCGGAGGCACCATTGAAGATCACCAATCAAGCTGAGAATAAACGCATCAAAAGAGTTGCTAAAAACGCTCAAGAGGAGAATAAACGATTACGCCGAATGGTGTCCCGAATGTATATTGATCAAGCCAAATGAAGTGCTTGAATCAATCTTGTTATTTTCATTTTTAGATTAATGTTTAGGGAGTTGGGGTCATTTACTTTCCTAGTTCGTTTACTTAGGACATATCGAATTTCTAGGCTTGTCAAAAGCTCCATTGATGAATAAAACTTCTAGAGTATTGCCATGGATCGGCATATTTTCATATGAGATACTTATTTGTATTCATTTCTTAATTTTTTAGGTGATAACGGATCCTCCACGCTCTCCCATTATCACGCGATTAAGAGCAAGAATGGCCGAACAAACCGAAGTGCGTGATCGTGTCTCCGCTATAGAGGGCCAACTCCAACAGTTAGCTGCCTCTATGGAGCTTATAACAGCTCAGCTTCAATCCCTCCAAGTGAATCCGGCTCCTATACCCACTCTCCCTGAGATAGTCGTCCCGAAGCCGGTAAACAAGGCCCAAATGGGCGAGGATGACATGCCCAGGTTGGAAGATGATCCATTCCCAATCAATGTGGAAAAGGCTAAGCTTGTCAACATCCCTAAGACAGAGTAGGATGAACGCTTTGCGAAATTGGAAGAAAAGTTGAAACAATTGCAGGAGTCACAGAGTTTACTCCCGTTCGACTTGTCCGTGTACGAGAAAGTCAATATGCCAAAGAAATTCAAAATGCCGGATTTTGAGAAATACGATGGTACTTCCTGCCCAAAAGCTCATTTGCAGATGTACCACGTGCGCATGGCCCAATATGTCAAGAACGAGCCTCTCATGATCCAATCATTCCATGCAAGTTTGACTGGGCCTGCACTGAATTGGTATGTTGTGAAGAATGTGAACCTTCTCAACACTTGGAATGAAGTGGCTGACGCATTTCTCAAGCAATACAAGTTCAACATGAATATTGCACCTTCCCGAGAGGATCTTGAGAGGATGGAGAAAAAGAAGAGCGAGTCGTTCAAAGAGCATGCCGTAAGATGGCGAAATCTGGCAGCTCAAATCACCCCCGAGCCTACTGACAAGTAGCTGATGAAGTTATTTATCAAAACTCTCCCATCTGAGTTCCGTATTCGGATGGCCAGCACGTACGTTGAAAGCTTCAATCAGCTTATTTCTGTGGGGGAACAAATCGAGATGGGGATAAGGGAAGGATGGTTTACAGAACCATCGAATAGAAGATTCTCTGCCAAGAAAGAGAAGGAGGCTGCTGTAGACGTGAATGTGGCTTATGGCCAGGAAAGTGCCAATCGCACCCCGGCTATCCGAGATGAATCCAAGGCAACAATGACAAGCTACCGGCCATCAATCGTTTGCTCAAGCAAGAAGGAAATTCTCTCCTCTCCCTGGATCTCCATCCCAAGTCTTGGCAATCCTAAGGAAGAAAGGATTGCTTAGTAGTGAACCGAAGCGCCCTAACCGCGAGAACATTCATGGTTATGACTCGACCAAGAAGTGCGACTATCATAGCGGTGAACTGGGACATTCAACTGATGAATGTTTCACCATAAAGCATAAGATCCAAAATCTCTTAGACACAAAGGCCTTCTCATTTCAAACTACTCGACCGAATGTCCAAAAGAATCCGTTGCTTGAGCATGAAGGTACGATCAATGCTATCTTGGAGCCTGAAGTCAGTCGGATCAAGAACTCAAAGGTACACGTAGCAGATGCTTACAACGAGCTGATAAGAGCTGGATATTATCCAGATCAGGAGGATGTTCCTCTATCATTGATGAAGGAAAGAGTCACCAGGATGGTGGATGATGGAATCATCGTTTATGCTGACCATAATTGTATAGTTTCCGCTATTTCACCCATTATTATTGATTGGGAGGAGGAGCAAGCGGCACTCAATGCTAATAAAGAGGAAGTTGATCATTCACTTGTGGACATGCCCCCACTTGAAGATGCATCCGACGATGAGATAGTGATTGAAATGCCTCAACTATATGAATATGTCAACAATAAGGCGGTCTATTGGTCTTATGATCTAGATGTTGACCTCGTTACAAGGTCTGGTCGGACTTCTTCTCAGGCCAATGTTCAACCCGCAAAACCTGTCACCGATGAAAAGGCTAAGGAGTTTCTGGCCGTGATTAAGGCAAGCGAATATAAGGTGGTCGAACAGTTACGAAAAATGCCCGCCCAGATTTCTTTGCTTGAACTCCTGCTTACATCCCTTGTGCATCAAAAGTCGCTAATGAAAGTGTTAAGTGAAATTCGTGTACCTGAAACGGTCGAGGCAGACAAGCTGGAAGACTTTGTGGGATCGATCCTTCTTAAAGACATGATTGCCTTTTCTGATGAGGAATTCCCTCTCGAGAGTAGGGGGCATAACAAGGCACTCTATGTATCTGTCAAGCATAAGGCTTCTCATGTGTCTCGAGTACTCATTGATAATGGGTCCGCCCTAAACATATGTCCACTGGCCACTCTTCATCGCCTTAAGGTGGACCCGTTTAGGATACATGCTGCAAAGACTTCTGTCCGAGCTTTTGATGGTACGAAGAAGGAGGTGCTTGGAGAGATTCACCTTGATGTGCAAATAGGGCCGGTGGTTTTCAATGTTCCTTTCCAGGTAATGGATATCTCTACTGCTTTTAATTTCTTGCTGGGTCGTCCATAGATTCATAGTGCTGGGGCGGTACCATCAAGTCTACATCAAGCTGTGAAATTCGTAATCAAAGGGGAGCTAGTCACTGTCTATGGCGAAGAAGATCACCGAATTTATCATGAGACAGCTATCCCCTATGTAGAGCCAGACTTTGAGTTCGAATCGAGCTACCACTCATTTGAGTTGGTATCCACTATTCATGCTTCTCGAGACTCGCCACCACCAACTCCTGAAGTTTCAAGTGCTACTCTCATGGTGGGAAGGATGATGGTTGGGAATGGTTTTATTCCTGGTAGTGGCCTTGGATGAAATGGTCAGGGGATTCGAAACCCCATTGAAGCCCCTCAGAGGTCCCGTGCTGCTGGATTAGGGTACCATGGAAGAGGTGGGGAAAGTTCTGGGGACGAAGACAGGAAAGGCGAAACCTGCCACCTAACCACGGGCGAGGAAGGCAAAACCCATTACCCCCAAACATTCGCGAGACATTCCCTGGTCCTCCCATAATGATGCAGGATGAAACAGAAATAATAGACACCCTGGGGCAGCCAAGCGGAAAATTCGACTATCTGGTGAAGTATTCAGCTCCTCCCAGTTTCTACATTGATCCCCGCGACATTGTCCCAAATGGATGGGGTGGCATGGATGATCCGACATCCCCGGAGACGAAAAACCCTGAAGATGCATTGGAAGGAATCTCTAGTCTCTTCGATGATGTCTTCATAGGGACCATTGACGAAGGACCTCCGGAGAAGATGGGCTCTAGTCCACAAGAGTAACTCATTTACTGCTTTCTCACATTCCCCTACGCGGGAATTTTTATCACTTTCTAGGGCTTGTTTTTGATTTCTTCTTTTTCGCTTTCTTTTTAGGGCTTGAAAATCGCATTTCCATTCAATAAATGTAATTGATTGATGAATATCAATAAAATTACAAGTTTTATTTTGAGGGCATGATGAGGTATACCAAACCAGCCTGGTGATGACATCCAGCCGATAAAAGAAAAAGAAAATCCAAGGAGAATTCTGAGGCTTGGGCTTCATCATGCTTTCTCATGTCAAAATATTTCAAAAAAAAAAAATGTTTTTGCTCATAAAAACAAAAAGCTAGATTACTTTGTTTGTCTTTCTAATTTATTTACTTCATGTTTCAGGAGCAATCTTACGGCATACAAAAGTATGGAAATGGTCCAACCTAATGCAACAAATGCTGACATTGACGACCTCGAGGACTTGAATGAAGATTCCATTGAGGTGCAGCGGAGTTAGGAACAACATGAGAAAGCCAAGGCTCTTACATCCGAGCAGACTGTCACTATTAATTTAGGTGACATCGAAGAGATCAAGGAGATTAAAATTGGGGCAAATCTCCCCAAAGACGAGGCCGAGCGCCTAACTCAACTATTGAAGGAATATCGGGATGTCTTTGCATGGACCTATGCTAACATGCCTAGTTTAGTCCCATTGATCGTCGAGCATTGCTTGCCTACTAATCCAGACATACCACCTAAGAAGCAAAGGCTCCGGAAAACTAAGCCCGAGCTCTCGAAGAAGATAGAGGAAGAGGTGATGAAGCTTCTGAAGGTGGGATTCATTGAAGTCTCACAATACCCTAAATGGGTGGCTAATATCGTGCCGGTGATGAAGAAGGATGGTCGAGTTCGAGTTTGCGTCGACTATCGAGATTTGAACAAGGCTAGCCCAAAAGATGATTTCCCGCTGCCTCACATAGATGTCATCGTAGATAGTACCGCCGGATTTAAACTATTCTCGTTTATGGATGGGTTTTCGGGGTACAATCAGATAAGGATGAAGGGGGAAGACAAGGAGAAGACTGCATTTATCACCCCGTGGGGGACCTTTCATTACAAGGTCATGCCCTTTGGACTCAAGAACGCAGGGGCAACTTACCAGCGAGCCATGGTAACACTATTCCATGATATGATGCCTCAGGAGATTGAAGTCTATGTTGATGATATGATCGCAAAGACTCGGCCTGGAAGAAGCCATGTGGAAACCTTAAAGAAGTTGTTTAATCGACTCCGTGAATTCAAGCTTCGGCTAAATCCCACTAAATGCGTGTTCGGGGCAACATCCAGTAAATTACTCGGATTCATTGTAACCGGTAAGGAAATTGAGATTGACCCATCCAAGGCTAAGGCCATATGCGAATTGCAACCTCCATCAATAATGAAAGAAGTTCGGAGCCTCCTGGGAAGACTGAATTACATAGCCCGGTTCATTTCCCAACTCTCTGAAACTACCAAGCCATTCTTCAAGCTCCTAAAGTAAGTTGCCCCTGCATTTTTGAGTCTGAAGGGCATGACCTTGTAATGAAAGGTCCCCCACGGGATGATAAATGCAGTCTTCTCCTTGTCTTCCTCCTTCATCCTTATCTGATTGTACCCGGAAAACCCATCCATAAACGAGAATAGTTCAAATCCGGCGGTACTATCCACGAGGACATCTATGTGAGGTAGTGGGAAATCATCTTTCGGGCTAGCCTTGTTCAAATCTCGATAGTCGACACAAACTCGAACTCGACCATCCTTCTTCATCATCGGCACAATATTGGCCACCCATTCAGGGTATTGCGAAACTTCGATGAATCCCACCTTCAAAAGCTTCATCACCTCTTCCTCTATCTTCTTCGACAGATCGGGTTTAGTTCTCCGCAACCTTTGCTTCTTAGGTGGCATGTCAGCATAGGTCCATGCAAAGACATCCCAATATTCCTTCAATAGTTGAGTTAGGCACTCAGCCTCGTCTTTGGGGAGATTTGCCCCAATTTTAATCTCCTTGACCTCTTTGGTGTCACCTAAATTAATAGTGACAGTCTGCTCAGATGTAAGAGCCTTGGCTTTCTCATGTTGTTCCCAGCGCCGCTGCACCTCAATGGAATCTTCATTCAAGTCCTCAAGGTCGTCAATGTCAGCATTTGTTGCATTGGGTTGGACCATTTCCATACTTTTGTATGCCGTAAGATTGCTCCTGGAACATGAAGTAAATAAATTAGAAAGACAAACAGAGTAATCTATATTTTTTAAAAAAAAAAAAAACATTTTTTGAAATATTTTGACACGAGAAAGCATGATGAAGCCCGAGCCTCAGAATTCTCCTTGGATTTTCTTTTCTTTTATCGGCTGGATATCATCATCGGGCTGGTTTGGTGTACCTCATCATGCCCTCAAAATAAAACTTGTAATTTTATCGATATTCATCAATCAATTACATTTATTGAATGGAAATGCGATTTTCAAGCCCTAAAAAGAAAGCGAAAAAGAAGAAATCAAAAACAAGCCCTAGAAAGCGATAAAAATTCTCGCGCAGGGGAATGTGAGAAAGCAGTAAATGAGTTACTCTGTGGGCTAAAGCCCATCTTCTCCGGAGGTCCTTCGTCAATGGTCCCTATGAAGACATCATCGAAGAGACTAGAGATTCCTTCCAATGCATCTTCAGGGTTTTCCGTCTCCGGGGATGTCGGATCATCCATGGCACCCCATCCATCTGAGATAATGTCGCGGGGATCAATGTAGAAACTGGGAGGAGCTGAATACTTCATCAGATAGTCGAATTTTCCGCTTGGCTGCCCCAAGGTGTCTATTATTTCTGCTTCATCCTGCATCATTATGGGAGGACCAGGGAATGTCTCGCGAATGTTTGGGGGTATTGGGTTTTGCCTTCCTCGCCTGTGGTCAGGTGGCGGGTTTCGCCTTTCCTGTCTTCGTCCTCCATAACTTTCCCCACCTCTTCCATGGTACCCTAATCCAGCAGCACGGGACCTCTGAGGGGCTTCAATGGGGTTTCGAATCCCCTGACCATTTCTTCCAAGGCCACTACCAGGAATAAAACCATTCCCAACCATCATCCTTCCCACCATGAGAGTAGCACTTGAAACTTCAGGAGTTGGTGGTGGCGAGTCTCGAGAAGCATGAATAGTGGATACCAACTCAAATGAGTGGTAGCTCGATTCGAACTCAAAGTCTGGCTCTACATAGGGGATAGCTGTCTCATGATAAATTCGGTGATCTTCTTCGCCATAGACAGTGACTAGTTTCCCTTTGATTACGAATTTCACAGCTTGATGTAGACTTGATGGTACCGCCCCAGTAGTATGAATCCAGGGACGACCTAGCAAGAACTTAAAAGCAGTAGGGATATCCATTACCTAGAAAGGAACATTGAAAACCACCGGCCCTATATGCACATCAAGGTGAATCTCTCCAAGCACCTCCTTCTTCGTACCATCAAAAGCTCGGACAGAAGTCTTTACAGCATGTATCCTAGACGGGTCCACCTTAAGGCGATGAAGAGTGGCCAATGGACATATGTTTAGGGCGGACCCATTATCAATGAGTACTCGAGACACATGAGAAGCCTTATGCTTGACAGATACATAGAGTGCCTTGTTATGCCCCCTACCCTCAAGAGGGAATCCCTCATCAGAAAAGGCAATCATGTCCTTAAGAAGGATCGATCCCACAAAGTCTTCCAACTTGTCTGCCTCGATCGTTTCAGGTACACGAATTTCACTTAACACCTTCATTAGCGACTTTTGATGCACAAGGGATGTAAGCAGGAGTTCAAGCAAAGAAATCTGGGTGGGCATTTTTCGTAACTGTTTGACCACCTTATATTCGCTTGCCTTGATCACGGCCAGAAACTCCTTAGCCTCTTCATCGGTGACAGGTTTTGCGGGTTGAACATTGGCCTAAGAATAAGTCCGACCAGACCTTGTAACGAGGTCAACATCTAGATCATAAGACCAAGGGACCGCCTTATTGTTGACATATTCATACGGTTGAGGCATTTCAATCACTATCTCATCGTTGGATGCATCTTCAAGTGGGGGCATGTCCACAAGTGAAGGATCAACTTCCTCTTTATTAGCATTGAGTGCCGCTTGCTCCTCCTCCCAATCAATAATGATGGGTGAAATAGCGGAAACTATACAATTATGGTCAGCATAAACGATGATTCCGTCATCCACCATCCTGGTGACTCTTTCCTTCATCGGTGATAGAGGAACATCCTCATAATCTGGATAATATCCAGCTCTTATCAGCCTGTTGTAAGCATCTGCTACGTGTACCTTTGAGTTCTTGATCCGACTGACTTCAGGCTCCAAGATAGCATTGACCGTACCTTCATGCTCAAGTAACGGATTCTTTTGGACATTCGGTCGAGTAGTTTGAAATGAGAAGGCCTTCGTGTCTAAGAGATTTTGGATCTTATGCTTCAAGGTAAAACATTCATCAGTTGAATGTCCCAATTCACCGCTATGATAGTCGCACTTCTTGGTCGAGTCGTAACCACGAATGTTCTCGCGGTTAGGGCGCTTCGGTTCGCTACTAAGCAATCCTTTCTTCCTTAGGATTGCCAAGACTTGCGATGGAGATCCAAGGAGAGGAGAGAATTGCCTTCTTGCTTGAGCAAACGATTGACGGCCGGTAGCTTGCTGTTGCCTCGGATTCATCTGGATAGCCGGGGTGCGATTGGCACTTTCCTGGCTATAAGCCACATTTACGTCTACAGCAGCCTCCTTCTCTTTCTTGGCAGAGAATCTTCTATTCGATGGTTCAAGAAACCATCCTTCCCTTATCCCCATCTCGATTTGTTCCCCCACGAAATAAGCCGATTGAAGCTTTCAACGTACGTGCTGGCCATCCGGATACGAAACTCAGATGGGAGAGTTTTGATAAATAACTTCATTAGCTCCTTGTCAGTAGGCTCGGGGGTGATTTGAGCTGCCAGCTTTCACCATCTTACGGCATACTCTTTGAACGACTCGCTCTTCTTTTTCTCCATCCTCTCAAGATCCTCTCAGGAAGGTGCAATATCCATGTTGAACTTGTATTGCTTGAGAAATGCATCAACCACTTCATTCCAAGTGTTGAGAAGGTTCACATTCTTCATGACATACCAATTCAGTGCAGGCCCAGTCAAACTTGCATGGAATGATTGGATCATGAGAGGCTTGTTCTTGACATATTGGGCCATGCGCACGTGGTACATCTGCAAATGAGCTTTTGGGCAGGAAGTACCATCGTATTTCTCAAAATCCGGCATTTTGAATTTCTTTGGCATATTGACTTTCTCGTACACGGACAAGTCGAACGGGAGTGAACTCTGTGACTCTTGCAATTATTTCAACTTTTCTTACAATTTCGCAAAGCGTTCATCCTACTCCGTCTTAGGAATGTTGACAAGCTTAGCCTTTTCCACATTGATTGGGAATGGATCATCTTCCAGCCCGGGCATGTCATCCTAGCCCATTTGGGCCTTGTTTGCCAGCTTCGGGACGACTATCTCAGGGAGAGTGGGTACAGGAGCCGGATTCACTTGGAGGGATTGAAGCTGAGCTACTATAAGCTCCATAGAGGCAGCTAACTGTTGGAGTTGGCCCTCCATAGCGGAGGCACGATCACGCACTTCGGTTTGTTCAGCCATTCTTGCTCTTAATCGCGTGATAATGGGAGAGTGTGGAGGACCCGTTATCACCTAAAAAATTAAGAAATTAATACAATTAAGTATCTCATATGAAAATACGCCGATCCATGGCAATAGTCTAGAAATTTTATTCATCAATGGAGCTTTTGACAAGCCTAGAAACTCGATATGTCCTAAACAAACGAACTAGGAAAGTAAATGACGCCAACTCCCTAAACATTAATCTAAAAATGAAAATAGCAAGATTGATTCAAGCACTTCATTTGACTTGATCAATATACATTCGGGACACCATTCGGCACAATCGTGTATTCTTCTCTTGAGCTTTTTCAGCAACTCTTTTGAGGCGTTTATTCTCAACTTGATTGGTGATCTTCAACGGCGCCTCCAATATCTTCGGAAGCAGCTCCTCGGGAATCTTGTCTTGTTGGATATACTTAATCGAGGCATAGTACTTCCTTTCCTTGCCTTTCAACTCCTCCTCGAGCCATTTGAGCTTTCGTGGATGGCACATGTCCCACATCGATTTGATAGTGAGAATGGAATCTTCATGGCCTCGCTTCCATCGACAAAACGAGTTGGAGTGGCTCTACTTGTAACGCCGGGGGAAGCTCTTGCACGACTTGAAATTGACGAGTCACCCTAGTCGGATAGTACTCCAATGCTCCGGTGAATCCCAATAGAGGGATTGGGCCAACTCCTCCACACGAGAGGCTCGCTACCCGAACCTAGAACCATTTAGCATGCCATAGGAAACCCTTGGAAGTTGGTTTTTTCATGAAAGCTAGCCACCTAGAATAATGATAATCCGGTGCATGTTTTTGGTTGTTCTCAAATCTCATAATAAGGTGATTGGAATTACTAACCTCATGTATAGTCATTAGACCACCAAACCCTTTTATATGTGAAAGAAACCAAATTTGTAAAAGTTCAGGAGAGGAATGGAAAGTCTTATCACCGCCTCCTTTAAACCGAGTGAGGGAAAGGAAAGTTTCAGTTAGAATAGTGTTTACAAAATTCTTTTCTTCCAACACTTGTTTAACTAATTGAGCGATCAAAGGGTTAATAGCATTCTTGCAGTAAGGAAAAACTATAAACCCAAAGAAAGCTAAAAGGAAAATTGGTCGCATTTGAGATGAAGTCACCAAGTTGTCGCGACCAATTTTTCAGGGCGTGAACCACCTAGGGTTTGGCTAATGGATTGTTAAGCCTAAACCTAACTCGGGCTCTCCCAAGCCCATACCAATTCGCAACTTTGGTTCAAGTTTGTAACATGCAATTGATTTTTAATTAGGAGTCGCCACTAATCTATTTTTGGTGGGTCGATTAGAAACCCAAGTAAAGTAAAGGGAGTTTTACTTTACTTCTACGAACCAAAGATTTGGGTACAGGGACTTGATTACGCTAGATTTCTCTAACGCCCTTTCGGTACTATTTCTTTTATTTAAAAAAAAGTTTTGCAGGTAGCTTGAATTGATTTTAAACTAATTCCCTAACATGTGAGGTGTTCATGCAGGTGCGCAAATCACCAATTTAACACTCAAGTAAAACAGAAAATAAATTGCAGGACTTACCTCAAAGCAACGAAAGCATCTGCAATATTAAATTAAAATCCACATCAACAACCCTAGATATGATTTCTAATTAACACGTAATTTTTGTTTTGTTTTCACTTAATTAATGAAAATCATGCAATATGCAATGCAATATTAACTAAATGACCTAATTCCAACGACATGTAATTTTTAATTAAATGTGCCTAGCAAAAATACTAAATGGCATGCATCTCAATGAATCTAACTCTAATGACGTGCATATGAATTTTTTTCTTTTTCCTAAAAGAATGCATTTCATCATAAATAATAAAATTAATTTAACCTATGACATTTTTTTTTGTATTTATCAAGAAATTCGAAATTAGGTGAAATGTGAAAATTACCTAATTAGATTAAGATCCTATTTAATTTATATTAGGAATTAGGTTGAGCCAAATCCTAATTTAAACTAAAATATTATCTTAACCTAGATAATCTTAAAATGCAATCTATTTAATAAAATACATAAACCTATGGTAAATTAAGAAAAACATCATCTAAAATTAAACTAAATGCAATTTTACCCTAATATGCTATGACGTGCAATAGATGCCCTAATTTTACATGACATATGCATAATGACTTTTTTTGTGTTTTTCCCTTTTTTCCCTTTTTTAAATTTGGAAATTAATAATTGCCAAATAATTAAACATGCAATCCAAGTTAAAAAAAAAAATAACTAAACCTAAATTAATTGATTTGATTTTTTTATTGTTTGAAAATTCAAAATAAAATACCTATTATGAACATGCAAACCCTAAAACTACATTTTTTTGATTTTTTTAAGAGAAAACTAATTGAAGTAACATCACAACAAATCAAGCCATATTGATACTCAAATCGACGAACCATATCTCGAGCATGAGATTGGGTTGGCCAATTTCACATAAATCACGAATCGGATCTCGAGCGGGAGATTGGATTGGCAATTTTTTTAAGTAATTGCGAGTCGGATTTCGAGCTTGAAAATCGGACTGACAATCACTAATTCCAAGTCAATTTCACATCATAGAATTTCAATTTCACATTAAAGGAATAATTACACTAAAAGACAAAATAAGTAAAATAATAATGAACACTAGAATAGATAAAATAAAAAACTACCTAATTGGATTTTGATTTTTTTTTCAAAATAGGGCTCGGCAACCCGTGGGTACTCAACCAAGAGCAGCTGGTCGGAGGTCGGGCAGGGGAAGCTCCGGCGACTGCAGGTGGCGGAGCTCGGCGGCGCAGGCAGCAACAAGCGGATTTGCAGCGAGGGGACCCGGAACAGAGGTTAGACAGCTCGATGGCAGGGGCGGAGCAGGGCGTCGTGGGTGGAGCTGCCGTGCGGAATGGCTGACCGTAGGCGGACTAGCGACGACGAACGAACCAGGAGCAGAGTCAGGGTCGTCGCAGATCGGCCCGGTGGGGGGTCGGAGACCGGTGGTGGAAATCTCGGCAGCATGGGGCAGAGCTTCAGGTCGTCGCGAGTTCGGCACGGCTGGGCGAGCAGATTATGGACAGAGTGAGGCAACAGCAGGTGAGGCGAAGCGCGACGGTGGCTGGCGGAAGGGCGATGCAGCGTCCGACGAACAGGGGCGTCGGGTCGCGGTGCGGGCTCTTGTGGGTTGATGCGGCGAGATGGGCTTGCGGATGGGCGAGTAGAGGCGTCGGCGAGGCAGCAGCAACAAGTGGAGACGTCGTCGGGTGCTGGGCTGGCAGAGGCGGCGGGGCCGTCGGTAGCAAGCGGTCGCGGGCGGAATGGCGTGCGGCTGACGGAAGGAGTCCGTGAGGAAGATGAACAGCGGCTTTCTGTTTTCTTTTTTTTTTTTTTTTTTTCTGCTTCTCTCTCCTTTCTGCAGCACACGTCCCTCTCTCCTGTCTCTTCCTCTCTACTACTGTCAGCAAAAGGAAACTCAACTTCTGCTCACTTTTCCTTTTTTTAACTCTTCACCTTTTGTGTTTCCAAAGGAACGAACGGAGCAAGGGAAACGAACGGACTAAGGGAAAACTTTTCCCTCTCTTTTCTTTTGCGTTGAATTTTCTTTTGACCTAGCAATAGAGAGAAAAGCCTCTGGATGTGGCCGTGTATTTCTAATGTGTGTGGCCTCCTTTTTTATCTTCTCCGTACGCGGCTCTTATATAGGTGAATAACTTTGATTTTTGTGGATTATTTCACTTCCTTTCTCAGCTCACGAACGAAATCTCCTTTGATTATGAAATATTTCTTGTCTTGAGACATAGAATATATCGCTCAAAATATCCCCACGTGTGATATTCTTCTTGATATTTCATGCTTAAACTTCCAATTTTCTGTAATATATCGCCTAATGTGAATATATGAAATAATTACCGAATATTGGAAGAATAATATGAATCCTTTCTGAAAATACCGAATTGTCAACTCATAAAGGTGAAGCTCATCTACCGCTGATCAAATGCAAAAGTGATAAAAGAATAATGTAAAATGCTTCTAAACTATATGTTATGCAATTAATTTTTTTTTAGGGATAAAATTAACCTTTAATTTTCTATGCACTAAATAAATAAACGGGCCGCCAAAATTTAGGCGTCAACAGATCGTGTAAAAGTTTTGAATACCCTCAATCTACACTGTACAAGAGTAATTTCTGCCTACTGTAGAATAAGAGTTGACTAAGAGTCAATTGCCATATACCAATGACCTTGTAAATCTCTTTTCACTCCTTCCTCTTGCGTGACATATATACAATTTGAGAAGAGTCCTTAATAATTTCATACACGAATTCACACTTTCAAACGTACTCATCTCACGATGCAGATGAAAATTAACTTTCCACCTAAAATTTTCCTCTTCATTCCTTATATTTCCAACGATTAAGTTTTTTTTTTTTCCATCATAAAAATTATTTTTTTACATAAACTTGTCACTGGAATAAGAGTAATTTCTGCCTATTGTAGAATAAGAGTTGCCTAAGGGCGCGTTTGGTAATGAATCTGTTTCTGGAAACAAATTATGATCAGAAATTATTATTTTTTATTCTGTTCCCAGGAACTAATTCTAAGTAAAAGAACCCGTTTGGTAATTGTACAAAATTTCTGATTATAGAAAAGAATTACGTTTGGTACCGTGTTCATTGATTCTATTCCAAATCAATTTATTTTAATTTTTAAATAATTTTTTCCTTTTTCTCTTTTTTTTTCCTTTTTCCTTTTTTTTCTTTTTTTTTTTTTTTTCTTTTTTCTCCTATTCTAATTCTTCTTCAAGCCGGTCGCCGGCCCTCAGCGAGGCCAGCCCTCATTGGCTCAACCTCACCGGATCTCGCCTTAGCCTGGCGAGCCTCCAATGAGCTTGCCAAACCAGTCACTGGCAACCGACGACGTCGAACGGCGGCGGGCGGCGACGAATGGCGGCAAAGTGGTAGTGAACGGCGGCGGCGGCAACAGGCGGCAACGGACGGCAGTGGCGACGGATGACGGCAGGCGACAATCACGAGATGGTGGTTGATGAAGAAGAAGAAAAGAGAAGAATAAGAGTTTTGATTATCAATTTTGTTCTTGGAACAAGAATCAACTTTTTTTATCCTTAATTCTCGTCCCAAACTGATTCTGGAAACAAATTTGTTTCCGGGAACAAAAATTTTACCAAACGCGATTCTCATCCAAAACTAATTCTAGAAACAAAAAATCAAAATCTAGTACTGTTGGGATAGTTACCAAATAGGCCCTAAAAGTCAATTGCCATATGCCAATGACCTTATAAATCTCTTTCTCTACATCCTCTTGTGCGACATGTATACAATTTGAGAAGAGTCCTCAATAATTTCATACACTAATTCATACTTTCAAACGTGCTTGTCTCACGATGCAGATGAAAAACGTTTCCTTCTTTTGCTTTTACTAATTCCATTAATTAACTTTCCATCTAAATTTTTCCTCTTCATTCCTTATTTTTCCAATAATTAAGTTACTTACAAAATAATTGGTTATGTTTCATTATTCAAAACCTGCTTGTTTGAAGAAAATGAGAATAAAGCCTGTTGAAATAGATTCATATGTCATACACCGTTAGTGTGAAAGTCTTTTTCCCCTTTTTTACACAAGCAGCCTTAGAATGGAGGTATAAAACTGTTCATAGTATAAATCTACATGCGGAAACTAAAATTGTATATGTGTCATTTTATAAAACCTACTTATGTAAATAAATTTTTATACCGTTAGTGCACTTGGAAAAAAAAAACCATAGAAATATGTTGTTTGCAAAGCAGGGGATGGTGAAAGAAAAGAAAAAAGAGTAATACTTTTTTTTTTTTGGTCGGTAAAAAAAAAAACAGAGTAATATTGTGACGCTTGTACTTTTTTCAAGTGAATATTCCAAATTTACACTTTTGTGAATAAAAGGAATTTCCATAAAATTTCTGATGTCATAAAATTCGGAAATGAAGGCGTCATTCAGGAAAAGACAATGGTACATCATCTCCGGCAGGAGGTTGGGCTCCATCCACAAGTCCATCTATAAAAGGAGATCTCCTTGAGAACACAAAAAAAGGTTCGAATTCAACCACGTTAAAAATACACTTTCTCTGCTTCAGATTTTTACAGTGCTCCTGAGAAGTCACGGCAAAGAATCCTCCATGGACATCAAAAGCAGCGGGTTGACGTTGCCACCACCGCCAGGCATGTTCCTTTCTTTCCTTTGTTGTTCTGATTTGATCCCACAAGGCAATGGCAAAATCAGGAAAATTACGCTTTTTGAGTGTTAATATCAAAGTAATATAAGCAAAGTCAGGGACAGTAAATGTATTGAAAATTATAGTATTTCTTTATTCTATTACTTAATAAGTGTCCGGACATTTTTTTTAAATGGTACAAGGAAATTTTGCAATTTCTTGTTTTCGTTTCCAAAATTCTCAATGAGAATACGTTCGGCGGAAATTTTGGTTTCCGTATTTTCAAAATTTAAACCTTAAAAATAAACAAGACCAAAATTGATATTATTTCGTACCAGAATTGCTTTGAAAAGCTACACCAACGGAAAATGATTTCTTAAAAATTTGGAAAGTTCAACTGAATCATTAGAAATTGAAACTATTCTTTTTATAAAAGACTTGCTTTAGAATTATTTGGGCAAATAACACATTTGTCCTTGTAATTTTGACAAAGTGACTTACCTAAGTACCATGATAACACATTCATTTGAATGCTATAATTTTCAATCAATCACTTATGTGTCATAACTTTTAAAAAGGATCCAGCCAAGAACCAAAAATCTAACGTGGTATAACACTTGTGGTGAACATTTTAAAAAGTATTGGCACTTAAGTAATCAATTAAAAAGTTATATCTACAAAAAATTATGACACTCAAGCGAGTACCGTACGAAATTTATGACGCATATAATGTTCTTTTCCTCAATTATAACTTATAAATTTATTGTATTAATTGATGAAATAGATGTGCTTAAGTTAATTCTTTTATTTATATTTGTGTATAAATTATATTATGATTGATAAGTGAAATTGTGGAGATAGATAAAATTTTGTATAGACTTAATTTTTTGAATAATGTCGCAGATAAAATCAATAACTACGAGAAATAAAAACTCACTAAAAAGCACATAGACCAAGATACGAAATTTAGGAGGCCCATAAAACTAATTCGTGATACAATGCCTATATCGAAAAAACTCATAATCTCTATCAAGTTTAATGCTAAAAAATTTTCATTTCAAAGTTTAACACAGAAATTCCATGCAATGAATGAGCTTGATGCTAGTCACGTAGCGGCGATCTAAAGCATACAAAGTTTCATCTAAGGTTATTTATGTTCATTTCTTTTTTGGATAACAAAGTGGTTATTTATGTTCACGTACCCGAAGTCCATCAATCAATTAGAAAATAAAGGTTTGTCCGTTTGAACTTTTAATCTTCGTTTATAATAAATTTTGCCTTTCATGCATTTTGACATTTTTTAGTCCGCAATAATTTAAATTGTAAGCATACAAAAGCTGACGTGTAACTTCAAATATAATCTTTTCATAATTGTTAAAATCTGATCAATATCTTGAATTATAATTGAGAAAGCGCCCCCGCTCCCAAAAAAAAAAGAACTTTCAAAGAGTAAACAAATGCCCTCATAGAAAATAACATGTTGGGTATACGACTGCCCCTTGGCTTGCATCTGTGGTTCATCGAAACTTTGAGCAAGTGCAACGGTTACAATTGACCTAACAATCTAGAAGTGCAAAAGCCTGAGGATTTTTAATGTTTGGCAGTCACGCCAACAGCGGTGGTCAATGAAAATTATCGACAATTGTTTGAAGCTGCACTGCGTGGTCAGTGGAAACATGTCGAGCATATCATGAGCGGCGATAGCAAAGCAATGACGGCCGAAATTATGAGAGTAAAAGATGAATCCGTTACTTTGCTCGAAGTTGCGGTTATTGCCGCACAAGATCAACTGGTTGAGAACCTGGTCAAGCTCTTGCCTCGAAGTTATGATGATCTTATTTTTAGGAGGGCTCTCTGAAATGCTGCTCGGGGAGGAAGAATAAGGATGGTAAAGGTATAAGTAAAAAAAAAATTATGCTGATTCTGAAAGCATAGCCCTTGCCCTATCGACAGCTATTTCATGAGCTCCGATGCAAAAGGAGGTTATAGGGTACCTGGTCAAGCATACATCCAGCCTAGATAATGATACCATGAGCAGCCTAATTATGGCCGGCCATTTGGGTAGGATTTCACACTCACTCATCTTAGCTCAGTTCCTTCACTCTTTACTTGACTTAACTTTTTTGTTTCGTGTCCCAAAAGATAGTCTTCCATTTAACTTTGCGATGCGGCAGATTTGAGACAACCGAAGATACCGAACTCGATAGATCGTTGAGATATTTGGCGCCTATGATGTCTTACTTCCGTAGTAAAGCTAGACTCAGTTTCTGGAAAAAATCTATCTACAAGTGTAGGTACTTCTTGCATTTCTTTTGTTAGCTATGTACAATTCGAGCAACTCTATCCCCATGGAATTCAGTTTATCTGTTACCATTTTTAGGTATCCCAAAATGCTTGGTCTATACGTCATTTGGCAACTCCAAAGCCATGAAGATGGCTCAAGGTATTTCTGGCAACCTGCTTAATTGTTGGACTAACACGACAAAAAGAGAGATCCTATTGTCAAAAAATTTAAGGCTTAAAGACTACATCTATGTATACAATTTAATATATAACCCATGAGGTAAATCACAAATTAATAAAAAAAATAATATTTATAAAGTAGGTCGAGAAGGCTTATTCAAATGTCAAATTGCCATGTAAAATTATTAAGAACTGTAGATTTGGATTTCAAATTATAAACGTTGATTGGTCCAAGTTGTTTTCTAACACGTTCAAGCATTATCAAATTTCATTACATGTGTGATTTTCATTTCATGGGTCTGATATGTATCTTCTTCCTAATTGTTGGTATGATTCTTCTCTCCTTTTCGAGGTGGTAGCAATAAAGTTCATAATATCACTCTTGAATTTCGCCACTAAAATAGGTATAGGAAACTGCCATGTTATCAACAGAAAAAGGACTTATTTCATCCATGGGTAGAGATCTCTTAATTTAAAGTGTAACTTGATAATTTTAGGAATCCCCTGAGATCACAGGTATTAATATTGACCGACTCTCCATTCGTGTCTTGTGATACGATTCGATTAGTATCAATTCAATTCAAAGTCTAAATGATATATATCCTTTAGGTGAATATGTAAAAATACTCAATCGAAAATATATTTATCGATCAGCCAAGGCAAGGCTGACCTCATGCCGGGTTGGGCGAACTCGATCTCGCCCGGATCCGGCCCGAGCTCGGCCTCGCGGATCCGGGCGAGCTTGAGCTCGCCCAACCAAGGCGAGGCCGCCGGCCCCCAAAAGAAGAAAAAGGAAAAAGGAAAAATAAATAAGAAAAAAGAAAAAAAAAAAAAAATAAGAAAATTAAGAAAATTAAGAAAGAAAAAAAGAAAAAAATACAATAAAAATATTTAAAAATTAAAAGAAATAAAAAATTATACAAATTTACCAAACGTGTTTATGTTCATTTTTTATTCCCGAACAAGTTTACCAAATGCATTTTTTGTTAAAAATTGTTCCCCGAATGTAAATACTTTTTTCTATTTCATTTCCTAGAACAATTTTTAAATAGAAATGTTACCAAATGCGCCCTACATTAACCGACGTCCTTTATTTTTTTTCTAAGGTAGTGGAAGATATGAGTGATCCTTCTTTAAAAAGTCTGAAATTTAAGGTTGGTTCCCCTTATTTGTTTGCCACCTTTTTGTGCTCTTCAATTATATTTACATTGACAGATATCGTTTATTTTTCTGAAGGTGCTGAAAGTGGAAGAGAGGAGCGATCCTTCTTTTAAGAGTATGGAGGAAACAGAAGAAAGGAGAGGGAAAACATATTGGGAAGTATTTGTAGAACAATGTCAAGATTTGCTCAAAGAGGGTGGGCAATGGATGAGAGATACATCATCATCATGTAGCTTCGTCGGCTGCGGCTTTTACAGTACTCGGAGGCAATTACGATAGTACGGGGCAGCCGATCTTTCTACATAAGGGCTCATTCATTGTATTCGCGATTGCAGATGCTCTCGCTCTCTTCTCCTCTGTCACTGCCACCTTAATGTTCTTGGCTATCATAACTTCACGATATGCGATCAAAAGTTTCCTCCACTCTTCCTCTCTTTGGCCTTTATGCTGGTGGCATTTGGCTCTGCTCTTACAATTGTCCTAAGTGAACGATTACAGTGGATTTATATCCAAATTACTCTACTACCATGTAAAATGATATTGGGTCTCACTTTTCTCTTCCTCTCTTTAGCCTTTATGCTGGTGGCATTTGGCTCTGCTCTTTCAATTGTCCTGAGTGAACGATTACAATGAATTTATATCCAAATTCCTCTGCTAGCTGCCTTCCCTGTCATATTGTTCGTAATCCTACAACTTCCCTTGTATGTTGAATTGGTGGAATCCACCGGCCTCCCCTCTACCAACCCATGAAGATTTGGAAATGATCTCTGCTATTATTAGATAAGGACTTATGTGACAAGATATTTGTTTGCACTTGTCACTGTGTGTGTGATGCAAATATCATGCTGTTTACTCATGTTTAAAGACTTGAAGTGTAACATCAGCCATACCTGTACTAAAGGTTAATGTATGCTGTCACGGGCATACCC
This sequence comes from Eucalyptus decipiens, assembly GCA_014182575.1. Lineage (NCBI taxonomy): Eukaryota > Viridiplantae > Streptophyta > Magnoliopsida > Myrtales > Myrtaceae > Eucalyptus > Eucalyptus decipiens. Next base: position 51,837,218 of record CM024611.1, on the reverse strand, counting down.
TGTCGCAATTTGTCATTTGATTATTTACAATAAGCAATTACCTCACTGATCATTGTCCTATTGAGGAGAACCCAATTTTCAAAGAATTGACAGCATGGCCATCAATATTCGATAGGGTTTATCTATTCAAATAAAAGCAATGATCCATAAAAATTCTCCATAATACATAATATGGCCACCCAACTAGTGAGCTAAGACAAGGAACTTCCGATTGGCTTTGACCTCCACGATCCTAGCCGCGTTGGCCATCGATTCCTCCTGCACTTTTGCGATCCTCATGCTCCGCTTCTTCTCCACTGCGTCCCTTTTTGCGCCCAACCCCTCGCACTCTCTTACCCAGCAATTGTGCGCGATGCACGTCAGCACCAACACCACTAACTCCAGCAGCACATAGCCATCGAAACCCCGCACTCCAGCCTCACCAGGACTTTAGCCTCTTCGAGTCTCTGTGATCTCAGCAGCGAAAGTCTTGATGTTTCTCTGGTGAACAGCACCCGGATGCTGAGCACCTGGCTGGACAGCAAAGCGAGGAGGATCAAGAAGTGGGTCATGAAGCAAAAGCGTGTGAGCTGGGAATAGAAGCCCACGAAAGAGGAGATGAATAAAACGGACGATATTTCGGGGAAAGCGAGGCCGAGCAAAGTTGGGGGTATTTTGAGGAGGATTGTGGGAGCGAAAGAGGCTGCAGAGAGCATGAAAAGAATGAATTGTAAGCAAGAGAGCAGGAGATTCGGCAATGAATAAGAACCTCTCAACTTTAGGGCAGACATTTTCTTTTTGATTTTGGGGGGTCTATTTGGGTTGTTGACACCTAATTTTGGAAAAATAAAATTGAATTTTAAACAAATAAAAAGAAAATTGAAAAAAAATAGAGAAAATCGATTTGATTGATTATGCATTAAATTTGAAATTGATAAGTATTCATATTTTAATAAATGTAGAAACAATTAAAAAATTAGACGAACAAAGGACAAAAATTTTGATAAAATGAAAGGAATCAATACAAAATCGTGATTGTGAAATCATTCCGATTTGATTCATGATTTAATGTAATAGAATATGAAAATTTAAAATTTTTCATAGAAAGTGGCCGATCGGAACCACTATAAAAAGGAGTTGACCTGCACAGGGTTCGGGGGAGCGAATTCAGAAAAATTTCCAGAGCAAAGAAAAATCAAGAGAAAAATTCGTGAGAAAAAATGGTGGGCTTTGGTCGAGGAATATTCGAAAAAAATTGAGAGAATTCATTCTTAGGGAGGGAGCAACACTAAAGAAAACGCTTCGGAGAAGGGAAAAGTCAAAAAGTCAAAAAGAAAGGAGAGAAAGCTGAGAAAAGACGTGAAGGCAGGGAGTGCAGCGACAGAGAGAGGCCTGAGTGACGTGAGGTGAGAGAGGGAAAAACAAAAAAAAGAAAAAGACGTGCACTGTGCTTCTTCTTCGTGGGTTCCTTCTCCATGAAGCCGCACGCTGTTTTCCACCTGCAACAAACCGCGCCCTAGCCGACGCCCCTGCCCATTGTTGCACCGAGCTGACGTCTGCAGCTTCACGGCTGCGGCCCCGCCTGCAACCCGACGCCGGAACGCCCGCCGCCCATTGCCATCGGAGCTTCCCCTTCGCTTGCGAAGCGCCCGCTCAACCCGCGGCTTGCCCCTCCGCCATCGTCATCCTGCCGGCTCTGCCCCTCGACGTGTAGCACCGCGCCTCAACCCTCGGCGCCGCCGGCCCCGTCTTTGTCCAAATCTGCTGCTCTCGCCTTTGCTGGTGACTCGCGAACGCCTACCCCGAAGTAGCTCACTTGTTCGTTGCTCTCCCTTTGCCGATAGTTTGAGTTCATCGCCGCGCCCCGCTCCCTCCGCACACCAGCACCCGCGAGCGTCGCCGCGCAGCAACCTATGACCCGCAGCAACCCGCACCACCGCCGCGCCATCATCGCCGTGCCACACCGGTGAGCCCCCGACATCACCAACCCCCGCATAGCCGCCGCTCCGCCCAACACGTCCACGCCGGCCCGCGACTCGCCATTGCTGCTCCGCCCTTGCCCGCCGTCCCCTGCGCCGGAGCTCGACGCCACTGCGCCGCCGCTCCTCTCTTTTTTAAATTTCACCTAGGTAGTTTATTTTTATTATTTTTATTGCCATTTATTTATTCATTTTAAATTTTGTTATTATTGTTTAAGTTAGAACATGGTCTATTGATGTTAATTATTTGTATTGTTTAGACATTATCCATAGGGATTTCGCCCGGAATTATTATAATTATTAACTTAATCCGAGAGACATCGGATTATTTTTTTTAATTATATTAATTATTGGGCTTTTTGGTAGAATTTTAATTGTTAAATTATTATAATTATTAATTTGATTTGTAAGATTTCGGATCAGGTTTTTAATTATTTTGATCTTTTTGTCGTGATAATTAGGGTTAAGGTAATCGTTAATTTAACTTGTAAGACAACATGTTATTTTTTCGATTATTTTAATCATTTATTTTGTTGATAGCTTAGATTTAATATTTATTTAATAATTACTTATCTTTTTAAAAGAAAAACAATAAAATCAATAAAATCAAAAAATCAAAATTCTACATGAGCATATAAGTTTAGTAAATCAAACACGTAGGTTTAGTAAATCAGAATTTTCTTAGGATTACATTTTTAGGGTTGCATTTTTAGAAATAAGTTAGTGTTGGACCTAAATTAATTTTTTAGATAATGTTCGCACATTTTAATTATCTCATTCTTCAAAAATAATTTTCTAAGATAGGATATAGTTTAAGTCAAATTAATCCCTAGAGTAGATTAGAAAATTATCCTTTTTTAGATAGATTAAGTAGGGTTTTCATAAATTCTAAAATTCAATAAAAAAAATACAAAAATCTAGGTGCATGTTAATTAGTTCGCATAATATGATCATTTAATTAGAATTTATTAATAAAGTTAGGTCATAAGGTGCATAATAACTAGTTTGCATAATAGGCCCATTTAATTAGAATTTGCACATTAATAAGATTAAGTCATTTAGTTTTAAAATGCATTTTATAAAAGAATTCTAAATTTTAAGAAAATCCGAAAAAAAAAAAATGATTTCTTGCTTTGCGTGATGCAATTTATTTATTTGAATGTTTTAATAATGGATGAGCATCCGTATGGTCATCACATTTGCATGATAATGATTTAGCTTAAAACAAATCCAAGCTGTCTGCAAAAATATTTTGAAAATTAAAAGAAATTGTACCGAAAGTGCATTAGAAAATTCTAGTGTAACCAAGTCCCCATACCATTAGTCTCTAGTTTGTATGAGTAAAATAAATGGTAGGTGTCTAATCGACCTATCATAAACCGATTAGTGGTGATTTCTAGTTAATAACCTCGTACATATTTAAAAATTTAAACTTAAGTCGCGAATTGGTATGGTTTGGAAGAGCCCGAGCTAAGTTTAAAAGCTTAATAATCCATTAACCTAGTTTTAGGTGGTGCACCCGAAAAATAGGTCGCGACATGGGTGTTTGTATTTATATGCATCAAGAGGGGAGAATTCGAAAGTGAAAGAAGGCAAAGTTTCAAGTTCAACGTCTAGGACACAGGTTGGAGAGGGCACCGCCTCTACATCTATTACTGTCTTGGGTGGTGCAATGGGTGGGCATCAGCCGCATCACCCATTTTGCTCTATCCCAAGTGTTTCAAAAGCCAAAAGGCACAGAATTGTTAGTGAGGGTTCCTTATCAACTTATGAGAGAAGGTTCTGTCTTTCCACAAAATGACATGTGAATTGTAGAGAGAGAGAGAGAGAGAGAGAGAGAGAGAGAGAGAGAGAGGAGAAATTGAAACAATGAGATAGAGCAAAATACTGCCAACTACTTACAAATATATGTCAAAAATACTATTCATAAAGATGCATATAGTCAAGAAAATGTTTTGAGCTCCATTTTCTGGTTCACTTGGATATGTAGTTGTAACTTCTGAGAATGCATTGTAAAGTAGATTAACTAATCAGGGCCAAAGCAACAGGCACTCTAGATTCACCTCTGGTAATACATCCCTAGCGATTTTCGCTAGCATGTCTAGGGCATCTCCCTACTCTAGCAAATGCCAGAAACATAAACAAAAACCAAAAGGGGAAAGTTCCATAGAGAGCATTTGCCATTGGGCAGCAATTTTGAAAACAGAGTAGCAATTGCTCAATTACATTATCAAAGTTGTGTATGAAATGCACATGGACAATTCTTGATAGGATGTCACGAGAAATGCCTTATCATTGTTCCAAATCATCCGCCTTGACATGAAATTAATCCCATTGATGATGACGGGACCTTCGTTTCTACAGATATCTTGTAGATGACTGAATATTCAGTAAATGTAAAGAAGGGGAATGGAAGTGAAAAATGAAGATTAAAAACAACTGATGAAACAGATTGCACGTATTTTACCACTCCACTACTTCCCTTACATACAACAACATTGTCCGACAAAATTGATATTCAAAGGCTTCAATACTCATTCTTCACTGCACCACTGAGCGTAGTCATCCCTTCCCATATTCCCACTTCTCCAGCTGAATACGAAATTCAGGCAAACAATTGATGCTGCAATTAAATATGAACATATGCTAAGAAACAATGATAAATAAGCAACTTCTGAGGCCAACATGAACACTCGAAAGCAAAACGATCTTTTGATCAGCCATGTTCAAAATTGTCATGTCAAACCATCATCCGGTGCATATTAGATGCTAGTAGTTGTCATCTCAATGCAGTTCAAAGGAGCCAACCAATTAACATACCATCTCTTCACCAATATCCTCTAAACAGCATCTGGATAGCTTAAAATGGCTTCCACTCTATCTAGCGATGCTTGCAACTGCCCAGAGTTCATGTTGAATAGTGGCTCATCAGTACCAAGACCCCTGTTACATGAAACCCAACTTGAAACCCAGAAAAAATTAATAAAACAGTGACATAAATCACAGAAGCACATGACCCACACCCGTAAGTTCACTGTATCTTATAATCACCATGCTTTGTAATAGCAAAATTTTAATCTGTGACACCAAATAATTGATACAATTAGAAGTTGTTTGGTGTTATAGCTCATCTAGTTTCTTCCAAGAGCGAAATATAGTGTAGTTGAGAAGGAAGAAACTTACCCTGTGATTTCTGGAAGAACGTAATCAGCCCGCCACCCAAATCGAAAATCTACACCTGGACAAAGTCCAAGAGTGGTCTTATTTCTAATTCGAGATACACCGTCCCCACCCAAACATGTGGTGAGCTTCCATTTCCAACTAATTGCATTTAACTGAAAATTGTGGCCTACGCCAACCTGTAATTTTCAAAACACGCCAAGCTGACTTCCCAAAAGCTTTACCAATTACCGCTCAAACCCACAGAAGTTAACAGACTTATTGATGATTGAGAATATTTGGCCACACAGGACAAAACCTGGAGATTTAAGAATTTTGTGACAGGAATCTTTTTTGAGAGAATGCGCATGTCTTGATGTATGGGTTCATAGACAAACTTCCACAGACGATCTGGGGATAGAGGCTTGAACACAAGCTTCGCTTGAAAATCATTCCTTGGAGCATTGTAAAACTGAATCAAAATATCAAATCCAGATGTCATAATGAGGCTATATTCCATAACTGCATTAACTGAACAAGCAGAGTTAAACCAGGCCGTAAAGGCTTCAACAAAAATTTTGCTTGATGGCCAATTGTTGGAGCACTATAAGACAGACCCAAAGTTTTGAGGACCATGAATATACAAACATTAAACATAAATATATTCTTAATTGGTCCACTTAAGCTGAAGTATGGTGAATGAGGTTACAAAAATCAAAATATCTGATGAATTAAAGTCGCGGTCAGGCTTATAGAAGAACAAAAGAGACAACAAGAAAAGGAAAGTCTATGTTCATCTACTTCATTATGCGACTATTACTGACAGAAGCTGTATTAGGTCAATAAAGACGAAAAAGTGAACACAAAGAAGCAATAATTTACGGAAATTATAGTGATTAGCATATGTCGATGGAATCTATGCGAATAACTGTAAGGCTGTAACATCCTGCAAGCCAGATCTTGTACAAGTCTGATCAACATGCTCAGCCAAGTGAGGTTCAACCTCATGGAGATCACTGAAAAAAAAAATAAAAAAATAAAAGTGCTCCGTTAATCTACTCAACTTCTAACATCTTCACCAATCAGACATCGGTGAAAACTGTAACAAACCTCTTTTATCTCCCATGAGAGCATGGATTGATATCTGAATAGTTCAACACTCTCCGGATTCTCCCTTACATGTGGACTGACATATTGACTTAACACAGAGCCCTAAAATGGACTTCAATGCACGGAAGCAAACGAGAGGGCTTCAAGTATGTATAAATCATGAAGTTGCCATGTGAATTTTTCAGGTCAATCTATCTGCAAACTTAAACTAGACAGAAGCATCACTAAAAATCCTTCGACATTTTAAATTCTCTCCCACATGCATGTTAGAAGAGTAGTCAGTAATTTAGGAACCAGTGCCACAATCTCTGACACTAATTAAAACGCGAAGTTGCGCCATCCACACACTGAAATATCCAGCACTTGTCTTCAAGACCAAGGAATGAGTATGCGTATCAAATTAGACAGGAACCACATCCAATATGCATACCCAATCCAAGTCAGCAACATAAGAATTAAATTAAGAACAAACAAGTTATTCACATTAAAATTGACCCAAGCTTCAGATACCATATGCAGATGACCTCAAAACGAAACATTTCATTCACTCCTTCCAAGCCTTAATGGTTTGGTTCATCTTTCCACACCTCTCTCAACAAAATTCAGCCACTAGATCACCCTGTTTCATTCATTCAGGCCAATCATACTTGCTAGAGACCAAACTTCAAATACGTGGCAACACAAAGGCAAGCAAAATTTAGTCACATCAGAAGAAACACCTCCAGATTAACACCGACTCGGATTCCCTGAATTTCTTTCCGAAACTTGAGGAACAACTCGGAGGGCATCAAATTGATGTTGTACCGTTCGTCCCACGAGGTGGGTTCTTCGCCGGCTGTACTCGTCTCCATGTTCAAGCTCCCAACACTGCAAAAAATCAATAAAGAACAGTTCTTTCCCACCAAACAAAAATCGCCAACGCGTTTCCCTCAAGACCCAACTCTCAAAATCGAGAATTCGACACTCATCACTAATCCGACACATCTTCGGATATAACACAGTCCATGTGGAGTCGGTTTCTGGGTGCCTTGACATGAGCTGAGCTGCTCTGCATCTGTCAAATTAACCTCACAATTCGCATCAAAACAAGCGATAAGAGTGTAAAGCATACCTTCTAAACTAGAAGAACAGGACTCTGTTGGCGCCTATAGAACTGTGGTTGAATGGCGAAGTAAAAAATGGGGATGTAGTTCGCAGCTATGACAGTAAAAAATGATGGCGGTACCCGGGCAATTTGGGGTTCGCATCGTTTGGATTATATACTACGAGACTACGAGTACGAACGAGTTTTGCCCAAAGAGGGAAAATTGTTTTTTTTTTCTTTTTGGACAAAGGAGGGAAAATTTTTTACTCGGCGAAAAAAAAAATGTTGATTTTACTGTCTATGCACTGAGTAATTATAGTTTCTCAGTTACTACGGCCTGCATAATTTATGACATATTTACTCTAAATTAGCTTGGGGCTCTTTTCCGGGAAAGAATTCGAATCCCAGAAGCGTTGTTAGGAATTCTTATCTAGAGTATTGTGATGATGGGTCCTGCAGTCGCTCCTCTAAGATAAAAAAAAAAAAAAAATTATAGTTTCTTAGTTGGGCCAATAATTATGAATATGTCAATGGAAGCTATTAGCATTTCAAGAAAGGATTTATATCACTGAAAACTACAAACTGATAATTTATGACATATTTACTCTAAATTAGATTTCTATCCAAACTAATATTCGTCTTATGAAAAATCTTAAACTAGTACTTTTGATATAATTTTACTCTCCACATTATATTCCAAATTGCTAACAGATATTGATTTGGGGTAAATGTGTTATGGGTTATCAATTTTGGATCTTTTTTGTCAAATGAAAATTAGTTTTAATAAATGGGTCATAAGAGACCAATTTGGATTAATTTTTGGGGGTAAATATATAAGACAAATATCACGCCACACCTCTAGAGTTCTTTTTAACAATTCTTATAATTGAGTTTGCTGCAATGAGTGAATGGACATTACAATGTAGCCTAGCATGTACAAATATTGCTGAATAATGTCTTCGGAATGAACTACGAGTTTGTTTTTGTGCATTGCTTGATCAAATTGTACGTAACTGTGGACATCAACTGCTTTGGAATAGAAAGCAATGCAGTGTTTTTATGTGCTTTTTGGAAGCATGACAAGTAAAAAGCCTCTCTGGAGTTGTTTCATTCTTTATACTGGAACCATCGTAGATCAAACGCTCCCTCAGTATCAGACCATTTTTGTTGGAACACCAGATGGTGACAGTAATCAACAGACCAGCCGTTGATGAGGGAAGATAATCTCTTAAATTGCACGAACATGAGGATTCCTTTGTGTAATTATAAAGATTATGCGGTCGGCTTTATAAAGATTATGCGGATCGGCTTCAACATCATTAAGGTCTTTCTTTATTATTATCTCTTTACCACATTTGACCATCTTAAATAAAGCAAGACTCGACTTTAAGAGAGGACGAAAGAAAGCACCCAAAAGAGGCAAAGGGCGGGTCTTTCTTTAGTATTATCTATAGTCCAGATTCATGCAGCCTTTATGGGATACTCTCTCTTTGAAGTTCTTCTGAGGATAGAGTTCTTTTCACAAGAAATTCTTCCGGTCAGTTTACGCAAGTGATGCTTATGTTGGAAATAGGTACGAGAAAAGAAGCAAAAGATGGTTTGGCATAAGATTATCCGGTTTACTCCAAACCTCCGGAAATTTGAATTCATTATGTGGCTTGTTATATTAAATAGGCTGCAAACATTTGATAGAATGAGAAAGTGGACTTCAATTGATGATAAGTGCATCCTGTGTTCCTCTTTTCCCAAGTCTTAGGAACCATCTGGTCTTCTAATGTGCTTTCTCTAAGGCTGTATGAACAATGGAGTCATCTTCTGGAGCTGCTGGGATTTCATAGGAGTTTTGGTGCATTGGATATTGAGTTTGAATGGATTCTTCGAACGTCTAAGGGGAAATCTCTGCTTATAAATGCAGTTGGGTTTAGTCCACCCAGTTTACCTCACAAGTTGAGCAATGAAAGGATTAACTTACCTACCAAAAAAAAAAAAAAAAACAGAGAGAGAGAATTTGAGTTCTTTAAAATTTCTATATTACATGCCATTTTTTTCTTCAATTCATGAGCTTGTTCTTCGCCTGTTTACCGTGCATTCAATTATAATCTGTTTCATGATGCCATATTTAAGCTTATGTTTCAAACATCCTATTTTCATAAGAGACTAAAGAAGTATATCAGTAGAAGGTACGTTGTTTATACATCTGATACACTCAACATTTTCATCTTGCAAATAAAAATATTATCTATCATATGCATTTAAAAGCCGGGGCTGAAATAATGCTTGTTTTCGTTTATGCAATCCCTACTATTTGGTGACTCAAGAAAAAATTGGCTGAACTATTTTCATCCTAATTATCATCAGATTTGGCATCAAGATTTACAACAAATGGACCATTTTGCAAGCACTTCGTTTCGAGTCATCGATATACAATATGAAATGGCGCTCCAAGAAAGCTTGAACAAGCAGTGAGGCAACGGTTTTCCTTGAAAGCAAGACATAGCCCGGGATGACTCCCCAAACTAATTTCTAGGCGCATGACTAATCTGATGGAGGTAGTGCTCTTCTTTGTTTTATTTCATCTCCATCGCCGTTGAGTCTCAATCATATCCGTTTACACCCACTTTTACTCTGTCTTTGTTTCTTACTACTAATTTTAATCCATTCATAAAATTGAATTGACTCACTTTAAACTCAACCCAGCAGATATGAGTGGAGAAAAGGTAACCAAACAAGGTGCAAATCCAGGAAATTCCCCTGGTCACCGATACGGCCCCTCGGCTTGTATACACAGACCAAACTGGTTCGTTTATAGGTCTCCATTCGAAAATTCTAGATTCTTGAGTGACTAATTATTTATTTTTGCCCTTCTTAATTGAACAAATACGATCATTCTTGTTGGCCCCCTGTGGCTTTACGGATCATCTCATCTCTTTCAAGCCAAACATAGTAAACTTACCTCATTCACTGTAAATATGAATATTATTGTAATTTTTGCACAGCAACTCAATAATCACTATAACAATGGCTATTTTTTTTTTTTTTCCTAGAGCAATATAATCTTAGAAGTCAGAAGTATGCTTGCATATATATAGACCTTAGAGAAGAGTGAGTCTGGATAGCTCTCATCACCATTTTGCTCATCGTTAGGATTCCACTCGTTTATAATCTTTCAGTACAGCCCATGCGTTTGCATTATCATAAGTAAATTGTGAACAAAAACTATTAAACCTAAGTGACTTGATAATTCTAGTTCCAATTTAATTAAGGTTTGAAGGGTACATATATATATATATATATATATATATATATATATATATATATATGTTTATATGGATGCAGATGTATATAATAATGCATCATGTCTATATGAAAGACCAATTGTTCATCGTCGGTTTATAAATGAATGATAAAAGAGTCACTTTTTTCTTGAGCCACCATAAAAGGCTAGAATGGCTAAAAAAACAAGAAGAAGAAGAAAGAGAAGCCTCAAATTGATCGGTTGATATGATTTTAAGTAGCCATCTTTTGCTTCTAGCAAAAGAAAAGTAGCTGGGTAGCTAGCATGCACATGTTTTATTATTTTTTAACAAAAATTATTTGATGTTTCCAGCTGTCTCGGACTTGGGCTGCATTGATCAAGTCCATTCATCGGTTAGATTTGAAAATTTTCTTCTTTCTTTTTGTTGACTATTATTTGGTCATCTAAGGATGCATTTGGTAATGATTCTGCACCCAAAAATAATTTATGATCAGAAATGATTTTTCTTATTCTGTTCCCGAGAACAATTTCTAAACATTTTAAACCATTTAATAACTGTCCAAAATTTTTAATTTTGGAATAGAATTGCATTTGATACCGTACTCAAACTCCAAATAATTTTCTTTTAATTTTTAAATAATTTTTTTACTTTATTCCTTTTTATTTTCTTTTTTTCCTTTCTCTCTCCTATTCTTCTTCTTCAAGTGGTCGGTCGCCGATCCAGCGACCAGTCAAACGAGGGTTGGCGACCTCACCAAAGTGTCGCCAACCCTCAACAAGATCGGCCCTCGTCAGCCAAGCCTTGCTAGTGGCTAGGCAGCCCTCGTTGAGGCCGGGTGAGGCCCGCTTGACCATTGGCAGGGCTGACTGAGCCTCGCTGAGGCGGGGCGAGGGGCAACTGTGGCATCCCAAAAATTCAAAGCCAAGCCATAATGTGTGTTAAAGTCTTTAATTAGGTGATAAAATTTTCCTATGGCTTATGCTTTAGCCATTAGTCTTTTTAATTAGATGATTTGTGTATGTGATTGTGAGAATTTAAATTTGATAGATTAATAATCTATGCTTGGCCATGCACTTTATAAATTAAATTTCAATAAATGAAATGTCATAAGACTTTGGCCATGTGGAAAATTTAAAGTTTAAAATATTTATAGAAGAAATTCAAAAAAAAAAAGAAGAGGAAAGGTCAATTTCTAGGATGGGCCTTAGGCCCATTGGCCTAAGCTTTTAATGGGCCAAGTTAGCTGGCTCAATAGAGGCCCAAAAGGAGGGGTCGACCGGCCCATTGAAGCCCACAAGTGGGCTGCCATCGAGCAAGGGGGAGGGCCAAGAGTGGCCGGATGGCCCAAGCCCAAGAAGCCCAAACCCAATTCAAAATTCAATAAGACAAGTGGCAAAGGAGAAGGCCATGCATTGGCTGGTTTGTAGGCAAGTAATCATGAGGATTTGGGGGTATAAGAAGGGAAGAGAGAGAAGGGTGGCCGGCCATTTGCTCGCCCAAGGAGAGAGAGAGAGAGAGTTGTGCGAGAGAGAGAGGGAGAGTGGCCGAGAGGGAGGAGGAGCTGAGGAGGAGGAGTCGCCGTCCGACCGCCATGTTCGCCGCCGTGTGTCGCCAATTCGTGTAGTCTAGAGGCAAGTGAGAGTCCTCTAGCTTCTCTTGCATGCTTGTATGTTGTTTGCATGTTGAATCTTTGAGTGTTTAAGTGAGAAAAACCGGAGCATGAATGATGTATGTTGAATGGTATGGCTGTTCGTGTTCGGATCGTGTGAGTCAAAAACTTGTTTGAGCTTGCATGTGTGTTTGGAGTCCGATTTTGGCTTCAATTTTTTCATGAAAGTTGTAGCTAACATCTTTTACTACAACATACTAAAATTTCATGGAAAATGATGGAGATTTTTGGGGTTAAAATCTCATCCTACAGAGACTTCAGATCTGGAACGATTTCACTGACTTCTTGTTGGATTCGTGGTTGCATGTTGGTTTTTGATGAGAATCTCACTTCGATTTCTTCATAAAAGTTGTAGGGGATATATTAAACTACAATATACTCAAATTTGAAGTGAAACGAACAAGTATAACCTAGTAAATCGGCTAGATCTTGAACGATGATTCTGGTGATGTATTCCGAGATACCCGAGACTTCAAGGACCTAAATGATGACTATATTCTGGTTATTTGACTTAAATCTCTTCATGAAACTTGTAAAGGACATCTTGATATATAACATATCCAAATTTCAGAGAAAACGAAAGAGAATAGGTAGGTGAAATCGCAATATTTCGGTGATGTGTACACTGGACGTTTTCGAAAATGGATCCAGAAGCTTCGTGAGACTGTATAAAATAATCTAAAAAGAATCTGGCTTGGAGTTCTTCATGAAAGTTGTACGAAAATGTCTTGGCTATAACTCAGTAAAAATTTGTAATTTTTGGAGGCCATATGGATATTTTAATCGAATTACTTCGGAGACTGTGCATTATGGTTTCATCCGAAAAGTATATGCTGTTTTGTGTGAATTATGAAATTGTGTGAAATTTCTATTGGCCGTGTATTTTGCATGAAATCATTACCCAGTTGTCTTATTACATGCCTTAATTTTATGATTTTTGAGATTATATAAATAATTAAATTTAATATTTTTGAAAATGGCACAAGCTGGAATTTAAAAAAATGTAAAAAGGGCATGATAAATGGATTATTTTAATTGGCATAAATTCCATGAATTTTATTTTATAAATAGTTGCACCATGCACCATGTAGTATGTGTGATAAGGTCTTGGTGCATGCATGGCAATGATTTGAGATGCATGTATGAATTCAATGATGAGTATGATCTTGATTGCCATCACATCACATGCCATGTTAAAATTAAACTATAATTGAAGATGAGAAATGAGATGTATGAGAATATGTATCGTGGTGATGATGATACCGTCGGAGGTGTGAGCCGATGATGCCCCGGGAGTCAGGATGCCCAAAGGTTCGAATGAGTCGATGCCCTTTGGATGCTGGGTGTATTATGAATACATGCCCGAGGTTTTCCCGGGAGTGTCGGGATGCTCGGTTGTATTATGATACATGCCAGAGGGTGAGGGGTTGTATTATGATGCATGCCCGGAGGTTAGGGGTAACCATGTCTATGGTCCCAGTGATTCCTCGTGATGCCAGGTGGGGTGCGAGATGCCCAGAGGTTCGAATGAGTCGATGCCCTTTGGATGCCCGGTTGTATCTTGAATACATGCCCGGAAGTTCTTCGTGATGCCAGTTGGGATACGAGATGCCCGGAATGTGGGGGGTCGGATGCCCGGTGGCCTGGAGTGGCTGAATGCCGGAAGCCTCGGAAGTCTTTGCCCGAGGGGATGATGAAATTGATGATTTGAGAAATGGGTGATGTGGTAATCAAATTGAAAGCTAAAAGTGGAAATTAAACCATGATATGATATGCATGATGATATGCATGATGATGATGATGATGATGATATGTGATGTGAAATAATGATGATCACCCATGGCATGATATGCATGATGATATGCATGATGATGATAATGATGATGATATATGATATGGCATGATGACATGAGTAATGTGATGATGTCATGATGATGATGACATGTATGATATAATGATGCCATGATAATGATGACTTGAGTGATATGATGATGTCATGATGATGATGACATGTATGATATAATGATGGCATGATGATGATGACATGTATAATATGATGATGCATGATAGTATGCGTATGGCTTCAAGGTAAGTAATGCCTGCAATGCATGTATGACTTGTATGATGCATTGAATAGTTATTGGATTCCTTTACCTGCTGAGTGGTTGTACTCACCCCTTTTGGGGACCAACATTTCAGATTAGTAGATGGTTTGAACGGTTGGATATGACCGTGAGGAGGAGGATAGCAAGGGAAGGAGCTTTTGGACGCCGACACTGATCGATGGACTTTAAGTGTAAGACTGTTGAAGGAAATGTCGGTCATCTTTTGGAGTGTAGCCGAACATAGAAAACTACGGCATTTTGATGTACCGACTAAAGATGTCCATCTGCTTTATGTAAATAAACGTGTTTGATTTTAACTTATATAAGATGTTTAGTAGGTGTGCATTGTTTTATGAATATAAGGAAGGGAGTTGTTGGATGTGCTTCCGCATATAAATTGCGCAAGGGACCGATCGAAAAAAAAAAAAATGTAAACCCCCATGGTTGTATGGACCCGTTGCAATTGAAATGGTATCAGAGTGATATGTTAATACGGAAAGTGAATGGTAAGCGAACTATGGCGACCCTAATCGGATCGGGGGCCGTCGAGGGGTGCCACAGCAACGCTCGCCCAGCCCCACCGAGGCTCGACCTCACCAAATTGTGAGGCTTGCCCATCCTCATCGATGACCAAGCAGGCCATCGGCAGGGCTAGGCAAGGCCTGCCTTGCCAATGGCTAGGCTTGCCTCTAGCAAGCTCGCTGAACCGGTTGAGTGACCGCGGCGGTGGCAAGGCGCGATCGGGTGGACTGCGGCGGACGCAAAGCGAAGTGGTAGATGAAGAAGAAGAAAAATGAAGAATAAGAGAATATGGACTTGATTCTTAAATTTGTTCACAATACAATAATCAACTTTTTTTTTATTATTCTTAATTCTGTCAAAATTTACTTCCGAGCGCAAAAAAATAGAAATTTGTTACCAGAAATAAAAATTTTTACCAAACACGATTCTATTCTCGGGAATAAAAAATCAGAATCATGCATTACTCGAATAATTACCAAACCCTAAAAATCTGCATTATTACGGACCAACTTTCTCCCATATCCACATGGGTTGAAAAGTGACTTGGGTTGAAGAGTGTGGCTTTGGTGACATCAAATTGAAGTGTGAAAAAATGCATGAAGGTTTTTTTTTGGTCGGTGCATAACGGTTGAAACGATTGATTTGTGCAGAAATCTAGAAATGTGAAATTTTGGAGGATCAGTAGATAAGAGATGACCAAGAGTCAACGGCCATATCCACACTCTCCAGAAATCTCTTTTGTCTCTTTCCTCCCTTTCGTGACGTGCACAACTTGAGAAGAGCCATCGTCCCACGGGGCACACGAAAAACGTTCCATCTTTATTTTATGTTTTTTGCAAATATGAGCTAATTTCAGTGATTGACTTTCCATCTAAATCTATATCCTCCCCATTTTCCTTACTTTCTCAACGACTAAATAATTTCCCTATTCAGTTAATTATTTTTTTAAGAACAAAATTCTGATATTGAGCTTTTGAAAATACTCACATTAAGCTAAATACATATAAAAAATTTAATAACTAAGGATGATGATATTTCCTGTTTATGAGATAAGTTTAAAGATGTTCATGTATCTCTTTTACGCAAAGGTTACATTAGCTCAAGCCACACTTTTGAATGGTTTTTTTAGTTGTCGATGAAAAAACAAGAAAAAAGAGGTAAAAAGAATGATTTTTGCCATGGTGCTCAGAAAGTACTTGTCAAAGGTGGTGAATAAAAATATTACGGATATGTACATATTGGAAATTACCAACATCTTCATAGACCTAACTCAGAAATGCTTCAGATTTAAGGCCCACTATCCAAATTGTTGGACTTATGAGTTCGGCCATTTCATGATGGTCTGGACCATATTCAGTTAAACCCAAGGGGGGTTAAGTTTTCTTTTTCTTTTGGTGAAACGAAGACCATCGTTGAGAAATTAAACCGGTCAAGTTACATCACTCGTAGTCGAAATACTGTCGAGTGCATCCTTACACAAAGTATCTTCGATAACGTCTGGAATACTTGTGAAAATAGTAAACTGCATATGCTGCTCCTTTCCCAAACTAGCCAGAGCATCCGGTGCATCTGTTTGCTTCTGTGTATATATAATGCTCAATTCACGGCATGCCTGCATTCTTTCCTTGCAAGTTCCTGCACTCACAAGGAGAGGTTCTATGAGAAGATTGTGAGACTTTTTGTTCTCAAGAGCATGAATAACCGCTAAAGCATCTAATTCGTTATGCAAATGAATGGCACTATTCGAAACACTAGGTCTAATTTTGCCTCCTAACTTCCAAATCTCAGCAATAAAAGCATTCGTTCTTCCTGTGTTTCGAGGAAAACAGGCTATCCAATTCCCCTGATGGTCTCTCAAAAGAACTCTTGTTCCTGCTTCTCTGTTCTCCACATACATGAATTGCTCTGTCGGAGTTAAGCTTAATTTCCCATTATTCAGGTTCCTCCATTCCATTCCCTGCCTTGATGAAAAGGAGTTATTTTCCTCTTCCTAAAGGCATGGGCAATGCAGAATGCAGAAGCAGACGCATGCAGACAAATCATATAAAGACGAAAAGGAAGTTGCCTTCGTGTTATGTGAGTATGCTAGAATAGAACAAAAACAGAGTGCCCGTGTGAATGTGTCTGGGGTTGACGGAGAGGAATGCAGAGGAAGTCATCTTCGAAGAACACTGCAAGCATTCGTTTGAGCGCGATTAAACTCCTGGCTAGCACAAACAACACAAGCATCACATGGAGAAAATGTTGTTGGGCAAACACTTATTGACCAGGTTCCTACTGTCCGGAACATATGTGATTTTGATCTGCAATTGTTCTTGTACAAACATGGTCAGTTAGCCCAATTGAACTTGATAAACAACTGTTGGGATTGCTCAACATAAGAAGAAGCCAACTAGTATATATTAATTGCTCCACACTTCACTAATTATCCAAGGATAAAGTACCAAAAAAGTCTTAAATTTATTACATTTATGACAATTCAGTTCTCAATCTTTTAATTATATCAATTGACTCGTAAATCTTTTAACGATTTGTCAATGTAGTCCAAAAAATCGCTAACATGGATGCTATGCAAACCAGTGTTAACGAGAAATTCTTTTCTGAATTTTCTAATATTTTTGTGTCAATTAGAATATTTTCATTCATTCATTTTTCTAAAAGAAATAAATTATTATTTTTACTTTGGGGAATGAATGATTTGTAAATCATTTTATATAAAATGATCGCTTGTATCGGTTACGAAGATGAATGGTTCATGAAAATATTTAGATATAAATTATTGTCAATATTGAAATTATTTTTTATTAACTAATTATTTCAACCGATACAAACGATTATTTTTTGGAAAATATCATCCAAACTATTTATTTTTTGAAAAAAAAAAACAAAATAGCCTAAAAGAACTTGAATAATCGTCTCATCATACTGGGCCGTTATAACTCTCAATCCTTCGGTCAGAAGCACGGCACTAGAGGTTCCAATAATGTAGTCAACCTCAGTAACGAAAGAAACGCACTAAACTAGAACAGAAAAAAAATGAAAGAGAAGATCTGGACAGCAAGTACTTGGCATTAAAGAACAGCACATCAATGACCCAATTACATGATTACGCATACCAGAACATACGAACAGCCAGCACGCACATAATAGACATATTCCGTAACTCACCACATCGGTACGAACACAGCACAGTAACCACGTCAACAACTCAACATATTCGAAATGGGCATACAGCTGATGAACCAATCAGTCACAGCGCACCCAAATGAATGCGCATACGATGACTAGAGTAGCAACTCAATGCTCTCGCAGCATGCACTCAGCATTTGAGATGGTAGCATTCGCTCAATGAACTTGCGATTTCAACACGTACAGAGAGCTAACCAGCAACATTTTTTCATAATATGTTTCCAATTCGGCACAATAAACACAGAATGACATGGAGTGAAGTATAAGAAGAAAACGTGCACGGATCAATTCATTTTCGTTTAAGGGGCCCTCGGTCAAGTTCTGGAGTAGTCAGTATCAGATTCATCTTGCGCACGCACTGGATATGCATCTAATCGGAGAACTCCAGGAACAAATCCTAAAACGTATAGCTACTAAATTCTGAAATGAAAGGAAACGAAACAAAGGTAAAGTTTATATGACGAAAATAATGAATCGACTAACCAAAGGAATGTCCTAAGTCAGAATCTGAATCGAAAAACTCACTGGTCTAGTTCAGAAATTTTATCAAACGGCCAAAGAATCTAGATGCAAAAATAAGAGAGGGGTCATATCTAAATTTATTGCTAAGGCTCTAACGCGACCGGATTTCATGCTAGTGTAATCGAGCCCTCGGCCCCTACCTTCAGCAGAAACAGAGCATGCGAATTAGGCTAGAACAGAGCACTTACTGTGGCTGCGAAGCTGGTGGTGTTGGGAAAGTAGCCTGTTAAGGCAATCAGTGACAGAGAGAGGGGTGAGGATTCATAGAGGACAGCAAGAGAGAATCACAAATAAACATAAGAATACTTTCCCTGTACTCTCTGTTCTATTCTCTGGGGTTTAAATGCGGAGACACTACGGTGGTCGGCGGTAGGAGACGAGCAGCGGCTACCGGTGGACTAGAGGGGCCGAGTATGAAGAGGGAATCGCAACCTAGAAGCTCCTGGAAATTGACGATACGAGACAGAATTTGCTGAGCGCCGTGTACGTGCGTTCTCTCTGCTTTATTCTACCCCGCCGAATGCGTATATGTTAGAAATATGTATATGTGGACGCGAGGCTGCCGTGAGATGCGCCAAAATTTCATTTAGTATTTTTTATTATTTTCACATATTTCTTATTTTTTACAAAAATGCATATGCTCGATTTGCTGACGAAAATTTAGGTCGCAACGAGAAATAGAGGGAGATATAAGTTTTATTTGTGTTTTTATCAAATGGATAAGACTTTCATTTGTGGTTTTATCAAAATGGATGAAATTTTTTGTGCAAAATTAATGAGAAAAACCCACCACATACATACTGACAGGAGGAGAAATTCCTGTAATTAGAGATAGAGAAGCATCATGAGTGACAAGTGATGTATCCTATGTACTTATCGGTTTATTGGTAATGTAGTGCTTAATTATAGTTAAGTAAACTTCTAAAATAAAACTTATGAACATTCTTTGCCACCTTCAAAATAAGTTGTGAAAATGCCCGGGAGCTATATGATCCCCATCATATACAGATTGGTTGCAACCTTTAATTTCAATATGGCCCCTGCCAGGGTCATCCTAATGCACATGCACCCCGGCACCTCGGAGGTACTCCTTGTCCTCCAAGGGTCGATCTGTGCCGAGTTCATCTCGTCATCAGTGAACACCGTCTACTTGAAGAACCTCAACAAAGGGGATAACGTGACTTTCCCTCGGCCTATTGCACTTCCAATTGAATGCTGGTAAAAAGTCCAACACTTGCGATAGTCAAGTTCAACAATCCGAGCCCTGGGCTTCAAATCGTGGACTTTGTTCTGTTCGCTAATAATTTTCCTTCTGAGTTGGTGGAGGCCACCACTTTCCTTGATGATGCTCAGGTCAAGAAGCTCAAGGGCGTTCATGGTGGCACTGCTAAGTGGCTAATTTCATTTTCGTCCATAATCCATCCATTATCAATCACCACCTTTTCAAGCCTCTTCAAAGAAATGAAAGGAAATAATAATTCGGCTTATATGCTCATCGTCAATGGCTTTCCATGGATTTTTCTTGTGAGGTTGTATTTGGTTTGTTAGTGTGTTGAAGTGAGTCATTGGAGTGGAGATTTGATTTTTAGTGCAAATTTCTGACTTCTTGTTCTGTTCAGACTATGGAGCAAAACGGCTCCCTCTCTTCGTCAAATTTTGAGTAGATGAATAGAAGTATGTCGCTTCGTCAATTCTTTGAGAGCTAATGTTCATATTAGAAAAAAATATACTCGACAAGTCAAGTGATGTAGTGATATCATCCACCCATTATAGATGAGATTACAACAAACTTTGAATCCTATCTACAAAGGGATAAACTAATGATTGGCACTACATTCATATAATGATGGCTCACATTGTGTCATGTGTTTGACCCAATCAAAGTATTATTAGTAATGACGCATTGTGCCAACACATTCAATACATTCATTTAGTATTGTACAAGGCCAACTAGACCAATTCACTGGTCCAAACTTTTCTACACATGACTTAATTATGGAGGATTGTCATTTGTTCTGTTTTAGAGCCTAGCTTTGGACTTGTTTCATTTTTTCTAAATACACTAGAATCTTGTCAGAATGACTTGTACAATGAGCTAGTAATGGATGCGTCTGGATCATGTAAATCTAACTCACGCTACCATTAGATCAATGCCTTCCACATGGGGCCCACTTCATCCAATGATACATGTGAGATGGGCTCATATGCATTGGGTGCATTTAAGATTTTTTTTCCTTCTACAAGACTCAACATGCCTTAAAATTGTTGAGGTGTAGCGTTTAATTAGTTGTTCGACCATAAGATCATAAAATTTCGAAACAATGACCTTTTGAATCCATTTTTAGATTCTTGTAACTCTAATGCCACCTGAAAGCTCGACTCACTATCGTTAGGTTTAAGTATTGTTTAATTTAGATCATTGGGTATTTATTTGATCATGTGTTTTCTCCAAAAAGGTGGCTATTCGATTTGAGACCAACAAGGGTGTCGGGCGAATGATATCTTATTGGAAAGCTTATAACAAGCTTAGTTGCTCGTGAAGTTTTGGGGGTGAGATGAGGTAATTCAAGGAAATGATACTAGCATTTCAATCCCAATCTATCTGTCCATGGATATAAAAGGAGGTTAAACTCACATGACGACTCACGTGGCACACTCTTGTGCAAGCTCCATGCACTCAATTGCTTTTTATGTCAATTAGCAAACCTATAAAAATGTGAGCTGATGTCTAATTTTAGCAAATATCTATATTTCACATATCTAATTTTGATGAGAACTTTTATAATAAATTATTACTGATTTAGAAGAAATAAATGCTGAAATAAGATATTTAGGGAGAGTTGTAAAGTCAGTTCTAAACTTCAAACATTAACTTTCTGATTTTACCAATTGAGTTACTTGACATTAGAATTTCGCCGATAAAAATTAATTCACAAATTAGGGATTACGACATGGAAATGTTATGCCCAGCCCATTTAAGCTTTAAAATCAATAATCACCTTGAGCTTCATCCAACGGAATATAGAATCCTGACGATTTTTTCTCTCTCACCTTAAGTCCATCAATTCGAAGTTCGCCGGATGTTATTCTCAGCGGACGACAACCATAGACTTTGTGCACTTTCCCCCAGATATACGGAGGTCATCCATCGTACGCACAGAGGCTGGATGAAGTGGACGGAGGAGTCTTATCTCGGGCTTGAGTTTGGCCAGACCGGGCTCTATCAAGAGCCCAGTTTGAATTACTTCTAATTAGGCCCAAATTTCACTTGAAAAAAAAGCCAGGCCCACAACCTTGCAAGCCCATGCACACCCAGACCCAACCAGCTCGGACAACCGAAACTCTACCTGAATACGACCCGCGCCCGACCCAGTTCGTAGCCTCTTCTGCTCCCCCACCGCAAACCCCGACGGAGGCGGCCGCGGCGAGCGACGGCAGTTGGCCCAGACTTCTTGGTTGCAGTGGTGCAGCGAGCAGGATCAGGGGCAGATCGGCGAAGCAGCGAGCAGCAGTGTCGTGCTAGCAACGATCGTCGGGTACAGCGATGGCACCACTTGATTTGGGCGTAGCAGGCAATGTCACGGCATCAACATGGCGGAGGTCTCGTGCGGCGAGGGTCCCCGTGGCTTGGCCGAGAGAGGGCTCTCTCTCTCTCTCTCTCTCTCTCCCTGAGATCTCCTCTTCGACCTCTACCCTCTCGGTGCTCCCCTTCTACCTTCACCTCCTCCGTTCACTCTCACGGGCTTCTCGGATGTCTCTCTGAGGAAACCCCTCCGCTCTCTCTACTCCACCCTTCTTTTCTCTCTCTTTGGTTCCCCCTTCTACTGAGCTCGCGCTGTCCTATTTATAGGCCGAGGAGGCCGGTCGACGGAGGCTTCGGCCGTTGGTGCTTGGCGCGCCGATCGGCCTCCCCCCGCCAAACCGACGTCCCATCAGTCATTACTTCCGCCTGCTCTACTCCTTCATTTCCGCAGCACGCTGTCCTTGTTGCGTGAGAAAGGGAGAAGAGAAGGAGAGAAGAGAGAGCCGCCCACGGGAGTTGCAGGGAGGGAGAAGGAAGGAGGAAGAAGGAGGGGCCAGGCCGGGCCGTGAGGGGGGAGCTGGGCCCGGTCCTAGGGGAAGACTGGCGAAAAAAAGCGGGGCCGGGCTCAGGTCAAGCCCCAAAGCCTTTTCGCCCCGTTTCCATAGTTTTATATCTTTAGGGTAAAATAAAGGGTAAATAAAATGAAAATAAATCTTAGTAGATGCAAATAATATTAATGCCTACGTGATGCGAAAATCATTTTTTTATGATCAAATTGGTCCTTAATTTTCTATGCAATAAATATTTAAATATTTAATCAAAATTTAAGTGTCAAGTTGTTATTCTTTAAAGATGAGCTTGGAAGGTTGCATTCAAAGACGAATTAATACCTAAATTTTTTCCATACACATGCAGTACATAATATCTTGTTTGAGACTAGGTATCCTATACAAAAATGACAATATAGCATAATATATACTAAGACAAATAAAAAGATACCTATAGTTATTTATCGGAAGGAGTGATATGAGCACAAATCCCGAGTTTTTGGCAAGTACCAAGGTATTATATTACTCGTAGGAGAGTTGTTTTTTTAAGACTCAGACATGTCTCCAATTGCCTATTGGAGCAATGAATTGTCACCAAGGAGCCAGAGCTATCTCTAGTTGCCTTGATGGTGAGGATTGCTTTTCTAGGATCAAATTGGTGTCTAATTTTCTATGCAATAAATATCTAATTTATTTAATCAAACTTTAGGTGTCAACAATGGCCACTAGGGCAAACATTTATGGTAGGTTTTATTCCATCTATTTCATAATTGATACAAAAAAATATATATCATAATCGATATGATTCCAATTACTTTATAGTTCACAAGAATAAAGTCTACATCTGGTATCATTCTTACCACCAAATTTTTGCATCTATAGATTTTTTTCTGTAAATAATTGTTTGTCTCTCATTCCATGATGAAAGATATATTACATTTATAGCATGTATTTTGGTAACAAACGTTGAAGTTAACTTCTAATACATATTATATTTTGCAATACCTGGAGGCTGAATGTTTAAGCCGAAAGAAAAAAAGAATTCTGAATCTAAATTATAAAACAAAAGGCTAGAAAAACTAATTTTTAAAAGGTTATATTCCAAGATTGAGCATACTTTGGTACCGAATGTTAAAAAAAAATCTGTTTATGTATGTGCACATTCAATTTTGAAGTATCTATAGGCTGAAATTTTATATTGATCGAATCATTCTATGAATAGATCTTTCATAACAAGGCGGGGAAATGTAATTTATAGTAATTGTTCAAATACTTCGAGGAAATACATTCAGTATAGCATTGTCCCCACTACAACCAACCAACTGTAATGAATACATACACCCCTCAAATCAAATTTGTCAATCACTGATCTTGTTCAGTATGAGTGACTCCATCCCAAATGCTCTCGGGACGAAAGATCCTGGGTCCATAAGTTGATTTAACCATTTGGAATAGCAAGGGAAGCTGCAGTATTGCAAATAAAGCCACGGGGACAGAGGCTAACAAAGTAATGGGAATGAGAGCCCACTCCAGTCTCTTATCCAACACCATTGTAAGAGTTGCAACAAAAGCCACCAGCATGAAAGCCAAGGGGAGGAAGAGAAAACAAAGACCTGTTATGACTTCTTAGGCAACAAGTAGAGAAAATCTTGCGCCTCATACTACGGAGTTAAGATGGCTAGGAATAGTATGATGGTCGTCACGGAGGAGAACAAACTTAACGCATACGAAATTGCAAAAATCAAGAGAGAGTCCTGTCCTAGCAACAATGGGACTCTAGTATTTTTGTCCTTGCCTCCAAGCACAGTGAAAGTAGTAGAGAACAATACTATGGCAATTAGAGTTGAGATGAGCATACATGAATTTGTTGTGTCCTTCACCCACTTCTCCCCTTTCTCAAGCAATGTTTTGTGCTTCTCCATGAATCTATTCCAAAAGGTCATTTCCCTATCCTTGGGGATTCTCCAAAGGCGGTGGTTCTCATGATAGGGATAACCTAGCTTTTCACAGCCTATGCATGAAACTCCCAAATAGGAGTTTTGATAAGTAGATAAAGTATTGAAAATTTTCAAAAAACAAACAAGGGAACATGTCAAGGAGATTAAGACTTATCCAACACTTGATGCAAAATTGCTTAAAGGTCAAGTTGCATGTTTATATCTAGATCATGTCAAAACAAAAGATAATCACAAAAAGGAAGGGGAAAAAAAAGAACTTCTTACTTTACTACTTCTACCATGTAAAAAGTAATTAATATTGATAATAGATTCAATGTCATAGCAAGAGTATCAAAATTTTAGACCATACTTAAAATTTTCTTCTAAAATATTTTAATGTGAATCTAAAAGTGAAGAAGGTGTAACTAGATTGAAGAGAGAGAAACACTACCTTGAAGAGAGGGATATTTTGGTCAATTAATTAAAAAAAGGAGTGCCTTAAATTAGATAGGAGCTATGTAGCATTGACAAGTGACATGACACAAGTGTCCGACACGACACAACACATCGACACGTCATTTCTAAAAAATAGAGAATTCCGACACATTGCGACACGTTGTATATTAAATGAATATTTTTATTTTTAATTAATTTAATTCAAATTCATAAATAATTAATTAATTAAAAAGAGCCTATAATAAATTTACACTAATAATATTAACAAATCAATTCATTTGAAATTCGAAAGATATATTCATAATTAATGCGAAACATTTTTTTAATTTTAACAAAAGTTATCGATGAAACTAATAATTAATAAGAAATTAGAATCAATTTATTTAAATAAATCCATGATTTTCTACAATAACCAAAATTTATCATTATTCAAAATTTAATATTTTTATTTTTCAAAATCATTTTTTAATTTCATTTATTTAATTTTCCGATTAAAAGAAATTCCCAAAATCCACCCCTTCTTTCGTTCGTCCTTTTCCCTCCACCCCAAGTTTATTTTACTTCCCCACCCCCCCCTTGATAGTGACAGGTGAGCTGTCACTTCGCCCCCCCCTTCCCTCCCCTCTCTCAGCCATCAGACCTCATTTATTATTTTCTTGGGATTTCTTTATGAAAAACCCTAGTGAGCCGCCGAGCCCTCATTTTCTCTCGCCGTCGCAGTGGTCCGTTCATGGCTACGTCTCATCGGCACTCACGGCCTTTGCTCCGTCTCGTCAACGCTCGCGGCCTCTACTCCCTTGCCCTCCCTCACCTCCACCCTCCATCAGTCTTCCGGACACGCGTCAATACACGTGTCGATAAAAGTTGACTGCGTGTCGGAAAATCCGACACGCGTTGTGTTAACTGGGTTCACTCCTATGTGGAGGAAGCCCAATGAGTTGCAAGCCCAAAAATGACTTGAGCCAATATGATAAGTTATATGAGGAAATAGGGTTTTTCACTATCTATATAAAGAGGTAGTAGCAAAAAAGGAAACGAAGAAGAAAAAAAAAAAGAAACGAGAAAATTTGGGGTTTTAGGCAATATCTGATTCACATCAAACTAGCATCGGAGGTTGATTCGTGGTCCAATTGAGCTGAAATTTTGTCAGCATATTCGTGGCGCAATTTTCTCGAATCTGAATGGTTTGATTTTTGTTTAAAGCTCCCTACATCAGGTTTTTCATGGATTGATCAAAACTTACGTTTTTGGTCAGATTTATCATTGATCTCTTGTGAAGTTCATGTGTATTGTCAAGAATTATGTTCTTGAGGTGTTTGCTACTATGTACCTCTAATATTTGCTAGAAAAGAACAATTTTATTGATAGTGAAGATTTTGTGGTGGACTCCAGTCACGTGGTTTTTTATCTCCTCACATCGAAGAGGTTTTCCACGTAAAAAATTTTCTTGTGTTCACGTGCTTGATATTTATTTACTCTACTATATCGATTTCTATTAGGTTTACACAAGAGGGGAGATTATTTTATTCCGCTGCGTTGATACGATATTTTTCGAGTTGTTATCGTTCTCCCATTACGTTGACCACGTGTCCGACTGTGTCTGACACGCTCCGACACGTGTCGGACACGACACGGAAGCACTTCATAGGATATGAGTGGAAACAACGTGATTCTATGATAATTATAACTAAGCGTAGTTATTAAACAGATGAAAAGAAAGGTGCTTACCTCATACCATTGGAGCTCTCTCTGCATTTGAGAAGCTGCTCCGACCACGTTAGTTACAGCCTCGGAACTAGGGCTGTACGATGCTACTACTTGCATCATCGCCATTTGAATCTTCCCATGTAGGCCCTGGGACTAATGGCAATTCAGCAGTCGAGCTTAATTTCAGAAAGAGTCCGAGAATCCTTTGTTGACGAAGCTCCACCGCGTGTCATCAAACTGTTATCATAATAAGGCCTAATCCGAATAAGTTCCGGGAAAAACTGAAAACGAAAGTTCATGATTTCACTGATTCCCTTGGCTGTAGCTTGAAAGAGCAGGTCCCCGTTTCCCAAAAAATCGGTGATCTCAGTGTTATTCATGTAAGAGATCGCCATGCAAACTCGTTTTTGCCAACTCGACTGCTGTCATGTGTCTCACCTTCACCTCATGAACTTTCTTGGTTGTAGGAACTACATAATGTCAACAAAAAAGAAAGAAAAAGAATATGAAAAGCGAAGGGGCAACAATTGGATTAAGAAAAAAGTTCCCCGGCTCTGGGTCCCAAATGTTTTCAAGACACAAATTGCATCTAACAACAGTTTACTAATTGTCATAATTTCCCACATTTAGAGCTTGGATTGGCGGCTGATTGGGAAACCGATCTCATTCTTTTTTAATTTTTAATGTTTTAGGAAAGCTATTTTGATTTTTTTCCCTCCTTTGGGATTCAGTCCTCAATTTCAAAGTGAGTTTTAGTAATTGCTGATGCAAAGTACAAACAAAGTTATAAAATCATTTTTGGCATTTTCCAAGAAAAAGGTTTTTATCTTATGTCTGGATGAAAAAAAAATTATTGGATGTGAAGATAGTAGGAGTGATTAGAAAGTAATCGAAGAAAGTGATCTTCCTTGAAGTTCAAATAAGGCTTTATAATGTTAATCATAATTAAAAGAATACAATTATAAGACTTAATATGATAGAACAACTCTGAAAATAACCATGCTAATGATGTCTGTCTAGCTAAAGTAAATCATAGTACTCTTTACATATGTCAGATTATAATATTATTCAAATATGCATAGCAACTAGTAATAAAAATATCATATTCAGCGTACAATCCCTTGAATTGTTATTTATGCAGCAAAGTTTTTTCTTTTTCCATTCTATCTATCTTTAACAGTATCAAAACTTCCACATGAGGTCACATAATGGTATGTGAGCTTGGACTTTACTTGTAACACCTAAATGACATAGTGAGTAAACTTGACTCTATCATAAAATAACTTTTGATTTGAAAAACAATACGCAATGGCACTATACTTCTGTTTCCTTTTCGTTCTTTGGCAAAAGAAAAGAAGAATTGGGGACAAGATTAAGGGTATTTGGGTACATATAAAAGTTGGGTGAGATGACAATTTCAACCATGGGCTAAAGTTGTGATTAAGTTTAGGGAGCTATAGGATTTTTTTAGTGGTTAGGTGGTGTTTAGACTAATTTTCACACATTTCGAGTGGACCATCTTTTTGGGTAATCTTAAGAGCGTGTTCTCCTACGTTCAGGATCTCATTTTCTTGAGTATTTCCAATCAATCTGAAATATGGGATTATAAGAAGAGGAGAAAATTCCTTTATTATCTAACTACCAGCTTGTTTGTATAGGATATATAACTTGGGGTGGAATTGTGGATGCACGATTTTGTTGGGACCCACGAAATTAATCCCAACTGAATAATAAACAATCATTTTTAGGAAAATATTTTTCAAATCGTTCATTTTTTGTGAAACAAATGAAGCCTTAGGCCTTAAGTATTTCATCCATAATGGAAGAAACAAGAGATATATGGGTTCATTGTTCTTATTTTTCCAAAAATATTAACATGCTTGATAGAGATGATCAAGCGAACATGATTTCACCAATCAAGATTGAAGGAGAAGAGCCAGGTTTACGTAACTCTTATTCCATATCTTCTGCTTAGATCATTTAGTCATAAGCAAGAAATTCCTAAATTAACCATCAAACGTTGCCTCAATTTGCAGTTTCGTGTAATATTTTTTCACTTTTTTGTTTTTCAATTTTGCGACTCTTGTTATTAGAATTTGGTGAATATCTGAAATCTTTCAAGATATAAACATATTAACACAGAAATCATATATAACTTTGTTTGACTTTGAATAATTTTTCGAAGGATTTTTATTAGATCTATTGATGGTGTAAAGAATAAGTCACATATTTACTGTTGGATGGTTGATATGTGGAAAAGTTAAATTACACAACTAACTTCAAATATACATGTCACTCATCCAATATTGAATGTGTAACACATGCAATGGATGGGAAAAGTACCAACAAAGTTATAAGCCTATTTCTTTAGTACCAATTCAGTTATAAACATTTTAATTGAACTAATTTAGTCCTAAAAATTTTCATATTAGTACCAATTTAGTCAATTTGACCAATTTAGGCTGAAAATTGCCTACATAGATGCCGGCTGTTTACATGGCACGGTCAGCATCAACATAAACATTTTAAAATAATTTTTGATATTTTTTTTTGATTTTTTACTAATTTTTTTAAATTTTTCTTTTTTTTTTCTCCTTTTTTTTTTCCTTTGGACTATGGCCGGTACCGATCGTGGCTGGCGATAAGCCACAAGCAAGGGTCACAAAGAAAAGGAAAAAAAGGAAAAAAATAAAAAAATTTATTTAAATGCCCACGTCAGTGCCGACCATGCCACGTAGGACTCCGGCATCCACATCAGCAATTTCTTGCCTAAATTGGCCGAATGAACTGAATTGATACCAATATAAAAATGTTTAGAACTAAATTGCACCATTAAAAAAGTTTAAGGCTGAATTGGCACTAATGTAATAGATTTAGAACTTTTTTGGTACTTTTCCTTATGATAGACCTAACACAAATTATTTTCCAAATTGGGGCAAGGAACTAAGTAGGACCTTTTTTCTACTTATAAAAAAGTCAAAAACAAAGAAGCCATAGACTTCTAATAGGAGAGAGAGGGACAAAGATAGAGATGGTATCTTGATTGGAAGCATACTTATAGTTTTGGTGACATTCCAAAGTAACCTTAAAGGATATTGAAGCACTACTACAATCAAATTGCAAAGAAAACCCAGTCATTGAATATGAAATCATTGTAAGACCTTGTAATTCATTTGTTACATTGTCTAAAATCAATTAAGTTATATGGTACTTGTGCACTTGGTTGAATCATATGTGGTTCCCAAGGATAGCCAACCCAAGAAGTAGTTCGATTTAGGTCATTATTCAAGTAAAACTAGGTCAATGAACCAGCATATATCTTATGAAGAAACAATCATTTCCCGTATCTTTTGCTAGTATGGAAGGAATCAATTTAAGAAAATTGACTAAAGCCATGTTTGATAACACTTCAAATAGTGCATGATTATATTCTTTTATTCTCCAAAAAAAAAAAAAAAAGAGTATAAATCTATTTGGTAAAATTTTTGTTCTCTAGAATAAAAATCAGTCTTTTTTTTGTTCTCGGGAATAAATCTATAACATAATCAAGAAATAGAAAAAAGCTACATTTTTTTTTTGGAAAATAATTATAGAATCAAGCCTAATTTTTCTTCTTCTTCTTCTTCTTCTAGCCTCGGCCTTAGCCGTTGATCAGCCAAACAAGGGCCAGCGACCTAGCTAGAGCATCATAGGCCCTTGTTTTAAGAGTTTTATCAAATACATTTCTATTCCGGAAATATAAGTTCTAGGTAGTATATCAAGGGCATTCAAATGCTAAAAAATTATACTCGGGAACAAAATAAATAATAAAAATAAAAAACATTTGTGAACAAAAATTCTTCTTAGGAACATAATGATTACTAAACGCACCATAAAAGTTCAAAATCATGGCAGATCCGAAGATAATGCCCAAACAACAAAAATACATACCCATCTGGATCCGAACTTTTATTTGTTGGTTTGTAGCTCAAGTTCACCGGTATACCTTCAGTTCAAAACAAAAGAGTAGGTGACGAGCCAGGTATGATCATCTTGAAGGAAATCAGTAATGAAGAGATGCGAGTGCAGAAAATATGGATATTTGCATATCAATGCTTCCAAAACACTGAGCTTGGTTCCTCTGGGAAAGTGAGATTCCATCATCGCCAACACCCACAGTATAGATCTGCTTTCATGCTTTGTGCTTTTTTTTTTGAGTTCGAGAAACTATAATCTTTCTTGGGTTTCTTCTCCTTCTCATATTCTCTCTTTGCCACCTTGACCAAGACACCTGCCATTTGTTTGATCATTTGTCTGAGTGAAACCAGTGTACCAATCTTAGAATGTTCATACATATTTATGTCTGGTTGATTGTTATGTGTTCAAACTAAGATTTATGTGTTCGATCTACTCATTATAACTTGGAATTTTGACCCTACAATCCACGGCCAAAATCCCGACGTACCATGCTTACTTGATCAGGATTAGTGTACCTTGATGTATGATCACTTATTGGATGTTAAATCAAGATTCATCTGTGCTAGAAGCTTGTCCATTGATTGATGGTGTTGATCTCAAGTTTCCTATGTTTCGGTTCCATCATGTACAAATCTAATCATTTGTTAACGATTTGCTTATAACCAGCTTGGTCTCAGTTGGTTGATGGTGTTTGTCTCGGTGTATGTCCATCTCCAATGCATTCAATTGCTGATGTGCTCACTGGATTGAGATGATACCAATGTGTTGAGTTACAGATTATGTCTATTCTGGGTGCGCTTGCTGTCCGTATGTCTCGACAGTTGCAGTCCTGTAATGTTGCAAGTTGATGCGCTGTTTGTTGATTTTCATTAGTAGTCTATGGTCCATGATCGATAATTCCTGATAATTGCATGGCGATTGAACTTCTAGTACGCTGGAATTGAATTCATAGTTGCTTCACATGCTCAGTATTTTCTATTTCAATGCAAACTAGGACTTCATATCTTCAGGAAGTCAATTGGAGATGCTGTTCGTGTCGGTTTGCATCTTGATTTTTGTCGACGAGACTTTAGAAGAGCGAGACCAGGACAGTTTGGCCATTTACCTTCTTTGTATGAACTTTGTGAGAATGCATAAATATATAGAGATATTTGCATGATATAATCCTGCCGTGTTAACTGGGGCGTAGTAACATGCCTAGTGCTCTTGAAAGATAAGCTTTGGTTTCACGAAATAATGAATAATTGTGCATGTGCGGCAGCTGGTGAGTGGTGGCAATGATTCTGAGGTGGTCGAAGCAATTGTCGGAGTTGGTCGTCGGTGGATTAGGACAGGTATGGTTCTACGCGTGAAGCCATTGTATGCGAGTTTCTGGTAAAGAATATGAAAAATCTGAGTCAACGGAAGTCTTCACTTCAATGGTTAGTTTAAGTTGAGTCAAGATTAGAATGTATAAGAGAAGATGAAAGAATGAAAGAGTAAAAGATGAAAACGAGAGGGTCAGAGAGGTGAGTTCAAGTGTTCTGGAGAAGGACCGAGTAATGAAATGAGAAAAAAAAAAGATAAATAATAAAAAAATTCCGAAAATAAAAAATAAAATAAAATTGGATTAGAAAAATATGCTTTAATTAGGTTGTTAGATTTTTTGTATTAGTTTTAGCTTAGTTTCATTTCATTAGAATTCTTATAGTTAGAAAAGTTGTATTCCTTGATTTTGTGTAAGTCATGTGGTTTTTTGCTTGGTTGGTGATTTGTGTGTTCATTTTAGATTAGATTGTGAATTCTTAGTTTTAGTTATATTCATTTAGGATTAGTTTATCTGATTAGTCCCGTTGAATAATAGTAATTTAGGTTGAGAAATATAATCGAAAAATTAAAAATAGTAAATTAAAAACAAAACTTCAAAAGATTAAAAAAATATCATAGTAAATAGCTCGGTTGAACTGAGAATTTATCTCAAATAATTGTGTGAAAGTGTTGTAACCTAAGTAACATCGATACTGACATACGACATGCGATATGACAAGACACAACATAACATACCGATACGTCGTTTCTTAAAAAATAGATAATTTCGACATGCTAAGACACATTGTATTG
This sequence comes from Eucalyptus decipiens, assembly GCA_014182575.1. Classification (NCBI taxonomy): domain Eukaryota; kingdom Viridiplantae; phylum Streptophyta; class Magnoliopsida; order Myrtales; family Myrtaceae; genus Eucalyptus; species Eucalyptus decipiens. The sequence goes on along the minus strand of CM024611.1, from coordinate 51,804,415 downwards.
TAACACATTATTTATTAAATGTATATTTTTATTTATACATTAATTTTTGTGATTATTTTAATCAAATTAATTTGATTCAAATTCACAAATAAATAAATAATAAAATAGACCCTAGAATAAATTTACATTAAAAACATTAATCTACTATTTTGTTAATATCATTTATTGTTTCAATTTGACAAATTCAACTACACTCCAATAATCCAAAAACTTAGAAGAAAAAAAGAAGCAATCCATATTTTGAACTTGCGTGTCAGAAAAAAAGAGAAAAAAATTGAGATTAAATTGTGTGTCATGAGAAGTGAGAATCGAAAGAGAAGAGAATACTAGCTTCTTCTTTTTTTTTTTTTTTTTCTTGACCCCTAATTTTATTGAAAAATTTTAAAATGTGTGTCAAAGTCACATATCATAATTCAAAACTCGCATGTCGAAATTTTCAACTTGTGTGTCAGAGAGTTTTGGAAAAATTGATCAAGTGTTGGATTTTCCGACATGTGTTGACCGAGTGTTGGAGAGTATCGAAAAATATCGGAGAGTGTTGGATAAGTGTAGGATTGTCTGACATGACACGAAACTTTCCAGAGAGTCTCGGTACTTCTTACTTTTATAACCTTAGAGAAATTTGAAAGAGACTAAATAAGCACTGAATATCATAAGGTCGAATTGGGACACCGACTTATGATGACAAGATGCTAACCAAGGGTTTCTTGTTTCTCTCGAAAGTTTCGATAACCCTAATTACCCATTCTAAGAAAGGATAGTGTCTAAAGTCAAGCTCATATGGGCTATTGTCCTAAAACTTAATAACAAAGTCATATTATATTCTTTACCCAACTCGTAGTAGGTTACCTTACGCATTCTACCTTTTTACTTGTTCTTTCATTACTATCTCGATGAATTAGTTATGATTCTTTTACACTACATTTTGAGATGTGATTTGCTTGTTATACTTAAATGGTTAGGTTACATTTTAGGATCATAATAAACATAAAAAACATTAAATGGACACTTAGTGGACAACAATCTTAGGATTCATAATTTGGTAAAAAGACCGTGTGAACACTTTTATTGACAAATAATCAAGTTTTAGGTACCAAAAATGCATTGGTTAGATAACTAATGTTATCAAATCCCCAACCTTAGATCTCAGTTGCATAAAAAGTGATGTATTTTCCCATATCTCATTTGGTTTAAGCCAACCTCAATAGCCTAGAGGTGACTCTCTCATATAAAATTCTCATAAAGTTAATTGAATCAAAATGCAAGTCCCACATTGCACAAGACATGAGTTTGAGAGAGCTGGCGCAAACTGATGATCGTCGGTTCTTAACTCAACATTACCTCTGAACCCATCTTTCTGAGACTATTCTAGAGGCTCACAACACATCAAAAAATTTTATGCAAAATTTCAATGTAATCATCTCGACCAATTTTCACTAGAAATCATTGACTTGCGAGTGTGCCACACAAGATGGCCAACAATGAATGAATTGCCATATCAGCGATTTTTTATGATAATTTACTAGAATGACCACATTAGAATTTCACACAAAGGTTAATAACTTAACTGGGAAAATTGAAATTTTCAATTGAATTTGATCCATACTATAGTTTTAAGACTGATAGAGTAAATTCCCTAAATTATTTATGTGTATATAAATTTTATGCAGTTGTTCATGCATATGTGGATTTTATTTTGAAATATATATATAATTAGATGGATGATTAAAGATCTATGACTGTTATAATTCCATGTGCTTTACAATTTAGGTGGACAGAATCTTATATCTAATGTAATTCCAATTTTATAGTTCTTAAGATATAGTCATGCATCGGTATCATGTCTATCATTGATATTCTTTACATAGAGATTTTTCTTTTTTTAATTACCAAACCATTCATCTCGAGAGCACGTTTGAAGAACATTAAATGTTTGAAAAGTCAATTTAATCATTGCCTATATTTTGGTAATTAATATTTTAAAGTAATTATTTTATGTGTGTGTGTGTGTGTGTGTATATATATATATTTTGACTTATCTATGTTATAATAAAGTTGTTTATTTATTTATTTTTTTAAGTTGGTGGACAAATTCCTGCATCCAGATTATAAAAAGAAAAATTATCTGTGCATATTGTGGCAATAAATGATTGAAAGTAATTGTTATGTATGGATATATTATATTATGAAAGATCTTTATAGAACTAACCATCGAACATTTACAGCCGGTAGAATTCCATCTATTTTACAATTATTGGGAACAAAGTCTTATATCTGGTATAAATCCAATTGCCTTATAGTTCATAAGAATAAAGACCGACATTTGATATAAATCTTATCACCAGTATTCTTTGTTTATAGATCCTCTTGTATATGAAATTGTTCGTCTCGAGAGCATCTATTAGAAAAATTAAATATTTTAAAATTATTTCATGAGGAAAGTCGTAATCCATGATTGTGCATATTACGGCAATGAACTGTTTAAAATAATTGTTTATGTATATATATATATATAGGTTTGTGAAATATCTATAATAGAATAAGGGTGATTTTTTCAAAAGGATGAACTATTAAGTTGATGGGACAAATTCAAGCCTTTAAGCTATAAAAGGAAAAAATAAATGTTTGAAATGTTATATTCCCTGATCGTGCATATTTGGTTAATAAATGTTAAATATAATTGTTTCTGCGGCGTCGAGATTCTATTTAGAAATAGCTGGACGTTCCATATTTAAGTTGATGGAAAAAAAAATCCCTGCATCTAAATTACAAAATGAAAAACTAAAAAAAAAAAAAAAACTAATGTTTTAAAAAGTTACATTCCATGATTACGAATACTTGGTAGTAAATGTTTAAAATAGTTTTTCATATATTTATAGACTTTACTTTGGTATATATATAGGATGACACTTTAAATTGATTAAATTATTCTATAAATGGATCTCCGGTAACAAAAAATCAAAATCAAAATTTGCATAGAATAAATTTTCATATGCTTTGAGTAAATGCATTAAGTATTGCATTACACGCACTGAAACCAACTATAACGAACGCTCATTACCCTCAAATCAAATTCGTCAATCACATGATCTCGCCCAATAATTATGCCTCACTCCCAAATGCTCTTGGGACGAAAGATGCTGGGTCCGTAAGTGGATTTAACCATTTGGTATAGCAAAGGAAGCTGTAGTACTACGAATAAAGCCACAGGACAGAGGTCAGCAAAATAATGGGAATGAGAACCCACTCCACCAGTCTCTTATCCAGCACAATTGTGAGAGTTGCAGAGAAGGCCACCAGCATGAATGCCAAGGAAAGAAATAGAAAAGAAAGTCCCATTATGATCTTCTTAGGCAACGCTTCAAGAAAATCTTGCGCCTCATACCGCGATGTTAAGATGGCTAGGAATAGCAAGATGGCTGTCACGAGAGGAGAACAAACCTAACACATCCGAAATTATGAAAACCAAGAAAGAGTCCTTTCCTAACAACAACGGGACTCCACTTTTGTCATCATTCCCTCTAGGCACAGTGAATGCAGCAACGGACAATACTGTGGCAATTAGAACTGAGATGATCATACATGAATTTGATGTGTCCTTCATCCACTTCTCTCCACTCTCAAGCAAATCTTTGTGGTTCTCCACAAATGAAGTCAAACTGTTTTACTCCCCATGTCTTGGTCTCTCATGTTAGGGACAACCCAGCTTTCCACAGCCTAACAAACAGAGGAGTTTTGATAAGTGGATATGGTGATGAACATTTAAATAAATAAATAAAAAAGACAAACGAGGGAACATTTTAAGGAGACCAAGACTTATCCAACGAAACTACCTAGAGGTAAAGTCACATGTTAAAATCTAGATTATGTCGAAATAAAAGACAAGCACAACAAGTGAAGAGAGAGAGAACAAAAAGAGGAACTTCTTACTATACCACTTCTATCATAACTAAAGTAATTAATATCGATAATAGATTCAATCCCATAGCTGAGGATCAATGTTTTCAGAACATACTTTAAACTTTCCTCTTAAATATTTTAATGAGAATTTGAAATTGAAGAAGGTATAACTAGGTTGAAAGAGAGAAACATTACATTAAAGAGAGGGATATTTTGGTAACATTAAAATGAACCACTGGGGGTTCGCCCTAGTGGCTACCCTTCCAACTTGGAAGGGGGGGATGAGGGGTTCAAATCCCCACCTTCTCAGGGAGGATTGGGGTGGGGACGATTTTATTTCAGGAGTGGGTTTCGATTCCCACGCCCTGCAAGGAGGCAGAACAAAAGTCTGAGAGTGAGTGTTAGAATAAGATTAGAGTATGACCGACCAAAAAAAAAAAAAAACTAAAAAAATGAGTGCCTTAACCGAAATGGGAGTGCAAATAGCTAGGCTTATGATAATTATCATTAGGGGTGAGCATGGTTCAAGAGAGAAACCTAAAACCTCAGAATCAGACTTATGGGAACTTGTCCGATTCTAGGTTCCAACTTCCAAGATATGCAGGGTAAGTTCTAAGTTCCAAAAATTAGGAAACCTATTTTCATGGGTAGTCCCAGATTCTAGGTTGGTGGAATTTAAAACTTAGAACTTAAATCTAAAACGAGTTTTTGTGTTTTTCTTGATCCATGTTTTCAAGTGATCCTATGATATTTCCTGGCATTTGATAATGAGTGTTTAATCTAGGACTATTAGTCTAAGTTTCTATTTTATAATCGAGATTTTTACTTTGTTAATGTTTTATATTTTTTGATGTCTAAATATAAATTATGTTAAATAAATTGTAGCAATGAATGATGGTCATTAAATGCGATAATTCACTCAATCGTTCAATTAATAATACAAGTTAGTCATTTTATTTTATTTTTTTGGTCGGTTAATACAGGTTAGTCATTAAAGGTGATATTTCACTCAATCATTCAATTAATAATACAAGTGGAATCTAGATAGTCTTTGGAACTGACTTTGAAACCTGTAATAAGGTAAGTTCCAACTTTCAAAGTATACAGGATAGGTTTTAGATTTTAAAAAATGAGGAATTTGTTCCAACGAGTCAGTTCCAAGTTCTAGATGGAACTTTTACGGTACCTATAATCGCTTATCTCTAATTATCATTACATGCAATATTCAATATATGCAAAGAAAGACACTTACCCTATACCATTGGAGTTCTCTTTGCATTTTAAAGGCTGCTCCGGCCTCGGTAGTTACTCCATCGAAACTACGATAGTATTTTGCTGCTACACTCATCATATCTCCCGAGTCTTGTTCTGAAGGCCCTGGAACTAAAGACAACTCATTGGTTGAGCTTACCTGCAAAAAGAGTCCGAGAGTCTTTTCTTGGCGAAACATCACCGCATATGTCGTCAACCTCTTATTATTAGGCGTAACCCAAATAAGCTGGGAAAAACTGAAAACGAGCTTCGGGAAATCATCGAATCCCCATTTGTCGCTCCATATAGATGTCGGTCGTCTAGGTAAAGAATGGAGATCTCGGTAGTGTTCATATAAGAGATTGCAATGCAAACTTGTTTTGCCAACTCGATTGCCGTCACATGTCTTAGCTTCACCTCGTGAACTCTCTTGATTATAGGAACTACAACATGTAAAAAAAAAAAAAAAAAAATGAAGGGAAAATGAAAATGAAAAGCGAAGGAGCGGCAACTGGATTAAGAAAAGGTTCTCCAACTCGGGTCTCAATTTCTTTTAGACACCAAATTGCATCTAACAACAGTCTGCTAGTTGTCATAATTCACCGCATCTAGAGCTTGCGTTGGCAGGTGATTGGGAAAAGGATCTCATTCTTTCTTTTTTTTTTTAAATTTTTAGGAAAGCTAATTTTTTTTTCTCCTTTGGGATTCTGTCCTCAAATGCAAACAGTGGGTTTAGCAATTGCTGATGCGACGTACAAAAAAAGGTATCAAATCAATTTGGCATTTTCCCAGAAAAGGTTTATATCATGTCTAAATGAAAAAAAAAAAAAAAAGAGGTAAAAGCGATTATAGTGCAAGCTGAAGAAAGCGATCTGCCTTGAAGTTCAAACGAGGCTCTATAATTAAGACAATATAATTATAAGACTTAACCTGATAGAACAACTCTAAAAATAGCCACGCTAATAACGTCTGAGTAGCAGGGGTAAATTACAGTAGTCTTTGTAGATATAAGATTATTTTAGACAATATAATTAAAATATGTACAGCAGCTACTAACAAAAAAATCATATCAATCGTACAAACCATTGTACTGTTATTTATGCCCAACACGAGCAAAATATTTTTCTTTCTCCATTTTGTCTGTCTCTAACAAAACCAAAAATTCCACATGAGGTCACATAACGGTACATGCCTATTCGAGTTTACTTGTTACACCAAAATGACATAGTAAGCATTTGGTTTGGCTTTTGCATAAAGTCTTTGGAAAAATGCAAAAGATTTTAGGCTTCATCAGTTTTACGAAAAATGTAACAATTCTGGAAAACATTTTCCATGAAGCCATATTCTAAGAAAGTGATAATATTTTTCGGTATTTGACCGAAACTTACAAATGAGATAAAAAATGTTTTCCGTCATTTGGAATAGAAAGTCTCATTTGATTTTCCTTTATGCTCTTATTTTAATTTATGAAGTATTGACACTCTTTGGGAGCCTTCTTGTCGTGTCGGGGATTTTGATGTGTGTTCAATACTCGGTCAACAAGTGTTAGAAGGTCAACCCTCCCGATATTTGAGTCTGGAATTCTAACACGTGATTCCAACACGCATAGAGTCAATTTTAAAATTTTTCAATAAAATGTAAACGTGTAAAAAATAAAAATAAAAATAATCAAGGGGGAAAGAAGAAAAACTTTGTCATCTCTTCTCTTCTGACTCTTACTCCAATGTCACACAATTCACCCCCAAGTTTATTTTTTTCTCTTCTCTTTCGGCACGTTCTGACACACAAGTTTAAAATGTGGATTGCTAGTTTTCTTTTTCATCCAAGTTTTATGGATTATTAGAATGAAATCGAAACAATTAATTATATTAACAAACGGTGGATTAATTTTTTAGGGTAAATTCATTCTAGGCTCTTTTTATTATTTATTTATGAATTATTCATATTAATTTAATTAAAATAGTCATAAAAAGGTAATTTATCATATATATATATATATATATAAATATACATTTAATATATAACATATTCAACGTACCGGAATTCTCTATTTTTTTAAAAAAAAATGATATGTTGACATATTGTATGGTGTCGTGTCCTATGGCGTGTCGCATGTCGTTGTTAGTGCTACTTAGCCTTTAATAATATATATATAAAAATTTTTTTTTGGTAAAAACTTAGAATTGTTATTTATTTCTTTTATTTCTTTTTTTTTTCTTCTTCAGCCAATCGCCAACCACAACAAGGGCTAGTGACTAGCCTTAGGTGAGCCAAGCCAAGCCAAGCTAGCCTCGGGCAAAACTCCATCTCGATAGATCCGGCAAGATCAAGCTCACCCAAGACCAATGAGCTCAAGTCTTGCTAGATTGGCGAGCTTGTCCCTCGCCTATGTTTAGTCATTGTGGCTGGCCGAGGAAGAAGAAAAGGAAATGAAAGAAACAAAAAATGATTAAAAATTATTTTTTAAAATAAATTTATTAAAATCTGATTTTTAAATAAAAATAATTATAATATCAATTTTAAAAAATAAAAAATAATAAAAAATTCGATTTAAAAAATTTTATTTTTTTAAGAATGAATGTTTCATTAATAAAAACTCAAGCTCAAGCATTGACAACTCATGCACGACCTACATTGATTGAAGCTTAACTATGGGGACTAGAGCTCCAAAGTTGGGGCTCAAGCCTAATCTTTATGGATGCGAGTACCAAGGCATAGGGCATAAGCACCATGGGCTCGGGCCCGGCCTCAATGGACTTGGGCATAGGCTCTAGGGGCTTGGGCCTAGGAACCGGAGTCCTAAGGCTGGCCTCAATGAACCCATATTCGATCTTGATAGACTTGTGCCCGAGCGTTAGAGACCTCGTCCCGCCCTCAATGGACCTAAACTCGGACCTCGATGGACTCATCCCCAGCATTGGAGACTGGGAACCAGCATTAGAATTCTTATGTTCAAATATAGAATTTTAAGTTCAAGCACCCTTACCTAATCATATTTGAAAAAAAGAAAAATCAATTTTTTCAAAAAAGGAATTCATTTTCCCGAATTTAAGCATAGTTTTCCATTAACTAAGAAAACATTTTTCATTGACTCATTTTCCTAAGTGATTCAAATGTCAAAAAATAGAAAAAAATTTCTTGAAAAATATTTTCCATGTAACAAACGAGCGTTAGGTTAAAGAGATTCTTTAAAATGCAAGTAGTGTTTAGTATATTGTAATTTAAAAGTGTATTGAGAAGCAACATTGGTGTTTGGAAAAATCATACTTTGTGAGGACTTCTATTATTTGTTTTTAGAAAAAACCTCAAGATTAGCAAAGGGCTCAACGACCAACAGCTTGAGACCTTTGCTAACAACATTGCACGAGGTTAGGATATTTATGGATTTATGAAAGTTTAGCGATGGTAAAGTTGGAAGAAAAAATAGTTTAGCATTCTAGAAATGCTCAAAGGTCAAAGCACTTCCAGACTTATCTTGATTTAAAAGCCCTCAGAGGCTTTTGGAAATGCAATTGCATCTCTCTAAAAACTCTTCAAAAAATTTATTACACAGTACTTGAATATGTGCAAGGGGCTTTAGAGTACAAAAACCTTTGGGAAAATATATCATGAAAGGGTCTATGTTCATAGCAAGAATTTAACAAATGCAGGCATTCAATCCCCTTGCGGTGCCTCTCTCAGGCCTTACCCTATCGGGACCGACTTTTTGTATCCAACTAAACCCTTATTCCAAACATAAGGCTTTCTGGCCTTTGCTTCAGTGCACAAGATCCATATGAGGGTGAGTGCAAAGCATACTACCAGGACAAGGTGCTATCTTACCATTCTAAGATCTAATACCGGATAGAAATTTGAAATGAAGAAGGGAGCATTAACTTTGCATGGTTTAAGCACACAAACACACGATTTTATTGATGAATGCTACTCTTTTGATGCTAGAAGATAAAGACCTATGACATCGTTCTGAACCCTATACACCATTTAATAGTGCAAGGTAGCAACAACAGAATCTACTACTTAGGGAGGTCCACTAATTTGGAGTTGAACTTTAGGGTAGTGAAAAGTAAGTGCCATATTGAAATTTGGAAAGAGAGCGACATTGTTCCAGCATTCAAGATAGTCTCAACTGTCTCAATAACTTTTGATTTGATAAAAATACACAACGACACTATTTTGTTTCCCTTTTTGTTCATTGACTAAAATAGAAGAAGAATAAGGTACAAGGCTAAAGGGCATTTTGGGGGCATTCAAAAGTTGGGTGAAGATGACAAGTGCAACTACAAGTAAAAGTTGTGAATAAGTTTTGGGAACTACAGGATCTTTTTTAGTGGCAGGTGGTGTTTGGGCTAATTTTCGCGCGTTGTAAGTAGTCCACCTTTTGGTAATCTTAAGAGCCCATTATCACAAATCAGCCTAATGTATTCAGGCATTTTTTTTTTTGAGTGCTTCCCACAAATCTGAATTATAGGATTATAAGGAAAAAACTCCCTTATTATCTCACTAGCAGCTTGCTAGTATATATAACTTGGGCTGGAATTATGGGATGCATAGTTTTGTTGAGACCCACGAAATTCACTCCCATTGAAATATTCTTCTATTTCAAGCCCTCCCAAACAAATTATTTTGATTATTCCTATTTGCTCCTCTTCCTATTCTTCGCACCTTTCTGAAGTTACTAAAAAATATGTAAATTTACTATGTAAATTTGATTAAATGATAAACTCATGCTAAGGGAAAATATCAAAAAAATCATAAACCTATTGCACTGATACTTATTTGATTATAAACATTTCAATTGGGTTAATTTAGTCTTAAATCTTTTCATATTTTGTTAACTGAGTCCATCTAGTTAATTTTGGCCAAAAATCATTCGACATTGACGTAGCCGTCTTACGTGGCACAGCTAGTGCTAACGTGGATAATTTTTATAAAAAAAAATTGAATATTTATTTAATTATTTATTTTTCCTTTCTTTTTTTGTTTGTTTCATTTTTGTTGGTGAGGGTCGAGGCTCAACAAGCCCTCATTGCCACGGGAAAATCTGGGGATGGTAATGGGCAAAGGCTTGAAGGGTCTCATCTAGGGCCTCACCTTGGGCCTTCGTCGCCAAAATAAAATGAAAAATAAAGAAATAAAAGAAATAAAAGAAAAAATATAAAAATTCAAAAAAATATTATAATATTATTAAAAAAATTGTCAATGTCAACTCCAACTATACCATTATGGTTAGCATCTACATTAGCAATTCCCAACAGAAACTTGATAGAATGGCTTCAATTGGGAAAATGTGAAAATATTTATAACTAAATTAGCCCAATTGAGAGGTCTATGACTCAATTGGTATCAACTTGATACGATTAGAACTTTTTTTTTTTGTACATTCCCCCTCATGCTATCATCTATTGCAACCTTATTTGGAGTCAATGACGCTAGGGGCTTGTCCTAGGTCCCATGCCCAATTCTTGCACTCTCTCATCGTTTTTTTTTTTTTTTTTTTTTTTTTTTTGGGGGTGCTGTATTGGGATGAAGTAGCAATCAAAAAAAAAATATTTAGGCTCTAAGCACTTCATCCATAATGAAAAGACAAATACAAATGGGTTCATGTTTCTTATTTTTCCAGAAAGTTTTACACGATTGATGGAGATGATGAAGCCAACATGATTTCACGAATCAAGATTGAAGGAGAAGTCCTATGTTTATGTAACTCTTATTCCATATTTTCTGTTTAGATCATCTAGCCATAAGCAAGAAATTCCTAGGTTAACATCATATCTTGCTTCAATTTGCAGTTTCAAGTATTATTTTTTTTTTTTTTTTTTTTTTTTTTTTACAATTTTGCAACTCTTGCAATGAGATTTTGGTAAATTTTAGATATATTTTAAAATATAAAAAATAAAACAGAAAATCATGTATAACTTTGTTTGAGTTTGAATAATTTTTTGAAGGATTTTTATTAGATCCCTCGGTGGTGTAAAGACTAAGTTGTACATTCACCGTTGGAAGAGATATGTGGAAAAATTTAATTACAAAACTAACTTCATACATGAATGTCACTTATCCAATTGTGAATATGCAATGGTTTTTCCACACAAAAGTTGGCCCAACACAAATTTTTTTTCAAATTATGGCAAAGAATTTTCCTACTTATAAAGGAAGTAAAAAACAAACACGGCTTATACTTTTAGTTGGGAAAAGAGGGATAGAGATAAAGATGGTATCTTGATAAGATGGAAGCGTACCTACAATTTTGGCAATATTCCAAAGTGACCTTGCAAGACATTGAAGCGCTACAATCAAGATGCAAGAGAAAACCTAGTCATTGGATATGAAATCATTGTAAAACCTCGTAATTCATTTGTCACATTGTCTAATCAATTTAGTTATACAAGATTTATGCACGTGATTGAATCATATGTGATTCGTTGGGGATAGTTGATCCATGAAGTAATTCGATTTTAGGCCATTATTCAAGTAAAACTAGGTCAAGGAACCAAAAGACATCCCAAAAAAAAAAAAAAAAAAACCATTTCCAATTTCTTTCACTAGTACGGAGGGAATCGATCTAAGAAAATTGACTTAAAGTTCAAAAATATGAAAGGTCCTACGATAATTCCCAACAGCAAAAATGCATACCCACCCGGATCCGAATTTTTATCCGTTGGTTTGTATTTCAAGTCCACCGGAATACCTTCAATTCAAAAACAAAAGAGCAGGTGATGAGGTGGGTATGATCATCTTGACGGGAATCATTAGTGAAGGGATGCGAGTGCAGAAAGTACGGACATTTGTATATCAATGCTTCCAAAACACTGAGCCTGGTTCCGCTGCGAAAGTTAGATGACCTCACCAACGCCTCCAGTATAGATCTGTTTGCACGCTCTGTACTTCGCATGGTCTTTAAGTGAGGGTACTGCTCGACTAGATAAAGGGTGATATCTTTTTGAAATCACCAACATAGGTTTTTTTTTTTTGGTTGTAAAATCACCAACGAAGTTGATCAGGAAAATAAGCCAAGTCTGGATTGAAGTAGAAAACAGATGGAATTGAGATAGAGTGATGGTGATCCTACCATGATGACCAGCGTGGGTGAGATCTATAATGGTGTCAATCGCAGAGGGACTGCTGAAGGGATCACCTGCCCCATCTTTTGTTGTATTTTCCGCCAGGAACCAAGCAATCTCTTTATGCATAGAAGCTGCCACAGCAGATATTCCCAAAGGAATACGTCCTTCGTCATCTGCAAGTTGCGTCAACTTAGGATTACTTCTAACTAATGCTTTGACCATCCTTATCCTTCCACACATGACAGCATTGTGGAGGGCTGTGCGGCCATCACAATCGACCATTTCAAGCGCTTACGGATGTGGAGACAAGAGCTCCACCAGGTTCTCCAAAAATTGGTCTTGGGCACTCAAAGCGGCTACGTGAAGAGCTGTCTCCGATCCGCTTGTTATTTTGGCCATCTTTGAAGCAGCATCTCGTTCGAAAAATCTTGTAGCAGATCCCCAATCGCCCAGGAATGCAGCTCGCAACAATGGTCGGTAATAGGGTTCATCTACTTCCTCTTCGGAATCATCCACTTCCTCTTCGGAATTTTCTGCAATAGACGCAGACTTTTCTGATCATTCAGTTAATACTTTTATCCTTGCCAACATTAAGAAGTGCCCCCAAAAAAAAAAAAGGAATTTCATGAAGATCCACACAGATATTAATTTCACATTGAAAATAACTCTTTTGAGGGATAACGCACTGAAGCATCTCCAGATTGGGAAGAAGCTGATCCAGCGCTTGCACAAACACTTTCAATATCTGTAGGAGAAAGCGTGAGCACTAAGTCCTTCGCCTAATTTTTCCTCCCTTTTTTTCTAGCCAAGGTCATCATTACGTTCGTTGGTGTTAAAAAATAAAATAAACCATGAGAAAATACAAGTTCCAGACTCCATCGATTATACCATATTTATTCTCAATTGGAACATGAACATGTACCGGTTGGTGGTTCTGCATGAGTCAAATTTTCTTGCTCTTCACTTGGCTGTGTCGCCATTGGATTGCTCTCCTGGTTAGAGTCTTTCAACAATGAAGTAAACGGAGAATGCAAAAAATGGGCAAGATATTCAGTTTTCAAAGAGTGTTAGTCTCCCTAGAGGGAGTTCAGTCCTTCCTTATATACAAGTACCTGCCTCAAATTAAAGGGGAGCCTCTACAATTACAACAAGAAAGCATATCTTTTTTCTCACTTTTATGACGGTTGGATTACTTTAGTGTAAAATAGTTTATCCATGGGAATATATACCAGTCCTCTACTAGTTAGCTACGCCATTGTCACGCCTGGATTCCTGCACACAAGTCAATAGGACCGAAGGGTCCACTCTCTAGCATGCAGCTTGCAACAATGGTCGGTAATAGGGTTCATCCACTACGTTTTCCAATATTTCTGCAATGGATGAGAACTTTTCAGGACATTTAAGTCAATTTTTTTTCATTGCTGACATTTTGTGATGATCCGGCCCAAATATTAATTTCACACTGAAAATAACTCTTTTGAGGCATAACACACCTTAAGCACCTCCGGATTGAGAAGAAGCTGATCCATTGCTTACACAAGCATTTTCAGTATCTGTGGGAGAAAGAGTGAGCACAAAATCCTTCTCATAATAAATTTATTCTCTCTTTTTCTTATCTAAGGTGAGGGTTACCTTTGTTCGATGATAAAGCAAAGAAATAAAACCATGAAAAAATACAAGTTGCAGCATATTTTATTCTCTCCATGGGGTTGCTCTCCTGGTTAGTCTTTCAAAAGCAAAGTAAAATATTCAGTTATCAAAGAGTTTTATCCTCCGTTGGGAGGGAGTTCATTCCTTCCTTGTGTACCTCCTTTAAAGTAAAGGGAAGCCTCTACAATTACAACAAACAAGCATATATCTTTTTCCCACTTTTACGACAGTTGGATTACTTGAGTGTAAAATAGATGATCCTTGGGAATATAGAGTTGTCCTATACTGGTAAGCTCCACCTTGAGCACGCCTGGATTCCTCTACACACGCCCACAGGACCGAAGGGTCTCTCTCTGGCACCAGGGATCCTCAATTTTCGCCGTTCAAGAACTTGCTCTTCTCGTTCAAACCTTTATTCATCCATTCCTGAAGTTCCATACGCTCATCCCACGCCTCAGTTACTGCCATGGAAGTGCTGGTTTCGCCTTAAAACTGACTTGCAGATACGGACTTGACAGCTCCCTGTCTTGGCGTTTTTCCTTGATTCGAGTCTTCCGCGGTGACCCACTTCACGGCGGTGCTTCGTCGTCGTGTCTTTATTCCCGATGATACTCACACATACAGCGTCACCTCCCGCAATCATCGAATTGGCCTTGAATAGCCACGGTATTACTCTGCTCTGTTCTGCTCTGTTTCTGGGTCCCTGCTGTGATCGGCCCTGCTGTTGCGAGTATAGAACGCCCAGCTTGCCACCATCGTCGATTGCTCAAAACTGAACATTCGCTGGGATGGACAGCAACAGCTAAACCAAATCTGAGAGAAACAGAAGATACAAGAAAAAGTTTATAATTACTCTATTGATATTAATTTTTTAATTTATGAATTATTAATTGGAATGGAAAATTTTACTACACGTGAATTAGGGATGGCAATGGGACAGGTCAGGTGCATGGACTGCAAGGTGTGTAAGGGGGTGGCGTCCTGCTCCACATTTACTAGAGATGGCCTATCCCTGCGCCATGTTCTGAGCAGGGATATATATGTACTCCATTCCCAACCGTAGCAAGTATGCAGATTTCTTTGTTCCACTCGCCCCGTTCCACAATAATTTCAAGATGAAAAAATTAATTAAATTCTTCAACAAGCATAATTATATATATAGAAATTATGTCACAAAAAAATTTGCAAGTTGAATAAATTATATATGGGCAAAAAAAGAAAGAAAAGAATTTGGAATCTTTAGATCTAATACCATAAAGTTTAGTTTGGAATATTTCCATGATAAATTGATGAGAAAAGGGATTTGAAGTATTTAAGTTATATTGAAATCTATGTTGAAAATGAGGAACATTATATTACTAAAATAATACAATTTATGTGAAGGGACAAGGTTAGGACTAGAAATCTCCACGATTTAGATATAGATCGTGCTTTTGGTTTGTTCGTGGGTTGGGCCTGAGCGTATCCATGTCCCTCCTCCGACTCCCATGGTGGATAGAAAATTTCGTCCCATTCCCACTAAAAACTCCCTATCCACTTTAATTAGGGCGAGGTAGTGTGGATATTTGGATATTTGGTAGCGTGAATAAAAATTTGCCATACTTTAATGTGAATCGATACACCGGTTCCATTTTTGGCATTAAATCATGACTTCAAAATTAATATAGTAATATTTTTTAATAAAGTGATCTATTTATCTATATGTACATGTTATTTGTTTGAATTTGCAATGAACTTTTTTTTTACACCTGTGTAATATTTTCTAAAATCACTACCAGCTATTCAAATATAAAAGCTCATGTAGATCAAAGGAGCTATTGTTTAATATTTAAACATTCTAATATTCCCCTCAAGTGTAAGTTGGACTTGGAATAAGATTAAAGCATGTATATATATGATAAGGAGATTTTAGAAAAGATTTGAACTCAATATGTGGTCTTTTGATATCATATGAAAATTTATGGGAGCAATGCTGCTTATTTTAAAAACTTATGCGGATAATCGGATATATTTAAATATTTTGACAACCTATGTTTCCCACATGATAGAGATCTTTGAATTGGAGTTTATAGTTTTGATATACATCCTCTTTTTTTTTTTTTTTTTTTCCGATATATTTTCGTAATAAAGATAATGCTTTTAAATATTTGGATATCTGTTTTATATTTACAACTACCACCTTTTATTATGTTACATAACACTTAGAAAAAGAAGATTGATTATTAAATAAGTATACTATACCACAAAGATATTTGCGATACTTATAATGCAACTATTTGGTATTTTCTCTATGTACATACGTACATACTGTTGGAGAAATCTTCCTGGAAGTATTTTGAAGCTAACAAAACGTTTCCATCAGTCTAGTCTGAAGATTTGCAGACTTTACTATTTAAAGTCTGAAGACCTTCGGACTGCCAGACTCAAGACTCAAAGTCTATTCTCATTGACAGTTTCTAATCCATCGAAGAAGGGCTATCCAGGACTAGATGTTTCGTTAAGGATTTGACCTTATCGATTGGAGAAGATCTCTTGGCTGGATATGACATAACGGAATCCTTTATTTGATCATGAATGATTCAGAGATTGAGGATCCGATGATTGATGAAGTATACTTGGAAGGTTCTATTTATGGAAACCGAAATCCTGATTGTATGGGCAAGCAGGATTGATAGGCTATCGACATGTTCCTTAAATAGCTCGAATGATCTTCCTAATTGATTTTGTCCAACGGGTATGATGGCATAAAGGAGTATATAAAGAAGTCGTTCCAGTTGTTCGAGTGTGTGCGCAATAGAAGAATTCCAAAGTCTAAAGCTCTTTGTTCTTAGTCAATTCATTTACTGAGCGAAATCTTGTACATAAAAGAGAGTCTATATTCTTGAGAAACCTTGATGAAGTGTTGTAGAGTATCTATACTATGGAATCAAGGGAGAGCCTTGCTGTAACAACTCTTTTGTTCATAGTGAAATCTAGCTAGTGGGCTGTCAGTGCGGGAGAGTGGACGTAAGCTTGGAATAAGCCGAACCACTATAATTTCTGTGTTCATTCTCTCTTCCCTACTCTCTGCTTTACTTTGATCATAATTCGTTTTGTTAACTAAAGGAGAACGTCACGTCTATTTATGCCTTAGTATTGCTCTCTTATCTCGAGAAAATATTTTTACACCTATTCACCCCCTCTAGGTGCTTATATTAGCTATCTCAATTGGTATTAGAGCATGTGTACTCACTTTGTTTGAAGTGTTTTACTTTAGAGTTAAAGATCCGTGGCTAGTATATTAACTACAGGGCTAGTAGAAGGGCAAAGCAATACCAGATCGCCTTACTTTGATGGAAAGGAATACAACATATGTAAAAACAAGATGAATGCGTTCCTAAGATCAAAGGATC
Organism: Eucalyptus decipiens; assembly: GCA_014182575.1. NCBI lineage: Eukaryota > Viridiplantae > Streptophyta > Magnoliopsida > Myrtales > Myrtaceae > Eucalyptus > Eucalyptus decipiens. Next base: position 51,787,158 of record CM024611.1, on the reverse strand, counting down.
CTCTGGAATGGGACGTTGTAGACAAAGGAATCATTCCTAAAGCTGCACCTGTCTTAGAGAGAGGAAAAGAAGCTGTTGAGTCTAGTGAAATGACTCAGGAAGAGATAACCAAGAGACAAGCTCTCGATGCAAAAACAATTTATTCTTTATATTGTGCTTTGTCACCTACTGAATATAACAGAATATCTTCTTGTGTTACAGTGAAAGAAGTTTGGGATAGATTACATATTATCTATGAAGGACCTGATCGAGTGAAAGAAACCAGAGTCAACATTCTCCTCGGTCAATACGAAGCCTTCAAAATGAAATCGGGAGAATCTATAACCGACATGTTTAGTCGTTTACAGAAATCGTGAATGGTCTTGAAAATCAAGGTCAACCAATTTCGATCCCATGAAAGTAAACAAGCTATTGCGTGGACTCTCCAAGGATTGGAATCACATAAAGACCTCAATAAGGGAGACACAAAGAATTATGCCACTATATGTTGATGAGTTGGTTGGGATTCTTTAGTCTTATGAAGTGGAACGAATCAATGAAGACGAAGATCCTAAAGGTAAGAAATCCATTGCATTAAAATCCAATGATGACTCTGATGTTACAGATTCTGAAGATGATATGGATGATGAGGAGCTTGCTCTCATGATAAGAAGATTCAAAAAGCTGAACAGAAAAGGAAGAAGATTCAATCCAAAGAAATAGAGTTTTCAAAAACAATAGACTAAGTCTGTTGAGGATGATGAATCAAATAGAGATGTAGTCTGCTTTGAATGTAAGAAAATGGGACACATCAGACCCAACTGTCCTCTTCTGAGGAAGAAGAAAGGAAAAGCTGAAAAGTATCGAAAGGCTCTTAAAGCAGAAACCTGGAGTGATACAGAATGTGAAGAAAGTGATGATAATTATGCCAATATATGTCTAATGGCACAATCGGATTTAGATTCAAACTCTGAGAAAGACTTAGATTCGATAAAGTGAATTTGAGGTGAGTAACTTTAAAATCCCTATTAAAGTTTCTAAATACATTGATGAGTTGTGTTTTAGTCTTAAGACTTCTCTTAAAAGGATTTCCGAACTTAAAAAGGAAAATTCTGCACCTTTGAAACAACAAGAAAATGTTTTGAAAGAAAATGTGAAATGTTTAGACATGAACGTTTTTACTCTTAAAGAAAGTGAAGACAATCTTTTGAAAGAAAATGTATTTTTAAAAAATGACATATCAAATATTTCCAAAAGATTTTCAATAGGATCTGAGAAATTTGAGAAAATTCTTTCAGCACAAAGACCTTATTTCAATAAATCTGGTTTGTGAATGGATTTGTGGAAACAATTCATTTAATTGATTTTTCTAAAGTGAAGGAAAGAATTAAGCAAAGACCCAAAGAGATGCTTACAAAAATCATTTTAAAAGGTCTTTGTAAAACCAAGTAGGTCGCAATGCTCTCAGATGTTCTAAGTGCAATAGTTTAGATCATTTTGAGAAAGAATGTCCTATGGTTTGGAAACCTGTTAAGAAAGAATGGGCAAAAACCGCATATCATACTAACACTAATGGACCCAAGAAAATATGGGTACCAAAGAAAGTTTGAGTCTCTTTTTTAAGTGCAGGCCACTATCAAAAAGAAGGTCAAATGGTATTTGGATAGTGGATGCTCAAGACATATGCCAAGAGATTCAAATTGCTTCATAAAGTTCGTTCAAGTAAATGGTGGAAAAATCTCATTTGGAAGAAATAGCAAAGGAAGAATTGTGGGATTCGGAACTGTAAAGATTGGAAATCTCACAATCAGCAATGTTTCCTTAGTGGAATGACTCAACTACAATCTGCTCAGTATCAGTCAGCTGTGCGATACCGGTTTCAAAATCAACTTTCAAGAAAGAATATGTTCAGGAACCAGTAAAGATTCTACTCAGTCATTCATGGGTCGAAGACATGGAAATATCTACCTCTTGGATGTGAAACCAGATGAATTGCAATGTTTAATCTCAATTCAAGACGAAGCGAACTTACGACACAGAAAACTTGGGCACATCAATATGAAGCAAATAGCCAAAATTTCAGCAAAGAAGCTTGTTCGTGGTCTACCCAATCTGTCATACCAAAAGTTTGATCTATGTACACCATGCGTATTGGGAAAGCAGGTAATAAATTCCTTTAAACCAATAAATCAAGTTTCCACTAATCGTGTACTGCAACTTCTGCATATGGATCTCTTTGGACCAACCAGAACTTAGAGCATTGGAGGTAAGAAATATTGCCTAGTAATTGTGGATGACTACTCACGATTTACTTGAGTATATTTCCTAGCAAGTAAGTCTGAAACCTTTTCTTATTTTGAAAAGTTTGCAAAAAAGGTCCAAAATGAAAAATTGTATGTTATTTCAAGTATAAGAACAAACCATAGAGGTGAATTTGAAAATCAAGATTTTACAAAATTTTGTGATGAATTTGGTTTTTAGCATATGTTCTCCTCTCCATATACTCCAGAGCAAAACGGAGTTGTGGAAAGAAAGAATATGTCGCTTCAAGAAATGGCTAGAACTCTTTTAATTAAAAGTAACATTTTTTCACGTTTTTGGGCTAAAGCAGTTTCTACAGCATGTTATATTATTAATAGAGTTTTTCTAAGGCCTATTCTGGAAAAAATCCCCTATGAGTTATTCAAAGAAAAGAAGCCTATTGTTTCATATTTTCATGTGTTTGGATGTAAATGCTTTATATTGAAAAATGCAAATGATCGAGTTGGCAAGTTTGAAGAAAAATCAAATGAAGGCATCTTCCTTGGATATTCTACCTCAAGCAAAGCCTACATAGTCTACAACAAGAAGACTCAATTTGTGGAGGAATCAATGAATGTCAAATTCTAAGATTCTATGTAAAATAAATCTATTCAAACTCATCTTGAAGAATGCGAACTCGCTCCGGACTCTACAAAATCTAAATCTCAAGAAGCAGCTCAGACTTTCAAAGACCAGCAACAAATGATTGTTGAAGATTCAAATGAAGAAAGTGATCATCAATCTGAAAAATCAACCAGTAACTAGAAGCATAAGTCCAGTCATCCCAAAAATCTCATTATTGGCGACATTAATAAAGGAATTCGCACAAGATCCAAAATGCGCGAAGAGTCTAGTGTTGTGGCTCTTATTTCTGAAATAGAACCCAAAAGCATAGAAGAAGCTTTATCTGATGAAAGCTGGATTGAAGCCATGCAAGAAGAACTCAGGTAATTCAATATTAATGATGTTTGGGAGTTGACTCCTAAACCGAAAGGTAAATCTATTATTGGAGCTAAATGGGTTTTCAGGAACAAGATAAATGAAAAAGGAAAGGTCGTAAGAAACAAAGCAAGACTCGTGGCCAAGGGATATACTCAAGAAGAAGGGATAGACTATGATGAGACTTACGCACCAGTAGCAAGGTTAGAAGCAATTAGATTATTACTTGCTTTTTTGCTTGTTATAAGAATTTCAGGTTATTCCAAATGGATATCAAAAGTGCTTTCCTGAATGGATTTATCCATGAGGAAGTCTATGTGAAACAACCACCTGAGTTCGAAGACCCAAGGAAACCAGACTCAGTATTTAGACTGAAAAATGCCTTATATGGTTTAAAAGCAAGCACCTCGAGCTTGGTACGACAGGCTGAGTAAGTTTTTAATTCAAAACGATTTTGTCAAAGGTAAAGTAGACACTACTCTGTTTATCAAAAGAGAAAGCAAAAGTTTTCTGCTTGTTCAAATATATATTGATGATATTATTTTTGGATCCTCTAATGAAAGTCTGTGCAATAAATCTTTTAAGTCTATGCAGGATGAATTTGAAATGAGCATGATGGGTGAACTAACCTTATTTCTTGGACTTCAAGTGAAACAATTAAAGGAAGGAACTTTTATTCATCAATAAAAATATGCTAATGATCTTGTCAAAAAGTTTGAACTGGAAAATTGCAAAAAGATTGATATACCGATGTCAAGTTCTTTGAAGATAGACAAAGATGAAGGAGGAAAGAAAGTTGACCAAAAGCTATACAGGAGTATCATTGGTTCACTTCTTTATCTTACTGCTTCTAGACCTGACATTTTGTTTAGTGTTTGCATTTGTGCTAAATTTCAAGCAGACCCTAAAGAATCTCATCTAAGTCTTTTGCAAAGCATATTATCAAATACATTGCATCAACTTCAAGCGTTGGTCTTTGGTATCCTAAAAAGGGAGACTTTACTCTTCTTGGATACTCAGACGCAGATCTAGCTGGTTGCAGAGTTGATAGAAAGAGCACCTCGGGTACTTGTCAACTACTTAGAAGCAGGACAGTGTCTTGGTTTTTAAGGAAGCAAAAGGATATAGAGATAAAACAACTACTTATAGTAGCTCTTTCTACAACAGAAGCAGAGTATGTAGCTCTTGGAAGTTGTTGTTCACAAATTCTGTGGATAAAACAACAGCTAAGAGACTTTGGAATTAAAGATTCATGCACGGAGATTAATTGTGACAACACCAGTGCAATCAATCTCACCAAGAATCCAATTCTTCACTCAAGAGCAAAGTATATTGAGATTCGACATCACTTCATTAGAGATCATGTTCAAAATGGAGAAGTTTCGATTCAGTTTGTTGACTCAAAGAACCAACTAGCGGATATATTTACAAAGCCTTTGGAGAAAAATCAATTTGAAATCATTCATTCCAGACTCAATATCTTGATGTTTGAAGAAGTAAAAGTCTAGAGACTCTCAGACTCAGACAATCAAGATTTTTGACTGTAAGTTATTTTATTCTCTCTCTGATTAAATCTCGAAAAGGTATGATCATCTATCTATAATTGATTTTTAGTACTTTCAATTTTCGTGATTAGTGCAATCTTTCTTTTTCGAAAATGGAGTTAATTTTTAAATGACAGTTATCTAATTTTTTGAAAAAAGGCAGTTATTTTTAAAAGGCATCTTTTTACTTTCCATTACGACGTTTTGTATGCCTCTCTTTGATTGATCTATATACTGTCGATTCCTCTTCGTTTAACTCCAAAAACCCTAAAAAGCATCGATCTTCCACTTCTGTCTTCTTCTCTTGTTTAATCTTCGAAAAATTGTCATCTTTCTTGGGAAAGTCAAGTTTGGAATCTTTCAAAGACTGTGAAAGATGTCGTCTCAAAGGAAATCTTCGAGGATCGCGAACAAGGGACCGCAGCAAATGTGTGAGGGGCTTACGCACTTTGATCTCACCGAGGAAGAAGAGTCTCCTAATCAGCAGCAGAGCCCACAACATTCTCAGCTGCGTCCATCTTCTCCATCTAGACAACAGGATGTTGCTCGAGGAGAAGAGGAAGAAATAATCGAAGATGCAGAACTTGTAAGAACCTTTAAGCCCTCTTTTACCTACAAGCTTTATCGTGCTTTGAAAAGGGGTGGAACTCCTTTAAACTACATTGACGAATTCCCGAAAGACAAAGGGTACAAAAATGAAACCTTCTTTTTACGCACAATGGAACGATTGGGAATTGCCCCTGCTGGGTCGGCAGAAGAGGCAATGGCAAATATTCCAATCGATCCTCGTGTTAGAGGGCTGAATCAGACATATGGGAATGATGATGACAAGTTGTACAGTCAGTTTCAACCGAGAATGGGTGTTGCAGCAAAAATTTGGAGCAAAAGGACAGACTTGTTTCGATCGGAGGAACAAAAGCATCTATACTCTAAGTTGTTGAAGCATAGGGTGATAAACCCTAGAAGTGTGGATTTTGATTTCCTTGACGTTGTGAATGTTAATTTGAGGGAAAAATTCAGTTTTCTTCAACTTGAACAGTTCTGTTCTGACTCTACAGAAGCCTATGCTGAACTCACTGCATATTTCTATTCAAATCTTAGTTTCTTGGATGCGAATAGATTTTCTTTTAGTGTATGTGATTAGGACTATGTGGTGGATGTAGATATGTTGGCTGATGTGATTGGGGTTGAGAGAGGGAGATATCGACCTATCAATGTCTCTATTGCTCGTGCTACGTTGGAACTTGTTAAGGATAGAAGGACATAGGGAAATGTTTCCTACTCGAGGATGAGTGCGTTCAACATTATGCTTCACAAGATTGTGATTAATTGCCTTAGACCAAAATCTACTTCAAAGACTGATGTTTCAAACTTAGAGGCAAAGCTGATGTATGCCATCAATGCTGGGAAAAAGTTCTCTCTTCTTCACACTATTATGTTCCACATGTATAGAGCAGTGATGAAGGACAATGGTCAACTTCCTTATTCAACTCTTGTGACAAAGTTATTCAGACATTTGAATGTTCAGCCTCCCCGGATTCTCTGTGTTCGAAATTGTGATAAAATGGTAATGGGACTGAAAATGGTGTCTAAAATGCGTCTGAAGGAACTCAATAAGGCGTTAGAGAAATTCAAGGAGAAAACCCCTGTCAAATCTCATCAAATCTCTTCGGCAGCAAAAAGAAAAGGGAAGGAGCCCGTGGTTGCTCCATTCAAGAAAAGAAGAGCTCTCATCATTGAGAATGAAGAAGATGAGGAAGACATCGCCATTTCTGCAATGGCATTGAAGAACCTGAGTCGTTGTGTTCTAGAATCAATGGAACGACAAGAGAAAGACACAAAACAGGACTGGAGAAGAGAAAGAAGCGGAGGAGAAAGAAACGAGAGGAGAGAGAAGGATAAGAAAGAGATGCAAAGGAGGAAAGAATTGAAGAAGAAGAAGAAGAGGAAAGAGGAGATCAAGAGGAAGGAGAGCATGAGGAACACTCTTCTCCACCTGAAGGCATGGAAATAGAGGGAGATCGTGAGAAAAGATGAATGCCCTCATATCCTGCTACCAGTGAAGGAGTCAGCCGCTCTCCAGCAGATCCAGAGGACATCTATGCCTCTCAATTTCCTAAGGAAGGACATGATGTTTCATCGCCCAATCTGCTTGACTATGCTGATTTGCCATCGTCTGCCTTTACTTCATCTAATCGTGTAGAAGCCAGTACGCAGACTAATAATTTAGCAAATTTTCTTAGAATTCTTGATGTTCTCTTAGAAATGCAGGGTTAGATATATGCTCTAGGATGCGAAGTTCAGAATTTGCAGACTGCAGGTCAAGCTTCTTCAGTTTCTTTGAATGATCAAATTCAAGCCCTTGCTCTTCAGATTCAAGCAAATGCTAAGGGTGAAGAGGTGGCTCAACTGAAGGAAGAGTTGAAAAAGCTGAAAGGCATTGTCCAGTCAATGGAAGATTTCCAGCTTGTTCGTGTTCCCAAGCATTCTTGATTTCATTCTCTTTCCATCTCAACCTTTTTGATGATGACAAAAAGGGGGAGAGATGTGATTTGAACTTTGAACCTTGAACATTTTGAACTTGAACTTTTGATTTGTTCTAATGTTTGACTTGACTTTTGTGTCTGGATGTGTACTGAATTCGGGATTTGGGTTTGATTACTTATATTAAGTACTATTGATATCATATGGATGGCCTTACTCATATGCAAAACTAACATATTTTATGTGGTTGCAGATTCTAGTGTTATCATTAAGCCATTTATCTTTATGAGATATCCATATTTGCTTGAGTAATATTTTGCGGGTCAAAGTTATCCAAATCTGTAGGAAAGTTTTGTCACCATCAAAAAGTGGGAGATTATTGGAGAAATCTTCATAGAAGTATTTTGAAGCTAACAAAACGTTTCCATCAGTCTAGTCTGAAGATTTACAGACTCTACTATTTAAAGTCTGAAGACCTCCGGACTGCCAGACTCAAGACTCAAAGTCTATTCTCATTGACAGTTTCTAATCCGTCGAGGAAGGGCTATCAGGACTAGATGTTTCGTTAAGGATTTGACCTTATTGACTGGAGAAGATCTCTTGGTTGGATATGACATAACGGAATCCTTTATTTGATCATGATTGATTCAGAGATTACGGATCCGATGATTGGCGAAGTATACTTGGAAGGTTCTACTTATGGAAACCGAGATCTTGATTGTATGGGCGAGCATGATTGATGGGCTATCGACATGTTCCTTAAATAGCTCGAATGATCTTCCTAATTGATTCTGTCCAACAGGAAGATTGGAAGAATTCATTTGGTAAGTGCCAACGGGTATGATGGCATAAAGGAGTATATAAGGAAGTCGTTCCAGTTGTTCGAGTGTGTGCGCAATAGAAGAATTCCAAAGTCTGAAGCTCTTTGTTCTTAGTCAATTCATTTACTAAGCGAAATCTTGTACGCAAAAGAGAGTCTATTTTCTTGAGAAACCTTGAGGAAGTGTGGTAAAGTATCTACACTGTGGAATCAAGGGAGAGCCTTGCTGTAACAACTCTTTTGTTCATAATGAAATCCAGCCAGTGGGTTGTCAGTGCGGAAGAGTGGACGTAGGTTTGGAATAAGCCGAACCACTATAATTTCTGTGTTCATTCTCTTTTCCTTACTCTCTACTTTACTTTGATCATAATTCGTTTGGTTAACTAAAGGAGAACATCATGTCTATTGTCTGCTTAGTATTGCTCTTTTATCTCGAGAAAATATTTGTACACCTATTCACCTCCTCTAGGTGCTTATACTAGCTATCTCACATACATATGTTTGTATTTATGTATTACTCTTGTCTAATTTTGATTTATGAGCAATTTAATTGTATTGTCTCGATGAATGTTAAATTTTCATAATTAACAATTTTACCCTATAAGTACGTAGATATATAATTGCCTTACTAGCTTAGCTTTCAAAATGAACCTTTTCCAATGCACAAGAAAATTAAAGTAGAAATATGCTTATATGCTTGTAATTGATGTCACATAATTACAGGTTGTTTTTAATATCTTCATTTATCGAGTTTCCTTAAACATCTACAAGAAAGTTTTATAAAGAAAAGAAATTTGAAACATGCTTTTAACATTGAAGAAAATAAATGCTATTAAGATACTTATTAATACTCGTCTATTAAAGCGAGAGCCGTGTGGCTAATATAATGAGTCCGGGCATAAACGTAAGCCAATGGTCCAGTGACTCTTGGCACGTTTCTTCGGTCATGATTATCAATGAAAAGTGTAAAAGAAAAGAAAAAAAAAAAACTGACATATTTCTTTATTTACATAGTTTGTGTCAACAAAAGATGTTTGCAGCACATACAAATCTCGGTGATGTACTTCATGTCTTTATTGGTGGGATGAGTAGATACATTTAAATCATATTATTTCTTTTTCAATCTTTTGAGCAAAAAAAGTTACTACACAAGACATTTATTTATTAATAATTTTTCAACAATGACATCCCTTACTTAAATTAATAGTTCACATATCAAATAGCTAATAACTAACTTTAAGATGACTAGTGGGCAAGTAGTCCTAGGTTCTAGTGCCACATACCATTAGGTTCAGTCCTTAGTCATGAAACCATTACATTAAGATGACTGGCCCTCTTTCTTCTTATAGAGTTCATTCTATTCATTCATAGTTGACACCATGATCAAGTTGAGCCTTTACCAAGTTAAGTTGCTTCTTGGGCCTGGGAAAGCTATCGGGCAAATTAGTTTGCAAGCCTTTAGTCATATAATTTATCAGCAAAATGAGCACTTGACTTTTGACAAGCCTAAAAGCAAAAGTGAAGAACTTCAATTTCATGACTTTGTCTCTCTTTCTTACTATAGAGTTGATTCCATCCCTTGATATTTGATATCACGATCAAGTTAAGTCTTTACCAAGTTAAATTGCTTCTTGGGCTTGGGAAAGCTATTCGGGCAACTTACTTTGCAAGCCTTTAGTTGTATAATTTATTAGCAAAATGAGCACTTCACTTTTGTTAAGCCTAAAAGCAAAAGTAAAGAACTTCAATTTGATGACTCTATCCCTCTTTCTTACTTAGAGTTCATTCCATCCCTTGACAGTTGACATCGTGATCAAGTTGAGTCTTTACCAAGTTAAATTGCTTCTTCAGCTTGGAAAAGCTATTTGGGCAACTTAATTTGCAAGCCTTTAGTCATATAATTCATCATCAAAATGAGCACCTCACTTTTGTCAAGCTCAAATGCAAAAGTAAAGAACTTGAAGTTGATGACTTTGTCCCTCTTTCTTACTATAGAGCTCATTCCATCCCTTGACAATTGACACCACCATCAAGTTGAGTCTTTACCAAGTTATGTTGCTTCTTGGGCTTGCAAAAGCTATTCGGAAGCCTTTAGTCATATAATTCATCAGCAAAATGAACACCTCACTTTTGTCAAGCTTGAAAGCAAAAGTAAAGAACTTGAATTTGATGACTCTGTCCCTCTTTCTTACTATAGAATTCATTCCATCTCTTGACAATTGACACCATGATCAAATTGAGTCTTTACCATGTTAAGTTGCCTCTTGGGCTTGGAAAAGCTATTCGAGTAACCTAATTTGCAAGTCTTTATAGTTGACACTATGATCAAGTTGAGTCTCGATCAAACTTGCTTCTAAGCCTTTAGTCGTAACTCATCAGCAAAATGAGCACCTCACTTTTGTCAAGCCCGAAAGCAAAAGTAAAGATCTTGAATTTGATGACTGTCCCTCTTTCTTATTGTCAAGTTCATTCCATCCCTTGATAGTTGACACCATAATCAAGTTGAGTCTTTACCAAGTTAATTTGCTCCTAGGGCTTACAAAAGCTATTCGGACGACTTAATTTGTAAGCCTTTAGTCGTATAACTCGTCAGCAAAATTAGTACCTCACTTTGTCAAGCCCGAAAGCCAAAGTGAAGAACTTCAATTTGATTCCCTTGTCCCTCTTTCTTAAGAGTTCATTCTATCCCTTGACAATTGACACCTTGAACAAGTCAAGTCTTCACCAAGTCAAGTTGCTCCTTGGGCAAGTTATCTTTGCTGTAATTATAGAGGCTCATGTTATATTTTTCTCGGCCGGAGCTTGAACATGTACCTCCGTGGTTTTGCATGAGTCGAATTTCCTTGTTCTTCACTTGGTAGTCTTGCCATTGGGTTGCTCTCCTAGTTAGAGTCTTTCAAAAACAAAGTAAGAAGAGAATGCAAAAATGGATAAAATATTCAGTTATCAAAGAGTTTTAGCCTCCCTTTTTTTTTGGCGGGGGGGAGGGGGAGGAGTTCATTCGTTCTTTAGGTTCCTCCTTAAAGTAATGGTGAGCCTCTACAATTACAACAAGCAAGCACATCTTTCTTCTCCACTTTTACGGCAATTGGAATAATTGAGTGTAAAATAGCCTATCCTTGGGAGTATAGACTAGTCCTCTACTGCTGAGCTCCACCTTCGTCACGCCTGGTTCCCCTACATATGCCCACAGGACTGAGGGTCCTCTCTCTGGCATCAGGGAGTTCTCATGAGTCTTATCCTTCAACTCACCATTCCAACGAGCTCCCTCACTGTAACACCAGCTGAGCTTCTAGAACAACGTTCAACACTTGCTGACACCTACTGTTAAAGCATATAAGTAAAAGTCGAAGATAAATGTTGTTGGTCAAGAGCTAAGCTCGGGTGGAAACAAGGAAAATGAAGTAAAGGAGTTCAAGTTGAAGCCGAAGTTAGATATTGATATTCGGGAGTTAAGTTCTGGTGCAAACAGGGGAAGTAAAGCGAGGCAGACTGCTGATTTGGGAAATGCAGTAACAAATGTTGGTGCTAATGATTCAATCAAGGCTGGAAATGGCAAATTCAACTCTACTTGTGAGGATAAAGAAAAGCAGAACAAAGAAAGCATGATTTACATCAACAACACGTGCTCATTAAATAACAGATATTCAGTTTTAAGTCAAAACTGAATACTTTCCTTGTTCTGTTATTTTCCCTTGTTCTGTTTTCATTTCTGTTAATTCAGTTGAACAAGTTTGTTGTTCGCTCACATATAAATACTGAATTGTGCAAAGAACTGTTGTAGAATACACTTTATAAAATTCCTCTCCTCTCTAGGTGAAAGACTGAATACAGAAGCTCAAGATCATTTTTTCGATTCTTCATCTTTGTCAGCTTGTTTCTTCATATTCTCTGTTTTCTTTCCTGTTCTTGTCATCTTCACACCTACTTGACCTCAGGCGATCACCGGCATTGGCTCGGACGAGTTTGGTCGAGAGGCTCTGTTTTCGGATCCTCAATTTTCGCCATTTAAAAGCTTGCTCTTCTCGTTCAAACATTTATTCATCCAGTCCCGAAGTTCCAGACGCTCATCCGGCGCCTCAGTGGCTGCATGGAAGCACTAGTTTAGCCTAAAACTGCCCTTGCAGAGACGGACTTGACAGATCCCTGTCTTGGCCTTTTTCCTTGATTGGAGTCTTCCACTGGCGACTCACTTCACGGAGGTGCTTCGTCGTCGTGTCTTTATTCCCCATGATACTCACACATACAGTGGCACCTCGCGTAATCGTTGAATTGGCCTTCGATAGCCACGGTATTACTCTGCTCTGTTCTGCTCTGTTTCCGTGTCGCTGCTCTGGTTCGCCCTGTTGTTGCGAGTATAGAACGCCCAGCCTGCCACCATCGCTGATTGCTCGAAAACTGAACATTCGCTGGGATGGAAAGCAACAGCTCAACCAAATATGGAGAGAATCAGAAGATACAAGAAAAAGAAAACGCACACGGAAAACAGGGAGAGTGGGAGCACTTGGTATATCAGTTCATTTCTTATAATTTCTGCAGAATCGTCACCACTTCTTGTGCACGCACACTTGGTATAGGAGAACTGGGGATGAAGAGAAGAAAGCTCGGACTGAAATTTGCGATTCTGTTCGTGAATAAATGCCGTTCCTCCACCGTAAATGCTGCAGTAAGGAATACGTAAAGCCACCCGGCAAGGTTCTTAAACTTCTTCGCATGGTCTCTCAAACAACAACCAAAATAATAATAATAATAACGAGGCGGAAGGGAAAGAAATTTTTTTCGACCAACAAGAAAAGTGATTCAGAAAATCACCTGAAAACATAAACAGTAATTATGAAAGAGGCGATGCGAACAATCATGCCTTTTTTTCGAATCAACGGTCATAACCCACAGTCACAAAGTGATTTTCTAGAATTAATATAAATACTAATAAACACGAAAATATAAAGATAATTTTTTCGGGATTTTTTATTACCAAAAATTACCATCTTCAGTTTGCCAGGTGCAAAGCGCCAGAGTGCCGATCTTTGTCTGTAAACAACATGCACTTTTTCTTTTTCCTTCCATTCTGTTTTCCACCTTAATTCAGGACTAATCAGAATTATTATCTATCATGATACTTACGCGTTAATCTTATAGTTGAGAGGGAAAAGGATACTGATCTCCTACCACCCTGTATCTATGGTGCGCGTGCGCGAACGAGAGTGCGAGCCAAACAAGGTCCGGCCACCCTCGGCAATGGCGTAGGGTGTCAACGTACGTGCAATGATAATTTGACCATCACTTCAAGCATTTCTGTCTATTCTTTGAATACAAAAGCTAACATGAACAAGAAAGAGATATAATTGAAAATCCATTTGATTAAAATGAGTTTAAGGATGATACCAAGTGATCGGTACAAAAATTAAAGCCTCTGTTTTACGTAGTCTAATTGAAATAAAATTAGGAACCCAACTGATTGATAAAAGAAAAATAATGGACGATAGGTAATCGATAAATGTTCAGCACCTTCGGTCTAATTATCCCGAATGCAATATCTTAAATGTTCATTTTATTGATGATGCTTAATATATGAGTAAATCTATAGTTACTCTAAAAGGAAGAAAGAAAAAGGGCCTACACTGACTTCGGTTCTCTCTCTCTCTCTTTTCTTCTTCTTTTTGTTGTATTCCGATCCATCTCTCCACTCAAAATCAATTTGCCAATTATGGGTACGAAAATTACTAAAGTTGGATTTCTAGGCGGTAGACTTATGACGATCCAAGCATAATTAGCAAAGACGGGCAAGGCCAATTGAAATGGTAAACATGCATTTTAAACAAAGGTTGAAATAATACACACATATATTTATATTATGTTATTAAAAAAATCTCTACCATAGATCAAAAATTATATTGAAGGTTTTCATTCACGGACAATATAAATGATTTTTATGCGAGGCTCTCTCGCTCTACTTCTTCCTTCATTATTTTTTTTCCTTTTCCTATAGTTTATGATTCCATTAATCAACGCTGTTAAAAATTTTGTGTGGCGACTTACACAGACATTGAAAGGCAATCGGCAGTGATGTGGCGCCATTTGGTCGCAAAATTATCTTAGGCGGCTAAAGTTACAAGGACGAGGCCATTTGCAAGTGTCTCTCTTTGCTCCTCCGTAGAAATTGATTTAGGGTTTTTCGGGTTAATGCCGATCGATTCTCTCTCTTAAGGAAGCTTGATTTGTTTGAAGCTTATTTGCTCGTTGAAGGCGATTCGGGGTGTAGGGCTTAGTATGCTGCTCAATTCTCTCTCCGTCAAGGAAGCTCGATTAGGCCGAGGCTCATTTGCTTACTAAAGGAGATTTGGGCCTTTTCTGGGGTTTTTCTGCTGGATTCGATCTCTAGAAAGAAGCTTGATTCTAATTCGGTAATTCTCTGAATTTGCGAAGGAACATTTGTTTTTAGGACGTGACACCTAGAACCAAATGAACAGGGATTTTGTTGATGCAAAGATGTAACAGGACGTAAGCCACGAGGGGCATTTCTTCAAGAATAGTTCACGATTGTTGGAGAAGAATCAGAAATGAGAGTTGAATCGGTTGCGAAAGCTCGATTTATTCAAAGTCACCACATCACAGTTTCGTCTTGGAGTTCTCGCATTTCCTCTGGCAGGCTTCTCGACGAATCACCTACTATTTTCCATGTCCATTATCATGCGTATGTTTTTCTCTTACCTTTGATCAGGAGCATTCGTTAGTTGAAGTAGATCAATTCCTGCTAGCTGCCTATGTAATGATCGTAACAATGCTACTTATTCTCTCTTTGGAAACATTTGGAATAGTCAAAGTTGTGCTCAGAACTTGGACAATTTGTACAAGTATCAAGTTCAGCTGTTCCAGAAAGCAGGATACTCATCTCTTTGCCTGATAAGGACATAAGCAGGATACTGGCACTCTGTTCTTCAACTTTATCTTATTGATAGAGTTCCTTGTGCTTCCTAGTTCCTCAGCTTGTATATTTTATCTTGTAACGGGATTGCTCCTTGCTTACGTGTTTTTCACTGAATAAAATTTTACTTATCGAAGTAGAAAAGAAAAGATAATGTCCGATTACGAGCCGTAATGATGAGCAACTTACTTATCAGAATTTGACATTGTCCAGCTCGATTCTTCCTTTGATTTTGTATCGCCTTTCCCCAAACCCAATCTTTCTCCATCTTCTCGTCTCCTTGTGTGCTTACGCGGCGCGCGCCATAGTTCCTTTTGACAATAACATTCTGTTATCAAATCTCTTTTGCTTTGTAATGATCTTTCAAAATTATTTGCGAATATTATCAGGGCATCCCTATGACTATTTCAAACTGAGAGTAAAATGGAAAATGTACCTGTTAATTTAGAATGATATAACGAGAATAATATGAATTTTTTGTGGTTACAAAATTCCTTCATTTTTCGAGAATAGGATTCTCGTTAGCCACATCTTTTCATTACAAAACGGTAGAATCTTGGTTGCTTGTTCTTTTTGGTTGTAATCCGAAAGAGTTTTTCTACTTGGTGTATAGTTTCAACCCTTTTTGGCAATGGAGATGCCTTTAGATTCAACGATGAATTATTATTAAATTATGGCTATGATAATTGGTCATGCACGCTCATTATATCAATGAATTATTTGATACCAGCTGCAGATATGGAAAATTCAGGAAAAAAGAACTAGTTGAATTTAATTTTTTATTAGCACATGTTGGGACACTTGAGAAAATATTGGGTACAGCTCAGACTCTACCATGACAAAATCCGAATACACTCACCGGCAACACGTGTCGCCTGGGCCCCACCGCTCCAAAACTCGTGACACCCTCCCCCTCTTGCCTCTCTCCTCTCCTGCCTCTCTTCTTTTTTTCTTTATTTCTCCGCTCTTGCTCTCTCTCCCCTCTGTCTCCTCTCGTTCACGCCTGCGACGACGCCCTCCTCTCTCTGCCCTCTACTCTCTCGTCCGACGACCCACGCCGCCGTCTCCGCCCTGCCTCGTCCATCGCCTCCGCCTTCGCTTCCGCCTCGAGGAATCAAGGACATCTACTTCCAACATCTTCTCCGGTAGAGAATCACAAAAGTATCCCCATCCTCGTCAAGAGTATTTGGCCTAAGATCATCTGGATCTTCGTCCATGGCAGCGATTGCTCCAAGACCTGCTTATTAGCATCGATAACTCTTAATAGGCGAAACTTTTTCACAGACGAAACTCTTAAACCCGGACTGAAGTAAACATTCGTTGAAGACTTATGAATTGCTCCAGTCCTGGAAACTAATGCACAAAAACTTATGAATTGCTTCCGTCGTTATGAACACCCTAGTCCCCTTCTTCCCACGTAAAAGACTCAAATGCAGCACAGATACCCACCAAATTTAGAAAAGCAGAAAATCGGTTTTCGAAAGGAATCATTAACCCACAACCAGAAAAATTGCGAGCAAAAAGGGGAGATTCGGAACTGAATACGAAAGATTAAAAGCTTCGTGAACCAAAATGAACCAGAGAAAACAAGAAGGGAACTAATAGTCTCCCAATCATCTTGTTTACAAGTTCGGATTTTCTCTGATGTTGGTTTGATGATAATCGGGAGAGAGAGAGCAGGGCGTCGTCACAGGCGTGGACGAGAGAGGAGACAGAGATGAAGAGCGGATAAGTAAAGGAAAGAAGAATAGAGGGAAGAGAGAGAGAGAGAGAGAGGCGAGAGGGTGAGGGTGAGGGTGAGGGTGTCACTGGTGCGGTAGGGCCCGAGAGACACGCGTCGCCTGGTGAGTACACTTGAATTTTGATACAGCGGAATGCAAGCCGTACCCAATATTTTCTCGCGAAACTTACCATTTTACTATTAGTTGATGGGAAATGGTTATAGATGCAAAACTATGAATTTAAAATACATTTCTTACATAGCCATCCCTAACGTTGTATGATAATTGGTCAGGTGCCCTCGTTACATCAATGAATTGTTTAAACCCGTTGCATTAAACAAATATAAGCACACCTTACTTCATTGTGTGATTTTTATTGATACAAGGCAAAAACTACAATAGTCCAGTCATAGGAAAAATACCTCTCTAAATTCTATTACATAGCCATCCCTAACTCGATCTGACACACTGTTAAAAGTCACGAAACTTGAAGGCATTCCAATACCTATCCCAACAAAGCTTGTCAGCATGCTTTGCGTGTCTAGATACTTCTAGCACTCTGTCGAAAACTACAAAACTTGGTTTTTAAGAAATTTTTCCTGAAATAAAGGTGTACAGCCAGACACCATATCTTCCACTAAATCTCAGAATTCGAGTATCTTGTCATGCTCGACTCTCCATTCCATCGTCAACATCAAAAGTGCATTACTTGAACCACCAACTTTGTCGATGAAGTGAACAAATCAAAAGATCATAGCAGACGAGCAACAAAAGTCAACATCAACACGAAAGAGGCTAATTTCTCTCATTTTGACCGTGATTACAGATGAGAAAATAACTTTAGATTTGCTAGGAGATGGATCTTCTCGCGCGCAATAGAAGGACAATAAGGGCACTTCTTTCATCACTGCAGCATCGACGCCTTTTCTTTTCCCCACGCCTGTGATGTATTAAGACCCATTTATGCTGAGCAAAGCAAGAGGGTAAGGGAATCATCAGCAACCACCATGACTAGAGCATTCGTTTCCAAACTTACAATCACAATCTTCTAGTCATCTTGGCCTTCCAATCCAACATTGTTTCCAATTCAAGGCAACGAAAGAGCAACGACAGCACCTCCTTCCCGGATTTTTGGGGGTCCAAGCTGTTTATAGGTTGACATGTCGTCCATGGTTACACGATAATGGACAAACGTCATTGCTACTCCCAATCGAATCCATTGATAACCGTAGCAAAAAGAAATAGGTAATTGGAATGAATTTGAGATCATTCCTTCAATTTAGCTGATTGAATTAGACATCAGTGACAAACAACAAAACACCCTTCCTAGTTTAGAATTACCAAATATGAAAAGCACAATGTGAACTCGAGATCAATAGGATAAGAACCCCAAAGCTCCAAATTCGATTAAGAAAAACTCAGGCGAATGCTGTTGTTCTCGTAATTTCAGCCAAGTCAGAAATTTTCATGATCAAAATACTGTTTCACTTTCACTTAAATTATGTCACAGCATGTCATCACCGTTGTCCACGAAAGGGTAAATGTGTCACACAATACAAATTTAGGCCTTTTGTAGTAAAAGTAATTGAGTACATGTGTTACAGTGCACATAAATTAAGATATTTGTGACATTTTCCTTTTTTTCTATTATCAAATTGTTCATCTTGAGAGCACATATATAGAAAAATCAAATATTCAAAAGTTTATTTCTATAATGAAAGTTATATTTCGCGATTGCACCTATTTGGATAGTCAATCATTTAAAATAATTGTTTGTGTATATATAGGTTTTATTTTGAAGCATCTAGGAAAAAAATAAGACCGATTTTGAGGTTGAACTATTAAGTTGATGGAACAATTCATGCATCTAAGCTATGAAAAGATAAATTAAATGTCTTATTTTCGGGATTGGGCATATTTTGGTAATAGATGTTTAAAATATTCATTTATATAGCATTTAGATTCTATTTGGAAATACCCATAGGCCGGATATTTAGGGGGCGAATAATAAATATTTTGTTTCTCTCGTTCTATTTTTTTGCTCATGGAACAGGTCTAGAATAGAATTCTATTTGATAAAGCAATTTCATTTTTCTATTTCTAAGACAAATTTTTAGCCAAGAAATAGGTTTAGAATAAAAATGAGAAGTATAAATTTTCTACATTTTATTTCTAACAGAAATGAGAAATAAAAATTTTTCTCAATGTTCACCCTGTTGCTAGCCAACCACCAACCCGCCACCTGCTGCCGCCACCTATTGTCATTGCCTCTTACTGCTAGGTCGCCTAGGAGGGAAAAAATTAAGAAAGTCTATAAAAAAAAAATTGTTCTGAGAACAAAAAAATCGTGTCACTATCAAACTTGTATTTTTTCTTAGAAACTTGTCTATGGAATAAAAATAGAAAAATATGTTTCGACTAGAAATAGGGTTAGGGAATAGAATGATTGAGGAAAAAAAAATCCGTGCATCTAAATTATAAGAAGAAAACTAAAAAAAAAAAAAAAAAAAAGAATCTTTTTGAATTTATATTCCATGAATTGAGCACATTTAGGTACTAAATGCGATAACATAATTGCCTATGTATATATAGATTCTATTGTTAAATATCCATAGGACGAAATTTTAAATTGATCATATCATTTCATAAATAGATATTTGGTAACAAAGTAGGGAAACTTAATTTTGCATAGAAATTGTCCATTATGTGATCTCATTCAATAATTATGCCTCACCCAGATGTCCTCAGCACTAAAGATGCTCCGCCCATAAGTGGATTTAAACATTTGGAGGAGTAGGGGAAGCTGTAGTACAACGAATAAAGCCACGGGGAGAGAGGCTAGCAAAGTGATGGGAATGAGAACCCACTCCACTCTCTTATCCAGCACAATTGTGAGAGTTGCACCGAAGGCCACCAGCATGAAAGCCAAGGAAAGGAAGAGAAAACCAAGGCCCGTTATGATCTTCTTAGGCAACGAGTAGAGAAAATCTTGCGCCTTGTATCGCGATGTTAAGATGGCTAGAAATAGTAAGATGGCCATCATGGAGGAGAACAAACCTAACGCATCTGAAATTGTGAAAATCAAGAGAGAGTCCTTTCCTAATAACAATGGGACTCCAGTTGTGCCATCATTCCCTCCAGGTACAGTAAAAGCAGCAGCGAACAATACAGTGGCTATTAGGGTTGAGACGATCATACAAGAATTTATTGTGTCCTTCACCCACTTCTCTGCATTCTCAAGCAACGTTTTGTGATTCTCCACGAATAGATTCCAAAATGTTTTTCCATTGTGGAATTCGTCTCTCATGCCAGGGACAATCCAGCTTTCCATAGCCTAGGTATAAAACTCACAAATAAAAGTTTCAATAAGTGGATAAAGCATTGATAATTTTCAAAATAATAATAATAATAATAATAATAATAATAATAATAATAATAATAATAATAATAATAATAATAATAAATAAATAAATAAATAAATAAATAAATAAATAAATAAATAAATAAATAAATAAATAAATAAAATGACAAGGGAACATCTCAAGGAGATTAAGGCTTATCTAGCACTTAGATGCAAAATTGCTTAGAGATTAATTCCATCTTTGCATGCGAAATTCAAGGGTCATTTTCTTCGAGTTTCTATGATGATTTTGTGCTTCATTTTACTCAAATATTATAAACATGGAGAGGACAAGGTTTCTATTTTCTAAGAGAGAAATAATTGGGTAACGGTGTTTAATATATTGTGAAAATAACAATCTGTTATGAACCATAAAAAATCAAATAATAAATAATTACAAATTATTGTGGGGTCTACTCCTTTAAAAATTTATGGCTTACAACAAGTTATTATTCTTATAGTAGCCCAAAAACTGTTATGCTAGCAAAGTTAAAAAAATCCGAGAATGAGAATTTTAGTACTTCTATGTGCTTTATTTTTTGTTCGGATACGTGCTTTATTGAACCCCATGCTTTGTTTCTAAAGTCATTTGAGTCAAAAGTCAATGGTAGTATTTATGATTTGTCTAGGGTTATTGGTCTTCTCTTGGAAATTAAAGTTGAATGTCTTAGAATTTGCCTATACCTAGAAGGTGGTTTGAAGTTACAAACATAGACAAACCCCTCTAAGGCTCCATTAATGGTGAGTGAAAGTTTTCTGAATTTCTGGAATTAAACATTTGGATTAGAGTTTTGCTAACTCTATATCTCTTTGGTGGATTCCATTGAGTGGTGACTTACATATCTTGAGTCTGGAGGCAGATTCCTTGGGAAGTGAGCATCTACCCTTTATATGCCGTATATTCTCAAGAGGATTCCCTAGATGGTGAGCATTTATCCAATCATATGCCCAATATCTTGAGAAAATTTTCTTTAGGTGGTAAGCGTTTCTCTCATCGCACTTGTGTTATTTAATAAATCTCCGACCGTCTAGTATGAATTGGTATCAAAACCTAGGTTATGGTTGGTTGTCTCCACTATGGACTCAATGGTAATCATTGTGATGTCAAACTAAAAAATTTCAGTAGACAGACACACACCTCCAATTACAATCGGAGAAATTTCAGTGTTGCGTGGTGACGATTCCCGTTATGACCTTGAAGAAGAAGACAATAAAGAGGATATTACCCATCTTCCGTGATGTCTGTTAAACACAACTAGTGAAGAGGCTCCATTGTTCCATTGTTAAAGGAATGATGATTCTTACGATTTCAATGTGAAATTCAACATATTGAAAGACTTCATCTATTGGCTTGGGACATGTTAAAAGAAAAAAAAGGTGCATTGTTTCTCCACTTGGGATGCTTTGTTCAACTATGGATTCACATTCATATTGGAAAAATTAACCAATTTATCTTAAATTTATTGTACTTATGTCAATTCAGTTTTAAACTTTTTTAATTTTACAAATTTAGTCATAAACTTTTGCATAAAATTCCAATATAATTATTTTGGTCAATTCCACTAGAAATTGCTCACGGCAATCTAGTTGTTGCTAGTTGTCCTCTATGGCATATTGCCACATTATTGATTTCAGATAAAAATTGATTGTAAAAATTACATTAAAATTTTGCACGGAAGTTTAAGACAAAATTGAAAATATTGAAAAGTTTAGAATAATATTCGTATGATAAATTTAAGACTGATTGAACAATTTCCCATATTCATATTTCTCTTGTTTCACTTCTCTAGTAGGATTATATGTATTTTGCATTCTTCTAAATTCTGCAAATCTGCTCTTCTTATTTCTTAGATTGATTGATGTGATTGGTTGAGAAGTTGTCATGGTGTTGGCCATCCTGTTTCATACATTAGAACTAACCCTATCAATCTCTTTATTTATCCCTTAATCATCTTCACATTAATTTGTAGCGCACATATTCGTTGTGTTTTTATAAATTTCAGTTTCAAGCATCCAACGGATGGTAATTAAGTGCATTGCTAGTTGAAGTAATGTCTTCATATCACTTAATTGATTTTTCACAAGTAAATTAAATAACATGCCATGCGAAAGGATTGAAAAAGGATTGATACAATTGGTTAGAAAGTAGGGAATTTCCAACTTAGAAACTGAAATTTAGTGTTTCAGATCCAATCAATTATATATAAATTGCTCCAAGTTAGAAGCAGTTATACATGCCAAATGTTTGGATTTGACCAGCTAGTGAGGGTAGAAGGGTGTTCCATGGGTCTACAGTGGTGGCAACGATGATGTTCAAGTGAGGGCCAATCACGCCTCTGTTGGAGAAATCTTGCCAGAATATTTTGAAGCTGACAAAACGTTTCTATCAGTCTAGTCTGGACCATTACAGACTTTCGGTTTAGAGTTTGAAGACAGTCGGACATCAAGACTCAAGACTCAAGGCTCAAGACTCAAGACTAAAGACTTAAAGATATTCTCATTGACAGTTTTCTAATCCAGTGTCGAAAGGCTATCCAGAACCTAGGTGTTTGGTTAAGGAGTTAGTCCTATTCTTTGGAGAAGATATCTTGGCTGGGTTAAGCTAACGGATTCTTTATATTCAAGATCCGATGATTGACGAAGTAATCTTGGAAAGTTCTATTCTTGGAAACCAAGATCCTGGTTGTATGGGCGAACATGATTGATTGGGCTATCGTCAAGTTCCTTTAATAGCTCGAAAGATCTCCTTAATTGATTCCGTCCAACGGGTAGATTGGAGGAATTCCTTTGGTAAGTGCCAACGAGTATGATGGCATGAAGGAGTATAAAAGGAAGTCGTTCAAGTTATTTTAGTGCATGCTTGATAGACGAATTCAGTGAGTCCAAGTTCCTTGATATTCGGTCGATTCATTTCGAGCAAAACCGTATACACAAAAGAGTGTTTATACTTAGTGATATCTTGAGCAAGTGAGGTAGATCATCTACACCACTGAATCAAGGAAGATCAACACTGTAACACTTCTTTGTTCATAGTGGAATCCAGCCAATAGGCTGTCAGTGCAGAAGAGTGGACGTAGGCTTAAACAAAAGCCGAACCACTATAATCATTGTGTTCAATTCTCTTTTCCCTTCTCTCAGTCTTTCGATTGTTGTTTATATTCATCAATTGTCTAGTGTTGCATGTTTTAAGTGAAAAATCGTTTTTATACCTATTCACCCCCTCCTCTAGGTACTCGTTCTAGCTATATCAATTGGTATTAGAGCCTGTGTACTCACTTTATTTGAAGTGTTTTACTTGAGTAAAAGATCCATGGCTAGTATGTTAGCACTAGGGCTGGTGGAAGGGCAAAGCAATACCTGCACCACCCTATTTTGATGGAAAGGATTACAACATCCGGAAGAACAAGATGAAAGCTTTTCTACGATCAAAGGATCCTCTAGAATGGGACGTTGTAGAAAAAGGAATCATTCCTAAAGTTGCAGCTGTCTCGAAAGAGGAAAAGAAACGTGGAAGCTAGCGGAATGTCTCAGAAGAAATAATCAAGAGACAAACTCTTGATGCAAAAGCAATATATTCTTTATATTGTGCTTTATCACCTACTAAATATAACAGAATATCTTCTTGTGATACAAAAAAGAAGTCTGGGATATGTTACATATTACCTATGAAGGAACTGATCGAGTGAAAGAGACCAGAATCAATATTCTTCTCGGTCAATATGAAGCTTTCAAAATGAAATTTGGAGAATCAATAACTGACATGTTCAGTCGGTTTACAGAAATTGTGAATGGTCTTCAAAATCAAGGTCAACCAATCTCTCGACTCCATGAAGGTTAACAAGCTTCGCGTGGACTCTCCAAGGATTGGAATCACATAAAGACTTCAATAAGAGAGACACAAAGAATCATGCCACTATCTGTCGATGAGCTGGTTGGAACTCTTCAGTCTTATGAAGTGGAACGAATAAACGAAGACGAAGACCCAAAAGGTAAGAAATCCATTGCATTAAAATCAAATAATGATTCTGATGTTACAGATTCTGAAGATGATATGAACGATGAGGAGCTTGCCCTAATGATAAGAAGATTCAGAAAGTTGAATAGAAAAGGAAGAAGATTCAACTCTAAGAGACAAGGCTTTCAAAGACAAAGACCAAGACTGTTGATGATGATGAAGCAAACAAAGATGTAGTTTGCTTTGAATGTAAGAAAAGGGACACATCGATCTAACCGTCCTCTTCTAAAGAAGAAGAAAGGAAAGGCTGAAAAGTCTCGAAAGGCTCTCAAAGCCTGAAACACGGAGTGATACGAGTGTGAAGAAAGTGATGATGAATATGCCAACTTGTGTCGATGGCGCAATCGACTCGAGACTCAAACTCGAATCGGACTCGGACGGCGAATTTGAAGTAAGTAATTTCAAAATTCCTATCAAGGTTTCTAAGTATATTGATGAGCTATGTTTAAGTCTTAAGACTTCTTTTAAAAGGATTTCTGAACTTAAAAGGGAAAACTCGGTTTCAAAACAAAGAGGAAAATATTTTGAAAGAAAAAGTTAAATGTTTAGACATGAATGTTTCTACTCTTAAAGAAAGTGAAGAAAATCTTTTGAAAGAAAACTCTTGTTTAAAAATTGACTCATCAAATATTTCAAAGAAATTTTCAATAGGTCCGAGAAACTTGAAAAAAATTCTTTCGTGCGAGACCTTATTTCAATAAGTCTGGTTTAGGTATGACAGAAGAAACTATTCCCTTAATTGATTTTCCTAAAGTAAAAGAAATAATTAAGCAAAGACCTTCAAAAGAAGCTTATAAAAATCATTTCAAAAAGGTTTTTGTAAAGCGTGTAGGTCGAGATGCTCTCAGTGTTCTAAGTGCAAAAGTCCAGATCACTTTGAAAAAGAATGTCCTATGGTTTGGAAACCCGTTAAGAAAACTTGGGCTAGTCTTTGTTTATTTTACTAACATAAAAGGACCCAAGAAAATGTGGGTACCAAAGAAAGCTTGAGATATTTCTTTGAATGCAGGTATCTATCAAGAAAAAGGTAAAGTGGTATCTAGACAGTGGATGTTCAAGACATATGACAGGAGACTCAAAATGCTTTATAAAGCTTGTTCAAGTAAATGGTGGAAAAGTCTCATTTGGAGGAAATAGCAAAGGAAGAATTGTGGGTTTTAGAACTGTGAAAATTGGAAATCTCACAATAAGCAATGTTTCTCTAGTAGAAGGACTTAATTACAATCTTCTCAAAGATCAGTCAACTATGTGATACTTTGGTTTCAAGATCTTCTTTCAAGAAGGAATATGTTCGGAACCAAGAAAGACTCTACTCGGTCCTTCTTGGGTAGAAGGCATGGAAATATCTATCTCCGGATGTGAAACCGAAGAATCGCAATGCTTGATTTCAATACAAGACGAAGCAAGTCTCTGGCACGTAAAGCTTTGGCATATTAATATGAAGCAATTAGCCAAAATCTCATCAAAGCAGCTTGTTCGTGGTCTACCCAAATTGCCTTATCAAAAGACGAACTATGTACTCCATGTATTTCGGGGAAAGCAGGTAAAGAATTCATATAAGTCTATAAATCATGTCTCAACTAATCATGTATCTGCGGTAGCTTACTACATATGGATCTCTTCGGACCAACCGTAACCCTAGAGTATTGGAGGTAAGAAATATTGCTTAGTAATCGTAGATGATTACTCTCGTTTTACTTGGGTATTTTTCCTAGCAAGTAAATCCGAAACATTTTCGTATTTTGAAAAATTTGCTAAAAAGGTTCAAAATGAAAATGGATGTGTTATTTCAAGCATAAGAACAGATCATGGTGGTGAATTTGAAATCAAGATTTTACAAAATTTCCGTGATGAATCGGCCTTAAGCATATGTTCTCTTCTCCATATACTCCTCAGCAAAATGGAGTTGTGGAAAGGAAGAATAGATCTCTTCAAGAAATGGCAAGAACTCTTTTAATTGAAAGCAAAATTTCTTCTCGATTTTAAATTTGTTTCAACAGCTTGCTATATCATTAATAGAGTCTTTTTAAGACCTATTTTAAAGAAAACCCCTATGAATTATTCAAAGGTAAGAAGCCCATTGTTTCATACTTTCATGTATTCGGTTGCAAATGCTTTATATTGAAAAATGCAAAAGATTATGTTGGTAAGTTTGAAGAAAGATCAGATGAAGGCATCTTCCTTGGATATTCTTCATCAAGCAAATCATACAGAGT
Organism: Eucalyptus decipiens; assembly: GCA_014182575.1. Lineage (NCBI taxonomy): Eukaryota > Viridiplantae > Streptophyta > Magnoliopsida > Myrtales > Myrtaceae > Eucalyptus > Eucalyptus decipiens. Next base: position 51,760,814 of record CM024611.1, on the reverse strand, counting down.
CTATAACAAGAAGAGTCAGACTGTGGAGGAGTCAATGAATGTCATATTTCAAGACTCAGTTCAAGATGAATCCAATCAGACTCATAATGAAGAATCTGATCTTGCTCCAACCTCTCCAAAGTCTTCAACTCAAGAGGCGTCACAGACTCAGGAAGACTAGCATCAAACCGTTTTTGAAGATTCAAGCAAAGAAAGGGATCATCAGCCAGATAAATCAACCAGCAACTGGAAGCATAAGTCCAGTCATCCTAAAGATCTAATTATTGGCGAACTTAATGAAGGAATTCGCACCAGATCCAAAAGGCGTGAAGAGTCTAGTGTCGTAGCTCTCATTTCTGAAATAGAACCAAAAAGCATAGAAGAAGCTTTGTCTGACGAAAGTTGGATTGAAGCTATGCAAGATGAGCTCAGACAGTTTAACATTAATGATGTCTGGGAATTGACACCTAAACCAAAAGGTAAAACTGTTATTGGTGCCAAATGGGTGTTTAGAAACAACATGAATGAGAAAGGTAAAGTCGTACGAAACAAGGCCAAACTCGTAGCCAAAGGATTCACGCAAGAAGAAGGGATAGACTATGATGAGACTTACGCTCCAGTAGCAAAGTTAGAAGCTATTCGATTATTGCTTGCTTTTGCTTGTTATAAAGATTTCAGGTTATTCCAAAGGGACGTCAAAAGTGCCTTCCTAAATGGATTTATCCATGAGGAAGTCTATGTGGAACAACCACCTCGGTTTGAAGACCCAAAGAAGCCAGACTCAGTCTTCAGACTGAAAAAGGCCTTGTATGGTTTGAAGCAAGCACCTCGAGCGTGGTATGACAGACTCAGTAAGTTTTTAATACAGAATGGATTTGTTAAAGGTAAAGTTGATACTACTTTATTTATCAAAAAGGAAAACAAAAGTTTTTTACTTGTTCAAATATATGTAGATGATATTATTTTTGGATCATCTAATGAAAGTCTATGCAAGAAATTCTCTAAGTCTATGCGGGATGAGTTTGAAATGAGTATGATGGGAGAGTTAACATTCTTTCTTGGACTTCAAATTAAACAATTGAAGGAAGGAACTTTCATTTATCAAGAAAAATATGCTAATGATCTTGTCAAAAGATTTGGGCTTGAAAAGTGCAAACAGACCGACATACCAATGTCTTGTTCCTTGAAGATAGACAAAGATGAAGAAGGGAAGAAAGTTGATCAAAAATTATACAAGAGTATCATCGGTTCACTTCTTTATCTTACTGCTTCTAGACCCGATATTTTGTTAAGTGTTTGCATCTGTGCTAGGTTTCAATCAGATCCTAGAGAATCTCATCTCGGTGCTTTGCGAAACGTATTATCAAATACGTTGCTTCATCTTCAAGCATTGGTCTCTCGGTATCCTAAGAAGGGAGACTTTAATCTTCGGGGGATATTCAGGACGCAGATCTAGTAGGTTGCGAGTTGACAGAAAAAAGTACTTCAGGTACGTGCCGGTTGCTTGGAAACGGGGACGGTATCTTGGTTTTCAAAGAGCGATCGTAGCTCTTTCAACAACGAAGCGAGTATGTAGCTCTTGGCAGTTGCTATTCGCAAATTCTGTGGATTAAGCAACAGCTTCAAGACTTCGGAATTGAAGACTCATGCACAGAAATCAGATGCAACAGCACTAGTGCAATAAATCTCACTAAAAATCCAATTCTTCACTCAAGAACAAAGCATATAGAGATTCGACATCACTTCATCAGAGATCATGTTCAAAATGGAGAAATCTCGATTCAATTTGTTAACTCGAAGAGTCAACTGGCGGATATATTCACAAAGCCTTTGGAGAAAAATCAATTCGATTTTATTCGCTCCGGACTCAACATCTTGAAGCTTGAGGAAGTTAAAGTCTAGAGACTCTATCTCTCAGACTCATGACTCTCGTCTCGCCTCATTCGAGACTCGAGTCTTTCGGACTCGAATCGACTCATGGCTATAAAGCGTAAGTTGTTATTTTATTCTGTCTCGAAAATGTATGATTATTTTACTAATTTATAACTACCGAGAAAAAGGGAATCGTGTCTTTTCAAAATATAACTTCCATTAAAAATGGCAATTATTGATTTTAAAAGAATTCGTCGGTTCATCTTCCTTCGTACCGATTGGTTTTTCCTTTTAAAACGAAGCTATATATATATACAGTTTTTTCTTCTCTACCTTCTAAACCCTCGAAAAGCATTTTTCTTTCGCTTCCATTTCATGTTCAATCTCGAGAAAGTTGTCAACTTTTCTTGGGAAAACGATTAAAGAAATCTCTCAGTATCAAAGAAAGATGTCTTCTTCAAGGAAGTCCTCAAGAATCGCAAGCAGGGTACCACAAAGAGCAAGAGAGGGTCCTACCCATGTTGATCTCACCGAAGAAGATGACTTATCGAGTTAGCAACAAAGCCCGATTCGCTCTCCAGCGCGTGATTCTTCTCCATCTACCCCACAAAGTGCGGGTCACCATCGAGAGGATGAGATAATCGAGGATGCAGAGCCTGTAAGAATACAAAAACCCTCTTTTATCTATAAACTCTATCGTGCTTTAAAAAACATAGGAACTCCGTTGAACCACGTGTATGGGTTTCTCAAAAGTAAGGACTATGGGAATAAGTATCTTTTTCTGCGTAAAATGGAGGAGTTGGGAATTGCTCCTAGAGGAAGGGCTGAGGAAGCACTTGCTAGTATTCCTAGTGATCCACGTGTGTCTGGATAGACTCCTACTGATGGGAATAACGATGATAAAATTAACTATGATTTTCAACCGAGATTGGGTGTTGCTGCTAAGGTGAAAGGAAAGAGGATGGATTTGTTTAAATCCAAAGAACAGGAGAATTTGCTTTTCAGGCTGTTGAAGAGAGGGGTGATAAACCCTAGAAGCGTTCATTTTGATTTTCTGGATGCTATTCATGTGAACTTAAGGGAGAAGTTCGATCTACTGCAACTAGAGCAATTTTGCTCTGACTCTACTGAAGGATACGCTCAACTGACTGCATACTTCTATTCGAATCTTAGCTTTTTGGATGCGAATAGAATGTCCTTTAGTGTCCGAGACCAAGATTACATAGTCGATGTGGACATGTTGGCTGATATCATTGGAGTAGAGAGAGGATCATATCAACTGATTAAAGTTTCCAGTGCTCGTCTTATATTGGATCTTGTGAAAGGCAACAGTACGGAAGGGAAAATTGTCTACACGAGAATGCGTGCCTTCAACATTTTGCTGCACAAAATCATCATCAACTGTCTTAGGCCAAAATCGACGTCAAAGACAGATGTGTCAAATTCGGAGGCAAAATTGATGTATGCAATCATCAAAGGGAAGAAATTCTCTCTTCCTCACATCATTCTCTTTCACATGTATCGAGCAATGGTGAAGGACAAGGGACAACTGCCTTACGCAAGTCTTGTGACCAAGATCTTCGAGACACTTGAACATTGAGCCCCCACAATCTCTCGTGTGTTCGACCATGCGATAAAATGGTGGTGGGTGCGAATGGTGACAAAAATGCGTCTGAAAGAGCTTGAAAAGGCAATGGAGCAGTTCAAAGTGAAATCTCCAGTACCTTCGGCATCCAAAAGGAAAGGAAAAGAGCAAATCATTCCACCATCCAAAAAGCAAAAGAGGAGACTCTTGATAGATGATGAAGAAGAGGAAGAAGAGGAGGATTGCACCATTTCTGCATTGATAAGGAGAAGACGTTCTGTATCTGAATCAACGGAATGTCAGGAGAAGGAAAAAGAAGATGAGGAAAAACAGAGGGAAGAAGAGAGACAAGAAAAGGCAAGAGAAGAAGAGAAAGAAAGAGCAGAGCAAGAAGAGAAAGAGAGAGAAGAGAAAGAGAGAGAAGAGACAGAGAAAGAAGAAGCAGAGAAAGAAGCAGAAGAAGAAGAGGAGGCAGCCAAAGAAAAGTCTGCACATGAAGATGAAGATCTTCAAGTCGTTGCTGAGATTGACCCTCATTCTTTCCCATCCGAGGCTTTCGAAATAAGGGGAGAAGCATTAGAAACAGGGGGAGGAGTTGAGCACAGGACGACTACATCTGTTCCAGAAGATATGCAAATGCCTGGAGAAGGTCATGATACATCAACATCGAAACTGCGCGATTTCGCAGAAGATCCATCGTCTGCGTTTACTCCATCAGACCGTGCAAATGTTAGTACATAGACGGATAATTTAGCAGATTTTCGTCGCATACTTGATATCCTTCTGGAAATGCGTGGTCAAATCTATGCTTTGACTGTGAAATTCAAGTCCCGAAGAATCTTTGGGAAAGCATCTTGTTTCCCTCCAAGATCGATCAAAGATCTCTCTTCAAATTCAAGCCAATGCCAAAGGAGAAGAGATAGCTCATCTAAGGGAAGACTTGAAGAGGCTGGAAGGATTAGTTCAGTCCATGGGAGATTTTCAGATCGTTCGCATTCCCAAGCAGACTTGACTACTTTCTCACCTTTTTAATGTTGACAAAAAGGGGGAGAAATTGCCAACTTTGAATCTCTTTTGAATTCTAAACTTTAAGTTTTATGTGTGTTTGGATTTGTGTTTGGTTTTGTTTTGGGTGTAAGCTTGAACTTGAACTTGGTCTGTTTTAAGTGTGGATTTTGTATGCTTGCAGTTACATCAAGTATTGTTATATGGTTTTAACTTGTGAAGGACTAACCAATTTTTCTGTGGATGCAGAGTCTGGTTGTTCTTTATTAATCTTTATAAGATAGCCATATTACTTGAGTAATATTTTGCAGGTCAAAGTTGTTCAAATCTACAAGAAAGTTTTGTCACCATCAAAAAGGGGGAGATTGTTAGAGAAATCTTGCCAGAATATTTTGAAGCTGACAAAACGTTTTTGTCAGTCTAGTCTGGACCATTACAGACTTTCGGTTTAGAGTCTGAAGACAGTCGGACATCAAGACTCAAGACTCAAGGCTCAAGACTCAAGACTCAAGACTTAAAGATATTCTCATTGACAGTTTTCTAATCCAGTGTCGAAAGGCTATCCAGAACCTAGGTGTTTGGTTAAGGAGTTAGTCCTATTCTCTGGAGAAGATATCTTGGCTGGGTTAAGCTAACGGATTCTTTCTATTCAAGATTCGATGATTGACGAAGTAATCTTGGAAAGTTCTATTCTTGGAAACCAAGATCCTGGTCGTATGGGCGAACAAAATTGATTGGGCTATCGTCAAGTTCCTTTAATAGCTCGAAAGATCTCCTTAATTGATTCCGTCCAACGGGTAGATTGGAGGAATTCCTTTGGTAAGTGCCAACGGGTATGATGGCATGAAGGAGTATAAAAGGAAGTCGTTCAAGTTATTTTAGTGCATGCTCGATAGACGAATTCCAGAGTTTGAAATTCCTTGATATTTAGTCGATTCATTCTGAGCAAAACTGTATACACAAAAGAGTGTTTATACTTAGTGATATCTTGAGCAAGTGAGGTAGATCATCTACACCACTGAATCAAGGAAGATCAACACTGTAACACTTCTTTGTTCATAGTGGAATCCAGCCAATAGGTTGTCAGTGCAGAAGAGTGGACGTAGGCTTAAACAAAAGCCGAACCATTATAATCATTGTGTTCAATTCTCTTTTCCCTTCTCTCAGTCTTTCGATTGTTGTTTATATTCATCAATTGTCTAGTGTTGCGTGTTTTAAGTGAAAAATCGTTTTTATACCTATTCACTCACCCTCTAGGTACTCGTTCTAGCTATATCAGCCTCCTCTAGTGGTGTCGAGCTATGTCGCTGCCACCATTGAGCAAGGGCGGCCAATCCTCATTGGTGGTCCTGCAAGGGTCGTTGCACTCGAAGCTACCTCGTGAGGATCCCTAAACCTTGCTAGTGACAAAGGGGGCAACCCCTTCCTGTTCCTCTTCGATCATCACTCTCTATTTTTTGACTTTTTTTTAGAACTTTGGTCATTCATACTTTTTTTTAATGATTTGGCACCTATTTGCACCATATCAATGCCACTTGTTCAAAAAATAAAATAAAATAAAATAAAATAAAATAATAAATTTTCCTTTCATTAAAAATTGATTGAACTAAAGGAAGGGCTAACGTGAAAGGCAAAGACAAACTCTAGGACTTACCGAGTATGAATTCAAAGTTGTAGAACTTAAGTGCAAGGTTGACAAAAGTTTTAGGACTCTTGTTGTACTTAATTGTCCCAAGTTTAATTTTTCATGACAGAGACTAAAGACTTGAAATGAAATAAAGGTAAACATATAGTAAAAGCTTCAGATATCATTTTTTTTTTTTGGCATAAAACGTTTGCATGACTAAAACTTTAGTTAATAGCTAAATTAACTAATGAGAAATGTTCTTGATCTAATAGTTATTCAAATGAAAATAGTGGCCATAAATGAACTTAGCTAACCTTTTGGTAAAAAAAAATAGAAGATACAATTCATATTACTTTTATTAAATCATTATCCATCTGCATACATTTAATTATAGCTGAACTACACTATAATCTTAAATACAGAATATGATACAATGGAACGAGCAAAGCTATCGTGAAAGTATAAGTAAAACTGATTTAAATGTTTTTTGGGCTCCACGTTAATATATATGGGTTATACATTAAATGATTTGAATAATAATCCCCTAATTGCATTGTGGCAGACACCTATGTAAAGAGTCGGTCGAATTTAAGTGGTGGACCATAGTTATATTAGTAAAATTGAAATGCAATTTAATTATGATTAGTCTCGATCAGTTTTCAATGCCATAATTTCTCTAATTAGTCTCCCTTATTTTCTATAAATTGTTTTAAGGATGTATTGTTGCTTCTCGATGTACCTTATCAATTTATGTTTAGCATGTGGAATTTAAAAGTTCTATGTATCAACAAAGTGTTGGCTTAGATGACAAACGATTTTCTTCTTGTCATTGTGGTCTTGGATTCAAGTCATCTTGGAAGCATTTCAGGAGTATAGTCCTCAATGCACCTAATTGATGTGGCGCAATCCGTCCTTAAAATCACTCAAGAAAGAAAACCTCGTGGTGCGCAAAAGCTGGACTGGAGACTATCTAAATAAAGTTCTAGCTATCATATTTTAAGAAACTAGTCAAGGAGATATAATATTTATCATTAAGCGTGATTATTAAATATATGAAATGAAAGACATACCTCAAACCATTGGAGTTCTCTCTGCATTTGAAAAGCTGCTCCCGCAACATTAGTTAGCGCATTGAAGTTAGGGTAGTACTGTTCTCCTGCGTACTCTGCTACTGCGATCATCATTTCCTTCGATTCTTTTCGTGTAGGCGCTCGAACTAATGACAACTTATTAGTTGAGTTTACCTTCAAAAAGAGGCCGAGAGTACTTTCTTGGCGACACTTCACGGCAAGTGTTATCAACTTCTTACTACGGCGTGAAACAACATTAAGATTCCAAAAAGACTGAATACATAACTTCACGACTTCACTGATTCCGTTTTCTGCAGCTCGGTCCAACAAGTCCTCTTGAAGAAATTGGATGATCTCGTTGGCTTTCATAGCAGAGATCGCACTGCAAACTTTTTTTGCCAACTCGATTGCCGCCATGTGTCTTAGCTTCACCTCATGAACTCTCTTGACTCTAGGAACTACAGAATGTCAAAAATAAAGGAAATAAGAAGAAGTGAAACGAAGGGACGGCAATTGGATTAAGAAAAAATTTCCCTAGCTCTGGGTCCTAATTTTTTTTTTAAACATCAAATTGCATCTAACAAACATCTTACTAATTGTCATAATTTCACTCATTTAGAGTTTGGGTTGGCGGGTGAATGGGAGAATGATCTCATTCTCTTTTTTAATATGTATATATGTTAAGGAAAGCAATTTTGACTTTTTTTTTTCTCTCCTTTGCGATTCAGTCCTCAAATTAAAACAGTGAGTTTTAGCAATTGCTAATGCAAAGTACAAAAAGAGTATAAAATCATTTCTGGCATTGTCCAAGAAAAGGTTTATCTCATGTCTAGATGAAAAAAATAGATGTTAAGAAAGTAGAAGTGATTAGAGGGTAGTGGTTTTCCCTAAAGTTCAAATGAGGCTTTATAATGTTAATCATTATTAATAAAATATAATTATAAGACTTAAGCCGATAGAACAGCTCTGAAAACGACCGCGTTAATAACATATGTCTAGCTAGAGTAAATCACAGTAATCTTTGCATATATAAGATTATTTTGGATAGTATTTTCCAAATATGCATTGCAATTAGTGATAAAAAAATCATATTAATCGCGCACAAGAGCAAATCCTTTTTTTTAATCACATTGTATTGTTATTTATGCTCAGCACGAGAGTAAAACCTTTTTTTTTTTTTTAAATGCTAGATTATAAGAAAAGGAGAAAACACCTTTACTTTCTAACCAGCAGCTTGTTGGGATAGGATATATAATTTGGGATGGAATTCTGGGATGCATGATTTTGTTGGGACCCACGAAATTCGTTCCCACTGAAATATTCTTCTATTTCAAGCCCTCCAAAACAAATTACTCTGATTTTTCCTACCTGCTCCTTTTCCTATTCTTCACGCCTTTTTTTTAATAAAAAAATTGCCAAATAAAATTGTAAATTTACCATGTTAAATGTGATTAAATGATAAACCCACGCCTTCTTCCGTTGTAACCTTATTTCCATAATCAATGACGCTAGGAGCTTGCCCCCGGTCCCATGCCTGATTCTTGTACCCACTCAATGTATTCTTTCGTGTTGTATTGAGATGAAGTAGTAGTCAAAGAAAATAATATTTAGGCTTTAAGCATATACAAAAATACAGATGGTGTCATTGTTCTTATTTTCTCAGAAAGATTTACATGCTTGATAGAGATGATGAAGCGAACATGATTTCACCGATCAACATTGAAGGAGAAGTCCTAGGTTTACGTAACTCATATTCCATATTATCTGCTTAGAGCATTTAGTCGTAAGCAAGAAATTCCTAGGTTAACATAAAATCTCAACTCAATTTGCAATTTCAAGTATTCTTCTTTCACTATCCTTTTTAAAAAAATTTCGCAACCCTTGCAATTATGATTTGGAGAATATCTGAAATCTTTCAAAATATACAAATGTGAACCTAGAAATTCATTTATAACTATGTTTGAGTTTGAATAATTTTATGAAGGACTATTTTTAGGTGCATCATGTTGTAAAGAATATGTTACATATTCAATATTGGACGGTTGACCCGTGGAACAATTAATAACAAAATTAAATTTAAACACGTTTAGCACTCATCCAATGATGAATGTCCAATGGTTCTTTCACACAAGCAGTGAGCCTGACACAAGTTCTATTCCAAATTATGGCAGGGTGGGAACTTTTTTCTACCTATAAAAGAAGTTAAAAACAAACAAACCATAAAGTTTTAGTTGGAGAGAGAGGGATAGAGATAACGATGGTATCTTAATAAAATGAAAGCGTACCTAAAATTTTGGCGACATTCCAAAGTGATCCTGTAAGACATTGAAGCATTATAAAGAGAACGCAGTCACTAGATAGAAATCATTGTAAGACCTCATGATTAGTTAGTTACATTGTCGGATTAATTAAGTTATGCAATACTTATGCACTAGGTTGAATCATATATGGTTCCCAATGGATAGCTAATCCATAAAGTAGTTCCATTTCAGTCCATCATTCAGGTAAAACTGGGTCAAGGAACCAGAACATATCCTAAAAAGAAACAATAATTTCCGGTTTCTTTTGCTAGTACGGAGAGAATCAATCTAAGAAAATTGACTTCAAGTTCACAATCATGAAAGTTTCTAAGATAATACCCATCAGCAAATATGCATACCCACCCAGATCCGAATTTTTATCTTCTGGTGTGTTGTTCAAGTCCACCGGAATACCTTCATTTCAGAAACAAAAGAGCAGGTGATGAGCCAAGTATGATCATCTTGAAGGGAATCAGCAACGAAAGGATGCGAGTGCAGAATGTACGTACATTTGTATATCAAGGCTTCCAAAACACTCAACCTGGTTCCGCTGCGAAAGTGAGACCGCATCGATGCCAACAAGTACAATATAGTTTTGCCTTCATACTTTTCACTTTTCATGGTCATTAAGCCAGAATTATGCTTGACTAGATGAAGGACGATATCTATCCGAATTCACCATCAAAGTTGATCAGGAAAATTAGCCAAGTCTAGAACAAAGGAATAAATATATGGAATTGAGATAAAGAGCGATGGTGATCTTACCATGATGACCAGCGTAGGTGAGATCCAAGATGAAATCAATGGCAGAGAGACGGCTGAAGGGCTTAGTTGGCTCTTCGTCTTTTGTATTTTTCGCCAGGAACCAGGCAATCTCCTTATGCATAGGAGCTTCTTGAGCAGATATTTCCAAAGGAACGCGTCCTTCATTATCAGCAAGTTGCGTTAACCTAGAATTTGTTCTAACTAATGCCTTGACCATCCTTATCCTTTGACTCAGGACAGCAATGTGGAGGGCTGTGCGGCCATCACAATCAACCTTTTCAAGCGCATCTGGAGACAAGAGCTTAGCCAGGTTCTCAACAAATTGGTCTTGTGCACTCAAAGCGGCTATTTGAAGCACTGTTTCTGATCTGCGTGTTATTTTGCCCGTCTTTGAATCGGAATCTTTTTCAAAATTTTTTTTAGCAAATTCCCAATCACCCTTGTATGCAGCTTGTAACAATGGTCGGTTTTTGCCTGCAATAGATGCAAACTTTTCAGGCCATTTTGTCCATACGTTTTCCTTTCAGACATTGAAAAGTCTCCCAGAAAAGAACAATGTCATGAAGATCTGCTCCAGATATTAATTTCACAATCAAATAACTCTTTTGAGGGATAACGCACCTCCGGCACCTCTAGATTGAGGAAGAGCTGCTATATTGATTGAACGATAATCTGTAATATGTGTAGGAGAAGTAGTGAGCACAAAATCCTTCCCATCCTGAATATTTTTTTCTTTTCTCTCTTTCTTAGCCAAGGTCAGGGTTATGTTTATTCGATGATAAAGCAAAGAAAAAGAACCTTGAGAAAATACAAGTTCCAACATATTTTAATGTGGCTCATATCTAATATTTTTTTCTCGGTTGGAACATAAACATTTACCTGCAGGTTGTGCTGCATGATTCGAATTTCCTTGTTTTTCACTTGGTTGCATTGCCATTGGGTTGCTCTCTCGGTTAGAGTGTTTCAACAACGAAATAAATGAAGAATGCAAAAATGGGTAAGATTAAGAGTTTTAGTTTCCCTAGGGGAAGTTCATTCCTTTCTTATATACAAGTAATTCCCTTAAATAAAGGTGAGCATCTACAATTACAACAAGCAATCATATCTTTTTTTCTGCTTTATAGCGATTGGATTAGTTGAGTGTAAACTAGTTTATCCTTGGAAATATAAACTAGACCTTTACCAGTGGGCAAGTAGCCTTAGGCTCTAGTGTCACAGATCATTAGGTTTCAGTCTTTAGTAATGGAACCATTACTTTAAGATGATTCTGTTCCTCTTTCTTATTATATAGATCATTCCTTCCCTTTACATCATGATCAAGTTGAGTCGTTACCAAGTTAAGTTGGTTCTTTGGCTTGGGAAAGCTATTCGGGCAACTTAATTTGCAAGCCTTTACTTATATATAGATATGAGCAAAATGAGCACCTCACTTTTGTCATAAGCCTAAAAGCAAAAGCAAAGACCTTCAATTTAATATAAGGTAGAATCTTTCTAAAGGGACGGGATTCATGCAAAATATAGTTATACCATGTAAATTCTCCAATTTTTTGTTTTCATCTCCAAAATTCTCAAAGAAATACGTTTGGTAGAAATTTTTGTTGTTGTGTTTTTTAAACTTTGAACATTAAAACTGAAACATCCACATGAAACAACATGATCAATGATCACTTAGGTTGCGTTTGGTAGTCGGGATAAAATTCAAGATAGGATATTATCCTATCCTACATTTTGTGCTTGCTTAGGACAAGATAAAGTTAGATATAGGCCAGATAAAATTATTCCACGAAGGAGATGGGATAAAAGAAAAATAGGATTTCAAATGTCCATAATAGGAAAGTTATTTTTCTCGAATAAACAAACTTATTTAATGAACAAAATTGAAGTTATATTTCAATATAAATAATATTTGAATTCTAATTTAAGAAAAATAATAATAATAATTTTTTTTAATTTATATATTCAACTTTAATTCTATCTTATAATATAGATTCAATATATAAATTATATATTTATATTTATTACATATATTAGGTATTTTTTTATAGGTATATTAGTACATATTACTATCTGATAAAATTTTATTAGAGAATGATGGGAGGGCAAACAAGAAATAATAAAGAAAGTAATAAAAAAAAAGAGAGGAAAAATAAATTAAATTAAATTAAATTAGGGAATAATGTTGCAAGAGATTTTTACCATCTCTATTCATGAACTTTTAGGCTCATTTACAATGATATGTTATTTATATCAAAAAAATGTGTATGATAGAATATGAAGATATCTGATCTTAATATTGTGATTCACCAAACAGTAGAAAAGATAAAGGAAAATTTCAAGATTTCATATTCTATTTTTTCCAATCCTATTCTAATTAGAAATCTGGACAACCAATTAATGTTCTATCCACCATGAGGCAATAGCATTATCAAGTGACGGACTCGTTTTCGAAGCTACCTGAAAAACAAGTAGTGTGAATACTAGCAAAGTTTTTTTTTTTTTTTTTTTTTTTTTTTTGGTAAGGTGCTAGCAAAGTTTTTTTTTTTTTTTTTTGGTCGGTAGGTGCTAGCAAAGTTAATGTCTAGAAAACGCTATAGTACTCTGTTCCTTTCGCAAAAAAAAAAAAAAAGTGACGATTCTAGAAAATGTTTTCCAAAAAGTCATGTTTTCAAGAAAATGACAATATTTTCTAGTGTTTTGTTAAAACTTGAAAATGAACCCGTGCATGCCCGTTGTGAACTAGAATTCGAGTATCAGGCACCTAAGTACATTATTTATGGACCTAGGCTCAAGTGCCAAGGAATCGGGTATAGGCATTAGGGTTCGCGCCCAACCTTGATGACTCCAAGCATGGGCACCAAGGGCCTAGGCTCAGCCATTAGAGACTTGGTCATGAATGCTAGGACTTAGGGATCAAACGGTAGAGTTTTTGTGCCCAAGCATAGAGTTTTAGGTCTAATCACCGATACCTAGTCATACTTTGGAAAATATTTTCCAGTTTTTCAAAAAGAGAAATCATTTTCCTGACTTTAATCATAGGTTTTTTGTTGATTAAGAAAACATTTTTCGTCTACTCATTTTCTTGAGCGAACTAAATGTTAGAAAATGAGAAAAATATACTTCTAAAAAATATTTTCGCAAAACAAATGGAGCATGATCATTTGAGTTTAAGGAGAAAAAAAAATGCCGATGAACGTGGACCAACAAATATTGATTGGAAGAAGAATGATTACCTTTCGGGGTCATCTGAAATGCATCTGGTACGTGGACCCACAAATATTGATAGTCATCCAAAACTGCTTTGCCGAAAATCCCTCCGAAACTCCAAAGAGTGCAGGTACTACCTTGTTGGTGGGAGATACGTTAGGTTCCATATCCAATCTCTTCTGCCTATATACCAGCAAGTTAGTACGTAAAAGTAACAAACAAAAGATAATCGTGGATAAACAACATTGGTGTTTTATTTTCATTAACGCCTTGACCACACCTCAAATGTCCTGCTTCTGATTTCATTAACACATACCTTTGTGGTGAGTGCCTTACATGTACTATTCTTGGAAGCATGAGCGTATGGAAAATGCCAAAAAAAAAAAAGTTCTCACAATTTTAAATTTGCCTCCTCTTTCTACTCACCGAAGGAAAATTTTCCAAATTTTCCACTCCAATTATCTTTCCCCCAATTTTACCCAATTGCCAAACAGAGTCATAATGCACATAGAGCTACGACAACCAAGCCTTTAGATATAGTCGTCTCGAAGAAACCATTTTGTTATTACTCCTGCTCAATTCCGTGTGACGTGTAATATTGCAATATCCGGACTATCGAAGTCCTAACTTGGCCTGATCAGGAAGACCATTTCTTCATGGAGTATTATATTATTCGTGCAATCCATTGTATAGTTATTTATGCTCAGCAGGAGCAAAAACTTTTTCTTTCTCCATTTCTATTGTCTCTAACAAAATCGAAATTTCCACGCGTTTGAGTTTACTTGTTACACCCCAATGACATTGCGAGTAGAGTTAAAATTGACTCTATTTTAAAATCACTTTTAATCTGATAAAAAAAATGCAACACGCTATACTTCTGTTTTCTTTTTGTTCTTTGACAAAACTAGAAAAATTAGGGCCAAGGATAAAGGGTATTTCGGGTGCATACAAAAGTTGGGTGAAGATGACAACTGCAACTATGGGCATAAGTTGTGAAAAGTTTTGGGAACAAAAGGACTTTTTTTAGCGGTCAGGCGGCGTTTGGGCTAATTTTATGCACTTCCAGTGGTCCACCTTCTTGAGTAATCTTAAACGCGTCCCATATCAGCCTAATGTATTAAGGATCTTATTTCCTTGAGTGCTTCCAACAAATCTGGATTACAGGATTATAAGAAGAGGAGAAAACTCCTTTGTTATCTAACCAATAGCTTATTGGCATAAGATACATAAATTGGGTTTAAATTATGGGATGAACGATTTTATTGGGACCCACGAAATTCGCTCTAACTAAAATATTCTTCTAAAGCTAGCCCTCCCAAAAAAATTATTGCCAAATAAAAGTGTAAATTTACTATGTTAAATGCAATTAAATAATAAACTCATGCGATCATCTATGGCAACCTTATTTCAGAGTCAATGACGCTAGAGGCTTGCCCTCAGTCTCATGCCCAATTTCTGCACCCACTCAACGTATTCTTTTGTGCTGTATCGAGATGAAGTAGCAGTCCAAGAAAATAATATTTAGCTTATCATCAAATCTCGTCTCAATTTACAATTTCACGGCTCTTGCAATTAGAATTTGGTAAATATCGAAAATCTTTCAAAATTTAAGAATATTAGCACATGAAATCATATATAACTTAGTTACACATTCTCTGTTGGTTGACATGTGAAAAAATTGAATTACTAAACAAACTTTAATACACATGTTACTCATTCAATGATAAATGTGCAACGATTTTTTTTATATAGGCAGTGGGCCTAACACAAGTTCTTTTCCAAAGTATGGCAAAAAATTAAGGAGGAGATTTTTTCTACTTGTAAAAGAAGTAAAAAACAAACAAGCCATAGACCTTTAATGAGAAAATCATCAAATTTGTCTTAAATCTATTACCTTTCTGCCAATTCAAGCCTAAACTTTTTAATTGTGCCAATTAAGTTTTAAATATTTTCACGTATTATCAATTGAATATATTCAATCAATTTTAGTTGGAAATTGCTAACATATACGCTAACTGTCCTATCTAGCATAGCCGAAGTTAACGTAGACAATTTTTAATTATATTTTTATAATTTTTTTGAATTTTGTATATATTTTTGGTTTTTTTGGTTTTTTTCCTTTTCTTTCTTTATTTTTTTTGTTTTTTAGATTGAGAGCTGGCAAGGGCTCGTGGCCCTTGTTGTGGCCGGCGAGGTCTTGGCAGGCCTCCCTACCCTCGGTGGCCAACGCAGGAGCGTCACGGCAATGGATGCGAACTTTTTAGGCCATTTTGTTAATACGCTTTCCTTGCGGACATTGAGAAGTATCCCAGAAAAGAACAATTTGATGAAGATCCACCTCAGATATTAATTTCACGACGCAATAACAATTTTGAAAGATAATGCACCCGGACCGCCTCCGGATTGAGAAGGACCTGATCCAATGCTGTACCCGAACATCTTCAATAAATGCAGGAGACAGAGCGAGCACAAAATCCTTCCCATACTGATTATTTTTTCTCTTTTCTTTTAGTAGCCAAGGTCAAGGCTATGTTTGTCTGATGATAGAGCAAAGAAATAGAACCATGAGAAAAGACAAGTTCCATCATATTTTAAGACCACATCGCCTGTACCTGCTGGTGGTTCTGCTTGATTCGAATTTCCTTGTATTTCAGTTGGTTGCGCCATCACTGATTTGCTCTCCTGGTTAGAGTCTTTCAACAACAAAGTAAACCAAGAATGCAAAATTGGGTAAGATATTCAGTTATCAAAGAGTTTTACTCTCCCTAGGATGTTCATTCCTTCCTTTTATCCAACTACCTCCCTTAAAGTAAAGGTAAACCTCTACAATTACAATAAGCAAGCACATCTTTTTTTTTCTTTTTTCCTACTTTATAGCAGTTGGATTACTTGAGTGTAAAGTAGTTTATTCTTGAGAATATAGACTAGTCCTATGTCAATGGGCAAGCAGCCTCACGCTTTTGTGCCACAAATCATTAGGTTTAGTTCCTAGTGATGGAACCATTACTTTAAGGTGACTTTGTCACTCTTTGTTATAATAGAGTTCATTCCATCCCTTTACCCCATGATCAAGTTGAGTTTCTATCAAGATAAGTAGCTTCTTTTCTTGAGCTCGAAAAAGCTATGCAAGCAAAATTTAATTTGAAAGCCTCTAGCCATACAAAGCTCTCAACAAAATGCGCATCTCACTTTCGTCAAGCCCCAAAGCAAAAGTAAAGAATTTCAATTTGATTTAAGGCAGAATCTTTCTAAAAATACAGCTTTCAACCAAAATTAGTTGTGCAACGGAAATTTTCCATTTTATAGTTTTTATCTCCGAAATTCTCAATGAAATACATTTGGCAGAAATTTTTGGTTGCTTAGTTTTCTAAACTTTGAACCTTAAAACCAAAACGGCCAAAATTGACCTTATCTTTTATGGTACACCAAAAAAGTTATGATTATCATTCTCGTTGAAAACTTTTGTTTTTATACTCACCAAGCATATAATCAAGGTAATAGAAGATGTAAACAAAAAACAAATTTCATTAGAACATTTTTGTGAACTAAATACTTTGGGTGAAATTGTCTAATATGTCCTAAATCTATGGTACAGATACCCATTTTGCCAATTTAGTTATAAATATTCATAAAATTATAACGTAATCTGCCCAGCCTATTTTTGCCGAAAATCTTCTTTCTGAAGCTCCCTCTCACGACTGACACTCCGGAGCACCTACAGAGATGAGGCACACACCTTCCTGCACAGAGAGAGAGGAGGGGGGATTGAATCACTCATGGAGACCGGTCCTCTCCCTCTCCTGAGCTCCACCTTCCTCCCCCCTGTATTCCTTTACAAATGCTAACGGTCTCACGTGGCTTTTTTCTTTTCTTTTTGCATCTCTCTCTGGGCTGGGTCCGCCTCTTGTGGGCCCAGCTAACATTAATAAAAGAAAAGAGAAGGAGTCAAAAGTCAAAAAGCAAAAAGAAAAAAAGAAAAGAGTTGCTGTGGGCGAACCCGAGAAAAGAGGAGAGAGAAAAACGGAGAGTACACCGAGAGAGGGGCACCGAATGAGCGTGGAGAAGAAGGGAAACGAGGGCTGCTACTTTGCTGTCCGGATTCTAAGACCAAACTTTAACAGAATTGGCTCAAATTTGATTATGTTATTCATGCAATTGAGGGCCACGAGTTGGTTGGTTTCATTGGTTGAGAACCCCTCCAAATTTTTTAATTATAGTTAAAAGTTTTTTTTCTCTATTTATGTTAATCTACATTTATGGTTAGGAAATACCATTGTATTATATATTAGCTGGGTTCACTTCTATGTGGAGGAAGCTCAATGAGTTACAAGTCCAAAAAGGGCTTGAGCTCATATGATAAGTTATATGATGAAATATTATTTCTCACTATCTATATAAAGAGGTAGCTACAAAAAAAAAAAAAACAGTAACAAAAGAAAAAGAGAAAGCAGAAAATTTTGGGTTTGGGGTAATATCTGATTTACATCAACCTGGCATCGGAGGTCGATTCGTGGTTCGATTGAGCTGAAATTTTGTCAGCATGTTCGTGGCGCAATTTTCTCGAATCTGAATGGTTTCATTTTTGTTTGAAGCTCCATACATTAGATTTTTCGTGGATTGATCAAAACTTGTGTTTTTGGTCAGATTTATCCATGATCTCTTGTGAAGTTCATGTGTATTGCCAAGAATTATCTTCTTGAGGTGTTTGCTGCTATGTACCTCTAGTATTTGCTAAAGAAAAACAATTTTATTGATAGTGAAGATTTTCGGGTGAACTCCAGTCCCGTGGTTTTTTATCTTCTCACATCGATGAGGTTTTCCACGTAAAAATTGTCTTGTGTTCGTGTGATTGGTATTTATTTTACTCTACTATATCGATTCCTATTAGGTTTATACAAGATGAGAGATTATTTTATTCCGTTGCGTTGATTCGATATTGTTCGAATTATTACCGTTCTCCCATCATTATCAATATTGAGTCTTTAGTGTGTAACTACAAAAGAACACTTTATGTATCCTACTATGCTTGATGACTAATAAAAGTTTTTGAGAGGTCCGCGATTTTTTCCACAATAGGTTTCCATGTAAAACTTTGGTGGTGTTGTTAATATTATCTTCTTATCATTTCGGTATTATATTTACTTATTGTAAGGTTGTATTGAGTAGTTGTTACTGGGGCTAAGCTATTTTCGGTTAGTTTAGTTTCTGGGGAAAAATTAATCTTGGATTGGGTTTAATTCTTGGTGAATTGTTGCCCGTTCTCCCCAAAACTGTCGAGCTCTTTACCAGCATCAGGGAGCTCTCATGATTCTTCTGCCTCACCTCTCTGGACTCCCTCACTGTAACACCAGCTGAGCTGCCAGAACAATGTCGCCACCGTTGCCGACACCCACTCGACTTCAGGCAATCGTTGGTGTTGGCACCGACGAGTTCGGTGGAGAGGCTCTGTTTTCTGGATGTTGAATTTGTGGAAACGTGATACGAGTATAAATCACAAAAACTCACTTTTCCTCTTGCAATATTTTTCTCACACCACAATACAACACATGGAGCAAACTACCTCCTGCAATGCTCGGAGTACATCGACTCCTACAAATACTCGACGCTCTTTATTTTCCTTACACTCACGGACTGATTCCCATCTCTATATCTGCGAGATTCTCTAAATCTTGAGGCTTTCTGTGGCCTCTTTACTTTCCTCTCATGTCTCTACGTCGACTGCTCCATGATTGTAGACCAACTTGCTCCTTAAGGAAATTCCACAAAAGACAAAAGCCACCGTTTACAGCTGTTCAGGAAGCCAGCAAAAATGGCTCCTAATCTGGACAAGTCTAGAGAGAGAGAGAGAGAGGTGGTGAAATATCAAATATCGGATCCTATATTTTCGGCGTTCAAGAGCTTGCTCTTCTCGTTCAAACCTTTATTCATCCATTCCTGAAGTTCCAGTCACTCGTCCCACGCCTCAGTGACTGCCATGGAAGTGCTGGTTTCGCCTAGAAGTGCCCATGCCGAGACGGACTTGACAGCTCCCTGTTTTGGCGTTTTTCCTTGATTCAAATCTTCCTTTGGCGACTTGATTTTCTGCTCTGTTTCTGGGTCGCTACTGCTGTGGTTCGCCCTGTTGTTGAGAGATTATGAACGCCCAGCTCGCCACCATCGATGATTGCTCAAAACTGAACATTCACTGGGATGGAAAGCAAGAGCCAAACCAAATCTGGAGAGAGACAGAAGATACGAGGAAGAGATATGACACAAAGAAAACTGGGAGAGTGGGAGCCACGAAAATTCATCATCACTTGGTGTTTACGAAACCCCGCTAGAATCTCCATATTGTCTGAGCCTCAGTTGGTTGGTTGTGGCTGTAGAAGCTCCAATCCAAGGAGTCTACCTTGAATACTCTTCGGCCGTTGATAAAATCGCTGTTTGTTCTTTGCCACTGTATAATATTAGGCTATTTAGTCAAGCCAAATCACGTCTTGTTATTGTAGAGCCTCTAAAATCGCGTAGTGGCCTCCATGGCATGTTGCCAACATCAACTCGCTTCAATACCATCAGGCCGTTTTTTGTTCCGTTTGATTTTCAAAGTCGATCACATGTCCGGATTTTCATCTCATTATGTTTTCCCAGTTCTAGTTAGCTGAAGTTGAAGAGAACGCCAGACATCACAGATGATGAAATGAGCGCCATTTTGCTGCTTCTACCTGCGAAATCACCAGCTCGGTTTCCGTGCATGTCGAAATCCCGGAACATTAAGCTCACCGACCGACCTCCTTCAGGTCCTATTGAAACCTAGAGAATATTCGATTTCGCCTTACTATCACTTCATGCCGGTAGTTTTTATCCTAATCTTTTTCAATTGCACGTAAAGGTGCATTGAAAAACCAGTGAGTTGTACTCGATAAAACAGCGGTATAAATTCCTGTTATGGGATTGAATCATGGGCAGAGAGCACTTGGGGACGATTTGATTCAGCTGTAGAGAACGCAACACAGAATCAAGAGACCTTGGCTGAAGGCATATCCGATAGATAAGAAAATGACGGAGGGGATGATCCGTTCGCTTCCCCCGTGTCTCTCGAGAGCATTGTCTGTTATGCCGTTTCACTTTCTCAGCGGAGCTAGGCTCGACCTCTGGGAGAGAGTGCTATGCAAATTTCAGCACTTCCACCGATTTTCTGCTCGAATGCATTTGATACGGACGACTCATAAGATCAGACACGTCCGCCTCCTCTTTTCTATCAGAAGGTGCTCCGGTGGAGTCGAACTCCATACCGACTTGGGTACGTAGGATCTTGCCAAAGAGCATTATTATATCGTCTAATTTTGATCACCTTAGGTTCACTCTTTTCTCAGTTTGTCGCCTAAGTCGCTTACGCTAATGATACTTGCGAATGAGGTGCTCTTTGGTATTTTCACTCTTCTCTTGATAAGTGGGTATATCATTAATATGAAATATTGGTGCATACAACGTGAGTGCAAATTTTCTTTTTCACAAACAGTCTTATCCACCGTTAATTTAAGAATTTTAACCGCTTACCATCTTCACTAACCATCAAAATCAACTGTGTATAAAGCCGTAAGTGGAAAACTTTTCTTTTTCTCTACCGGTGTCTGCTGTAATTATTGTATTAACATTTCTATTTTTAATTTATTAGCTGGAACAGAAAATATTACTGCATGTGAATTAGGAGTGGCAAAAGGATTGGGCAGGTGCACAATTGCAAAGCGGATGCAGGGGACTGCATCTTGGCTCCACTATTATTAGAGATACCCTATCATCGGCCCATGTCCCGCACGGGGACATACTCCATCCCCAACCCCGAGCAAGAATGCGGATTTCCCGTTACACTTGCCCTTCTTGATAATAACTTCAAGGGTAAAAATTATTTCTTCAACAAGCCTCTCAAAAAAATTTGCAAGTTGAAAAAAAAAATCATTTATGCGAAAAAAAAAAAACGAATTTGGGATTCTTAGATCCTTTAGAATATAATTTAGTTTGGAAATATTTCGGTGATAAATTGATGAGAAAAGGGAATGAAGTATTGGAAATATTCATGTTATATTGAAATCTATGTTGAAAATAAGAAACTTTATATTACCAAAGTAATACAACTTATATAAAGAAAGAAGGTTAATACTAGAAATCTCCATGTTTGCTGGTCTTATCCACCCCATTTTAGTTGACATAGCGCAGGTATTCGGTACGTGGGGTAAAATTGCCATCCCAAAGCTAAAATGAGGCATTAGTTCTATTCATGGTACTTAATCAGTATTTCGAGCTTAATATGCATTTCTTTTAATGAAGTGATTTATTTATCTACATGTACGAGTATGTTGTTATTAGTCAATATTTGCAACAAATTCTTTTATACATTTATAAAATTTTGTAAAACTACTATTACTAACTATTTTAATCAAAAAACTTAAATTGATAGATAAATGCATTCCTTTAATATTTTAATACTTATCCTCACACTTAAGTTAGACTTTGCCCTAATACTAAAGAGTGAAAATATATACTAGAGGAGGCAAATAAGGGATTTCAAAAAATTTGAATTCAAAACTTCATGTTTTGATACCGTATTAAATTTTGCAGGAGCATTGTAAATTATTCTAAAAACATATGCTGTCACATCAATGTGTCATTTAATATTTAAATATTCTAATAACTTGTGTTTCCCACGTGGAAGAAATCCTTAAATTGGAGTTTATGGTTTCATATACATCCTCGTGTTCTTTATATTTTATAATAAAGATACTACTCTTGAATATTTGGAGATTCTATAGTCTAATTACAGCTACTACTTTTTTTTTATATATTACAAAACAGCTTAATATGATATTGACAATATAATCTATTATACACTCCCATCAGAGAAAACAGATTGATTCGAGTCTTCCGCTGGCAACTCACTTCACGGAGGTGCTTCGTTATCGCACCTTTATCCCCGATGATACCCACACATGCAGCGGCACCTCCCGTAATCGTTGACCTGGCCTTGACTAGCCACCGTATCACTCTGCTCTACAAGACGTTTCTTTATTGGTAGATGAGTGGACACGAATAAATGATATTATATTTTCCTTTTTCGATTCTTTGAACAAAAAAAAAAAATTGCTATACAAGA
Organism: Eucalyptus decipiens; assembly: GCA_014182575.1. Taxonomy (NCBI): domain Eukaryota; kingdom Viridiplantae; phylum Streptophyta; class Magnoliopsida; order Myrtales; family Myrtaceae; genus Eucalyptus; species Eucalyptus decipiens. The sequence continues at coordinate 51,738,280 of CM024611.1, read as the reverse complement.
CATTTATTTAGTGAAAACTTTTCGGACAATGATATAGCTTCCTTAAATTGACAGTTCACATATAAAATGTAGCTAATAACTTAATTTGTACGAGAAAACTAGAGGCTCACCAAACTAGAAGAGAAAAAAAATGAATTGAGGAAATGTGGACGGTAAGTACTTGGCATCAACGAACAGCACATCAATGACACAATTACACATGCCAGGACATACAAACAGCAAGCGCCCACAGAATAGATATAATCCGTAACACAGCACATTGGTACGAACACAACACAGTGAGCACATCAGCAACTCGGTATTCGGGATATTAGCATTCGTTCAATACGCTTGCGATTTCAACACGTACAGAGAACTAAACTGCAACATTCTCATAATATGTTTGCAATTCGAACAACAACAGGGACCGACATATAGTGAAGCATAAGAAGTAAATGTGGACAGATCAATTCATTTTCGTTCAAGAGGCCGGTCTAAGTCCTGGAATATATAGTCATAAGTTTCATCTCATGTACACACTCGATTCGCATCTAATCCGAGAATTTCAATAACAAATCCTAAAATGAATAGCTACTAAATTCTGAAATGAAAGGAAATGAAATACATGTAAAGCCCATGCAATGGAAATGATGTATCGATCAAGCAAAGGAAAGCTCTCAATCAGGATCTGAAACAAAACACACACTGATCTAGTTCAGGAATTTTATCAAACAGGTGGTAGATACTTCGGCCAAAGGATCTAGATGAAGAAATAAGAGAGAGGTCGTATCCAGACTTATCACAAAGACTCGAACGTGGCTGGATTTCACCCTGGTGGTATCGAGCACTCGGTCCCTACCTTCAGCAGAAACAAAGCATGCAAATATACATTGATGAAGAGTAATAGCTGACCGCAATTGGTGATCAAATCAGGGAGCGAAGTTTCAGGAGTTGTAGCGCCAAAGACTGGAACCGAATAAAGGACGGAAAAGGAGAACCCAGTACTTTGATGAGGTTGGCCGAAAACAGGGGCGAACAGAGCATTTACTGTGGCTGCGAAGCTGGTGGTGTTGGGAAAGTGGCCTGCGACGGAAATCAGTGACAGAGAGGAGTAAGGATTCATAAAGGAAATCAAGAGAAAATCACAACTAAACCTGAGAGTTCCTTCCCTCTGCCCTGTGCTCTATTCTCTTACGTTCAAATGCGAAGAGCCTACGGTGGTCGGTGATTGGAGACAAGCAGCAGCTAGAAGCTCTGGTGTATGGAGGTGGCCAAGTAGCTAGAAGCTCCTGGAAATTGACGATGCGAGAGAGAATTTGCTGAGCTCCGTGTATCTGCGTTATCACTGTTCTATTCCACCCCGCCGAAAGCATATATAAGAAACGTAAATGTGGACGCGAGGCTGAAGGGAGATGGGCCGAAATTTTATTTCGTATTTTTTTTTTTTTTCATGTACTTCTTATTTTAACCAAAATGCATGTTCGATTTGCCGCCACAAATTCAGGTGGCGATAAAATAAGGACTTTTATTTATGTTTTTATCAAATGGATAAAAATTTGCGTGTGAATTTATGACAAAAATTCGGATGATCATTTTTTTTTCATATAATTCGTCTTATATGCTCATCATCAATGGTTTTCCATGGATTTTTCTTGTAAGGTTGTATTTGGTTTGCTTGTGTGGCCAATGGACAAATTTACTGAGACGAATTTTTCTATGCATAACAAAATGAGGAGGATTGTCATGTGAGTTATGCGCAAATTCTATACCGGACGGCTTTAGACTTATTACTTTTTCTAAGAACCCTAGAATTTTTCGGCGATCACATATACAATGAGTAAGTATTATTCGTATTCAGATCATATGAACCTAGCTCGCATTTGCCATTAGATAAGGTGAATTCCATGTGGGGCCTACTTTATCTAACGGTGCATGAAAGATGGCTCAGATTCATCAGGTGCATCTAACTATTTTTCTTCTAAATCACTCGATGTGCATTAAACGTGTCGAGGAGTTGCGGTTTGATTGGCTGTTTGACTAGAAGTTCAAAAAATTTCAAATGCAAGTACCTTTTTAATCCATTCTTGAATTTCTGCAACTCTCAATTGACTTTGGAAAGCCTTGGATTCATAGTAGTTAGGTATAAGTTTTGTTCAGTTTAGATCCTTGGGTTTCGATTTGACCTCACGTTTTCCTCGAAAAGGTGGCTACGTTCGTTGGAGACGAGCAGGGATGTCGAGTGAATGATGTCTTATTTGAAAGCTTACAATAAATCTAGATACTCTGAAAGTTTTGGGGTGAGACGAGCTAATTTAGAGAAATTATACTTGCATAGAAATTTCAAATTGAGTTTAGTGTGTGTATATATTCGCATGGCACACTCACGTGCCAGTTTTATCCAGTGATTTGTTTTTTGATAGCTAGTTTAGCAAACCTCTAACCGTAGCAAATATCTAATTCTTATGCATACTTTGATAATAATTTTCTATCGATTTGCAAAAAATAATTGTTTATGGAAATTATTTATGTATAAATATTCTATTTAATTATTTATCTATATATAATTAATATATAATTAGATTAATGATTGAAGATATATGATAGGTTACAATTCCGCGTGCCTCACAATTTATGTGAACAAAGTCATGTATCTGGTATATTTTCAATTTTATAGTTCCTAAGAATAAAGTCATAAATATGGTATCATGTCTACCATCGGTGTTCTTTATATATAGATTACTTTGATTATCAAAATGTTCATCTGAAGAGCATCTATAAAGAAAAATCAAACACTCAAAAAGTTTTTTTTTCCACGATGAAAATTAGATTACATGATTGCATGCATTTTGTTTAAATGTTTAAAAGTAATTGCTTGTGTATACCTAGATTTTATTATGAAAGATATAAATGTAACTAATGAATGATCAGAGATTTATGGCAGGTTTAATACCATCTATTTCACGATTCATATAATCAAAGTCTTATAAGTGGTATGATTCCATTTACTTTATAGTTCAAAAGAATGAAGTCTACATTTGGTATAACTCTCATTAATGGAATTTTGTATATACATACTTTTTATGTAAATAATTGTTAATCTTTAATTACGTATGTTGGTAATAAACGTTCGAGATAATTGATTATATAGATTATAATTTGAAATACCCAGAGGCTGAATGTTTAAGGCTAAAAAACTCTAATTTTCAAAAATTTATATTCCACACATGAGCATATTTTGGCACTGAATGCTAAACAAAAATTGTTTATGCATGTGCAGATTCAATTTTGAAGTATCTATAGGCAGAAATTTTGAATTGATCAAGTCATTCTATAAATAGATCTTTGGTAAGAAGGTAGGGAAACATAATGCATAGTAATTGTTCAAATACTTCAAGGAAATACATTCAGTAGTGCATTGGCCCCCCTACAAACAACTATAATGAAGACATAAACCCTCAAATCAAATTCGTCAATCCCTGATCTTGTTCATACGTGACTCCATCCCAAATGTCCTCGTTACCAAAGGTGCTTGACCAATACAACATGGATTTAACCATTTGGTATAGCAGGGGAAGCTGTAGTACTAGGAATAACACCACGGGGATCAAGGCCAGCAAAGTAATGGGTTTGTTAATCCCCTCTAGTCTCTTGTCCAGTACAATGGTGAGAGTTGCAGCAAAGGTCACCAGCATGGAAGCCAAGGAAATAAAGAGAGACGAAAGCCCCATTATGATCTTCCGAGGCAAGGATTTGAGAAAATCTTGCGGGTCATACTGTGACGTTAAGATGGCTAGAAATAACACGATGGCGGTTATAGAGAAGAATAAACCCAACGCATCCAAAATTGCAAAAATCAGAAACGAGTCCTATCCCAACAACAAGGGAACTCCAATATTGCCATCATTGCCTCCAGGCACAGTGAAAACCGCGGCGAATAATACCGTGGCAATTAGAGTTGAGACAAGCATACATGAATTTGCTGTGTCCTTCGTCCACTTCTCTCCTTTCTCAAGCAATCCCTTGTGTTGGGCCACGAATTTATCCCAATGCGTTGTGCTATTTTTTTTATTTTTATTTTTTATTTTGGTCAGAGCTATTATTATATTGGTAGGTTCTTACAGAAGGGATAACCCACATTTCCACAGCCTACGCACAAGAGTCACGAACAAGAGTTACAATAAGTGGACGAATTTATTGAAAATTTTCTTAAAAAAAAAAAAAAAAAAAAACTTACAAAGGAACATCTCAAGGAAATCAAGACTTAATCAACACATAATGCGAAATTGCTTGCAGGTTGAATCCATCTTCGCTGGAAAAATTCTTAGGTGTCACCTTCTAAGCTTCGATGATGATTTCGTGCTTCAATACAGCCAAACAATATATGTATGAAAGCGCTATGTTTCTACTTACAACGGAATAAAGTTCCATCCAATTTGGAATCTTCTAGAGGAATTTATGGAAAGAAAAGAATATTAAGAGGTAGTCAAGAAATCCAAGAATGAGTCTTTTAGTACTTCTATGCGTTTGTTGAGTTCCATGCGTTGTATTTTGTTTCTAGAGTTTTTTGAGCGAGGGCGGCCGACCCTCGTCGGCAGTCCAGTGAGTGTCGTTGCACTCGAAGCGACCCGACACGACAAGGGTCCCCAAACCTTGCCAGTGACAAAGGGGTGGCCCCTTATTGTTCCTCTTCGACGCTCTCTCTCTCTCTAATCATTTACCTTAATTTTAAACTCTAGCCTTTTTATTTTTAATTTTTGAGATTTGGCGCCCTCTTTGCGCCATATCAGTGCCACTAGTGCAAAGCATAAAAGAAAATTAATAAAAAGTTCCACACATATGTTCCGTCCATATAGCTAACTAAAGGACTAACGTAAAAGATAGTGTCAAGCTTTAGGACTTATTAAGCATGAAATCAAAGCTTGAGGACTAAACGTAATTGTCCAAAGCTCTTTTTTAATGACAAAGAGGAATAGAGAGTCGAAATGAAATATAGCTAAATATATAGTAAAAGCTTCATGATATCATTTTTTCTGTAGACATGGGTTTGCATTAGTAAATTTTAGTTGATGGGTAAATTAACTAATGAGAAGTCCTCTTTAGATAATAGCTGTTCAGATGAAATAGTGGGCCATAAATGAACTTACTAACCTTTAGATCGAGAAAGAGAAGATTCAACTCATATTACTTTAATTAAATCATTATCCATCTACACACATTTAATTTTATCTGAACTACACTATAATCTTAAATGCAAAACATGATACAATGGAACGAGCAAAGCTACTGTGAAAGTATAAGCAAAACTGATTTAAATGTTTTTGGGCTCCAAGCTAATATATATGGGTTATGCATGAAATGATTTGCATAATAATTCCCTAATTGCATGGTGGCAGACACTCTGTAAAGAGTCGGCCGAATTTAAGAAAGAGTCACTTGGATTAGATTAAGTGGTGGATCACCCTTATATTAGTAATATTGAAATGCAACCTAATTATAATTAGTCTCAATCAGTTTTCAATGCCCCAATTTCTCTAATCAGGCCCCCTTATTTTTCCGTAAATTGTTTTAAGGATGTAGTGTTGTTTCTCAAACTGACCAGTGTGGAATTTAAAAGTTCTATGATGGCAAAAGAGGACTGTTCATTGTGATCTTAGATTCAAGTCATATTGGAATCATTTCAGGAGCAAAGTCCCCAGTGCACCAGACCAATATTGAGCAGTTTGCCCTTACAATCACCTAGGAACGTAGGCCTTGTGCAGCACAAAAGCTTGACCGGATATCTCCCAGCCGCTATTAAAAAAAAATGTACCTTTGTATATTCTCAAGACTATCTAAATAAAGTTTTTTTTTTTTTTTTTGGTAACCAAGGAATTGTCAGAGCCCCCTTTCGCTTACACTATTCGGGGTCACACGACCCGCCGGTGCCCGATGTATCTAAATAAAGTTCTAGCTATCAAATTTTAAGAAACTTGTCAAGAAGATGTAATACTTATCATTAAGCACGGTCATTAAACGTATGAAAAGAAAGATACATACCTTATACCATTGGAGTTCCCTCTGCATTTGAAAAGCTGCACCGGAGATTTTAGTTACAGCTTCGGACTTCGGCTTGTACGTTGCTGCTGCCTTCATGATACTGTTCGATTCTTCTAGTGTAGGCGCTGGAACTAGTGACAGCTCATTGGTTGAGCTTACCTTCAGAAAGAGTCTAAGAGTCCTTTCCTGGCGAATCTCCGCTGCATGTGTCGTCAACCTTTCACCATAAGGCGAAATCCGAATAAGCTCCGGGAAAAAGTTAATACAGAGCTTCACGATTTCACTTATTCCCCTGATTGTAGCTTGATACAGCAAGTTCGTCTCTTCGAAAAAATCGGTGATGTCGGTAGTATTCATAGTAGAAGAGATCGCAATGCAAACATGTGTTGCCAACTTGACTGCGGCCACGTGTCTCAGCTTCAACTCGTGAACTCTCTTGATTAGAGGAACTACAAAATGTAAAAAAAAAATGAGAATGAAGAAACGAAGGGGCGGCAACTGGATTAAGAAAAAGGTTCTCCAGCTCCGCGTCTCAATTTTTATCTTTACACATCAAATTGCATCTAAAAACAGTTAGCTAATTGTCATAATTTCCCACGTTTAGAGCTTAGGTTGGCGGGTGATTTGGAAAACGATCTCATTTTGTTTTTAATCTTTTAGGAAATTTATTTTGATTTTTTTTGTCCTTTGGGATTCAGTCCTCAATTGCAAAGTGAGAGTTTTAGTTATTACTGATACAAAGTACACAAAAAAGAAGAAGAAGGTATATAATCATTTTTGGCGTTTTCCAATAAAAGTTTTATATCATGTCTGGATGGAAAAAAAAAATGTAATTGGATGTGAAAAAGTAGAAGCGATTAGAGAATAACTGAATAAATGATCTTCCTCTAAGTACCAACGAGACTTCATTATGTTAATCACAATTAAGAGAACATAATCATAAGACTTAACCTGATAGAACAACTCTAAAAATAACCACGCTAATGATGTCTGTCTAGCTAGAGTAAATCACAGTAGTCTTTACATTCATAAGATTATTTTAGACAATATTATTCAAATATGCAGAGCAGCTAGTAATTAAAAAAAAATATTAATTGTACAAACCATCGTATTGTTATTTATTCTCTGCACAAAGCAAAAGAGTTTTCTTTCTCAATTCTATCAATCTCTAGCAAAATCAAAACTCCCACATGTAGTCACATAAAGGTATGTGACGTTCAAGTTTACTTGTTACACCTTAATGAAACAATGTGTAGAGTTAACACTCTTTATTCAAATTACTTTAAATCCGACAAAACTAGTAGAATTAGGGACAAGGCTAAAGGGTATTTTCAGGTAAATACAAAAGTTAGGTGAAGATAACAAATGCAACTACAGGTAAAAGTTGTGAATAAGTGGGAACTATAGGACTTTTATAACCGGTCAAGTGGTGTTTGGGCTAATTTCCATGCACTTCGAGTGGTCCGCCTTCTCAAGTAATCTTAAGGTCTTATTTTCTCCAACAAATCTGAGTGGAATTCTGGGATGCACAATTTTATTGGGACCCACAATATTTGCTCCCACGGAAATATTCTTCTATTGCCAGTCCTCCCAAACAAATTATTTTGATTTTTCCTACCTGCTTCTATTGCTATTCTTCGCGCCTTTTTAAAAGTTGTCAAATAAAAGTGTAAATTTACTATGTTAAATGCGATCAAATGTTAAATCCTTTGTTTTGTTTTGAGGTGAAGTAGCCGTCAAAGAAAATAATATGTAATGAGGAAACAGATGCATTTGGGTTCATGTTCTTATTTTTCGAGAAAGATTTACATGCTTGATAGAGATGATGAAGCAAACATGATTTCACCAATCAAGATTGAAGGAGTTAGTCCTAGGTTTACGTGACTCTTATTCCATATTTTCCTGCTTAGATCGTTTAGCCATAAGCAAGAAATTCCTAGGTTAACATCAAATTTCCTCTCAAATTGAAGTTTTAAGTATTCTTTTTTGATTTTACATTTTTACAATTTCGCAACTCTTGCGATTAGAAGTCTGCGAATATCTAAAATCTTTAAAGAATATATAAAAATGTTAACCCAGAAAATCATATATGACTTTGTTTGAGTCTGAATAATTTGTTGAAAGATTTTTATTAGGTCCATTGATGGTGTAAAGAATAAGTTACATATTCACTCTTAGATGGTTGATATGTGGAAATTTTTAATTACAAAATTAACTTCAAACACACATGTCACTCATCCAATAATATATGTGTAATGGCTTTTTTCAAATAGGCAGTGGACCGAATACAAGACCTAATACAAGTTCTTTTCCTAATTATGGCAAAGAATTAAGTAGGAGATTTTTTTCTACTTATAAAAGATGTCAAATCATAGACATTTAGTCGGAGAGGGAGGGACATAAATAAAGATGGTGTCTTGATGAAATGGAAGCGTACCTATTCGTTACATTCTCCAAACAATTGGGTGATATAATACTTTTGCACTCGGTTTCATATATGGTTCCTATTGGATAGCCTAACCATAAAATAGTTTGATTTCAGGTCACATTATTCAAGTAAAACTTGGTCAAGAAATCAGAATATATCCCACAAAGAAACAATCATTTCAGGTTTCTTTTGCTAGCAACGAGGGAATCAATCTAAAAAGTTGACTGAAAGTTCAAAATCATGAAAGGTCCTAGGATAATGCCCAACAACAAAAATGGCCACCCAACCCTGATCCGAATTTTTACCAGTCGGTTTGTAGTTCAAGTCCACCGGAATACCTTCAGTTCAAAAACAAAAGAGCAGGTGATGAGCAAGTTATGATCATCTTGAAGGGAATCGGTAATGAAGGGATGTGAGTGCAGAAAGTACGGACATTTTTTTTTTTTGGTAACAGGTAATAAGATAAATAGGAAAGGACAATTACAAAAGATCAGATCCATAACCTACAATCTTAGAAAGAGTGAAGGGGATCCGATGTAAAAGAAAAGATAAAAAACGCCAACATACTGGCGAACAACATACAACGATGGCAAACCTCCAGATAGGAGTGAACGACTAAGAATGGAGGTAGATAAACAACCAGCTACACAATCAGTGAGTAGAAAACACCCCGGGTCAAAACCCCAACATCTTTGGAGCCTTTCGTTCCTCGGGAGGGCCAGGATCTTGGAGAAGGAGAGAGCTTTGTCCCTAACCGCTTTAATCAGGTGATTCTTAAGGGCAGGTATAGCTATCGCCTCACCGCGAAATATAGCAGCATTCCTCAACTTCCATATCAAGTAACATAAAGCACCCAATGAAAACCGAACCATCTTATGATAGAAATCTTTACCATTTAGGAATTTCGAAGCCCATGCAAGCAATTCCCTCGAGCTTCTGTTCTTCCACGGAAGGTTGCACCTGGCAGCCCAGAAAAAGGCCAAAGGAGCTAAGGCACGACACTCAAAGAAAAGATGATTCACGGAGTCCGGGACTTCCTTACAAAAAACACAAACACAGTAATCAATTCTGCCATATGATAATAGCAACATCTGGGTAGGAAGACAATTTTTTGCAATAAGCCACATGTTAAGCGGTGACGGGGGCCAAAGAGTTGTCCTGCACGAGGTTTGCCCATAGGACCGGATTCTTCTTGCTTCTTATGTATTCCCATGCGGAGGCAACAGAAAAAACTCCTGAGGACTCGTGGTTCCAAATGAATCTGTCCTGCACGGATGTTAAAGACGGCAGGGAAATCGAACATCTATCCAGGAACAATCTAAGTGAATTACCGATCGGAGAATAAAGATCGGCAACAACTGCATAATCCGGCATACCAATAGAGTTTCTGAACGATGAAGGAACAAATCCATCCAGAGGACCACAAGGAAGCCAATGATCATACCATAACGAAGTAGAGAATCCATTACCAATGATCCACCTAAAAGAGGAGCGAATCTGAGCTGCAGAATTTTTTTCCAAGTCCAGGAGCATGTCCTTGGCTTTGAGACATTCCAGAAGTTCTTCTTTTTCAGAAAAATAGAGTGGATCCATCGACACCATAGAGATTGCTTATCAGAAAATAAAATCCATAAATATTTAACCATGGAAGCTCTGTTGGTAAGCGAGACATTCCTAATTCCAAGGCCTCCTTCAGCTTTCGGACAACAAACGTCTTCCCAAGCCACTTTGGCTCCGCCCCGACCTAACGATGATCCTTTCCAAAGAAATTGCCTCAATATACGCTCTACATCTGCTAGGACCGAAGCAGGAAGGGTAAAAACACTTGTCCAGAAAGCCTGGATAGAGTGCAGAACAGAACATATGAGCTGAAGCCTGCCCGCAAATGATAAGAACCTATGCGTCCAAGATTGGATTCTGGCAGTGATACGGTTTATCAAGGCAATGCAATCCGCTCTCCTCAGTCTAGAGGAAATGATAGGGACACCAAGGTAGCGGACCGGGAGGGATCCCTCCTGAAAGCCAAACGCCCAAAGGATCTTGTTACGGCTAGACAAATCTCCCCGGCTAAGCGAGATCTCACTTTTGTGCTTGTTAGGAAGTAAACCACTCCAAGCAGAAAATAAATCGAGCCCTGTTTTCAGCATGACAATCGACCGCCAATCCGCTTGGGAGAATAAGAATACGTCATCAGCGAAAAACAGGTGGGAGAGCTGAGTAGGCTTGCATCTCCAGAAGAATTTGAATTGAGGATCCAAAGTGCGAGACATCAAAATGCCAGAGAATACTTCCATGACCAATGTGTAGAGGTAGGGGGATATCGGGTCACCTTGTCTAAGGCCTCTTCCTCCCGGAAAAAATCCATGAAGGTCCCCATTGATAGATATTGAATAACTTGGAGACCGAACACAGGCCATAATAAGCTTTATAAGATGCGAAGGAAAGCGAAAAGCATGAAGAACATTTTCTAGAAAATCCCAATCGATGGTGTCGTAAGCCTTGAGAAAGTCGACTTTGATAGCACATTTAGGCAAATAGGGAGAAATATGAAAACCTGCAAATAACTCTTGAACAAGAAGTATGTTATCCCGCATTCTCCTGCCCTTAACAAAGGCATTCTGTGATTGACTAATCAGGCCTCCCAACACCCCAGCAATTCGGTTGGATAGAATCTTAGTGATCACTTTATAGATCGTATTACAACATGCAATTGGCCTAAACTCCGTAACTGCAGTAGCATTGGGAATCTTTGGAACAAGAGCTAATGATGTAGCGTTTATCTCTTTTAGGAGACGCCCATATCGGAAAAAGTCATGAAGCTTGCTTCAAACACGGAAGGACCAACGACCTCCCAAAGAAGATCTATAAAATTCAACAGGAAAACCATCAGGCCCAGGGGCCTTACCTTTTGCCAGAGAGAATAATGTAGACTTGATTTCATCGTCCGAGATCGGTAAGTTGAGGATGTCCACTTGGTCTTGGGATAACGGCCTGTGAACGAATTGGCTCACTTCCTCGAGGGATGGCCTTATAAGACCTTCTTTAGGGGATAGGAGATCGGAGAAAAAATCAACAAATACCCGAGGGACTAACAATGGATCAGAGATAACATTTCCATAAGGGTCCTTAACCGAAAGGATACGGTTCGAGAGGTGCCTACTCTTCATAGTATGATGAAAAAATTTGGTGTTCCTAACCCCCTCTTTTAGCCACTTAACCCTTGATTTCTGTCTGTAAAATGACTCCTCATGCAATTTTAATTCCACAAGTAACCGGCGACATTCCCTTTCTTCCTCAGTAAGAGAAGGGCTTGATGGGTACGCTTGTAGACGAGATTGAGCAGAATCCAGAGCGTCCCTGGCCTCAGCGACCCTAGCCGATATATCAGAAAAGGCATCACGATTCAGTGATTTAAGAGCGACCTTCACACGTTTGAGCTTTGAAACCAGCTGGAACATAGGCACTCCTGTGATAGGGGTACTCCAAGCCTGCTGGACGGACTGCTTGAAGTCTGGATGGTGAGTCCAGAAGTCGAAGAATTTAAAAGGCTTCTTTCTGTTCAGAGGCTGCAGCACTCTGATAGTCATAGGACAATGGTCTGAGATTCCAGGGTTTAGAAAATTCGCCTCAGAATAAGAGAAGTGAACATTCCATTCTCCATTGACAAGCACACGATCAATTTTCCTCATTTTCCTTGCTTCACCATCTGATGTGGACCAGGTGAACCGACAACCAACATACCTTAGGTCAACCAGCTCCGCTTGGGACAAGCAATTAGGAAAATCATCAAAACATGGGATCTAGTTAGTAGCACCACCAGAACGGTCTGAAGGCTCCTTAATTGCATTAAAGTCCCCGGCAACCAGCCAAGGAGATTGCCGAAGGATGTTACTATAATGACATAAATTCTCCCAAAGAGGACGCCTACGGCCAAAAGAATGCTCTCCATATACGGTAGACACATAACAGCAAATACCAGAGCTATTAAACTTGAGCATACCATGCAAAACTTGGTCCGAAATTGAAATAGATGAGAAAGAAACAAGGTCTGGGTTCCAACCAACCCAGATCCTACCACGCGGCGAAAAGTCATAATTTGAAAGCCAATTCCAGCCCCTAATAAGGTTGGAGGAGACCGAATCAAAGAGATCTTCAGGCACCTTAGTTTCAATGAGGCCAATGAAACACAGCTTATTTAAAATAGCAAACCGCCTGATTTCAGCATGCCTGATGGGGTTCAAAATGCCTCTAATATTCCAAAAACCGATAATCATACCAAAAAACGAGAGCAGAAACAAAATTACCTCTTCCTGAGGCCCTTCTTCCCTGCAGCCACTGGCTTCGGGATTCCATCAGGCGGCGGGTCAGGAGGTAGTTTGAGGACCTGGTCTGGATGATAGGAGTCTTCGAGGGAGGCTTCCTTTGTTACTTGTGACCGCGGCGAGTTTCCTCAACACTAGCGAGTCATCGAACTTTCGAGAGATATAGAGGAGTAGGAGCTCCCTCCCTCGAGAGATAAGGAGATTCAGAACACCCTTCAAGATGAGCATCCTTAAGTTTTAATAGCTGATCATCATCAAACGATGGGGATATGCCAAAGGAGGCAGCTGCAGCAGCAGCTAATTTTGCAGCTTTCTTTTTCGTCTTCTTATTTCTACGCTTTACTTGATTCCAGTCCTGCTCACAAGATGCAGATTCATCTTCAACAACAGAAGGAACTGCTGGATTAGTCGAAGAGCCTTCGTGGACGGCCACGTTCTTAATCTGGGCACTTGGTTCCCCTAGCCGTTCGGGTATACAATCATTTTGAGCAGGGGGTATGGTGCCTTCCTTATTTGCAAAATGCTGAATGGCAGCTTCTTTGCCTTTATCCAACATGGAGGGTACAGCAGTAAACGGAGTTTGGACATAGTCCTCGACAACATTCACATTCTCTGGCATAGGAGGTACTGATTCTTTACCAGTATTACTACATTCGTGCCCAAAGATTTTGCATTTCATATAAGCAATCGGCTTCCATTCGTATTCAACATCTACCCTAGCCAACTTTCCGTTGAGTTCCAGCTGCAGAAACTCGTGGATAGGCTGCTGTACCGTGATTTCAACACAGACACGAGCAAAAGACAGCATAGTCATCTGCTCAGTTCTTTGGTCTACATAGAGCGGCTTACCAATGGCATTAGCTAACCTACTAATGGAATATGCAGACCAAAACGAACATGGGAGATTCCTCAATCTGACCCAAACCGGCACTGATTGGAGGGATTCTTTGTTCAATTCAATTCCAGGCCTCCATTGCTGTAACGTCAGTGGGATTCTAGCAACCGTGACAGTCCTCCCCTCTAGGATTCTCCTCCTGAACTCTGGATCAGCAATGCGCAGCAGGAACAGTCCTCTGCCATTGGACATTACTTCCAGCAATGCCGATCCCCAAGCTCTCTTAAGAGACTCATCAACAACCTTAAATGGGAGCTTCCTACCCATGAAACACCCGACCAGGCATTCATACAACTTAGGGTCAGCAGCCTCTAAGTCAGATTCATCCATATGAATAACCGGGTTGGTGTCAACATTCATAGGCGAGTAATCAAGATCATAACCCCTGGAAACGCCACTCGCGACAGCAGCCCAGGTGCGGGTAGGAGGCTTGCTCGAAACACCCCTAGAAGCATTCCTTTTTTTTGATCTAGACCGACCCCTGCTGAAACCGCGAGTTCGCACAGGCCTGGACTGCTGTCGCAAATTCGCAGCAGCAGAAGGAGGGATTGGATTGCTAGCCTGATCATTACGGGGCTTAAGAGTGGATGGATCAACCCTATCAGAAGGCATATGAGTTCGCACACTCGGTCCCTCATCACCTGGACGAGCCCGAACATCCGATGGCTCCATATCAGCAGCACCGAGAAAACAGACTACGAAAACCCTAATCCATCGCCCAGCAGAGATCACTCGGATATAAGACGTACCAGGCTACAAATCAGGGGGTTTTGACGAGCTTAGGGAGGCGCTTCTTGGCGCGGAAGAACAGTAGAAAGTACGGAGATTTGTATATCAATGCTTCCAAAAGATTGAGCCTGGTTCCACTGGGAAAGTGAGACTCCTTCCTTGCCAACACGTCCAATATAGATCGTTTGTCATACAGTTTGCTTGTGCTTTTCTTGGTAAGTAAGGGCGCGTTTGGTAACATTTCTGTTTAAAAATTGTTCCAGGAACAAAAATAGAAAAAAATGTGTCTGTTCGAGTAACAATTTTTCAATAAAAAAGATGTTTGGTAAACTTGTTTCGGGAATAAAAAATGAGTAGAAACACGTTTGGTGAATTTGTGTTCTTTTTTTTTTTTCTTTTAATTTTTAAATATTTTTATTTTATTTTTATTTTATTTTTCTTTTTTCTTTTTTTCTTTTTTGGCTTGTGATCTCGCCCGGCCACGGCGAGGCTCGCCGGCTCCCAGCGAGGCCGAGCCTCGCTATGGTTAGGTGAGGCTCGGCCTCGCCTTGGCCGGGCGAGCTCGGGCGGCCCGAGATCCGGCAAGCCCGAGCTCGCCGAGCCTTGCCCGCGCCGGCAAGGCTTGGCCTTGCCTTAGCTGGGCGAGCTCGGGCTGCCCGGATCCGCGAGCCCGAGCTTGCCCAGCCATCGGCGAGGCTTGGCTGGCCGAGGCCCTTGCCAGCCGACGAGCCTTGCTGGTGGCTAGGCGAGCTCGGGCTTGCCGGATCCGGGCGAGCCCAATCTTTGCCAACCAAGGCGAGGCCGAGCCTTGCCAGGGGCCAGCAACGCTCCGGCGAGGTCACTGGCCCTCGACGGTGTCACCAGCCATGGCTGAGGCCGGCGGCCAACCAAAGAAAAAAGAAAAAGAAAAGAAGAAAAAAAATAGAAGAAAAAGAGAGGAGAAAGAAAATTTGTTCTTAAAAATTGTTCCAGAAACAAAAAACACGTTTTTCATGTTTCTTGTTTCTGTTTCAAATGTGCTCTTGGGAACAAAAAAATAGATTTGGAACAAAAACACAAACAAACACATTTATGTTCTTTTTTTGTTTCCTAGAACAAAAAAACAGAAATTTTGTTCATAAACAGAAATAAAGAATGTTAACAAACATGGCCTAAGTATTCGTATTTACCAACTAGATAAAGGGTTATATTTATCCAAATTCACCAGCAATGTTGATCAGGAAAATAAGCTAAGTCTAGAACGAATGTGATGGTTTTAATTATTAATGTGATGGGCCTAAGTTGGCCCATCCGCCCATGTTTGGCCTAAAAGCCCGGCCCACAAGATTAGAGCCCATGGATGGAGGGATACGTTGAAGAGTTGTAATTTTTGGGGGAACGTCTTTTACCGAAGGGACACGTCTTTTGGAGAAGACGTATTTAAGAGGAGAAAAGAAAAAGAAACCGCACCTTTTGGACGTACGTATGCTTTTTCTTTCCCCTCTCCCAAAACCAACATAAGTTTTTTTCTCCCCCTTGAATCAACAGTACACTCCTTAGTAGACCAGGATCAGATTCTTCCTCGAACTTCAATGTTGGTGTTTAATCTGTGGACAATAAGATATGCTCGATTTCGTGGTGTGTCTTTGATCGGTGATATATGTTTGTTCTTGGGCTCGTCTTCTGCATTCGTTTTAGGGGTTCGATTTAGTGTCGAATCCGGTTTTAGGGAATCAGTAATTCCCAACATTGGTATCAGAGCCGTAGTTCATGTTTCCCGATCATTTTTCATGTTTTCTCGACCCCTTTCATGTTTATGAATGATTTTTGATTGATTTTTCGTGAAAAATTGGCCGACACCGACCAAGGGCGGAAAAATCCTGACAACCGAGCACTTTGTTCACCCGTTTTTTCGATTTTCTATAAGTTGAAATCAGTTTCGATGGTGTAGGGTCGAAGGTCTCGTCAAGACAAGCGAGACGAGTGGCGGATCGCCGCCATACGCCGCCGGACGCGCCCCCACGTGCAGCCGGAGCGAAACGACGACGCATGTGCGCGTGTGCTGTCCCTGGTGCGTGAGGCACGCACCAGCTGACGTCATTGTGACATCAGTTGCACACACGTGCCGCACGTGCCAGGTCGGTTCGTCCGACCCGACTCGACCAGCCCGGCCCAACCTGTTGACTGTTGACCGTTGACCATTGACTTTGACTGTTAACCAAAAAAAAAAAAGTTTCTTTTTCAATTATGTCTATGTGGATTATAAGTAATCCATTTTTTGTTCTGCATTTGTTGCATGAATCATGGAAAATTATGTATTTTCCCTTATGTTCATTATAGATTATAAGCAATCTATTTTTAGTTTTGCATTTGTTGCAGGAACTATGATGCGTTATGCACGGATACTTGCATTCTCGAGAACGGACGAAGGAAATGCAAGACTTAAAAGTCTGATGACAGAGTTAGCTAATTATCGGTGGCATGACGATAATTTAGTATCACATGTGGTCAGAGTCAATTAGATGATATAGGAAATCATCTGGAATGGTTATCTTATGCCAGATTTTGAGAAGATGTCGGCCTTGATGAACACTCTTCCACCTGAATGGCAAGCAATGTTAGATCGCCTATGGGAGGTCAACGTGGTCCCAGGTTATAGGAGGCTAGTAGTAACTTTTGTAAGAGAGTACTATAGGATTGAGTTAACCAAAACTTCAACCCTTAGATTGAGCGCCACATGGCGTAGAGTGAATGCGCCTTGGGAGCGACATGAAAGCTCTCCAAAAGTTTTTCCATGATTGGCAAATGTGCCTTCAAATTTCTTAGATATTTTAACTAATAGATTAGCAGGGACTTTCCCTATTTATTTCTTAGATTAGTTTGAGATGTTTATGGTGTAAATATCTCTTTCTATGTTGATATTTTCCTTTGTATATATTACTTAATGTAGTGGATAGTTGTATTATGTGAAAACATTATTATTCTATTGGATGTCAAATATTATTTGCTTTATGTTATTGTTGACTACTGTGGGTGGTTCATAGAAGTTTTTGTAACTTCATAGAATTTAGTTTGCATAAGACAATTATATTAATAATAGTTTAGGATTTTTGGAGGATGATTGGAAACATAGTAACCTTTCGATTATGAAACCTTACTTGAAATTATTCATTGATATGATGTGTCTGTGCAAAGTAGATGCATAAATGATAGGCATTAATTATTCGTGCATATATGTCTGATGTGTTCAAATCGATGGTTTAAGCAACTAAGAACGTAATTGCTGATATGAACAGCAACAATTGTGAAATATTGGATATGAAGATTCAATATGTGTTGGAAAAACAAGAAGCACTAGAAGCTCTTGACCATGTTATGAAAGATCTTGAGGATACCGTGCGCCACCTTGAGTTAGTAGAGGACCGCCTAATGGCATTTAAGTCGAAAATAGATATTTGCAATGCTGGTTCTAGCTCAGAAAGAGCTTTGAGCTTTAAGCGCAAGCGTATTGATTCATTCAATATGTGGGAATGCAAAAGATCAAGTCCTTATTGCAAGAAATCAAGAGTTAACCAACACAAGAGAGGAAAACGTCCTCAAGTAAAGAAAATGTCAAGGGTGAGGTGTTACAATTGTGACAAGAAAGGTCACTATGCTCGCAACTGTTGTGAGCCAAAAAGGGTAAACACCTCTTGTACATTTGAGAACTTTGCTTATGTGTCAAGTTCTGTATTATTGACTGAATCCAATCCTTTGTGGACTGTAGATTCAGGAGCAACAGACCATGTAGCGAAGGATAGAGGATCCTTCGTGGAATTCCGACGAGTACTAACTGGAACTAAGTGGATTTATGTAGGAAATAACTTCAGAGCTAAAATTAAAGGGATTGTCACATGCCAATTGAACATGCGTGGTGGACGCACCTTGTTCCTACATAATATTTTATATGCTCTGAAGATTTGTCGAAATTTAGTGTTTGTTTTGGTGTTGGTTAAGCTTGGTTTTAGTGTGAACTTCCGTAATAGCG
The DNA here is from genome assembly GCA_014182575.1 of Eucalyptus decipiens. Taxonomy (NCBI): domain Eukaryota; kingdom Viridiplantae; phylum Streptophyta; class Magnoliopsida; order Myrtales; family Myrtaceae; genus Eucalyptus; species Eucalyptus decipiens. The sequence continues at coordinate 51,719,885 of CM024611.1, read as the reverse complement.
GTGTATATTTGTATTTGGATACAAATTACTATGGTTGTGGTCATTTTTTTGATGGTTTTATTGTACTAAATGTTGACTGTGGTGATGTCAATATTTGTTATTCCCTTTTCACGTCTTCTACTTCATATGATAATGATGTGAATGTGTGGCATGCTAGACTTGGTCATATTGACCAACAACATATGAATAGACTAGCCAAAGAGGGCTTGTTGAGCAACATTGAAAAGTCGATTTGCCCATATGTAAGCATTGCCTAGTAAAGAAAACGACAAGGAAACCATTTGAAAAAAAGTAAAAGAGCTGAATTTCCTCTGCATTTAATCCATTCTAACGCTTATGATCCAATGAATGTAAGAGGGAGGCATCGGGCTGTTTATTTCATCACTTTTATAGAAGATTATATTCGGATATGTCTATTTGATTTCTCATAAATCTGAAGTATTAAGTTGTTTCAAAAGATTTATGAACTTGATAGAAAATCAATTAGAAAAGAAAATAAAAGTATTAAGATCTGATCGAGGTCGAGAATATTTATCGATGAGTTTAGAAAATTATGTGATGAAAAAAAAATAGAAAGACAGTTGTCTATTTCATATACTCCTCAACAAAATGGTGTTGCAGAAAGAAGAAACAGAACCATACTAGAAATGGTTAGGATCATGATGGCGCATGCTAACTTACCTATCACTTTTTAGAGTGATGCGTTGTTAACTGCTACTTATATATTTAACCGAGTGCCTTCCAAATCAGTTACTTCCACTCCATATGAGTTATAGACAGGTAGAAAATCGGACTTAAGTTTTCTTAAGTCATGAGGTTGTACTGCCTATACTCATGAGCCCTCTCACAAGTTTAGGAAATTAAGTCCTAGAGGAAATAAGAGTATTTTCATAAAATACTCCGAACATTCAAAATGGTATGTGTTCATAGGTGAGCAGGAAAGTGGGAGTGTAACTGAATTTGAATCACGGGATGTCACATTCTTAGAGAATGAATTTTCTAAGAAGGGCAAAATAGGTGAGAATTACTCCCTATTTGAAACCTTGGATTAAGATAATGAACTTAATGGAGTTCGTTCAAGTGAGAGTAACATAAGAAGTGATAAATTTAATTCAACTCACTCTCAATTACAACCACATGATGAGATGATATCGTCATTATCTAATCCGAGTGGGAGCATGATGGGGAATGATGTGCAAAATGTACAATCTTCCATACAGCGAACAAGTCGCAAAAGTATTCCCTGTCGACGTTTTGACATCGAAGGGGAAACTTTTATGGTTGCTCCACAAGATGAGAATGAGCCAAGAAATATTAATAAGGCTCTAAATTACCCTAGTAAGGAAAAATGGATTCATGCAATGGAAGAGGAGATTGAGTCAATGAAGTCAAACCAAGTTTGGGAACTGGTTGATCTTCCAAAAGAACGCAAAGCTATTGGGAACAAGTGGATTCTCAAAATAAAGCAAAAAGCTGATGGCTCGATAGAAATGCATAAGGCTCGCCTTGTGGCGAAGGGGTATAATCAATAGGAAGGAATTGATTATGAAGAAACATTTTCTCCTATAGTGAGATTTACCTCGATTCGCATTATTTTGACAATAATGACAAGTATGGATCTTGAGTTACATCAAATGGATGTAAAGACTGCTTTTCTCAATAGAGAATTAGAGGAAGAAATATATATGGAACAACCTACTGGTTTCATTAAAGAATGCCAAGAATGAAAGGTACGTCGACTTTTGAGATCGATATACGGCCTTAAGCAGTCATCGAGATAATGGTATATATGTTTTCATAATAGCATAATGGCATATGATTTTACAATGATAGATGAGGATCATTGTGTATATATTAAAAGATCCAAAGATCAATTTGTGATCATATCATTATATGTTGATGATATACTAATTGCCGGAAGTAATATGGAGTTTGTAAATACTATGAAGAGTTTGTTATCTTCCAACTTTAAATTGAAAGATATGGGTGAGGCTGCATATATTCTTGGAGTTAAAAATTCAAGAGATCGCTCGAAGAGGTCGTTATCTCTTTCGCAAGAAACATATATAAATAACGTTCTTGAACGATTTTGTATGCAAGATTGTAAACCCATAGACACTCCTATTGCAAAAGGTGAAGGATTGAGCCATAAACTATGTCTAAGGACTCCACAAGAAAAGGAACAAATGAAACATGTTCCTTATGCTAATGCTGTTGGGAGCTTGATGTACGCTATGATGTATACAAGACCTGACATATGTTTTGCAATTGGAATGGTAAGTAGATACTAATCCAACCCAAGTTAAGCACATTGGAAGGCCGTTAAAAGAATGCTGAGGTATCTGAAGGGAACTGCTGATTACAAGTTGAATTACCAAGGAAAGGATCTGCGACTTGAAGGCTATTCAAATGTTGATTGGGGAGAAGATTTAGATGAAAGGAAATCTATCTCTGGATTTGTTTTCTTACTAAACAATGACGCCATATCATAGAGCAGTAAGAAGCAAATGTGCATAGCCTTGTCCACGATGGAACCTGAGTTCGTGGCATTATCAGTAGCGGTACAAGAAAGAGTTTGGCTTAAGAGATTTTTATATCATTTAGGTGTTATTGAAAAAACTGCAAATCTATTATTGGTTAACTATGATAGCCAAGCAGTTATAGCGTATACCAAAGATCCAAAATATCATGGCAAGAGCAAACATATAGATACAAAGTATAATTTTGTCAAGGATATGGTTGCACGAAAAGATGTGAACTTACAGTACATGTCTACGCATAGAATGGTAGCAGATCCTATGATAAAGCCAATACCTAGAGATGTGTTTTGTAGCCATATGAAATATTTAGGATTGCATAGAGGCTGATGTACTGAATATTGAAATTTCCCTAAGTGTTCACATTTGATGAATTTGTGTTTTCATTATTAATTCTTACGAATCTTTGTTTGACCTTTATGCATCTTAATACTCAGTGCATTACATTAAGTTGAGAAAATATGTCGGACAAATATAAGATTAGCTCACTCACATGGGTAATCGCATTTATTTACTATGTGATAAATAGAGATGAGACGGTTTTTAAGCTTATTATCTAGGTGATAATCGAGAGCTCGAGCTTAAAATATATTTATTGCCTTACTTGGGTGTTAAGATGATGACATTTACTATGTCCGAAAGTAAAATAACCCACATATTTTACTTTATCTGTCTATGATGCCGGATGTGAGTTCTGATGAATTTTGTGAATGAGTAGATACGTGAACTCAAGTTAGACATTGGGTATGTCTAAACTATCATCTATACGGTATTGAAGGTGTAGACATACGCTCTATGGGAAATGAGTTAATACCGTAATACGTATTTCATACTACGTATACATGAGACAACCAATAAGAGTGGCAAAAGTTTGATCTCAATTTTTGTGCCGTGTGAGACTCTTGAGGAAAAGAGTTCCTCAATTTAAATGCCCTCATGACTCTTACTTATTCTTAAGATTTCTATCTAGTGTTTGTTATCTTAGGATGTTGCCAATGGTTATGAGTTGATTCGATCTAATGGAACATTTCTAGAAAAGCAAGCTGAATTGAAATTGAGAGTTTGAAGGAAAGAGGAATATCAAATTTGGAGAATCACATTATAAGTTTGTATTCATTGGTCGACCAATTATGACTGTCTTTGGGATAATTATAATTATGAATAATATATATATATATATATATATATCATTGTTTAAAAGAGATCAAGAGAGATATAAATGTGATCGATCGATCTAGGGTACTGCATACTAAATCTACTCAGAGTATGATGTCCATTATGAGCTACTATATATTCATAACAGATGTATGGTAACGAGTTCTCAAAGTATGCTGGTCACACGGATTATTCACCGGTATGAATGTTGAAGAGAGGTAAAAAGGATCTTGTTCGGCTCACCATGTGCAAGTGGGAGATGATGATTTTAATTATTAATGTGATGGGCTTAAGTTGGCCCGTTTGCTCATGTTGGGCCTAAAAGCCCGGCCCACAAGATTAAGGCCCATGAATGGAGAGGTACATTGAAGAGTTGTAATTTTTGGGGGAACGTCTTTTACCGAAGGGACACATCTTTTGGAGAAGATGTATTTAAGAGGAGAAAAGAAAAAGAAAACGCACCATCCCCTTCTTTCCAAGCGACATATGTTAATAAAACTTTTTATCAATGCACTAACATTGTCACAATTTCTTTACATAAGCTGGTTTGTACAGAATGACGCATATTCAATTTTGATTTTTAGCATGTAGATATATTTCATAAATAGGTCATGCTCCAATTATTGAGATTATTTATGTGAAAAAGAAGACTTACATTGACTGAGTATATAATATGTATATTCTTCAAAGGGCTTTTTATACAATGGTAATTTATTTTTATTTTTTGGCACAAATAGGTTTTAGATAATGTTACATAATTCAGATTTATTTTTTGCATGTAACTTAATTTTATAAATGGGTTTATATTTGCATTATGAGATGATATAAATAAAAAAAAATTTATGATGACAATGTATGTAATTATACATATACCGCAATATTTTTATTCATTGTCGTCAAATCCGTACTTTTTGGGCGACAAGGGAGAATATTTCTCTTCACCTCTCTTTTATTCATTGTCGTCAAAACATTTTCTCGACAAAATTTGAATCTAAATTGCGGTGGTGCGACCTTCTCATTAAAAAATTTACACTAACATCTGTAATTTTACCTTATAAAATTAGAACAACTGTGTCCTCAATCAATAAAACTTTTATATACATTTAGCTTGACGTGGGTATTCTCAAAAGCTTGACATCACACATTTTTTCTAAGAAAAAATAAGGAATCGGATATGGAATTTATTTTATCTTTGAAAAAGCTAGGAAAATGGCGAGGATGAGAATTTAGATTGAAGGTTAATTAATGAAACGAGTTCATATTTGGAAAATGGAGATGGAACGTTTTTCATGCACATCGTGGAATACGGACATGTCTTAAAATGTGCAATTATGTATGAAATTATTGAGTACGTTGTTTCTCTAAATTGTACATGTGTCGCCAGAGTACGTCCTGTGTACAACACTTATTTGGCCTCACATTGGGCGACTTAGAGCGTGTTTGACGACTTATTAAATAGTGTTTCTTTTGGTCTCGAGAATAGATTTAAAATGAAAATCTATTTGGTAAATTTTTTGTTCTAGGAAATATATTTGGAACAAAATCAATGAGAAAAAAAAGTTACTTATTTGTTCCCGAGAACAATTCCAAAATCAAGTCAACTCAAAATTCTTTTTTTCTCTTTTCTTTTCTTCCTTCTCTCTTCTTTTTCAACCACTGTCGCCATTAGCTGCCACCGCCGCCACCACCGTCCACCACCGCTGGTTGCCGGTGACCGATTGCGCGAGGTCTGCCGAGCTCGCCTAGCCGAGCAAGGCTTGGCTGAGGCTTCTAGCAACCCTCACCTCACTGGGGCCAGCGACACTTCGACGAGGTCACCATCCAAAAGCTTGAAGAAGAAGAAAAAGAAAAGAAGAAAAAAGCAATAAAATTATTTAAAAGATTAAAAGAAAATGATTAGGGTTAGAAATTTTGAGACTAAACATAATTTCATTCCGAAAGATAGTTATCAAATACCTTAAAATACTTAAAAATTATTCTCGGAAATAGAATAAAAAAATTATTTATGATTAAAAATTATTTTTGAGATTTGACTAATTATCAAACGTGCTATTAAAAATGTTATTATATCGGAGGAGATTGCTAAAGTTTCTCCGCTACGATGATGTCACATTCTTGCGTCATCTTCGAAGTTCGTATGACGTAATTGCTTACGTACTCAACAGGAAAGTCTGGGTTGCGTCCTGACATGGATTATGACCCTTGCTAGGTGTCTTAGCATGAGAAGATGGAAGAGATAGAGACAAGGCATCTGCATGGGAGATATCGCTTATGAACTTCGAAGGTTGTCTTTCGGTGAGGGAGAGTGGCTACTTGTATCATGTGAATGTGAGACATTGAAAATTTAGATATCGTGTGTGTGGCCTTGACATCCTCTCAAGAGGATTTTTTGTTTTGTTAAAAATTAAAGTGGACATGCATTGAAAAATTTGGTTTACACCCTTTACTTTGTTTATACCCCTGCTTCAATTTTTACCTGGTATCAAAGGAAGGCTCGCCTGCCTCATGGTCATCCTAATGATGATTTTTTTGGTCCATTCGAAGTAGGAACACTACAATCACTGAATATTCTCAAGCTTGTAGCGATGTGAAGGTAGCACTTCAAAGGAGTTGATAAATTAAAAGATTACTAAAATGTTGACATATTTACTATAGTGATGATTATCTACTTTTGATGCTTGCAAAATTTTTCAGAAGATTTGATGATACAACAATTTATTTGGAAATTAGCAAATTCTTAATAGTGTTGATAAGTATTATTGTTGTAAAAAATAGTTGGGGAATATGAAAATGAGATCTACAATTTGAGATGTGTAACCATTGTCCTTCAAGATATTACGTGTATTTTATTTTATTTTTAAACCTGGTTTAGGAAGAGTAAATGATGTGGGCATCTTTTAAGAAATTTCTTGAATTTTTCCCATGCTTTATGTAATGATTCATTATCCATCTGCATAAAATTAGTAATATTATTACGCATCTTTGTTGACTTTGCAAGTGGAAAGAACTTACTAACAAATTTCTAAGCCATATCATTAGTGATTGATACTACAAGAAGAGAAGAAAGCCAACTTTTAGCTTTATCTCTAAGAGAGAAGAAAAATAATTTCATGAAAAGCATCGATGTGAGCGTTTGGATCATCGCTTGGTAGCCCACTAAATTGCACTAACTGTTGAAGCATCTAAATGAGTGATGACTTGATCTTAATGTTGTTTGCTTGAATTGCAGGTCTCCTGATACTTGATGTGGTGCCCTGAATTGTCGGTGTAGTATAATATCTCAAGAGCCTACATGGATTTTCACTCTCACCGTCTGCCATCTTCTTAGCTTACTCTATTCTCTTAGTTGCCTTTTAAATGTACGTTTGATTTCTGGATCAAACTCAGCAAGTTTCCCTTTGTTGGTTACATGTCATAAACCGATGTACACCTTGAAAAAAAAAAATGAAAGGTAGATTAAAACTAGAATTATCTGGTATCAATATTAATTAGTATTAAACAAAAAATCCCTGGCAATGGCGCAAAAAACTTGTTCGTAAAATTCTAAATGCAAGTGAACGTGTTGAACAAATAATATAATAATGATAAAAAGTATCGTCTTATGGAGATTGATGATTAATAAACTAATTAAATACTGAAAATAAATTAATTCTAAAATTTATCTAACAAATCTAAATAGAATTGAGAATAAATTAAAACTAAAAATCTAAATGGAAAAATTTGGACACTAAATGTAGTAAATTAATCAAATAAATTTGTTAGAGTATCTGATTTCACCATAACCACTATATATGAATTTCAAATTATTACGCTTATAAGAACGATATCAAACATGTGATAGTGAAATTTCCTAATCTATTTACTATCCTATCTCTATGTATAACGAACTCACTCAAATTATTAATCCAATATATCTCTATGTCAATTTAAATAAACATAAGTGCATTAAAATTTATAAATAATCCTAGTTTACAATAAGTCTTTTGAATCACCTTATCACTGAAAGTGAAAGCTACACAAATAATTCGATATATTTCTATCCACGTTTAATTCATAATTATATATTATAATGAGCAGTTGTGTATTATTACTTCTCAATCTCAAATATGCACATCTAATCATTCAAGTGGTGGCCATCACTTAAAAACATTAAGCACAATAATATATAATTAACATGAATGAAATCACTTGCACGTATAATAATCATAAAATTCATATCATTGTGGTTGGGCTACATCGTAACTCTAACAAAAGAAAATTAAAACATAGTAGAAGATGAAACAAAAATATAAATTAAACCAAACATCTTGAATCAAAGAGCGAGAATTTTATCACAACTTTTGTCTTCTCTTCAAAATGTTGAAAAAATCTCAAAATAATGAAAAATGATTTAAAATAAAAACCTCTCTGTCCCCAGGCTCTCACTGTTCCCCTATTTATAGGATACATTCAATACCATTATCCCAAGACAATTGCTTATTTTTTTGCATAAAATTAGGGAGTAAATAAGAGAATCTTTGATTTGATATCTATCTTCAAATGCTTGCAGATAAAATTAGGGAACAAAATCAAGGATTCCTGATTTAATTCTTCTTCCAAAGCTTTCTTATTTGAATTTCTATTTTTTTGCCATTCTTTTTCTTGTCTTCTCTATATCTCATTATGTTGCATAAATAAAAAGAAAATTCGAATAATTAGAGGAAATCTAATTATTTTCTCATAGATAGTGTATTATTTGTTGCCTAAAATAGGTAAAATAACTCTATGTTTATAGAGTTATAAACAAGGAGAGGTTCTATGAGAAGATTGTGAGATTGTTTATTCTTAAGAGCATGAATAACCACCGAAGCATCTAATTCAAGAGTTGAGAATGACAAAGTGGATGAGAGAATTGAGGAATTTTTGCATATTTTAATGCATCTTGAAGTTCGACAAAAAAAAAAATGCATCTTGAAATATAATTCATGAACTTATTTATAGACTTTATTAGATGACTATCTAAGATAACGTATCAATCAGCATATACACAATCAAATTAAGATATACATGTAATCTTGAAAGATGCAAAAAATCAATAAAATTATCAAAATATCTCTGATACAGGAAATTTTCCTAGAGAAATCCATAATTTTCTCTAACAATGCAAATGAATAACACTAACCGCAACGATAAGTCTAATTCCGTCTCCTAATTTCGAAATCTCGGCTATGAAAGCATTCGTTCTCCCAGTTTTTCGAGAAAAACCAGCTATCCAGTTTCCCTGGTGGTCTCTCAAAAGACTTCTCGTTCCTGCTTCCCCGTTCTCTACGGACATTAATTTCGTCGTCTGAGTTGAGCTTAATCCATTCTTATTAAGGTTTCCTCTATTCGCCCCATTGCCTTGAGAGGAGTTATTTTCATCTTCCTAAAAGCATGGGCAAGTGCAGTTTTAAGAAGCAGACACGTGCCGACAAATAACATAAAGACACTAAGGAAGTTGCATTCGTTGTGCCATGTGAATGCGCGAGAAAAGAACAAACACAGAGCGCTGGTGTGAATGTGTGCGAGGTTGACGGAGAGTAATACAAAGGAAGTTATCTCCCAAGGAAGTTATTTGGAAGTGAGTAAATTCTCAATAGCATTTATTGGTAAGTTGTTCACGAGTTGCCTGATAATTAAGTTACTGATCATACTTTCTCCACCAAGACCATTTGAAATTTGCCAACAGTTATAGAAATAATCTAACTTCGAAAATTTTCCAAATTTTCCCTTGAAGTTGTCCTTGCTAGCATGAAACGTGGGGGCTGACCAGTCCAACGGCCACGCCCGTAATTATCTTACCGTGCAACATTTATAGCAAAAGGAGATCGGACGCAATGAAATACGACAGCTAAAATAAACGTCAAATAACACAATGAAACGTGGCATACTTGCAACCACCGAATCGCCAATAATTTAAGTTCGATAGAGGGTAGGGCGGGGTAGCTACACTTCAATTGTCATAAATTGTCCTAAGAGCACGTAGATGAGGATCCGCAGCGCAAATATCCCTCATGGCCAATAGGTGGTTTCGACCATTTCAACGTACAAATTAATGTATTAATTAAGCGACAGAAAGGTAGCCACCTAGGTACTTTAGATATAAATCAATTTCAACCGTTCGCCTAGGACGATCATAACTTTTGCTCAGCAAAGTAGTTGGGACGTAGATTTATTTGCATTTCTTAATTTACAAAAGATTGATTGTTATAATCCACCCATGAGCAGCGCAGATGGCGTGATTGCTCTCTCTCATCGCCAAGGTCGAGAGTTTGAATCCTCTCGTTACATTTCCATGACTTAAGTGGGGTCCCAAAAGTGAATTATTAGGCTAGTCCCCCGAAGTTTTATGTCTATATAGCATCTTGCGGTGAGGCTTGACGGTGCTACCGAGCACCAGATGATCGTGTGATCCTCAAAGGGTGATTTCCGGCGATTCCTCGGTTAAAAAAAAAAAAAGGATCGATTGTTATAACCTTTGCTTAGCCTTTTGCCGAAGATCCATCGACACCAAAAAGACGTCCGAGTCTTTTGATTGTCAACTTGGACTGGATGAGACCAAGCAAGACGGTAGAGAGGCAAAATCTGCTTAGTGTTGAAGGCTTTGAGTCGGCAAACTCAATTGATTGATGAGGAAGCCAGTTGAGAAATATGAGCGAAAATTAGCGAGTCTCGAAGCAAAGGCGTAGGTTGACTAGGATCAATCAGGTCGACAAAAGGCTGTGATAAACTAAATCTTCGAGGGGATGAAAATGTAAGTGTTGGAGCTGACGAGATCGGATACAACCGTCAGAGAGACAAACGTGAAGATGAAATCGACGCCACCGCCAATAATGACACAAGGGTTAAAAAAGTAAAGCTGAAAATCCAAAAAGGGTTTAATAGTGACATAACAGTTAGAAAGTGGAACCATGAATTTTGGAAGCGACTGACGATAGTAATGGCGAAATAGTGGAGAAACAATCGCCGAGTGGTGCGGTCTTTTATTGCTTAACAACCATTTGGTAATAGAAATTGCTAAATTTGCACGAGTGAGTTAGGATGTGTTTGATTTCTTTGTAACGCCTGAAATAAGACCATATATTGTCGTTTACTTAATCTACACTTCTCTTAATTCTCTAGAGGCATGTCTAGATAGACTCTTACTTTTGTCCTCTTGCTTAATTTAAATTTTGTGGTGATGCACTTTGGACTTTTTAGCTTGTAATGCCTGAAATATAGTCTATATAGATTTCAATATATAGATGTTGACACATAGATTCATATTAAAATTTTCATTACCTTTTATATGTTGGAAAATATTTAACTTTTGGCGGACAAGTACAATTTTTTTTTTTTTTCAACTTTTTGAAGAATAAGAATAGACAGGCCCTTGAAAAGTTTGGACAAGTATGTGGCTGTTGGCCATAAAAGCCTATAAGAGGGGACAAGCCGGTTAAAGACCAGATATCAAGCAATTTGACTATTACCGGACCGGTTGGCAAGAAAAAGCAATTGGTTGACGGTGACCAAAAGCAGCAAAGGTTTCCTATGAGTCCATACTTGACTGGGTCGATTGCCACACAGTTGAAGGAAAGTGCCTCTCTAATTTTAGTTGCTTCCCATACATCCAGCATCTCTTGCTTCAATCTTTTATGCCCCTTGAAGAAACGTTTGTCAAAGGAGGGATACGAATTGAAATGAGAGTTGGGTGACGACCAAGTGTGCATACAAATTTGTAATTGGTTGATTGCAAGAGTTTTTTGTAATGATGAGGGGAGTGCTCGGTGAAAGTATATGGTGGAGGAGTCGACTTAAAATGTGGACCCTCGGCAAGGCATTGAGTGTCTAGGTGGTAATTCATGAATGAGAGGGAAAATCACCTTCGAGCTTCACATGGTTAGGGACTTTGAACCGATGTATACAAAGAGCAGCTTGGACACCAATCGCAAAAGAACAAGAATTGGCCATGATGGATAGCAATGTTGTGAGCACTAACGTACGATGGTCAAGTATAAATAGGCCTAGCCGATTATCTATTTACCCTGTTTTAAGGAGGCTCGTACGATTATGGGAGCATGGAATTAGGAACTCGCCTGATATGGGTGGCGGGCATTTCATGTAGAAATGGAAAAGTAAAAGGACAAACTCATTTTATTTATTAGTTTGTTTCTTGGGGTACAAGAAAGATTTTACAGCAAGCTGAAGATGGATTATCCTCAGATCAAGATTGCTCATCTGCAAAAGATGCTCATTCTTACGAATTCTATATTGCATTATCCTGGAGCATCGACACTTGAAAGTTCAACTTGGCCTCCTTTTTGTTGTCCAAGCTTGATCTTTCTTTTCTGACGAACATATCTTAGTGCTTTCATGAGGCAAGCTACTTCTTCATCAAGTTCAGCTATTTCACCCATGATGGTCTCTAAGGATTTGATGCATTCCAACACACTTTGACTAAATTCCGTCAAGGCAACACTGGATCCTGCATTACTGTCCTCAGAAAGAGTCAGCTTCTGTACTTGGTCCAGCTAGTAACGATACACGTCGAAAATATCATGATAGTCCTCGAAGAACTTTCGAAATTTCTCTCTAAGCTCTTTAGGAAGGATAGCACTGGTTTCGTTACTCTCATCACAAAGTTGACTTGACAAAACTTCAAGTTGACGAAAGGTCTCCTAGTCAAGTAGAATTCTGCAAATTCCCCCCATCGAGAGATCGAGGAACTTTGACAGCTCGATCTTCATCTTGTCTCTGTTTATGGAACTAGAGATACAACCAGGAGTAAAATTGCAGGGATTGGCACCAAAATAAGCTTGGCCTTGTTTAGTGCTTGTGATGCTGGAGAAGATGTGTCTACTTGAGACTCAATCTGATGAGAGATATTCACTTGAGGTTCAGAAGTCTTATTAGTAGGGGTAGTGGGTCTAGGACTAGCTAGCAATAGGAGATTCGTTGTCAAACCAGATAGTTAATAGAATGATTGCTAAGAATAAAGTGAGATAAATACCAGGGCTCAAAAATGAAGCTGGTGCAGTCGAAACAGATGTTGAAGTGGCAGGAGGTTTAGCATGTTCAATGTCACTAGTTATAATGATGAGTTCGGCTGCCATTCATAACAGATGGTTACTACAGAACATATAGTGTGTTCGTTGCTGAATCATATTCAAATAAGACTTACAGTAAACAACTAGTGCAAGAGGGCTGGGATCATCATGTGCTAGCGAAAATGGGGAGCAGATGATGGGATTAAAAGAAATAACGTCGTCGATGGTGCTAAGGAGCTCTGTCAAAAAAAGTGAAAATGGTTGAAATATCATGTGCAGGAGTCTTCTTCAAAGGGATAGAGACTGTCGGAGTATCAATTGCTAAAGATCTCTTCAAGGAAGCAAAAGTAGTTGAAATAAAGACATCAAGAAAAGCTTTGAGTCGCTTCTTTAGAGAAAAGGGGAAGTTCTTTTCCTTTTCTTCAACCGAGGGATTAATTGCACAGTGTTTCTCCATCTGAGTGTGGAATATATAGCTTTTTGTAAGTAAAGGATATACACATAATAGGGACATGAAGAGCCAAATATTATAATGAAGAAACAGGAATAGAGTACCTTCATTCGAGTCATCAGGAAGGTCGATGACCTCATTGTCAAATCCTTCAGATTCACTAAGGCTAGGTAGAAGCTCAGGTAGAGGATTACTTGGTTCAAGTAGAGGATTACTGGGCAAAGTGCTGTCATCGAATACAGCCAGGGCAAAAGGAGAGTCAGGATTGATGATTTCAATGCCCTACTTCAATTTTCCCTTACATTTAACTCGATGGACTACTGTCATGATGCCTTCTTCATAAGGACCCTCATGAATAAAGCCAACCCACCATGTCATCCACTCAGGATTGTAATTAGGATAAGGTTGGAAGTCTTTGTTCAGGTCGTGAGAGTATTTAGTACATATAGCCCTCGTTATTTTAGAACAGCAAGCTAAAGGGTTATGATCCGCCAAACTATATTGTTTCTCTTTGATCAAGAAAAATCCATCAAGTGAGGGATAGGCATGGGAATGGCTTGAAAGAAGCCAAATTGCCTTACACAATAGCGAAGATTATATACTTCAAAACCGGGGTAGAATTTGTCCTTCAAAGACAACCATAATGGAAGATCTACTAGGGAAAGTACATGAACCCGGAAGTCTTGAAAGGAGTTTGTTGACACCCGATTTTTTGTCAACATTTTAAACATCCTTTTTGCAAAAAATATAAAAATAAAGAGCCAAAAAGATTAAAAAAAAAAGGTTAATTACCCTGAAAATCCCAAACCTGGCCAGTACAGTTGTGATAAATTTACCCCAAACTATTTTTTTGACCACCAAAAACCCTAACAAATTTACCATAAATTGGTACACTTGTGACAAATTTACCCTATGTTAGTTTTTATTAAATTTTATTATCAAATTATTAAGTTAAATGACACGTGATTGGTTGACCAATATATCAATTTAGGATTTTATGCTTAATTTGTCACAGTTTATAATTTTTGTGATTTTTTTGTGGTATTAATCTAATTTAGCAAAGTGTATTTATGTTACAAATTTAACATTTTAGGGTTTTTTGCAATAGAAAAAATTAGTTTTTGATAAATTTGTTATAAATGTACTAGTTTAGGGTTTTTTATAATCAGTCGCGGTAAATTTGTTATAGGTATACCAGTTTGGGGTTTTTCATGGTCAAAAAAATAGTTTAGGATAAATTTATTACAAGTGTACTAGTTTGGGATTTTTCAGGGTATTAACCAAAAAAAAAAAAAATGAATGAATGAAAACATAAGAAAAAGAAGAAGAAGAAAACAAGAAAAAAAAAAAAAAAGAAAACAAAAAGAAAAAAAGGGGAAAACGCTGACGGGGGCTGGCTCATTCTTTGGCGCGCGGATTCTCTCTCACGAGCTCTCTCTCCAAACCTCTCGCATTCTCTCTCGCGCTCTCTCTCTAAAAAACGGGGACTCTTACTCTATCGGGGGCTACCTCTCCGTTTCTTTCTCTCCGGAGCGCTGATCGAAGGCGAAAGTCTTTTTTTTCCATCGGCAGACGATCGGAGATCGAGCGCCGGCGGTTAGGGATCGCGGGGGAGGTTCTGTTTCGCTCTGACACTCTCGGTTCTCGGGGGCGGATCGCACTTCTTCTCTCGATCGCTCTCTCTCGGATCGGGCTTCATCTGGATCCGAGGCTTTCTCTGTTCTGGCTTGCTGGATCGCTCTCGGGGATTCGCTGTCTCGATGATTTCTCGGATCTGAAGGTGGAAACCAGAGAATCTTTCTCTCTCGGCGGATCATTCTCTCTGGCGTGAGATCGAGCAGACTCTCGCTCGATCGCAACCTATTCCTCCGCACCGCCCTCAAACCCTAGAAGACAGAACAGTCGATCGAGGAGTTCGAAGTGCGGGGATCGGAGTCGCACCGAGTTCGGAAGTATCGGCTTGGCTCTAAGGATAGAGATCGGAAGCCGATCGGCGACAACGGCGACGACGGCTGTGACGACGGTGTCGGCAACGACTTCCTTTGTTCATCATCTACCGTTTGTGGTTCTCGCTCGCCCCTCCGCGTTCACAACAATGACCGGACGAAGACACCGTTGCCGTTCGGAGGAAGAGTCTGCTTCCGTGATCATCGGCTCGCCATTGAACTAACCGAACCCGGCATCAGTTCGCGAGACCGAAAACCATTGAAATCGCCACGCCTGCCGGTAGAGCACGTGCTTGTTCTACGGCGTTAGGAGGAGCGCTCTCTTCTGCAGGTCATAGTTCCCAGCGACTGGTGAAGTCAGGTAAGGTGTTTATTTCGCTTCTTTCAGACTTTGATCAGTTCTGTTGAGGGTGATGGTTTGTGTTCTTTTCATGAGCAAAGAGTGAGCAAATTGAATTTTACCATGGTTTGAAAGTTGAATTGATGTCTCTGTTTGAAATGACGGCGACTGTTCTGTTCTGGTGCACGGGAGTGGAGAATTTTGTTATCGTCAGTCTTCCATCGTCTGTGGGTTTAGAGTATGCTGATATCGAAAGACCGAATCGTTTAGACAAATGCGTTTGATTGTCTATGCTCAAATTTTTCTGAGTGTCTTGTTTAGATCACGGAACCTGTGTCATTGACTATCGTGAATTTTTAACAGTCAGACAAGAAGTGAGTCATTAGAAACTTTAAGTTCAGCGTCGGTGTTATGTGGTAGCTATACCTTTAACTGGAAGAATATGGATGCTCTTTGGTGGTCTCTGCATATCCATTTCTCAAATTGCCGAAGAATTTGCCTAGGTTGGTTAGAGTCTAGAGGCAGGGATACATCTCTGTTTACATGGATTTTGGGCCTTGCTTGAAGTATCGAGTCACATTGTTGATACTACTTGAAGTTGCTTCAGTTGGGGATTGATTGATTTCTACGTGTTTTCCAGGTCATGTGTTTTGTCATTGATAGTTTCCAGTTTCTATTGCTTGGTTGACATGTTGGAGTTCCCTAATAAATAAATTGTTTGTGGTTCTGCATGAATGAAGTCCTGCTGGTTCTACCTTTATATTCTGTCTCCTTGTTGGGTGTCAGTACAAGAGTCCTGCATACTTTCTTCTCTTGATACGAGCTGGTTGCCATAGTTTTCTGTGTTTGAAGTCTTCATGAAAGTTGAAGACGGTTCGAATATCTTTCCAATGAGCTATAGAATGCCTTGATTGGACCTCATTTGATATGGTCTTTGCGTGTCCAAAGTCTAGTCCAGAATCTGGAAAGTTGTTCTGACTTGTGCTCTGGTTCAGATGACCTTCTGTGCAAATGACTTGGAATGAGCTAGTAGATGATGTTATTAGGACTTAATGTCTTCTGGAGATTTGTAATAGACTTCTCAAGCTTTCTAATGACATATTATATGCATGATTTGGTCGCCATTTGCCTAGTCAAATGAATGTTACCACATCAATGTTTGATTCTGGGAATTCAGAGGATAGATTGGACTGATTTTCATTCTTGTTATGATTTCTGTGATGATTTTTTGATGAAGTTGTCTACATGAAACTTGTTCCTTATTGTCTTGAGAATGTGCTGTTAATTTTTTAGAATTTTTGGACATGTTTCAGTAGTTCAAAACCTCTTAGATCTGAACATGTGTCTGTTTGCCCCTACATTGATCCGAGGTGAACTTGGGCAAATTTAAGCATGAAATTGAGTTTGTTTGACCTTAAGGTCTTCATGAAAAATGAAGTTCATGTCATATGCTTTCTATTGATGTAAGATTTTCATGATTTTGATGTCACTTGGTTTGTCAATTACATCTGTGAATCTACATGTGTACTGTTGCAATTAAGAAGGCGCATAGGTTTTGCCATTTTCGTCATCATCCGTTTAATCATAACTAGGTTTTGAGTTCTCAATGAGAAATGTTTGTCATCCTTTATTCTATATGGCACATTTTTGTTTAGATTCATGCCTATCTCTAAGTGAACAAAACTATGCATGCTCTCAACTCTTGTTATAGAATTGAAGCCTTGATATGTGCCCATCCTTTCATGCTTGTTGGGTCTCTTAGAGGCCAAAATTCATGTTAGTGCCTTCTTGACATTTGAACTACATATAGCAAGTTTTGTGTGCATATGTTTTTCTACGTAATTGAATGCCATTTCGTATGTGAAATTCAAGTCATAATAATGGTTGTTATACTTAGGAACTTCCAAGCATGCTATAATGAATCATAAATCATTTCGTATTTGCAGTATGATATTTTCGCATGCTGACTTTGGGCTAAGTGATTACTCAAATTGCTTGTCATAATCGATTCTAAGTCATGTGGGATTTTTCATGCCGTTTGTGCGGTACATGAATGATTTTGAGGTTCATTAATACCTGACTATGTTTTGATGTGTTGTTACGTGTTCTTGAACTTTTATAAACTCATGTGTAACCCATCTTAGGAAACTCCATTCATGAAAGTTGTCCCTCTTGGAGTGTTTAATTTTCTGTGCTTTTCTTAGAGCCAATTATCCATGGGTTTTACCCCGATTGCTTTGATCTTAGTTGTGATGATTGTTTTTTTTTCATTTGTATGCACCTAGTCATAAATTTCTTAGATTAGGTTTAGATTAGGGCCCTAAAGATGGAGAAGGCGTGAAGATGGTGGAGGTCGATGTCCATTCCGACTATGTACTATTCATTTTCCCGATATATGTCTCGGGTTCCATTTGCTGTATAAAACCCTTTCTCTTTTTCTTTTTCTTTTTTTAATTGTATTCTCTTTTATACTTTTTAGGATTGCATGATAGATTTACTGCCTTCCTTGATTGCTTGCTTAATGTCTTGCAAATTTCAATTTCATTGATTGTTTTCATTTCTCATTTCTTATTTATTTTTTATTTTTAAAAATAGAATAGCATGAAAATGATCAATCACGCATGATCACTTAGTTTAGGACTGATGATCCTGAAAATGTAAAAAGAAACGCATGGACATGTTAGGAAAAACGCAACATACTGTTTAGGTACCGAAATGACGTTAATAACAATATTAGCGTAACCTAAGTCCTCGAACTAGATATCTGGTTGCATAGGAATCGAGGGAACACCCACGATTGGGTTTTCTAGCTAACCCCCGAGACGAGGTTAGTGGCGACTCCTGTCTATTTTTAGGATGTCATAAATAATTAGACTGTATAAAATTTGCTGTCACGCGGGGTACGAGCTCGCTCATGATCTTTTGATCAAGTATCCTTAAACCCGACCTTTCCTCCTTTGACATTGAGGGGCGGCGAGATCGATCGGGTCGCAACAGAGTTTAGACTATCAGGATCAAAAAGTAGTAATGCTCCTCACTTTCGGGAAGAAATCAATATCACTATGATTCACTTCCAAGATGGCCTTAAAATAATAAAGAAAATGAGAGGTGTCTTAAGGATCCTTCTTCGATAAGTGGTTCAAAAGTCGATAGCCCCTAGAGAAGGCCTTCCAGATACTGCGCCTAGCATGGGGTAATAAGGATGGTCACGAGAGCCTAAATCAAAAAGAAACTCAATATATAGAGCCATCCATGCTTGTAAAACCCGACCATAGTTGGTGCCACTCTCCTCATACTTCATTACCAGTGAAGCATAAGTGAAGCATAGGCAAAACCTCTATACAAAGAAGAAAGAACCACTTGAGCAAGAGCAATGCATCTACCGTGCGCAAGATTTGCAACTATCTAGAGGTAATCTTTGTTGACTTTAGGCGTGAGACTGAAGAATATGTATCTTGACAGCCAATATAGCAGGCTAGTGAGACGTTCTCTCTCGTCAACAGGTCCAATCACCCTACCAAACCGTTCAAGAAATTTACCATATGCAAGGACTTCATCTGAAGAAAAAAAAAGGTCTTGAGTATGGGTGACTTCTCGAAAGAATGACAAAGTAGTTGAAAGCCCGTTATAGTGTGCATATCTAAAAGGGTGACAGTCATGGGTCCCTAAGGAAAAATGAAACAATTAGTTGAAGGAGACCAGAAACTAATGATAAACCCTACCAATCCCCAGTTTACATCATAGGAATACACGCTGATTGCGAACGTCTTCTCAATCCCAGCACCTATCCAAGCAAGTTGGGTTGATTCATTATCCCTTAGTCGAAGATACAATTTATGAAAATCGGCTTCAAATGAAGGAAATTCGCAAAATCGAGGAGAAGCTTAGGACCATATGTCCAGGAAGGAGCAATATTGGAAGGCCAAAGTCTCACGCTTGGTAGGGAAGCAAGTTTTAAGTGAAGAAGGGACATTGTTATGGTCAATAAGACTGGGACCCAAAAGAAAGTAGCTCGTCATACCCTCAACAGCATCCAACAAGCTAAAACGACAATTTTTGGCATGTTTCCCTATTTCGAGAGCGACAAAATTGTTAATGTAGTTTGCTAGGTCGTGTCCAGAGGTTTTCTCCTTTAGTGCCATGGCGGATGACAAAATAGAGATGAAAAGAATCAAAAAGGAGGATCTGGAAATAGAGAAAGAAGATGAAATGGACTAATGGAATCCCTAAGGAGATACTGGTAGAAGACGTCGGCGGGAGAAAAAGGAAATAATTACCTATGAAATTAGAGGAGACATGTCAAGATAATATAGGAAATAGAAATCCATATTAAGGAAAAGATGTTAGAAGTCAGAAAGGTATGATTGCCTTGGAAAATCGCTTGAAGACGAGGTATTTCTTTAAAAGAAACAAATTCAAATTTATTTCTTTTAAATGGAGTATATGTTAACACCCAAAATTACCCTTATTGTCACGTGCTGACCACAAGGGGAATAATAAGAACAAAACATCCTATTTTGCTCGTGAAAGCGAGGGATAGCCAGCATTTGGAAGGGAACTTGAGTTAGATGTCAATAGAATTCTAAAGAGAAATTCAAGAGTTGACGGCAGGTAATTAATTGCAGAGTGTCAAGCTATGAGAATAATGCATCAAAATTGGAGTTTAAGTGAAATTAGCGTTAGAGTTCAAGCGAGAGTAACTACTACTAGGGGGGAGCATCAGTCTAGGGTCAACCCTGGACTGGTCCAACCCTGTCGGTCCTGGTCCGGTTTTCAGGGAGATTGGGTCGGTCCTTAGTCCTAGAATTCCTGGACCGACACTGTGCGGATTAGTCCTCAATCCTGAGAGTTCCGGATCGGTCCAACTCGGACCAACCTTGACTATATATATATATATAATATTACTTATAATTTTTTTTTATATATAAAACCTTAAAATAAACGGCGTCAACAATATTAAACAACTCTTTAATGAGAAGTTCAAGCAATTTTATATTTTTCTTTAACATCTTAGATTTTTAATGTATTTTACGACGTCAATAGTTATAATTTACGAATGAGAAAAATGTTTTTGTGAGAAGTCCTTACGGCATCCAAAAAGGCATAAACAGCTCCTTATGGCATAATCCTCTAATATTCATTCTCTTCTGTCTTATTTGTCTCCTTAGTCTTCAATTTACCAAAATAAAAAAAAAAAAAAAAACAATTTCTTCGCTTACCACTTGATACTTGCCTTGGTTGCTTTGGCTCACTCATGCCACTCATCGCTCGATGCTCGCTTGGCTTATCGCTTCCCGCTCGACATTCGATGCTTATTATGTTCAATGCTCACCCTACTTGACCCTCACCGCTTGCCTTTCTTAGCTGACCTTACTCATCATCGAACCCGTTGGGTTGATATGGTCCTCGGTTGCCCTTTTAAGGAATACAAAAAATAAAATAAAAAATTATTGGTTGGTCTTGGGTTGACCCTGAAACCAAACCGAACACATTGGATCAGTTCGGTCCTTAATCGTTTTTTTAAGGAGTACAAAAAGAAAATAAAAAATTATCGATTGGTTTTGGGTTGACCTCGGAACCGGACCAAACCCATCGGGTCGGTCCGGTCCTCGGTCCCAAGCTTAATAGGGTCGGTCCTTGGTCCCAAAATCTGAGGACCAGCACTGTGTGGGTTGATCCTAGGGTTAGGGGGTGGACTGGCTCGACCTGGACCATGCTCACCCCTAACTGCTACACAAAATGCACATAAAAATAGAGAATCATTATTTACTTAATGAGCAATCCGCGCGAGCATTGTCGATAAGTCAAGAAGTAGTTGCTTATGGACAAGAGTGCTTAGAAGAAATGGAAAACGTGGAGAATGCTAAGAGTAGTGCCCAATGAGAAAAAACCGATTGACGGCTACGAGTCCACCCTATAAATACCGTAACCTGTCCAATAAAGAAGCCCAAACCCCCCGGGCACAAAAACAATAATTATCTTTACTTTATTTTTTATTTTATCTCATTTTAACTGTAGTTTTTCAAGATTCTCGTGGCAAATTAAATTTTGGCGTGTTTCTCTATCGGGTTTTAGCATCATTGATTAAATTTCAATGTTATTCCACAAGCTAAGCGTTGTTAATTAAATTTCAAAGTTGTGTTTCCTCTCCAAGAGTACTGCTGTCAATTAAATTCCAGGTATACGCCCAAAGTGAGCTATGTTATGGATTAAATTCCGACATAGTTTGAGGTTGAAGCATAAGCTATCTAGCTACTTGTGTCAAGGTTACACCATTAATTAGATTCTGGTGTAATTTATGCCCAAAAGCTGTTGGTTTTCGAGTCGTTGGGGTATCAATTGTCAATGTTGTATATACAAGTTGAGAATAAAATCTACTTTTGCATTTGACATTCTCTTTGCGGTATCAACACAGAACTTGAGTCTCCTATAATAAAACCACAACGCAATATTTGGTGAAAGATTTTTCAAGGGAATCAAAACCGGCGAAATAGCTACCAAATTTAGAAATGAAAGGAAACGAATAGATGTAAAGCCTATGCCACAAAAATAATGTATGGATCAAGAAAACGAAAGCTCTCAGTCAGCATCTGAATCAGAACACACACTGATCTAGTCTAGGAATTTGTAGACATTTTGGCCAAAGGATCTGGATGCAGAAATGAGAGGTCGTATCCATACTTAGTACAAAGGCTTGAACGCGGCCAAATTTCACGCTGGTGGAATCGAGTACTCAGTCCCCACCTTCAGAAGAAACAGAGCACGCAAATATACCTCGACGAAGAGTAATAGCTGACTGCAATTGATAATAAAATCAGAGGAGTGAAGCCTTGGAGTTGTAGCACGGAAGACTGGTACCAGCTAAAGGAGGGAGAAGGAGAATCCAGCACTTCGATGACCTTGGCTGGAAAAGAGGGGGGAGCAGGGCACTTCCTGTGGCTGCGAAGCTTGCGGTGTTGGGGAAGTGGCCTACAACGGCAATCGGTGACAGAGACAGGAGTAATTATTCATAGAGTAATTAGAGAGAGAATCGCAACTAAACATGAGAATTCCTTCCCTATACTCTCTGCTCTATTGTCTGACGTTCAAATGTGAAGAGTCTACGGTGGTTGGCGATCGGAGACGAGCAGCCACTACCAATGGAGTGGGGTTTTAAGTGGATACATACCTTCTTTGGGAAACAACATATACATAGTTGTTGTCTAAGGAGGAACTACACATAATAAGATCTTACCTTGGCAAGTCACATATTGCGCACTTATTTTACCACTTGTTTTTATTTTAGAAATCTTATTTATGCTATGCTTAGGCTTTATTGACTCATTTCATATCATGGTTCAAGAGTTTAAATAAAATGGTGGGTTTTATTATTTTATTCCTTTTCAAAATCTGAAGAAATTTCCAGAGAACTTCTTGGATCATCTGTTAATTACTCAATCGATTACTTCTTCGGAATGCTAAAAGAAAATTAATTGATTTTCCTTTTTTAATATACTATATTCCATATCCCCGTCACCCATGGATTTGATTATTTCGATGGATACAGGGATTCATATTGAAAATAATTAGAAATCTAGGAATTCGAAGTGTACTATTAAGAATTGCCTTTCCATTGTCCTAGATTGATTGGAATCAAGACAAATTAAATAGAATTGGGATGCTATGTACATTACATATATCAATACATATATCAAAAAGATACATATTGTAGATTCATATATTTCTTTTTACCATACAAGCTATTATTCTTATTGTAATTTATTGGAATGTAACAAGTTGTACTGTACAAAAATAAAACTAGAAGCTCCCGGCGGGATCATCCCAATGCACATGCCCGCGGGTGGCTCGGAGGTCCTCATCATCCTCCAAGGGTCTATATGTGCTGGGTTCATCTTGTTGTCGGCGAGAACCGTCTGCTTGAAGAACCTCAACACAAGGGATACCATGATTTTCTATCGGAGGCTATTGCACTTCCAATTGAATGTTGGTAAAGGTCCAGCTCTTGCCGTAGTTAGCTTTAGCAATCTGAGCCCTGGGCTTTAAATCTTGAACCTTGCACCGTTCGGTTGGAGGCGACCACTTTCCTTGATGATGCTCAGGTTAAGAAGCTTAAGGGTGTTCTTGGTGGCACTACCTAAGTGGCTAATATCATTTTAATAGAGCTACCATCCACTTAAAAGCACCACTTTTCAAGCCTCTTCGAAAAAAGATAATAAAAAATAAAAAGAGGAAAATAATAATTTGGCTTATACGCCCGTCGTCAATGACTTTCCATGGATTTTGATCTTGTAAGGTTGTATTTGGTTTGCTCGTGTGGCCATTGGACCAATTTATTGAGACGAACTTTTCTATGCATAACAAAATGAAGGAGTATTGTCATGTGAGTTATGACAAATTCTATACCAGAGGCCCAGCTTTAGACTTATTTCTTTTTCTGAGCACACTAGAATTTTGTCGGCGATCACTTATACAATGAGCAAGTACCGGCCATATCCAAGTTCGCATCGGCTTTAGTCAGGTGAATTCCATGTGGAGCCCACTTCATCTAACGGTGCATGGGAGATGGCTCACATTCTTCGGGTGCATATGGCATTTTTCCTACTACATCACTTGATGTGCATTAAAAGTGTTGAGGTGTTGCGGTTTGATTGGCTGTTTGACTAGAAGTTCATAAAATTTCAAACTAGAAGTTCATAAAATTTCAAATGCAATTACCTTTATGATCCATTCTTGGGGTGTGTTTATTTCACAAAAAACGTAACGTTTTTGGAAAATATTTTCCGGGAAACCATTTTCCTGGAAAATGGTTAGTTTTCCTTTATTTAGTGATACGTGACTAAAAATATTTTTTGATGTTTGGATTGCATTTGAAAAATGATTAAAGGTGTAGAAGACGCCAACGAAGAGGAAGAGGAGGGAGTGAAGCCAGCAGGAATGCAAGAGGGGCTAGGGTTGGAGGAGGCGGCAGTGTCGAAAGGGAGGGGGCAAAGGAGAAGGAGAGAGGGGAGGAGGAGTTAGGGTTTACGTTCACAGGCAAAGAAAGAAAAGAGAAAACAAGAAAAAAAGAAAAGAAAAAGGAAATAAAGAAGAAAGAAAAGAAAAGAAAAGATATAATAATAACAAATTCAAAATTTTTAATTAGAAATTATTTTTAATAATAAATATTTCATTAAGCAAGGACCTTAAAACATTTTGGAAAACGTTTTTCGGTTCTTTCAAAGGGGAAATCGTTTTCTTGAATTTAAGCTTTAGAATGAAAACATTTTCTGTTGATTAGGAAAACATTTTCCATTGACTCATTTTCCTAAATGAACCAAACGTTGAAAAATGAGGAAAACATTTTCCCGGAAATTATTTTTCGCAAAACAAACACACCCTTGGATTTCTGCAACTCTTATGCCTTTGGAAAGCCCTGGATTTAGAGTAGTTAGGTATAAGTTTTGTTCAGTTTAGATCCTTGGGTTTCGGATGATCGATGAGTTCTCCAAAGAAATTGCAGCGATGTCACCTCAACAAGCAGAAGCTCTGGCGTTGGTTGAAACCCTAATGTTTCTTCTCCCCAGATCGATAGAGACTTTGCAGCTTGAATCTGACTATAGTGTACTTGTGCACAGCGTAAAATCTTCTGTTTAGGCAAATTGGGAAGTACAATCCCTGGTGGACCGGGCCAAGGAGCTAAAGACTAAATATTTGGGCCTCTCCATAGCCCATTGCAGCCGGGACTCGAACAAGATTGCGGATTGGTTAGTAAAATCACAAAGGTTAAACGTTTTACCGAAGAATTGGGTCACCCACCCTCCCTCTACTCTCTTAAATATGTTATGTTCTGATGCTTTTGATGCATTTTCACCGTACTTTGCTAAGTAATGAATATCACGCGCAGTTTTGACTAAAAAGAAAAAAAAGATCCTTGGGTTTCGATTTTACCTTGTGTTTTCCTAATAAAGGTGGCTATGTTCGTCGGAGACAAGTAGGGATGTCGATGAATGGTGTCTTAGTGGAAAGCTTGCAATAAACCTAGATACTTCGGTAGTTTTGGGATGAGACGAGCTAATTCAAAGAAATTATACTCGCATAGAAATTTCAATGTGAGTTTAGTGTGTGTATATATATCACATGAAGTTGATTCACGGGGTACACTCACGTGCCAGTTTTATCCAGTGATTTCATTTTGATAGCCACTTTAGCAAGTCTCTAACGCTAGCTAATATTTCATCATAGCAAATATCTAATTCTTCAAATCTAATTCTTATGCATACTTTGATAATAATTTTCTATCAATTTACAAAAAATAAATGCTTAAAAAAAATTCTTTATGCGTATGTATATTCTATTTACTTATTTATCTATATATAATTAGATGAATGATCAAAGATATTAGATAGGTTATAATTCCACATGTATTATATAGGTTACAATTCCATGTGCCTCACAATTTATGTGGACAAAGTCTTGTACCTGGTATATTTCCAACATTATAGTTCCTAAGAATAAAGTCGTACATCTGGTATCATGTCTATTACATAGATTACTTTGATTATCAAACCGTTCATCTGAAGAGCATCTATAAAGAAAAATCAAATGCTTAGAAAGTTTTTCCACAATCAAAATTTTATTATGTGATTGCACGTATTTTGTTTAAATGTTTAGAAGTAATTGCATGTGTGTACCCAGATTCTATTATGAACGATCTACATGTAACCAATGTATGATTAGAGATTTATGGTAGGTTTAATTCCATCTATTTCACAATTAATATAAACAAAGTCCTATAAGTGGTATGATTCCAATTACTTTATAGTTCAAAAGAATGAAGTCTACATTTGCTATAATTCTTATCAACGAAATTTTGTATATATAGATCTTTTCTACAAATAATTGTTCATATCTAATTCCATGATGAAAGTTGTATTATATGATTGCGTGTATGTTGGTAATAAATGTTCAAGATAATTGTTTATATAGGTTAAATTTTGAAATACCTGGAGGCCGAATGCTGAAGCTCATGGAAAAAGATTTCTGCATCTAAATTTTAAAACATAAGGCTAAAACAACTTAATTTTCAAAAATTTATATTCCAACATTGGGCATACTTTGGTAATGGATGCTAAACAAAAATTCTTTGTGCATGTGTCGATTCAATTTTAAAGTATCTATAGGCTGAAATTTTAATTAATCAAATCATTCTATAGATAGATCTTTGGTAACAAGGTAGGGAAACATGATACATAGTAATTGTTCAAATACTTTGAGGAAATACATTCAATATCGCATTGGCTCTGCTACAAACAACCGACTATAATGAAGACATACACTGTCAAATCAAATTTGTCAATCATGTGATCACATCCAATAATTATGCCTCACTCCCAAATGCTCTCGGGACGAAAGATGCCGCGTCCATAAGTGGATTTAACCATTTTGTATAGTAAGGGAAGCTGGAGTAGCACGAATAAAACCACGGGGACAGAGGCCAGCAGAGTGACGGGAATGAGAACCCACTTCAGTCTCTTATCCAGCACAATTAGGAGAGTTGCAGCAAAGGCCACCAGCATGAAAGCCAAGGAAAGAAAGAAAAGAAAGTCCCATTATGATCTTTGTTGGCAACGATTTGAGAAAATCTTGTGGTTCATACCGTGAAGTTAAGGTATCTAGGAATAGCAAGATGGCTATCACGGAGGAAAACAAACCTAATGCATCTGAAATTGCGAAAACTAGGAGGGAGTCTTGTGCTAGCAACAATGGAACTCCATTATTATTGTTATTGCCTCCAGGTACGGTGAAAGCAGCAGCGAACAATACGGTGGCAATTAGAGTCGAAACGAGCATACATTTATCTGATGTGTGCTTCACCCACTTCTCTCCTTTCTCAAGCAACCCTTCGTGCTCCTCCGTGAATATTTGCCAGTATGCTTTCCCTTCGTGTCTGAAGGTTCTTAGATCAGGGATAAGCCACCTTTCCACGGCCTATGCATTAAAGTCACAAACATGAATTACATTAAGTGGACCAAATATTGAAAATTGGTAATATTTTAAATAAAAACCTGATATGGAGTCATTTTCTCAAAACAAGTAGACATTATCTCAAATATGAGCCTGAAGTGACTAATTCAGTCTCAAATAAGGGCACGGGCTTATTGGCCAACTTGCAAGTGCGATTGACGTGCTTATTACAAAGGCAACATCAGGGCAATTATGTTCGAAAAGTTCTAATTTGACCTAAATTAAAGAAGCCCCCAATTTTAGAGGGTTCTTCTGAGGGCAGTTTTCCTCCCACTATCCCTAACGTAGCTTCTCTGTTCCGGTAGTGTCTGTCGTTCTTGGCTCCGTGATCTGACCGATGTCAGATTTGTTCTTCAACTGACACGAACTCACTTTTGACTATTTAGTAAATTGAGTTCAGTGGTGCCCTTCAATGGAGAGACAGCTGCGTCACCTCAAGATATATCCAATTCTCCGATCGGAATCAAATTCGTGAAATCTCCGATCGATGAACTATTGGCGTTCGATGGATTTCGTGCTCGTCATGGTGTTGCTCAAATCTTATCGCCGAATCGGAGAGCGAGGGAGGAAGCAATGAAAGGCGGTAGTAAAGGAAGCGGAATGGGCAAACGACGATGGAGGGGCAGTGTGAGGCCTTGTCGTCCTCTCGATGCTCTTCCCTTTCGAAGTCCTGCTCGGCATCAATTTGGGGCTTCTTCAATTCTGGTAAAATTGAAACATTTCGGACAAAAAGGTCCCCAATGTTGTTGGAATAAACATATGAATTGCATGTGCAAGCCACCTGACCCATGAGCTTGGGCCCTTATTTAATAATAAGT
Organism: Eucalyptus decipiens; assembly: GCA_014182575.1. Lineage (NCBI taxonomy): Eukaryota > Viridiplantae > Streptophyta > Magnoliopsida > Myrtales > Myrtaceae > Eucalyptus > Eucalyptus decipiens. The sequence continues at coordinate 51,691,591 of CM024611.1, read as the reverse complement.
TGGCCACTTTAGGTCATTATCCGAGACAAGATTTACTCTAAAATCTCTTTTGAAAAAACAGGCCTTTTTTGGAAATATTTTCGTTGAACATTATAAAAGAACTTCTGAAGGAACTTCTCAAAGAGATAAATTGGAGCTCTGCAATCCCTTGGGTAAATGCAAATAGTATTTGGTTTGTTTTTCGGAAAATTCTGGAGAAATGCAATTGCATTTCCAAATGCCTTTAAAGGCCTTTGGCCCAAGGTAGGTTCAGATGTCATTTGCAAAGTAGCAACTTTGGGATGCAAATTTTGGTACTGTTCATTTTCCCGCGGTTTACACAAAGAAGTTGGACGGAGGTCGGTGATTGCTACTTGGGAGTCATGGGACCTCAAGCACAACCCCAGCCAATGAGGCCCAAGGTCCCACAACCCTAGGCAACCGTCGGCCTGGGTTGTGACATCCTGAAATCTGAGCCCTCTGAGGGATGAATGAATGTGAATTTCGTCAATGCATTGTTGGTTGATCTCACTCGGAATTGATAACTCCTGAGATACTGACCTTGAAGGGAAAGGCTAATGAGGACAGAACTTGTACGACTAAAGAACTTGACATGGGAAAATGACTTGACCATGAGATTTGCATGAGGATGATCTTGTAGATAGGCATGTCGATTTCAAGGACGACTAGAAGTCGATTCGTGGACAGAACATGATGGAATGACGGGTGATTCTGTTTACTGTTATCGAGCCCGTGAATGACCCTAGGTTGATCCTTAATAATCGTATACTTTGAAATAAGAATCTATCCTCCGCAAATTCATGTAGTCAAGGACGTCCATGTGTCAAGATATCTTGAACGTGGTTTGGCAAGAGTCGATTACGCATGAATCCTCGAAGCTGCCTATCAGTCTGAGTTGTACCAAAATGGCATGTGGGCAAAATTGATATGGCATGAGAGTCCATGATTGGACTTCGAATGTTCGGGAATGTCTGGGATGGACTTTGGATGGAGCTATTTCGTTAGTCGACAGTGCTAGTTAAGCTGAGTATTTGGAAAAGGGATTTTCGGACCGAGGAAGCGAACCCATGAGGAAGTGGGCCGGGCCAAGCCATGTGGGCCTTAGGCCCAAGGTGGGATAGCCACCATGGTGGGCCTAAGGCAAGCAAGTGAGCCCATTAGGCCCAATCCACTATTCATCTTCCAAGCCCATTACCCAATCTTAAGCCCATTTGAGCTCAACCAATTCCCGAGCCCGTTACTATTCATTTCCAAGCCCATTTCTTAGGCCCGCCCATCAATTTCAGCCCAAGGTCAAATTGGTAATTTGTGCAAGGTGCAAATGGCCAAATTGCTCCTAAAAGCATTTAGATAAGGCAAAGGAAGAGAGAGAAGATGATGTCATGAATGGGGACTTGAAGCATGCATTGAATGGCCTTAATGAGGCCTTGATGGCAGCTCTCCCATCACTCTCTCTCCTCCTCTTCAGCTCCAAACCGGTCGACTTCCCTCTCTCTCTCTTTTTCTTCTTCCTCCAGTTTCTATTCCAACAGACCCTCCTCCAAAGGTCCGAGTTAAAAGTTATCTTCCCGGACGAATTAGCCAACGCTTTACCCACCACCGTTATGAGGAGATCTAGCCCGTTCCAACGAGCTTGACCACACCCCAAACAGAGCCGCCGGAAGTCCCGAAATCCGGCGACAAGCCATTGGCTACCGGACCGCCCAGTTCCGCATAATTCCGCCTGGTCTGCAATTTCAGCCCGTTTTCTCCCATTTTGACCAAGCTTTCACCTAGCCCAGCTACCAGCCACTCCCCTTTGACCTCCTGGTGCCGTCAGTTGTTGGCCACCCCCTCGCCGAAGCTCCGGCGAAGCTATTTCACTCTTTTTCCTCCTCTGTTGTTCAGTTTCTTGAAGTTGCAAAGGAAGTTCGAACTTGTGGCTGTTGTTTCAGCCTTGAGACCACCTTGGATTGTCGTGGTTGAGGTCACAGTGCGTAGCCTATGTCGTTGCCGCCGCGTGCGTGTCTTCGGCCCGTTTAACGGGTGACTTTAGTTCTTAATCCTTCGATTAGTGCCTAAACTTGCTTAGGGTTGATTTAGTTAGATTTAATTCTAGTTTAGGTGATTTAATTAAATTTTATTAGCCCTAAGATAGGTGGTTAGATGGATGGATTAGATTAGATTAGTTTAGCTTAATCTTGCTTTATTTGCTTAATTGTGCTTATGTGTTTAATTAAGCTTGTTTTGCTTAATTAATTGTTTGATTGTTTTAATTAATTTTTTGTTTAATTTATGAGTTTAATTTATTGTTGATTTAATTCTGGAAAATTATTGTTCATTCGACACTGTTCACGCGCACTGTTCACAAAATACTGTTCACTCAAGAATGATAAGTGACTAATTTCATGGGCTTTGATCTTATGAGGTGATTTGAGTGTATAAATGCATGAGCATCCGCATGGATTGAGTGAATTTCATAAAAAGGGAAATATGCTTTGTCCGAGGGACACCAGAATGGTCCGTCTTTAGGAGAAAATGATTTGTAAGTGTATATTCAAGTGTGTGTGCATTGGCTAAGTGCCCAAAGATAAAAAGAGAGTTGCGTGATCATTGAGTTGAATCCGTCCCCTGCTATGTGTCAAGTGGGTGATGCTTCTATGTGAAATGCCTGTGTGGCGATAATCATGCCTGTGTGGCGTATAACGTGCCTATGTGGCGTAGAACAAGCTTGTGTGGTGTAGATCGTGCATGTGTGGCCGTATTACTATGTGTTGGATAATTGTGCTTGTGTGGCGGTGATCAATTGGAACACGTGATAAGTCATGTCTGTGTGGCCGTATTTCTATGTGTCGAGTATCGTGCTTGTGTGGCCGAAAGTAATTGGAATGCTTGAGTGGATAATATTGTTTATGACACGCACGCATGAATCGATAATGTGTAGGGTGTGGCAATGGCCAAGTGAGATCGCTTGTGACGCGACTTGTATGTGATTGATGAACTGCATTATCTAATGGCCATGTGCATTGCGTGTATCGTACTGAGTTATGACATGCAGGGTATGTCATATCAGGTAAAGATGTATGTGAATCAACTGTTGTTTGTTGGTTGTTGGTTGTTGATTAGTGGTTTGTTTGTGGGGTGGTTCTAAAGAGATACCCCGAGTTGAGTTGGTGTACTAACTAGGGGCTTATGGGAAGAACTCATTGAAATTTATATCTCATTGGTTATTGTATAACCATTTTTAGGTCCCTAGTGTGAAAAACTCGGAGCTTGAAGCAAAAGGGTCAGAAGCATAGGTGGCTCAATAGTTCTTTATAAGATAGACCTTCTGTATAAGCTTGAGGTGTTTATGAAAGTATATTGGATTTGAAATTGGTTGTCCTGCTTTTCTATCCCATGTATGTTATTCTCAGGGGATTAGTGAATTCGCTTACGCATGTGCAATAAAAGGAAAATGGTCGGCGACGAGTCCTAGGAACGTCGCAAAATTCTATCGACCACTGAGGGATGTGCGCGTGCTCGAGGTTCGGGGCGTGACATGGGTCGCGCAAACCCAAGCGATGGCCCCGAGGGTCGCACAAAACTCCTTCAACTGTCAGCCTATGTTGTGCAACCCAGACAATGACCATAGTTGCCTACACCAAATTTGGCTCTCCGACAGCTAGATTTGGTTTCATCAAAGTCTTGCAGAGGCTCACTAGCCGCCCACCGGCCACTAGTCCTTCTTTGGTTTTGATTTTTGATTTTTTTTAGATAAACAAAAGTGCTTTGCAAAGTATAGTTTTTCAAAGCACCATTACACTAAAGTTGCTTCCCGACGTATTTTCAAAATACATTTTACCAAATAATATTTGCATTAATGCAAAAGTGCTTAGGATCATTCTTACAGGTCTTCAAGGGTCAATTTCTTAGGAGCTTGGATGATGGTTTCGTGATTCAATATAGTCAAATAATATATGTGCGGAAATTAGTATGCTTGTATTTTCAAATATGTCAAGTTCATCTAATTTGGAGTCTTCTAAAGGAAATTATGGGAAAAAATATTAAGAGCTGGTTAGGAAATTTGAGATTGATTCTTTTAGTATTTCTTTCTGCTTTGTCGAGCCATATGCATTGTATTTTGCTTCTATAATCATTTGAGTCAGAAATCAATTTTGGTATTTATGATTTCTCTATACTTGTAAGTTTGTTCTGAGATTTGATCCATATAAACTCCTCGGCTTCGCTAAGGGTAAGTGAGTGTTTTCTGAAATTTTCGAACTAAACTCTTGTACTTGAGTTTGTTAACTCAATATTTCTTTAGTGGATTCCATCGAGCGGTGATTGACATTGCTTGTAACCAAAGTGAAATTTTTTAGGTAGCGAGCATCTATATCCTAAATACCCTATATCCTCAAGTGGATTTTTTAGGCAGTGAACATCTACCCTGAGGGATTCCTTAGGTAGTAAACGTTGCCCTTTCCGCATTTGCGTTGCCTTCTAAATCTTTGACCCTCTAATATGAGTTAGTATCGACCCTAGGTTATGCTTGTTGTCTTCTTTGTGTACTAAATGGTGACCATCGTGATGTTGAGCCAGAAGTTTTGAGAAAACAAGCAGAACTCCAAAAATAATTGGATAATCTCATTTGTTGAGACGTGACATCCCCGCTATAACAATAAATGAAGAAGAGGAGATTACCTTTTCCGTGATGTTTGTCACCATACCTCTTCCGTGATGTTTGCTCTAACACCTTTAGTGAAGAGGTGTTATAATATTTAAATTATAAACCACGCCTTCATATAATAGTTTAAGTTTTTAGAATAACTCATAGTTGTCATATAAAATCTCACATAACATCAAAGCTGGAGGCTTTGAGTTCGAATCTTTTCATGTCTCATTTGCTTCTCCAATTAAATTTCCATGCTTAGTATTAGGCAAAAGACCACACTAAGCATAAGGGAGAGTATTAGAATATTTACATAATAAACCACACATTCATCTAATAGTTTAAACATTATAACCAGCTGATAGAAGTCCCACAATATCTCACAAGAGACTCCTTTGCTCCATTGTCAAAGGAGTCACAATTCTTATGGTTTTTATGTTAATGTCGACATCTCCAAAGACTTCATCTACTGGCTCGAGACCATTGGAAGAGGTTTTTGGTAACAATAACACTGCCGAGAATCAAGAACATGAAGCAAGAAAGGAGATCATACAACCTTTCAAACCAATGCTCTTTCCCCCTCCCCCCAATCTCTCAAAATTTATTATGTCGCTTCCCTCACTTCTTCACCCATTTTTTACTTGCTTTACTGAAATGTTATGTTTTCCTCATTAATCTTTACCCTGCAAATCGTCATTCGATATTGTTAATAGACCATCTAGTTATTTCTATTATCCTCATTAGACATTTGGAGAGACGTGTTGGTGTCCTGCATTGGGAAACAGAAAAAGCACAATTTTGTCCTAACTTTTTCTCATGACGAAGAGAATAGAGAGTTAGAAATGAAATAAAGGTAAATATATTAAAAAAAGCTTCATGATATCTCTTTTTCTCTTCGTAGACAGTAAGTTATTAGAGTAAAATTGAGTGCCGGGCACTTGAAGTGTCAAAACTTGGCATAGAGGGACACTTAAGTGCTAAAAGTTAGGAAATTGATACTAAGTACCAAAATCAGAGCAAAATTAATTACCTAAGTGTTAATGGTCATTTGACCAAAAAAAAAAAAGTGTCAATGGCGAAAAAATCCAGCCAAAATGCTGAAGTGGCAATTTTCCGGCAAAGTACAAAATGACGTTGTCTTGCACAATGATGTGGTTAGACAAATGCAAAAATGACGTCGTTTTGTCTCTAATGTGGTGAATAATTAATATAAAAATTAATTAAATTTAATTTAAAATTAAATTTATTTAAAACATTTTAAAAAAAAAAAAAAGGGGAGAGAGAGGAGGCAAACGGTGAGGGCTAAGCCCTTGCCGAGAAGAGCCGGCGAAGGTGGGGGGAAGGTCGGCTGGCGTCGCCGGGCCTTGGCCAAGGGTTGACTACCCTAGCCGACCGGCAACGAGGGCCCGCAAGCTCTCGCCTAGATCTAGGGTGAGGGTCGCAGCCCTCCCCTAGATTCGGTGAGGGTCGCCGGCCCTTCCTGACAACGGCAGGGAGGTGGCAACGACAAGAGCTTAACCCTTAGCCGCCTTCTTCCTCCCTTCTCGTCCTCCTTTTTTTTTAATAATAATAATAATAATAATAATAATAATAATAATAATAATAATAATAATAAATAATAATAATTTATCAATGTTGTTATTTTTTCTTATAATTTAATTAAATTAATTTTTATATTAAAATTCAAATACGCACAAAAATGACATCGTTTTTGTGTTTTTTTTTTTCCTAAGTCAACTCTTCGGTGAGCCACATAGGCAAGAAAAATAATAAAAAATTGCCACGTAGGATTTCCGGTGAGGTCGCCAAAGATGACACTTAAGTGTCCTACTTTAAAAAAAAAAATGACACTTATGTGTCAATTTCCTAACTTTTGGCACTTATGGCGCATTTGGTAATCATTATGTTCCCAGGAACAATTTCTTATCAAAAATGATTCTTTTTTATTCTATTATCGGGAATAATTTCTGAGCAAAAGAACATGTTTGGTGTTAGGGAAATTTCCTTATGATGTTTTGAAAATGACAAAATAAATCAAAGGCTACTAACGTGCTTAATGTTTGAATAACAGACTATGCAGATGATAGAACATGTAAATGATATTGTCGAAATCTATACTTGAAAGAACCAGAAAACAGACTCTATGCTGAAGCTGAACTTATTCAGACTATGTCCAAACCTTCAGGCTAAATATATTCAGAAGCATAATGTGTTCAGACTTACATTCAGATTGTAAAGTCTACTTCAAATGGAAGACACTCAAACTCTACTTCAGATAAAAGACACTCAGACTTTACTTCCGACAGAATACTCCTAGACTTTACATCCAGAACGAGATGCAACTCCAGAACGACAAGGTCCAGAATGAGACGCAAGTCCAGAACGTGACAAGGTCCAAAACGAAGCATGTTCAGAACGAGACAACTTGACATAAGTAACACAAGCCCCAAATATACAACGACTAGTGATCTGATTTAGATTCTACATCAAGATAGATTTGATTGACTCAATCTAATTGATTGACAATTGGATATTGAAGACAAGAACTTTCTATATGAATAAGATCTACTTATGGAAACCAAGATTCTATTTGTATGGGCAATCAGAATTAATTTGGGATTCTACTTTTATCACTCAACGGCTATTAAATCTTCTAAATACAGATCTGTCCAATGGGTAGATTGAAAGACGATCATCTAAGATACTATCCAACGGCTAGTTTGGAAGTTGAGGAGTATTTAAGAAGACCAAAGACCGAAGAGCAAGTAAGAGATGGAGCATAAAATTTATAATTCCAAAGTCTCAGCGAACTTCAATTATACACTTGTGTTCGTGAGCTTAAATGTTTGTGATCGTGAGAGAAATACTAAAAGAGTGACTTAGTGAGATAGTATGATCTACCACTGAATGTTTGCACTCAAAGCTGTAATCTTTTGTTGATCACATAGTAGAATCCAGCCAGAAGGCTGTTAGCATGGGAGAGTGGACGTAGGCTTGATCTAAGCCGAACCACTATAAATTTCATGTGCAACATTCTCTTCTCTTAACTCTTTATATTTAAGTCTGTTGCATATTCACAGATTATTTCAGAAGTTTGTTCTATCGCATAACAAATTCTGAACATTTACTAGAAGTCTAGTGGCTCATTTATCAGATTCTGATCCTTATTCAGACTTTGCTCGTAATTTATTTTATTATGCATTTATTTGCCAAGGTTTATTTTAAACACCTATTCACCATTCTCTAGGTGTTCATACTAGCTTTTCAATTGATATCAAAGCCAAGTGCTCGTTTTATTAAAGTGTTTTTACTTTTGAGCTAAAAGATCTTCTATGGCTAGTATCTTGGCAACAGAACTTATGAAAGGGTAAAGCAACACTAGGCCACCCTATTTCGATGGAAAGGAATACAATGTTTGGAAAAACAAAATGAAGGCATTCCTAAGATCCAGAGATCCCTTGCAATGAGATGTTGTGAAAAAAGGAATCAATCCCACTGCTGCGTCTACATCAAATAAGAATAGCAAAGACAAATAAACCAAACCCCTACTCCTATGTCTCGGGCGGAGATGTCCAAAAGAGAAGCTCTTGATGCAAAAATCATTTATTCTTTATATTGTGCATTATCTCCTATTGAGTATAATAAAATCTTTTCATGTGAAACAGCTAAAGAAGTCTGGGATAGACTTCATGTTAGTTATGAAGGGACTGATCGTGTAAAAGAGATAAAAGTAAACTTCCTGCTTGGCCAATATGAATCTTTCAAGATGAAGCTAGGAGAGTTGATTGGAGATATGTTTAGTCATTTTACAGAAATTATAAACGTTTTGGCGTATCAAAGTCATCCAATTTCTTCCATAATGAAGGTTAACAAACTTTTGCGAGGTCTCTCAAAAGATTGGAACCATGTTAAAACCTCAATCTGAGAGACTTAGAGGATTATGCCACTTTCCGTTGATGAATTGATTGTCACTTTTAAATCCTACGAAGTTGAACAAATCGTTGATGAAGATCCCGAAGGTAAGAAGTCTATCGTTTTAATATCTAATGCCGATTCTGATGATATAGACTCAGAAAATGACATGGACGACGAAGAACTTGCTTTTATGATCAAGAAATTCAAAAAGCTGAGTAGAAAAGGAAGGAAATTCAATGGAATAAGAAAATACAAGTAGAATAGGCAGAAAAGAACAATGAAAGAAAATGACGAGCAATGATAAATATGCTTAATGGCACATTCAGACTCAGACACAAATTCGGAATCAGAATCAGACTCAGAATCAGAGTCTGACTCAGACACAGACTCAGAATCCAATGAGGAAATTAAGGTAAGTCATTAGAAATTTCTACTAAAGTTCTTAAGTATATAAATGAGCTTTACTTAAATCTTAAATTTTCTCTTAAAAGGATCTCCGAACTAAAAAAGGAGAATTCATGGCTTAGGCAACAAGATCTTTCTCAAAAATAAAAGTTTGAAATTTTGCAAAAAGATCTTCTACAAACAAAAGGAAATCGAGATTTACTTGTCAAAGAAAATTATTCTTTAATAAATAAAATTTTAAATATTTCGACAAAATTTTCAAATGGTTCAAAAACGTTAGAGCATATCCTTTACATACAAGTACCTTACTATAACAAGTCAGGACTTGACTACAATAAGTGATTCTCTAATAGATTTTCTTAAAGTCAAGGAGAGACTTAGACAAAGACCTCCTAAACTTGCATATAAGAAGCATTTTCAAACGATTTTTACAAAAGCTGTTGGTAAAAATGCCCTCAAGTGTTCAAATTGTGGAGATTCAGAACACTTTGATAAAAATGTCCTAAAGTCTGGAGACCTGTTAAGAAAGATTGGGTAAAAACAACATATTCTACTAACTCTCAAGGACCCAAGAAAATATATGTACCAAAGAAAATGTGAGTTATTTTTTGTAGGAAATAAATGAAAAGAAGAAAGAGAATTTGGTAAGTAATGTATATTTTTTCTTTTTGATTTGAGTACATAATTTAAAATTCTCATTATACTTATATTCTCTTTGTGCCTTGATTGATTTAGACTTTATTATGACCATATTCTATGATTGGTTTGATTGAAGGAAGAATCGTGTGATTTGTTTTTATGATTCGTGAGTTGAGATTTGATGATTATTTTTTGATATCTTGCTTAGAGACAAATGAGTTTGTTTGGATTGATTTTATGCTCTTAGATTTTGTCATATTTTGCAAAGTGAAAATCTATTTTATGTAATATTGATTTGTAATGCAAAATATTCTTTCTTAGATATTCAAGGATTTTATTCTCTCTGATTTTATTGTGCCATGACTAAGTGAGAATTTCTTTTTCAAGATATCCTTGTGCATAATGTTCTTTCCTTAAATAATATGTTATGATGAGTTTAGAAAGAATATTTGTTTTTTTTTTGGTAACCCAAGGAACCCCGTAAGCCGACAGCCGATGAGCAAACCCTGGGGGAGCGACTGCAGGACCCACCACCATAGTACTCTAGGTAAGAATCCCTAATGACACCTCTGGGATTCGAACTTCTCCCCATTCTTTTTCATGAATATTTGTTTATTCATGAAGATTTTATATTTTGCTTTAACAAAATGGACGGATCCAAATTGATGGATACTAAAAAGGAAATGAGTTCATTGCAGGAAATTTAATAAGGCAAGAATGATTGCGAATCTATGCAAATGTTGGTGCAATCAAAAAAGTATCTCATGTGAAGATTGGCAGTGATCATTTTTTAATCAATAGGGGAGAAAGTGAATCCAAAAGAAAGGGAAAGAATCGTGATCACCTCAAAAATGCAACAAATTGAGGGGGAGCATTGATCAATTATAGAAAAATCTTTTTGAATCGATCGTGTTCTTGATAATTATGAAATGAAGGAAAAGGTAAATGTGTTAGAACTTATTAAGTTATACAAAATTCGGTTAGTGCATCTTTTATAACCTTTTGTCATTAACAAATCTCTTATTTACATTATCATTTTATTATGACAAAAATGGTAAGTGAATTTTATAATGCATCCATGATTTTTATTGGATATTTGCTAATATATATGATCGAAGTGAGCTTTATTACATATCTTAGATATTCGATTTACTTTATAAAAGCTGGTTTTTTTTTTTTTTTTTGAAAATGTGTTTCATGCTAGTTATATTTGTTATCGTGTTATATTCTCTATGTGATACTATTTCTATTGCTATCGCTTTTTGATTATGACAAAAAGAGGGAGAGAATATAAATATACATATGTGTTGATTGGTTGATATTATTTATTGCATAATATTGAGCTGCGATTATCTTTTTATATATAATTATGCTTAATCTATTTGCTATATTCTACTATCTTTTGATTTGAATTACACTATTCTTTAAGATTGCCCTAAATTTCTTAATATTTTTAAAAGCGTGTTTACACATCTGCATATTTAGATATTGTTTTTCATCATTAAAAAGGGGGAGATTGTTAGGGAAATCCCTTATGATGTTTTGAAGATAACAAAATAAATCAAACACTACTAACGTGTTTAATGGTTGAGTAATAGACTATGCAGATAATAGAATATGTAAAGGATATTGTCGAAATCCATACTTGAAAGAACCAGAAGACAGACTCTATACTGAAGCTAAACTTATTCAGACTGTGTCCAGACCTTAAGGCTAAATATGTTCAGACTTACGTCCAAATTGTAAAGTCTACTTCAGACGGAAGACACTCAAGACTCCACTTCAGATGAAAGACTCAAACTTTACTTCCGATAGAATACTCTTAGACTTTACATCCAGAACGAGACACTAGTCTAGAACATGACAAGGTCCAGAATGAGACACAAGTTCAAAATGTAGTAGATTTAGAATGAAGCATGTTCAAAACGAGACAACTTGACAGAAGATAACACAAGCCCCAAATGTATAACAGCTAGTGATCTGGTTTGGATTCTACATCAAGATAGATTTGATTGACAATTGGATATTGAAAACAAGAACTTTCTATACAAAGAAACTCTACTTATGGAAACCAAAATTCTGTTTGTATAGACAATCAGAATCAATTTGAGATTCTTTCTATCACTCAACGGCTATTAAATCTTATATATACATATTTATCCAATGGGTAGATCGGAAGACGATCCTCTAAGATACTGTCTAACGGCTAGTTTGAAAGTGGAGGAGTATTTAAGAAGACCAAGGACCGAAGAGCAAGTAAGTGACGGAGCGTAGAATTTATAATTCCAAAGTCTCAGCGAACTTCGATTATACACTTGTCTTCGTGAGCTTAATGTTTGTGATTGTGAAAGAAATACCAAAAGAGTGATTTAGTAAGATAGTGTGATCTACCACTGAGTGTTTGCACTCAAAGTTGTAATCTCTTGTTGATTACATAGTAAAATCCAACCAGAAGACTATTAGCGTGGGAAAGTGGCCGTAGGCTTGATATAAGCTGAACCACTATAAATTTCATGTGAAACATTCTCTTCTCTTAACTCTTCATATTTAAGTATGTTGTATACTTACAGGTTATTTCAAAAGCCTGTTCCATTGCATAACAGATTCTGAACATCTACCAGAACTTTGGTGGCTCGTTTATTAGATTATGATCCTTATTAAGACTTTGCTCGTAATTTATTTTATTCCGCATGTATTTGCCAAAGTTTATTTTAAACACCTATTCACCCCCCTCTAGGTATTCGTACTAGCCATTTCATTTGATAAACTGCACAAAATTTATGATTCTGGAATAGAAAAATAACATAAATGCGTTTGGTAACTGCATAAAATTTATATTCCAATTCTTTTTCAATTATCTTTGTAGATGAGTGTAAATTTGATATTGAATTCTCATGAACCACTCACCAATATAATTGTCTTCTTATGAATGAAGAAATCATATTATATTTTATTATATTTTCAATTTCAAAAGAATTCGAATTTAGAAGTATATTCCATTCTAAAATTCTATCAAATCAAACAAATTCTAATGGTTAATTATATTTATACTGAGTAATAAAAATATTAACTAATCAAATTTTTATTAAATAGTAAATAATAAACTATATCATAAATTATATTAATATACCTAAAATATGTAATAAATATAAATACTAAATAATAAATTAAAATACAAAATTAAATATGTATTCTATATATAGCAAATATATATTTCATAATAGAAAGAAATCAAATATTTTTAAAATTTTAAATAATTGCTTTTTTCCTTTTTTTCTTTTTTTTTTTTTTTTTTCTTTCTCCCTTCTTCTTCTTCTTCTTCAAGGTGGTCGGTCTCCGGACTTGGGATGAGGCGGCGACCGACTAGACGAGGGCTAACGACCTCACCCAGTGTCGCCAGCCCTCAGCGAGGCCGTGCCTTGTTGGCCAAACCTCGCCCGGTCAGGCGAGCCTCGCCGGTGGCCGGGGGAGGCCCTGACGAGGCTCGCCTGGCTACTGGCGAGCCTCCTTCGAGCTCGCTGGATTGGTCGCTAACGACCGGTGGCGATGGGCGATGGACGGCGAATGGCTGTGGGCAATGGCGACGACGGCGGCGGTAGTTGAAGAAGAAGAAAGAGGGAAGAAGAACAAGAAAAAAAGAAAAGAGAGAAAATAGGTTCTTGATTCTAGAATTGTTCTCAATTCTGTTCCAAATTTACTTCCAAGAACAAAAAAATAGAAATTTTTTCTTGGGAACAAAAATTTTACCAAATGCATTTATGTTCCAAATCTACCTCCAGAAACAGAAAAAAAAAAAAAAAAAACAAAAACAAACAAACATTGTTTGGCAACTTGCCAAACAACTCCTTAAGTGTCCCTTCGTGCCAAGTTTGGCACTTGAGATGTACTTCTTCCAAGTAAAATTTTAGTTAATAGCTAGACTAACTAATGAGAAGTGTTCTTGAATTCCGACCAAAAAAGAAAAACAAGTGTTCTTGAAAATAGTGATCATGAATGAACTTCGCTAACCTTTTGATTGAAAAAGAGAAGATTCACGTCATGCTGCTTTAATTAGAGCATTATCCATCTACGTGCATTTAATTATATTTGAACTACACTATCATCTTAATTACAAAATATGATACAATGGAACTAGCAAAGTTACGGGAAAATATAAACAAAAACTGAATTGAATGTTTTTTTGGGCTCCAAATTAAATTCGTGGGTTATACAAGAAATTATTTGCATAATTATCTGCTAATTGCATCATAGCAGACACCTATATAAAGAGTCGGTCGAATGTAACAAAGAGTTGCTTAGTTTAGATTGAATGGTGGATCGTAGTTATAATAGTAGAATTCGTATGCAATTTAATTATGATAAGTTTCAATCAGTTTTCACCGCCCCAATTTCTCTAATCACAGCCTCCCTCATTTTTTTTTTTTTAAATTGCAGTGTTGTTTCTCAACTTATTTTTTAATTTCCGTTTAGTTGGAAACTTAAAAGTTATATGTACCAATGTGGTGTCGATTTAGATGTCACGGAAGTTCATTCTTTTCTTAGGAGTCTTGGATTCAAGATTTGTTGGAGATATTTTAGAAGTAAAATCCTGTGCACCAAATGGATGTGAGGCAGTGCGCCCTTAAATTGTGGTGCGGTGACTGCTATATGAAAAGTTCTATGTATATTATAAAGGTGTAGCCGTCATATTCTAATAAATTTGTTAAGAAGATAGAGTAACTATCATTTAAGCGCGGTTATTAAATGTAGGGAAAAAAAGACACTTACGTTAAACCATTGGAGTTCTCTTTGCATTTGAAAAGTTGCACCGGAGACATAAGTTACAGCATCAAAATCAGAGTTGTACTTCGCTGCTGCGAGCATCATCCTTTTTGCTTCTTCCGGTGTAGGCGCGGGCACTAATGATAACTCATTGGTTGAGCTTCCCCTCAAGAAGAGTGAGAGAATCCTTTCTTTGCGAGACTTCACAGCAAGTGTCATCAAACTCTCACCATTAGGCAAAATCCGAATGAGGTCCGGGAAAAACTGAATACATATCTTCACGAGTTCACTGTTTCCCTTGATCGTGGCAATACCCAATAGGTTCCTCTCCAGGAAAAACTCGGTGATTTCGGTAGGTTCCATATAAGAGATCGCGTCGCAAACTTTTTTTGCCAACTCGACTGCTGCCTCATGTTTCAGCTTTACCTCGTGAATCCTCTTGATTGGAGGAACTACAAAATTTTAAGGACAAAAAAAAAAATGAAAATGAAAAATAGAGAGATGGACATTGGATTTTACTATTAAATAAAAGAAAAAATAATAGGACGTGAAGGAAGCAGGAGGGATGAGAAGGTTAGTGAAGAAAGTGATTGTCCTTGAAGTTGTTTTGGAAGGGCAGAAAGGAGGGATGAAGCAAATGTGTGGATGTCTATAATGTAAATCTTCTTTATAAGACTTGACCTGATAGAACAACTCTGAAAATAATCACATTAATTACTTGTGTCGAGCTAGAGTAAATCACAGTCTTTGCATAGATAAAATTATTTAAATATATTGTTCAAATGCACATAACAGCTCATAATTAAAAAAATCACATTAATAGTACGATCCACTGCATTGTTATTTATGCTCAGTACAAGAGCAAATATTTGTTTTTCTCCATTCTATATGTCTCTAATATAATCAGAACTTCTTCATGAGGTCAAATAATTATAAGTCACATTAGAGTTTGTGACATCTAAATGACATAATCAGTACAGTTACTCGACTCTATTTAAGATTCCTCCATACTTGATAAAAATACACACGACATCATACTGATGTTCCTTTTTATTCTTCGACAAAAAAAGACGAATTAGGGACAACGCTAATTGGTATTTTGGGCGCATATAAAAGTTGGGTGAAGATGACAAGATGAGTGCGACTATAGGCAAAAGGTGTGAATAAGTTTTGACCATAGGCAAAAGGTTTGAATGAGTTTTGAGAAATATAAGAATTTTTTTAGTGGTCAGATGGCATTCGACTTCGAGTGGTCTACTTTCCTGGGTAATCTTAAGAGTATACTCTCCCATATCAGTTTGGTGTATTCAGGATTTCATTTCTATAGTGCTCCCAAAAATTTTAATTACAAAATCATAAGGAGAGGAGCAAACTCTACAACCATCTAGTCAACGGCTTGTTGGTATAGGATATATAAATCGGGTGGAATTCTAGGATGCACGGTTATGTTGGGGGCCAAGAAATTTGCTTCCGCTACAATCTTCTTCAAAGTATTTGATTTCTCCGACCTGCTTACAGCCCCCCATTCTATTAGTCTTCATGCACTTTTAGGAATCCAAATAAAAGCGTAAATTTATTACGTCTAATGCGTTTAAAGGATAAATCCATGCCTTAACCTATTGCAACCTTATTTTATGGATGACGTGGCGAGGATAGGGGAATGACGTTAGGGGCTTGCCCCTGGTTCCATTCCCCATTCCTCCTGCACCCTTTGAACACGTTGTCTTCTGGTATTGAGATGAAGTAGCAGTCAAAGAAAAAAAAAACATTTACGCTTAAAGCTCTTCACCGATAAGGATGGAAACAAGTACATATTGTTCATTGTTTTTATCTTTTCAGAAAAATTTACATGCTTGAGAGAGATGATGAAGCAAATATGATTTCACCAATCGAGATTGAAGGAGAAGTCCTTGGTTAACGAAACTCTTGTTTACCATCTTTTGCTTAGATCAATTAGCCGAGAGCAAGATAAAATTAGGTTTAACATCAAATCGCGCCACAGGATTCTTGTTTTACTTTTTTTAGTTTCCCAACTCTTGCAATCAGAATTTGATGATAACGTGAAATCATCACTATATAAAATAACGACATGAAAATTATATATATTTGTGTTTGAGTTTGAATAATTTTTTGAATAATTGTATAAAGACTTCACATATTTATTTTTGCATGATTGACATGTGCAAAATTTGAGTTGCAAAATTAATTTCAAACTCATATGTCACTCATCCAACAATGGATTTTTAAGGACTTTTCTTTACCGACAATATACCTGATAAAACTTCTATTTTAAATTGCGGCAAAAATATGGTACTTCTACTTATAAAAGAAGTCGAAAACAAACAAGCCATAGTCTTTTCGTTGGATAGATGAGACAGAGATAGAGACAGTATCTTCATAAAATGAATTCGTACCTAGAAATTTGGTAGCATTCCAAGGTAAACTTGCAAGATATTGAAGCACTACAATTAAATTGCAGAGAGAACTGGATCAGTGCAAATGAAATCATTGTGTGTATGTGAATGAAGATACTTTACTATATAGTTTATAAGTACTACCCCTGACAAACTCAATGGTTGATAGTCACAGGTATCAAAACAAACAACATTCACATTGTCATGGATTAATAGTTGGGACCTGCTACAGAGAAATAAATGAGGATAAAGAAGCCCAATCGGTTTATCTCCTCGCATAATAGTTGCATTGTAATTAGTTCGTTACATTGTCCATTAAACAAGTCATACAATGCTTATGCACTTGGTTGAATCATATGTGGTCAAGGAACCATAACATATCCTGCAAAGAAACAATCATTTCGGTTTCTTTTGCAAGCAGGGAGGTAATCAATCTAAGAAAAAAGTTCAAATCATGGAAGGTCCAAGTAAATCTCAATTGTAAAAATGCACACCCACCTGTATCCATTGACGTTTGCATATTCCTTGAATCTTCATCTCTTGGTTTGGAGTTCAGGTCCACTGCAATACCTTCAGTTCATATACAAAAGGGCAAGTGATGAGCCAACTATTATCTTCTTGAAGGATATTAGTAATGAAGGAATGCGAGTGCAGAGAGTACGGACATTTGAAAATCCATGCTTCCAAAACACTGAGCCTGGTTACGCTGAGAAAGTGAGACTGCATCCTCGCCAACACACCCAATATAGATAAGTTTCTTCTTTTCTTGGTAAGTAATTGAGGGTATCGGCCAACTAGATAAAGGGTGATATCTATACGAATTCACCAGCAAAGTTGATCAGGAAAGCTAAGCCCAGAATGAAGGAAAAAACAGAAGGTAATTAAGACAGAGCGACGGTGATGTTACCATGATGACCAGCGAAGGTGAGATCTAAAATAAATTCAATCGCATAGTCACTGCTGAAGGGATGACTTGGCCCATCGTTTGTCGTATTTTTCGCCAGGAACCAGGCAATCTCCTTATGCGTAGAAGCTTCCAAAGCAGATACTCCCAGAGGAACACGTCCTTTCTTATCTGGAAGTTGAGTCAACATAGGATTACTTCTAACTAGTGCCTTGACCATCTTTATCCTTCCACACTGGACAGCATTGTGGAGGGCCGTGCGGCCATCACAATCAACCATTTTAAGCACATATGGAGACAAGAGATTAACCAAATTCTCAACAAATTGGTCTCGTGCACTCAAAGCGGCTATGTGAAGCACCGTTTCTGATCTGCTTGTTATTTTGGCCATCTTTGAAGAAGGATCTCGTTCAAAAAAGTTTTCAGCAGATTCCCAATCGCCCCTGAATGCCGCTTGCAACAATGGTCGGTAATATTGTCGACCTACTAGGATTTCCAATATTTCTGCAATGGATGCGAACTTTTCAGGCCACATACTTTTTCCTTGCAGACATTGAGTGGTGTCTAAAAAAAGAATAATTTCATGAAGATCCGCCCCCAAAACTAACATCTCGATAAAAAAACTCTTTCGAGGGATAACGCACCTGGAGCATCTCTGGATTGAGAAGGAGCTGATCGAACGCTTACATGAACATCTTCGACATATGTAGAAGAAAGAGTACGTAGAAGAAAGAGTGAGCACAAAGTCTCGCTTGATTTAATTTCTTTTTCTCTCTTTTTCCTAGTCAAGGTGACAGCTATGTTTGTTCGATGATAAAGCAAAGAAAAAGAACCATGAGAATATACAAATTCCAGCATGAATTATGACCAAATTGCTTATACCATATTTTTTCTCAGTTGGAACTTGAATATCTGGTGGTGGTCCTGCACCATTCGAGTTCCGATGTTGTTCGCTTCGTTGTGTCGCCATGGGTTGCTCTCCTGATTACAATTTTTCAAAAACAAAGTAAAGGGAGAATGCAAAAGAGGCTTTCTACTTTCCTAGAAAGTTGAAGCTGAGATGTCAATCGGCTTAAGTTGCACGGCTTAAGTTGCAGGGCCTCATAACTAAGCTCAGGTTTTCGACCATTCCCCGAATAACTCCTTGAACCTTGCTTGTGTTTATAGTAATTTATTCACTAACATATAGAAATAATGTGGTATTCTGTTATAACATAGCACGTGGTTCGTACGGTATTTGTCTCATGCCTCATGTGGTTGTTATGTTGACTTCAATATATAACTTGCCGAGTCGCCGTGGCTGGTAATTCCTATTCACAATAAGCATGGGAAATTTCTAAAATTGCTAATTATATGTATCTGTCACATCCTCAACCCATTTACGATGTATTTCATTCCAATATTTTATCTTTTATGGATGGTGCCGCCGCCGCCGCCACCAGGAGCCTGCTCCCCGGCCTCCTTCACTTCCTATGCTGCGCGCCCCTGTGTTTCAAGGGGTAAGCCCGCTTGGATCCAGAGTGACCCATTTACCCCCGAGAGGGGGGTGTGGCGGGAGGGTCTGTGGGGGGATTGTTTTTTGGTCCCATCCCCCGGGGACTATCCTGTCTGCTTCTAGGATGTCAAGGCCTTTTAAGGTCCTGCCTAGGACCAAATATTTTATCTTTTATGGATGGCATTTTATCACACTTGTTGATCTTAACTTCTCATGAATCTTTACAGCAGCTAAGTGATTGTTCTGATTTTATGAGTATTCAACTCATCGTGCCCTCAGAAAATGATTCATGAAACAGATTTCTACTTACCGGATATTATTTTTGTTTATCTCCATTAGATATTATAAGTATTCATCTTTTGGATGAGAATGGAATTAGTGAGCATGCACGTGTTTATATTGTTTTGTCATGAATTATTTATGTTTTCCTTGAGGGCCGTAACTTTCGCTACATAGATCTCGTGCATTCTTCCATGAGATCTCAAAATTTCCTTCTGTCTGTAATTTTCTCTTTTTTCTTTTTTGCAAAAAAAAAAAAAGGAAATATCTAGAGTGGCTAGCCATATACACTTTTTCAGTTGCTTACTCATGATATATACGGAATATCCCAGCCCGTGAGCTTGGTAAATACAAGTAGTGTCGTTCGACATCAATACTTTGCTTTTCCCGAGAAGTAAAGTAAAATAACTCTTTTTAGCTTTCTCCAAAACCTTTTGGTGAAATGACCAGTCAAACGAAAGAGTCGTCTCCTACTTGGGTGGGGGCGTAAATGAGTCTAACCTAAATTTGACTCACTTAACTCATTTTTACGTAATATAATTTTAGCAGCCCATATTCGTCTCCATCTAAATCGAACCAATACCTAACCCAACTCAAGTCAAACTGTAATCCATAGCAACAAGAAAATTGTTACCTCAATATAATTTTAATTCTGAAACCGTTTTTCACTATATTCACTATAAATCATCATAAAATATTTATTTTATGAACTTTTTTTTTTTTTTTGGTAAAGAATTTTATGAACTACTTTCATCCTCAAATGAAATAAGAAATTCAGATATCAAATGAATCATCTTTCAATTGGATAATATCTTTTCGGTCAATGGATAGTCTATATCTTGCGAAAACACAATAATGAAGGATTTTGCCTCATCAAATTTGGATTATGATAACAATAGAGGAGAAGGAAATATTATCACTGGAACTTTATTCGTATAGATTTTAGTAACTTATATTTTTATGTGCCCAATTGATCTGAACAAATGACTTGCTAATATTTGTCAAGGCGATTTGACCGGATTGAAAAATTTTGGTTTCACGTATCCATTTCCTTTCCAATTTTTTTTTTTTTTTTTTTTTTGTTTTTTTTTTTTTTTTTTTTGGGATAAGTCAGGATGGGCCTACATGTTTTTATTTCTGGAATCTGTTTATGAACAGATTTTTTTTTTTTTTTTTCGGAACAAAAAAAGAACATAAATGAGAAACAAAAAAAAAAATTGTTTCTTGTTCCAGAAACGATTTTGAATAAACACTTATTCTTCTCTCTCTTCTATTTTCTTCTTCTTTTCTTCTTTTTTCTTTGGCCGGTCGCCGACCTCGGCCATGGCCGGCGACCGGCCGTGGAGGGCCGGCGACGCCGCCGAGGCCGAGCCTCGCCGTGCCCGGAGGTCAAGCCTCGCCGAGGGCGAGCTCACCCAACCAAGGCGAGGCTCGGCGGCCGATTTGGGCAAGGTCAAGCTCACCCAGCCAAGGCGAGGCCGACGGCGAGCCTCGCCATGGGCTGGCGAGGCTGCCGGCCGAAAGAAGAAAAAATAAAAAGAAAGGAAAAAAATTAAAAATAAAATAAAAATATTAAAAAATTAAAAGAAAAAAAAAAGAATAAAATTTACCAAACGTGTTTTTATTCCTTTTTATTAAGAACAAATTTACCAAACGTATCTTTCTGGTCAAAAATTGTTCCTCGGAACAAAAACATTTTTTTCTATTTCTGTTCCCTGAAACAATTTTTGAACAGAAACGTTACCAAACGCGCCCTATGTATGTACAGAGGCAAAAGAGCATGAGAGCAAGCCCGCCTTCCTGTTTAAAAACCCACACATCAACTACCAGGACCCAATTTTAAAAAGAAAGGGTCGGAACCTATCTGTCCAAGATAGCTTCCTAATCTCATAACAGTTAAACAAGTTTCCTCTAAATGCACTCCTAATTATCATCAAATTTGGCACTAAGATTTAAAACAAAATGGAGCATTATGCAAGCCCTTGTTTCGAGTCATCCGCATACAATATGAAAAAGCATTTTAACAAAGTCAGACACAGCCCAGGATGACTCCACAAACTAATTTCTGGTCCTATGACTAATTCGATGGAGGCAGTGAGTGCTCTTATTTGCTTTATTCATTTCCATCACCATTATGTTAAGAATGAGTCTCAGTCATATCAATTTAGACCCATTTTAACTCGGTCTTGGTTTCTTACAACTCATTTAATCCATTCTTCATATTGAATTAACCCACTCTAAATCCAACCCAGCAAATATGAGTGGGAAAATTGGGTTAGCAGACCAATTTTGCCACCTCTACCGGTGAGCGATCTCACTTCCCCAATGGCAACCAAACAAGGTGCAAATCCAGCAAATTCCCTTGGCGCTGAACACTGGCCGATACGGCTCCTCAGCTTTTAGGGGCGGACCAAACTGGTTCGTTGACAGGTACAGTGACTATTTATTTTTTGCCCCCATAACGAAGATAAATTTTGCTCTCTCTTTCATAGTACTCTGAGACGTTAATGAATGCTCTTACATTCGCCCATGAACATAGGCGTTCGGTTTAATCGCATGAATATCTTGCATTGTCTCTTGGTTTTCAGTTATGTTTTTAAGGCCTTTGATAGCAAAAAATATTAATTTCAGAGACTCAGTTTGCCGATGGTTGTTCACTGGGAAGTTCGAATTGCTAGCACAAGGTTCGTACGGTCTTTTTCTCATGCCTCGTGTTTTTGTGGTTATGTTGACTTCGATGTTTACTCCCTGCCGAGTTGCCGTGACTTCAATATTTATTGACTTGTGCATTGACTTCTCTCTGGCCGAGGACTCTGATTATAAGCAGCCATCCCATCTTTTTTTTTTAAGAGTGGTATCAGCAGCATGTGCCTTTAGCAAAAGAAAAGTAGTCATCTTTTGTTTAAGAATGGAACTGGGGAGCATGCGCATGTTTATCATTTTTTAATGAAAATTTTTTAGAGTTTCCAGCCATCGGTTACTCGGGCTGCATCGATAAAGTGCATTCACAGGCTAGATTTGTAAATTTTCTCCTCTCCTTTTGTTTTATAAATTTTTAATAAAAAGGGGTATACCTGAAGTGGCTGACTATCTGTATGCTTTTCAATTTTTCAGCACCGCCCATGTGTTTGCTTTTATCACAAGTTAACTGGGAAGGAAAAACTATTAAACCTAAGTGACTTGACAATTCTAATTCCAATCTAATTAAGGTTTGAAGTGCACATACATGTCTATATTTATATGGATGGAGATGTAATTATACTTTATCATGACTATATGGAGAACCAAGTGTTCATTGTCGGTTCAAAAACGGATGATAAGTCATTTTTTTCCTTGAGCCACCAAAAAAGGCTAGCATGGCTTGGATACTTTACATTAGAAAAAAAAAAAAAAAAAAAAAAGGAAAGAGACCCCTTCAATTAGTTGGTTGTTATGATTATAAATAGCCCATATTTTTCCTTTAGCCCCTCCACCACCCCCCAAAAAAAGTAGCCCATTTTTTTATTTTTAGCCCGTTTCTAACTTCATTAAGTGTGTTCACATGCTAGATTTGAAAAAATATATATATCTAAAGCAGCTAACCATCTGCGCGTAGGCCATGATTTTCACGGTATATACATGGAATATCCCAGCCTATAAGCTTTGCATATACAAGTAGTGTTACATTAAAGTGACGAAAAGCATAACAACACTTTGTATATGATTGATCTCCATTGGCTAATATTTTAGTAATCCTAAACTACATCCAAAGCTTATAAATGAAAAAGCATGAACAATTTTTCATCCAAGAAATAATTCAATTCCTATCATTTGGTGGATAATTCAAAACATGCGTTTAAATGATCAGCTGACTATTTACCTATTAAACAAAAGCCACACTCTCCCATCACAATGAATGAACACAATGAAGATGGAGTCGATAGAGAAAGAGAATCCCAATTTGAGGGTACTCAAAGGCTTAAAAACCTTAGTTAAGAGAATTAATAGAAATTTGAGGTCTGGCAAAGAAATGACAACAAAGTAAATGGAGAATGCAAAGGAGACTTCCAACTTTCCTAGAAAGTTAAAGCTCTTATGTGAATCGGCCTAGGGGGCTTGTTATATCATGTGTTTCTCGTTGATGATAAGTCTCTCAGCGATGGGAAGATATTACTTTTGTTACGTGAAAATTAAGTTAAGATAAGGCTCCATTTGTTTTGCGAAAAAACAACTTCACGGAGAATTTTTTTGAATTTTTTGACATTCATTTCATAAAAAATAAATTAGTCATAGGAAAATTTTCCGTTAATGAAAAAAGGCGTTCAAAATAGGGAAAATTTTTTCCATTTTTTTTTCCATATCTTTTTTTCTTTTATTTTTCTATTTTCTCTTCTTCTCCCTGTTCTCTCCTTCCCGAAGCACGCCTCCCCCTTGCGCTCTTCTTCACCGAAGCTCCTCACCCGAACCGACGCCACTTCGACAAGCCCTTGCCGGCGCTCAGGACAGCGCCGAGCTACCACCCGGCGTCGTCCACTCCGAACGCCACTCGTCGGCCGACCTCCCCGCCACTGGCCGAGAGCCACACCACGACCAAACACCGAACAAACTACGGCGACGATGGAAAAGTGGCGAACGACTACACGGCCGACGCCCAAGGTCGCCCAACACCACTGGAACATTCCCATAGATCACGGCGTGCACGGCCGACTCTATTTCGGTCAAAAACGGGAGAATGAAAACTGGATCTCGCTTAGCATTTCGTCGAACGGGTGAAGGGGGCTCGCGAATCACGAGGTTTCCGGCTCAACTTCAACCGGGATTTTCGACCGAACTCTCGACAAACAGACAACGATACACACAGTAGCTGGACAAAGGATGGTCGGGGCTGGAGCTCGTGTGAGCTGGACGACCGCGAGCTCCGCCCCGGCACGCCCGAAAACAGGGCCAAAATAGGGTCGAGGCTTACCGGAGCTTCGGCGAGGGAAAGGAGGCACGGCGGCGGTAGTCGGCGGCGATTCAGGAGCGGTGGCCGGCGGTCTCTCCTTCCGACTCTCTTCACTCGCTCTCACTCGCGGCTTTCTCGTCGGATCTCTCCCTCTCTCTCTGGATTTTTCAGCCGAAAAACCCTGCCTCTCGGTCCAACCTCTCTCCACTTTTAAACAGTGTCGCCAGCTGCAGGCCGGTCGTACCGCGCGACAATTCCCCTCTGCCCGTCTGTTTCGTCCGCTGTCCTTATCGTACTTTTCCGTTTGTTTATCCCCTGCTCCAATTTTTCTTGCACCATCCCCTTATTTCCAAACAACATGCGATAATAAAATTTTTAATCAGTGCACTAACGTTGTCACAATTTCTTTAGATAAGCTGGTTTTTATAAAATGACACATATTCAATTTTTATTTTTAGCATTTAGATATATTTCATAAACAGGTTATGCTCCTATTCTGAGATTATTTGTATAAAAAAAGACTAACACTGACCGTATATGTAATATGTATCCTCTTCAAGGATGCTGCCAAAGTTTCCACGCCCACGATGATGTCACATTCTTGCGTCATCTCCAAGTTTGTATGACGTCATTGCTTACATCCTCAAGAGGAGAGTCTAGGTGGCGTCCTGACATGACTTATGATGCTTGCTAGGTGTCTCAGCATGAAAAGGATCGAAGAGATAGAGACAAGACATCTGCAAGGAAGGGATGAGAGAGGGAACGAAAGCCTTTTCGACTAGCCCAGCAGTGGCACCCCAGTATCGTTTTTGAACTTTGAGGGTTGTTTTTCGGTGAGAGAGGGTGGCCAACTGCATTATGTGAACGTGAGCCATTCAAAATTGAGATATTGTGTATGTGGCATTGGCATGCCCTCAAGAAGATTTTTTGTTTTGTCAAAAATAAAACTGGATATGCATTGAAAATTTTGGTTTACACCATTTCCTTTGTTTATACTCCTGCTCCAAATTTTACCTGGTATCAAAGGAAGGCTCAAATGCCTTGTGGTCATGCTAATGATGAATTTTTTGGTCCATTCAAAGTGGGAATGCTACGATCACTAAACATTCTAAAGCTTGTAGTAATGTGAGGGTAGCACTTCAAAGAAGTTGATAAATTAATATATTAATAAAATGTTGACATATATACTATAGTAAGGATTATCTAATTACGATGCTTGCAAAAAATTTCTGAAGATTCGATAATCCAACAACTTATTTGGAAGTTAGTAAATTCTTAATGGTGTTGGTAGGTTATTATTGTTGTAAAAGAAAGTTGGAGAATATGAAAATGAGATCTACTGTTTAAGACGTGGAAGCATCGTCCTTCACGATAATTCCGAATCTCAAAGTATAAAACTCAGTGCAACTGACTCTAACGACTATCCTCTTGGGATAAAACAAACATTGCTCTTTACTTTCATTGAATAATAGAGTGAACATGAACAACAAATTTGTATGTTAAACACAACAAAAAAATGAAAAATAAGAATAGTAAGGATGTTCTTGCTTTTGTATGTGTTTTTTGAATTATGTTTGGAGTTACAATAAATGAAAGAGAAAACCGTTTTTCTATCGTCAATTCTTGCATTAAATTGAAAACTGTTACAAATCAAGACAAGTATAGCAGGAGTGCCATAATTTTCGTATAACAATCACTTGAATGGCATAACTTTTTTTTTCGCTTACTTAAGTGTCATGTCGAAGTAAAATCAATCATTTGAGTGCCCTCTCCGGCAAATCATCTTACATATATATTTTGCATTTTTAAAAATTTAAATTTTTCTGAATTTTTGAATTTTTAGTTTATATTTTTATTTTTCATTTTTCTTTATTTCTTTTTTGTGTGCCGATTGCAAAGGCCTCACCTTGGCCAGCGGGGCCATGAAGGCCCTGGGTGAGGCCACCTCTCTTGCGGAACACACCCTTATTATAGAGAGAAAGGTGCTTTGGCCATTAACAAATAAAGATATACAGAAATAACATATATATATAATCTCTAGAGCTGATCTTAACAGTTATTTAATGAACATACCTAAAAATTATATATATGAAATCGGTCATTTCTCTTTCTAACTTACAAAATTTTCTTTAAATTGTGAGTGAGAAAATAGGATTTTACATACAATCATAACACACAGAATGACTTATAAAATAGATATATTTGTATCTTCTAATATTCAGTTTTCCACATCAGAAATTTTATGTTCGATGATGATTCGTTGATGAGATAATTGTTTGGAAGCCAAGAAAAAAGTGAAGCGAGGGCCATTTCCGCAATCCCGGGCTTTTGAGGTTGACAACTTCGTTATGTTTCTCCTCACATTGGATTCAAGGGGTTTAATATCGGCTGTTCGATTATTGCGTGTTGTCAACGCTTCTGGATCACTACCGTTGTGGAAAACTCGTGGAATTGGCCACTCAAAAGTGCCAAAATCACGGCATTGCCCTTACTTTGTTTATCCCCTGCTCCAATTTTTCTTGCGCCATCCCCTTGTTTCCAAACAACATACGTTAATGAAAATTTTAATCAGTGCACTAACACTGTCACAGTTTCTTTATATAAGCTGGTTTTTATAGAATGACCCATATTCAATTTTTATTTTTAGGATGTAGATATATTTCATAAATAATTTATGCTCCCATTATGAGATTATCTATGTAAAAAAAAAAAAAGGCATACATTGACCGTGTATGTAATAAATATCCTCTTCCAGGGGCTTTTATTTTGTACAATGAATATATATATATATATATATATATTGCACAAATAGGTTTTAGATAATATTTTGGCACAAATAATTAAGATTTATTTTCTCTCTTGTTTTATTTTGTACAATGGCAATATAATTTCTTTTTTTGGCGATGTTTATCACCTATCGAGTGGCCATGACTTCAATATTTATTGAGTTGTGTATTGACTTCTTGCTGGCTGGTGACCCTGCTTGCAATTATTTTAAGCAGCCAGGCCATCTTTTATTTAAGAATGGTATCGTGAGCATGTGCCTTTAGCAAAAGAAAAGTAATAATCTTTTGTTTAAGAATGGTATGGGGGAGCATGCACATTTTTATTATTTTTTAATAAAAAACATTTGTTTGTTTCCAGCGGTCTCTGAGTTGAGTTGCATAGATCATGTGCATTCACATGTTAGATTTGTAAATTTTCTTCTCTCTTTTTGCTTTATAATTTTTTCAATAAAAAAATGGATATACCTAAAGTGGCGGACCATCTGTACGTTCTTCAATTTTTCAGCACCATCCATGTGTTTGCTTTTACCATAAGTTAACTGTGAAGAAAAAACTATTAAACTTAAGTGACTTGATAATTCTAGTTCTAATTTAATTAAGGATTGAAGTGTACATATATGTCTATGTTTATATGGATGTAGACGTATTTAATACCGTATCATGTCTATATGGAGAACCAAGTGTTGGTCACCGGTTCATAAACAAATGATAAAAGAGTCACTTTTTTCTTAAGCCACCAGAAAAGGTTAGCATGGCTTGAATACTTTACATTAGAAAGAAAAGAAGGAAAGAGTCCCCTTCAATTAGTTGGTTGTTACGATTATAAGTGTTCCATCTTTTTTCTTTTTTTGGGTAACCGAGGATCCACCTGAGCCCCATTTCGCTTACGTTATTCGGGCTCATAAGGTCCTCCAGTACCCGGTGGCACCTTCGGACTTTAACGGCAAATATATCTCGAGGGAGACTAACACATGACCTCACCACCATGGCCTCCCACTTATAACGCTAGTAACTGAGGGTTTCGAACTCTCGATCTCGGCGATGAAGGAGAGACTCTTAACCAACGCAACTAACCACTGTTGGGTATAAGTAGCCCATCTTTTGCCCTTAGCAAAGAAAAAAAAAAGAGTAGCCCATCTTTTATTTAAGAATGATAGTTGGGAGCACGTGCATGTTTCCGTTGTTTTGTCAAAGATGTGAATAAAAAAGTTCATGATAGTGACTGGTATTTGTTTTTCAGCCCACTTGTGACTTTATTATGTGCGTTTATACGCGAGATTTGAAAATTTTCTTCTCTCATTTTATTTTATTATTTTTTAACAAAAAAGAAAATATCTAAAATAGTTGATCATCTGTGCGTTGTCTATTATTTTTACGGGATATGCAGGGAATATCTGAGCCAATAAGTTAGCCAATACAAGTAGTGCTACATTAAAGTGACAAAAAGCATAACAACACTTCATATATGATTGATTCTCCATAGCTTATGCGAGCTATGGAGAATACGAGAATGGAATGTAAAGCATTTCTTCCTCCTTAGCCTTCTTTTTCTTCCCCTTGGTCTTGAGGTTGAACTCGGACTCTTTGATTCACATTTCTTTTCATTCCATTTCTGATGGTTTTAACCGGTTCAGAACATCAATAAGTATCAATGCCTGGGCGTATAAGGCCCTAGTTGGCACAAGGTTGATCAACGGGTAAGCCCTAAGGAGGGTACTTACTAAGGGAAAGCTTAACCAAGGAAGGGCCATATGTTGGATCATACAAAGTAGGAATTCCACCTTATGGTACAACTCTGACTCCAGCCTTATTAAATTCTTTACTGGATGAATTCAATAGGGTCTTCAAAGCCCACTTTTCCACCATTCCATTCTCTCATTTGTTATTACCATTAGATCTTTTGTTCCTATCAATGTAGGACAATCCACTAATGTTCTAAAAAAACTTATTGACATTATAAGGTAACAGAGCTAGGACTGTATGGGCGCCTTATATGTATATCTTCGGGAAATGCAGGAATTGATTACTCAGGGGGTATGATCTATCTTCATCGACCATAATGGCTTGATTCAAGCTATTAATATATAGTGAAACCCTTTCTTGTCTTAATTCATGGTTATTGACGGCCTCATTTTCTATTGGAAGGGAGCTGGAGTTGATCAAGATCAAGATCAACTCCAGACTAGCCATTTACTGCATGGTGAACTAGGTAAATAAAAGTCACAATCAAAATAAAGGGAATTCGTGGGGATTGAAGTGATTCTCCTGTCCTTGATTCGAGTCCAGCTTGTGACAAGTCCCTTATATGGCTATTAAAAAAAAAGAATAGAAATTGATTTGATAATGTCAGTTAATTTTTCTATTCCTTGGAATAGAAAAGCAATTAGTGAATAGATTTGAAACAGAAATAATAAATAAAAAAAATACATTTTTTTGTTTCCTAGAACAAATTCTAAAACAATGTCATTTTCTTTTATTTTTCTTTTTTCCTTCCTTCTTTTTTTCCTCTAGCTAGTCACCGGGCCTCAAAGATGACTGGCAACCAGCCAAAAACAAGGGTTGGGCAAGCCTCACCATGGCTAGTTGAAGTTAACCTCTCGGTGGCTGGGCAAGGTCGAGTCTCGCTAGTGACTTAGCAAGGTCGACCTCTCCCGCCCTCGTCTTTGGCTAGTTGCCGGTCATCACCGAGGCCTAGTGATCAGTCATAAGAGGAAGAAGAAGGGAGAAAAAAAAAATATTTTAAAGATTAGAAAAATCTTAGAAAATTATTAAAAAAATTTAAAAAAATTTCAGGCCACAAAAATTATTTGAGGATCATACCAAATGCTTTTATATTCTTTTTCTTTCTCGAGAATAGAAATTTTAGGGTCATACCAAATGCATTCTTTTGTTCAAAAATGTGTTCAGGAAATAGAAATGAAAAATTATTTCTAAACAAAAATATTCTCAAGAATAGAAATGTTATTGAACGCACCATAAATGTATGTCTCATTCTCAACCCGACTGTGATGTACTTCATTCTTATATTAAATTTTTCTATGGATTGCATTTTATCATTCAGGTATTGATCTTAACTTCTCGGGAATCTTTTGTTAGAATTCAACATAAAATCATAAGGAAATTGATAATAAAAGCAAGAAAAAGAAATTCAAGACACAATGTTTTATCCTGATTTGCTCTTAAATTATGTCTACATCCAGTAGAGGATTTCACTATAATTAGCACTTTACACATCTCTATTACATTTCTCAATTATAAGAGAAAGAGATTATATATACCCATTAATTATTCATGGACTCAAACCCAAATTACTAATAAATTATAGATTTAAATTATAAAAACTATTTGACGACTTAAGGGCATTGCAACCTAACTGGGGCAGCCCCCAGAACCTCTCCCCTCATTGAGGAGCAAGACCTCCAAGCCTTCCTATGTCTTCTTGTTGATAAGTAATATGAATGATACTCTAATATATTTGTAATAGCTAAGAAATTGTTTAGATTTTGCATTTATTCGACTCATCATCTCCTCAGAAAATGAGTAATGAAATAGATTTCTAAATGCTTTTCCCCCATAAACTGATTTTGATATTTTGAGTAGCCAGCTTTTGTTGAAGCACGGTATCGCGGACCACATGCATGTCCTCACAGCTTGTCAATATATGACTATTCAGAGATTCAGTTTGGGTGATGGTCCTACGTTGCGAATTTCAAATTGCTATTTTGTCCTGAGTTAACACAGCACATGGTTCGTACTGTTTTTTCACATATGCCTCGTGTCATGTGTCAGTTATGTTGACTTCAATATTTATTGACTTCTCCCTGGCCGGAGACTCCGCTAGTTCGATGAAGCATGGGGATGTTTATTGTTTACACTCTGTAAATTATA
Organism: Eucalyptus decipiens; assembly: GCA_014182575.1. NCBI lineage: Eukaryota > Viridiplantae > Streptophyta > Magnoliopsida > Myrtales > Myrtaceae > Eucalyptus > Eucalyptus decipiens. The sequence goes on along the minus strand of CM024611.1, from coordinate 51,660,551 downwards.
TATGTCGACCTCGGGCGCACGTTTTCCGCATCACGTGCATTCTCTCGCCAGATTTCAAATTTTCTCCTGTCCGTTATTTTATTTTATTTTTGAAAAAGAGGAAATATGTGGAGCAGCTAACCACCTACGCCTTGTCTCATTATTTACACCTAATATATATGTAAGATTCTAGCCCATGAGATTAGTAATTACAAAGTCGTGCAGTTTGACGTCAACCTTTTCCTTTACCCCGAGAAATAAAAGTGGCATGACTCTTGTTCGCTTTCTCCGGGATTTTTAGCGGGGAATAGACTAGTCAAACTAGTGAGTTTAGTCGAATTTAGTTGGGTCATAAGTGGATCCGACATAAATGGACTCAGTTAATCTATATTTACTCCTTTTTATGTACTATAATTTTAACAATTCGTATATGATCCAATCCAATCCAAACCGAATCCATACCTAACTCAATCCATTTTTTTTTTTTTTGATGACCGAGAAACCACCGGAGATCACCTTTTGGGGATCACATGACCCTCAGGTGCTCGGTAGCACCGTTGGTCCTCATTGCAAGCCTCTATTTAGACGTAAAACCTTAGGGGAGGTTAGCCCAGGATACTCCACTTAAGACACTTTAGCAACAAAGAGAGTTCGAACTCTCAACCTCGGCGATGAGTAACCCAACCCAATTTAGACTATAATCCTTGGCAATTTCCCCATAAATATGGAAACATTGAAAGCAATGAGAAAATTGATATCTTTTTATAATCTTAATTTCGTTGTATTGATGATAAAGCATTGTAAAATTTAATTGTGAACTATTTTCATTCTTGAGTAAAATTAGAAATTTCAAATATCGAAAGAATTATCTTTACATTGGATAACATCGTTTTGGACGATGGATAATGTATATCTTGAGAAAAAACAATGACGAACGATTTTACCTTTTAAAATATGGATTTTGATACTAATTGAGGAGAAGAAAATATTATCGGGAGAATTACCAAAAAAGTCATAAGCCTATTTTAATTGTGTCAGTTCGGTCATAAACTTTTTTTCTTTGGCCAATTCAGTCATAAACCTTTCACATTTATTCTAGTTCAATCCACCAAGCTAATTTTAATTGACAAGTGCTAACATGAACTTTTTTAAATAATATTTTAATAATTTTTTTCTTTTTTATTTTCTTTTCTTTTCTTTAGTTTTTTCCCCTCCACTTAGGCGAGGATGCCCTCACCAAAAAAAAAAAAAGAAAAAGAAAAAGAAAAAATTATAAAAATATTATTAAAAAAAGTTTTATGACCGAATTAGCCCAAAAAAAAAGTTTAGAATTGAGTTGGCATAATTGCATTAGGATTTTTTTTTTTTTGTAATTTCCCCAATATTATCACTGGAACTTTATTCATTTTGATCTTAGAAATATATAGTTTTATAAATTCTGAAAAAAAAAAAATTAAAGATGTGTATCTTATATTGTAATATATATTCTCTTCCAAGGGCTTTTTATTTTGTACAATGAAAAAATAATTTTTTTTTTTTTTGCACAAATAGGTTTTAGATAATTTTTTTGGCACAAATAATTAAGATTTATCTTCTCTCTTGTTTTATTTTGTACAATGGCGATATAATTTTTTTTTTTGGCGATGTTTATCATCTACCGAGTGGCCGTGACTTCAATATTTATTGACTTGTGTGTTGACTTCTTGTTGGCCGGTGACCTTGCTTGCAATGATTTTAAGCAGCCATCCCATCTTTTATTTAAGAATGGCATCGCGAGAACGTGCATTTAGCAAAAGAAAAGTAATCATCTTTTGTTTAAGAATGGTATTGGGGAGCATGCACATTTTTATTATTTTTTTTATAAAAAGTAAAAAATATTTGTTATTTCCAGCGGTCTCTGACTTGAGTTGCATCGATCAAGTGCATTCACATGTTAGATTCGTAAATTTTCTCCTCTCTTTTTGCTTTATAATTTTTTTAAAATAAAAAAAGGGATATACCTAAAGTGGCTGACCATATGTACGTTCTTCAATTTTTCAGCACCATCCATGTGTTTGCTTTTACCATGAGTTAACTGTGAACAAAAAACTATTAAACTTAAGTGACTTGATAATTCTAGTTCCAATTTAATACTGTATCATATCCATATGGAGAACCAAGTGTTCGTCGTCGATTCATAAACAGATGATAAAAGAGTCACTTTTCTCTTGAGCCACCAAAAAAGGCCAGCATAGCTTGAATGACATTAGAAAAAAGAAGGAAAGAGACCCCTTCAATTAACTGGTTGTTATGATTATAAGTAGCCCATCTTTTGCCTTTAGCAAAAAAAAAAAATGTAGCCCATCTTTTATTTAAGAATGATACTTGGGAGCATGCGCATGTTTCTGTTGTTTTGTCAAAGATGTGAATAAGAGTTCATTGACAGTGAATGGTATTTGTTTTTTATCCCATTTCTAACTTTATTAAGTGCGTTTGCACGCTAGATTTAAAAATTTCTTTCTCTTTTTTTTTTTTTTTAAAACAAAAAAAGGATATATCTAAAGCAGTTGATCTTCTGCGCGTTATCTATGATTTTTGCGGGATATAAATGGAATATCCCAGCCCATAAGCTTGCTAATATAAGTAGCATTACATTACAGTGACAAAAAGCATAACAACACTTCGTATATGATTGATTCTCCATTGGCTAATATTTTAGTAATCCTAAATTACATCCGGAGTTTATAAATGAAAAAGCATGAACAAGTTTTCATCCAAGAAAAAATGCAATCCCTATTATTTCGTGGATAATTCACAACAAGTTTTTAAATTATCAGCGGACCATTACCTGTTAAACAAAGGCCACATTCTCCCATCACAATGAGCGAACACAGTGAAGATGGAGTCGACAGAGAAAGAGAATCCCAATTTGAGGGTACTCAAAGGCTTAATAACTTCAACTAAAGATAATTAGTAGAAATTTGACGTTTTGCAAGGAAATAACGACTAGGAATCAATTCTAAAAGCTGTAGGAATCATAGGTAATCAGGAAACAGATGCCAATGAGAGATAGTATGGAAATTCTACGTTTTTGTCTCGCATTTTCAATCAAAAAGAGAGGTTTGACTAAAAAAAATTCCTGCCGAAAGGGAATCAACTTTTGGGTGATTTGAATAGAGGGCATTTTCCCTTCTAATTGCGGACAAAGACATTACTTATTAAACTAAGGGTGAAGGATGATTTCATTCATTTCTTTATGGTTCGACGTGAACGTGACTTTAGTGTCGATGAAAAAGAAAAAGTATCCAGAAGCATTGTCCAGTCTAATCAAGACCATTTCATGGCCAGGTTTTCTCTTGAACTTTTATGCTCCAATTTTTGCGGATAAAAGTCACAAAAAAGATAAAGGAAATGTACTACTCAATTCTGTCCTAGCGTCTTTTTCTGATCATTTGGAAAGCCATTTCCCGCTGCTTTACTTAACTTTCTTTACTTTTGACAAAGCTAGAATCCAATCCCATTTACGCAGGAAGGCCATTTGGAAGGCCATTGCCTGCTTTCCTAAACTTTCTTTACCTTTGACAAAACTTTTTTTCCTTTTGACAAAGTACCCTTCACAGACTAATTTCCAGTCGTATGGCTAATTTGATGGAGGCAGTGCTCTTATTTGTTTTGTCAAGATGTGAATTATTTATATTTTCCTCGAGACTCTAATTTTGGCTGCATCCATCGCGTGCATTTTCCGCCAGATTTGAAAATCTTCTTCTCTTTTAATTTATTTTATCTGGAAAAAAGAGATATTTAAAGCGGTTATCCATGCGCACTTTGTCCGTCACTTGCACATATTCCCACCCATGAGTTTGGTACATAGAAGTAGGAGTAGTTTGTTCAACATCAATGCTTTAGCTTTTTCTAAGAAGTAGAAATCGCATAAGTCGGGACGTGCATGATAACCATTCTAATTAGAAATTGATTTTGGAAAAAAATATATTTTTCTATTTTTATTCTTAAATAAGTTTCTAAATAAAAATATACGTTTGATAATGATACAAATTTTCTATTTAGGAATAGAAATTTGTTTGATAACGACACAAAATTTCTCTCTCCCAAGCAATGGTTGATGATTGGCGGTAGCGGCAGCTAGGTATTGGTGGCAACAATGGCTGGCAATGATGGATTGACGACTGGCTAGTAACAAGGACGAATGATGACATGAGTTTTTATTTCTCATTTCTGAAGAAATAGAGAAGTAAAAAATTTTACTTTTGATTTCTGTTCCAAATTTACTTTTAGAGTAAAAATTTATTCTAAAAATAGAAAAATAAAATAATTTTATCAAACGGATTTTTGTTTGAAACAAGTCTAGAATAGAAAAATAATTTTGAAACAAAAATAGAATAATTATCGTATGCGCCTCGAATGATCCCAAATCACCGATGGCAAACACACAAGGTGCATGAGCCAAAAAAAAAAAAAAAAAAACACACACACACACACACACAAGGTGCAAATCCAGCAAATCCTGTGATGCGCTGAACCACCTGCTGTACGGTCTTTTAGCCTGTATTCGCACATCGAGCAGTTCGTTGGTGGGTCTCCATTCCAACATTATGGATTCTAGAACGAATCTGTTTTCGGCCCCCAAAGTTGGACGAACATATAAGTTTCAGAAAGGCTCTTAGCGTTAATTATGGTTTTACTTGTGTGAACTATGATTTCTTCCCTATATTTTTTAAAACAGGTCCTCGCAAAATAATCGATCAATCCTACAAAGAGATTACACAAATCTTAGCATAAGATTTTCACAGCTTCAAGCACTTCAGAGGCAATTCATCAGCACATCTCACAATTGATTGCCACAGCCAAAAGATCCTTCTCTTGATGAAGAATATTCACTTCTTACACGTAGAAAAGAATTGAATCCACAATAAAAAAAACCTCCTCAAATTAGAATTCTAACTCCACCTAGGATCTCTTACCTGCTTGAATTGGGCTTTCTCATATTTTCAATACTTCCAACTGACATATTTGTCCAAAAAATCAACATCTATCGAAAAGGAATTCCAAAATTGCTTAGTCACAACTTTTCAAGAGCTTAAGAGCACAGTCGATTAAATCTTATCGGGTCTATCCCATGCAAAACGTCACTTGAATGGTCGTGCCTTCAGGCTACACTTGTGTGGATGCTCTCATATCTAAACCAAAAAGTCTCCATCTATTTTGCCTGTATAGGGCTCTTTTATCCACGATCACATTACAGTCTCTCTAAAAACCCCACTTGGGTGGCAGCTTATTTGTCGGCCCAAAAAAAAAGTATAAACAGCGGCTTTTATTTTAAATGGTAATATTATTTTAAGACTACTTTGAATAATTCTATCAAAATATACGAACGCACACAACACGAGAGAAAGGATTATTTTTATCGAAGAATTTAAAAATATAATTTTACGTTGGACTCTACGTAACAGAGTTGAATGAACACAATAATGAGACCTATTTTCCCGGACATAAAGTATATACAATGATCAAGTTGTCTTATTTCTTCAATACTCGATGTTGGGGAATTTTTATTGCTGATGAAGATAGAGAAGTAATAATAGATTCTTGATATATTAATGTGTAATGTGATCAATATATATATATATATATATATATATATATATATATATATATATATTTAAGGTATTATTTGTCTCTATTATTGTTGCTGCTGGATTTGGAACAAATATACCTCTAGGATATACACCAAAAGCATAGAGAAATGGGTTCACTAATTACTCAATTTCTTTCTTGAAATTTCATTTTGAATATATTGTTGAAGTTTTGTGTATGAAAGGAACGTAAGAGAGAGTTTGAAAGAAAAAGTTGTTATGAACAGTTATTGTTATGATAAATAGCATGTGATTTGGTCCATTCATAGACAACCAATCAACACATCTCTAGGAAATAGGTACATTATCTTCTACCAACACAATTCTTCATATTAAGAATAACTTCATTTCATAATCACTGATAACCCCTTTTTAGGATAAAAAGTCACATCTTTTCATAATCAAGAATTACATCTTCTCTTAATCAGGAGTTGTCTCTTTTATGATAACAAAATATTTCAACACTCAATAATGCTTAACTTGCAAAATATAATCAAACAAAAGAAAAATTCACACAAAAGTTCTCAGAGTACAAACAAACCAGATAAACCAATACCATTCACTTACTGGCGTGCCACTTCCCCATTTTCTAAGCGGCTCTTATGCGATAACCCCGTGGAAAAGCGCGAAAATTGCCGATTAGATGTATTTGTCTCATTCTCTGCCTAATTTTAATGTGTTTTCCATTCCACTATTTTATTATTCTGATGTTAACCTCAACTTCTGAGGAATCTTCACAGAAGCTAAGAATTTGTTCTGATTTTATGCTTATTCAACTCCTCTTGTCCTCAGAAAACGAGTCATGAAATAGATTTTGAAATGAAAACCGAATATAATTTTGTTTTATACCTATTCACTAATTTTGATATTTTAAGTAGCCATCTTTTGGTCAAGAAAGGAATCATGGAATACGCACATGATGTAAATTATTTATGCTGTCCTTGGGGCTTTAACTTTGGTTGTATCGATGCCATCAATCACGTGCATTCTCCCACCAAATTTGAAAATTTTCTCCTCTCCTCTATTTTATTATTATTATTCTTTGAAGAAGGGAAATATTCAGAGTGGCTAACCATGTGTTTAGTCTCGTTACTTACACACGATATATATGTGTGGAAGATTCCCGCTTATGAGCTTAGTAATTACAAGTAGTGTTGTTTACACCTACACATTAATTTTTCCGAAGAAGTAAATGACCCTATGGTAGAGTGACTGACTATGTTTTTGGACCCCTAAATAGAACGACCATACAAGTTTGAGAAAGGCTATTTGGGTTAACTCTAGTTTATTACTCTTACTATAATAGAGATCACAAGTTCAAATATACTTTAATAGAACTATCGCAATACTTACAGAGACGAGAAAAGAGTTAAAAAGGTAAGGAAAAGATAGCATTTTTTATTTAGGAAATATGTTCAGATGAAAATATTACTTAAAATCTAGGCAACAAAATAATTATCTCAACTTGTAAATAGTACTAATGACTAATTTTTTTTTTTTTTATTATGGAAGTTCATGACTAGATTGAACAAATTAAAATATTTAAAAGATAGATTGAATAAGTAGTAATAATTTAAAGACCGGACTGAATGAATTAAAAGTTCAAAGATAGTATTGCATATTAGATTAAATTCATATTAGATTAAATTTCGAAATTATATTAAAGCGTCATTATCCAAAAAGAAAAAAGAAAAAAGAATTCCATATCAGGAAATGTTGAACGCATTAATACTCCCCCAGCGACTTCCGTCATCGGGATGATCCAGGGAGTACTTGTGGCACTATTTTATGAGTGGAGAGCGCTTTTGAATTAAAAATCTGATGATTTTTGTGCCAATGAGTCAATGACGACATTACCTCAATAATTAATTATCTCAAACTGACAAAATCAGAGATACTTTATTTCAGGCTTCTAGGTTTTCTTCGATAGAGGTATTATCATCACCACAATAGATCAATAATAACGCAAGTTCTAAAGTCAATATTGACTCTGTTTGGACCAGACACTCTGCTTGTTATAATTTTAAGTAGACATCTTTTGTTTAACAAAGATATCAGGAGCATGTGCATGCTAACATTATTTTGTCAAGATGTGAATTATTTATATTGATCTCGGGACTGTAACTTTGGTTGTATCGATGCCATCGTTCATGTGCATTCACCCGCCAAATTTGAAAATTTCCTACTCTCTTTTATTTTAGTATTATTTTTCTTTGAAGAAAGGAAATATGTAAAGAACCAACCACAACATTATATCAATAATTAATTATCCAAAACTGAAAAAATCACAGATAATTTATTCTAGCTTCTAGGTTTTATTCGATATAAGTATTATCATCACCACAATAGCTGTATAAAGCGTCTTAATTAATGTCATCTTGAAAATAAAAATAAAAATAAATTATGAAGAGCTCAACTAAATAATCAATCCTTAATCACTACCCCTTGATTTTACGTTCATGTCCATGTCGCAGCATGAGCATCTTGAATATTCTAATCTTTAATGTTTGCTGAGAGACAAAAGGCTAGCAGTTGAAAGGAGGAACAAGGACTCCGTGGTGGAGTTCCCGTGGCACGTGCTATCATTATCGCAAAGAGTTTTTAAGAATTCTCCAATGACATTGGAGTTATGCTTTTTTTTTCCTTTTATGCGATACAATCTAGAGACCAATCTCTCTCTTCCGATGCAACACGTACCCTTTATCATTGATGTAATTTTGGGTTCCCAACTCATCTTGGACTAATCGTACATGACGGTGGGAAAACGAAAGTCCCCTAGGCTCTTGGGACCAAAATAATCTAGCAAATAAAGACATGGATTAATCCATCGTAAATTGCAATTAACGATCATAATTTGCAATATTTGTCAAATCTTTGATGTTTTGTACTGAACTTAAAACTCCCTAAATGAGTGATACCTAATGCTGAATCACAGTTGCACAAATGATTTCCGTGGACATGAGAGTAAATGTACCAAATATATCGTCGTTGAATTTAATTGCAAGGACTAGGTGATCATTTCCGATCAATTGTAAATAACAAATTCTTCATGAAGTGTATATAAACTAAATGGGAAAAGACTTACATGAGTTGTTAGACCTATGATGCCTGTTCACAATCTTGGAATTCTATGAGCTCCAAGGGGGGCTATTTGTCTCAAATTAGATTGTTCCATCGTTTGGCTTGTATGATGAGACATTTATTTTGACAAAATATGTTTTTGAGTTTGAACCTGTGAAGAAGCCCATCAAAGTAAAATTCCAAATCTAGATAGGATTTGTGGTTTGATGCCTGAAAAAGCAAAAGATTGTTATAATAGATTCCTGGCTTGAATAGAATTCTTATTGAGTTGGCTGAAAAGGGTTGTGCTTGCGTGTTTTGCCGTAACAATAAATACCTAAGTAATAGAGAACCGAAGATGGTGTAGTTTGAGGTTGATCCGCATAACTCATGGGTGTTTATGGGTTTTACTTAGCCATGTGACCATGGCAGGTGAAGTTGGCAAAAGAGAGGTCACATCGGCATAATTCCTTTTGAACATAGCAAGTTGTTATTGTGATCTAGCTTTTTTTTTTTTTTATTTGCCATCTTAATTTGTAATTTTTGCGTCTTGGCTTCTGCTTTTCAGGCTTTTTGATAGCGCGAGGTTATATTTCAGAGACTGAGTCTGGTGATGGTTGTATGTTGGGGAGGTTCGAATCGTCACTTGTCCTGAGTGGCATTCTTTTATTTGAGGAAAAAATATTTAATGCAATGTAACATTGCGCATGGTTCAAAAGGTCACTTTCCGATGCCCGATGTCACGTGGTTGTTATGAGCAGTTGAATAAATCTAACTTGACTTTTTAAAGTCTGTATTGACTGCTATCCGGACCAGAGACTCCCCATGTCATGATATTAAGTAGACATCTTTGGTTAAGAGAGATATCGGGGCGCGTGTGCATGTTAACATTGTTTTTGTCAAGGTGTGAATTATTTATGTTGACCTCGGGGCTCTAACAGCAGCTGCACCAAGCAAGTGGATCCCCCGCGTCCCTCGGTGCCCATTAAAAGAAGTTCAATCTTTTCTTCTTTAAATATGACACCTATGGCTGGAACTTTGGCTCCGTCCAAAAGTCGATGCATAAAAAGAGAAGATCCGTGAGGCCAGAGAATAACTTCAGTTTCTTCAACCACGTGAAAATACTTCGCTGCTTCAAATTTTCCCATACGGCACGGCAATGAATCTTCCATGAATACCCAACGCCCTTGAAGATTCCCTGGCATGACCATTCCTTTTAAGTAAACAGTAAACACGCAAGCTGTATTAGTCTAAGTCGAATCTCCTAACTTGGTATGACTTGGCTCCACAAGTTCCCCTACAGTTGTTGATGACGATCCCACTGCTCTTTGCCAAACCTAGTTTCATTACTTACAAGCATTCAATCACCAGTTCATTAAACTCAATTACTTGAATATTTATGACTGCATTCCTTTAGCAGAAAATAAGTGATTTGAGAAATATTTTTCAAAAAATAATCATTTATATTATCTAGAAAAATAAATGAATGAACAAATTTTCATCACCTATGAGAATTAGGCATAGATTATTATCGATGATGAAAATATTTTGCATTAACTAAATTTTTCTACGCAATATAAACAATCATTTTTGGAATATGTTTTCCAAATTAGGGGCAAGCATTGGTCCAGGATATCCTGGACTGACCTTAGACCGACCCAACCCTATTGATCCTAATCCGATTTCCAAGGGGACTAGATTGGTCCTAAGTCCTAGCACCCGTGGACCCTGCACTGTGTGGATTAGTCTTCAGTCCTAAGAGTTTAGGGTTGGTCCAACTCGGACCAACCTTGTACATAACATAATATATTATATATCTAACATATCATGTATCATATGCTTTTATCTATTCTAAATTTTAGCACCTCCTCCTCTGTTCTTTTCCAGTTTGGCGTGTAAGTTAGAAAATAAAAAAATCCAGCCCTAATTGGACCAAAAAAAAAAAAAACCCACTTCACTTGCCTTGGCCTTGCTCGCATCTGTTCACTTGCCTTGCCGCTCACCTTTGTTCTCTAATCTCGCATGTTCGTTATTATAGTTTGTTGCTTTTAGCAACTATAAATTTCTATTGTTACTTTATCTTATGTTTATGCTTGATATGTATTGGTGTTCATAGTTTGGTTGCTCAACGTCGCATTGTCGATGAATGTGCAATTTGAAATACTATGTTTGCTTTTTTTTTAAGGAATACAAAAACTGAAAAAAAAAAAAATCAGTTGGTCTCAGATTGACTTTGGAACCAGACCAAACCCATAGGGTCAATCCGATCCTTGGTCCAGGCTCAACAGGGTCGGTCCTCGATCCATAAAATTGGGAGCCAATAGTATGTGGGTTGGGTTGGTCCCTGGGTTAGGTGTTGGATTGGCCCAACCCAGACCATGCTCACCTCTACCCCCAATCACTAATTTTTTGCAAAATGGACGCACCTTGAAAGACTACAGGAGACTAATCGTTTGAGCACATGATTCCCGAAGTATTCATATCCAAAAAAGAATTTATTTAATGTTGTTCTAAGCCACAAATAACTCATGAATAGAAGTGGTTGTCAATATTATGACAAAGTGTAAAGATAGTATTAGAGAAGAAAATTTGCCAACAAACACATTGCCCAAGATATATGGATAGTTTTTTTTTTTCTTTGGTCGGTTCCAAGATATATGAATGGTGAATGTTCTTGCCACAAATACAAGAAAAAATAATTTAGATTTTTTAAGAAAAAACAGATCAACTCTTTTCTCCCAACTATTAAGTCTATCAATAACATTTAGTTGATATACTTTATTTCGGAAGGGATGAATGCAATATGCTTAAGTTAATCATGTCGGTTATGCTGTTGAGACACTAATCCATAATTGCAACAATTAACCCATAATTGCAACACTTACGACATGACGAAGAGACATGAAGCCATTAATAACTTATAATTACAACAAGATGTAGCAATTATCTAGAGGCGTCAATGGTTATGTTCGGTTCTGTTTTTCAAGAAAACCGAACCAACCAAACCGATAGGGTGAGCCGATGAACCGAACGGAATTGGACCTGAATCTAGTTATGTTCTATTTGGTTTTTCGGTTTTCCTTTTTTTTGCTTTGGGGGTTTGGTATTTTATGAAAATCTTGGTTTGGATTGGTTAAACGAACCGAACCAATATAACCCGAACCAGAAAAAAGAATAGTTATTTTCTCATTATCCGAACTGAAAATCGAACCAAACTGAAAATACACGAAATTTCGGTTCGATTCAAGTTGGTTTCAATCTCGATTCAGTTTCAATTTCGATTAAGTTTTTCGGTTCAATTCTGATACTCTTAATACTTAATCAACGCAAAGGTAACACAAGGGATAACTAAGTAAATGAAATGGTCCATCGTTAAAAAGGAGGTAGAGACAGAGCAATTATTTACTTATTTCGTAGATAGAACTTCTTTTATCTTGTTTTATATCAATATTTTGTATCCGCCACACTTACAATGTCCACGTTAACCCCTCAAGAACATAATATAATCTCTGAACCTGCTTTGTACGGTTCTTTCTTTATTAAGGGACATTTATTTCACAAAAAATAAATAATTTAAAATTTATTTTCCTAAAAATGATGGATTGTATTATTTACGAAAATGAATTAATTAAGAATATTTTCATCGTTTAAGAAAATATTTAAACATTAATTGGTGAAATACTTTTTATCGACTAATTATTTCAAGCGAGAAGCAATTATTTTTAGAAAAATATTTTCTAAATCATTTATTTTTCGTGAAACAAGCACACCTAAAAGCATTTGAACAATGGTCTATTCTTACTGGCCATCACAAGTCTGAATTCTTCAGTCACGACACTAGAGGCTCCAATAATGTAGTCAACTTCAGTAATGAAAGAAATGCACTAAAATATAACAGAACGAAAGGAAAGAGGAAATCTGGACAGCTAGTACTTGGCATGAACGAACAGCACATCAATGATGCAATCGCACAATTTGACATACCAGGTCATATGAACAGCAAGCATGCCCGGAATAGACATAATCTGTAACTCGACACATCGGTATGAACACAACACAGGGAGCACATCAGCAACTCAACACATTTGAAATGGACATACAACCAACGAACCAATCAGCAACACGGCGCGCTTAAAATGAATGTGCATATGATGACAAGAGCAGCAACTCAATGCTCTTGCAGCATGCACTCGGCAATCAAGATAGTAGCATTCCTTCAATGTACTTGCAATTTCAACACGTACAGAGAACTAACCAGCAGCAATTTCAACACGTACAGAGAACTAACCAGCAACATTCTCATTAGAAGTGTGCGATTTGGCAAAACAAACATGGATCGACATATTGTGAAGCCTAAGAAGTAAACGTGCATGGATAAATTCATCTTCGTTCAAGTGGCCCTCGGTCAATCCGATTCATCTCATGTGCACACTGGATGCGCATCTAATCCGAGAATTTGGAGAACAAATCCTGAAATGAATAGCTACTAAATTTTGAAATGAAAGGACAGGCAAAGTCTATATGATGAAAATAATGAATCAATCGATCAAAAGAAAGCTCTCAGTCAGAATCTGAATCGAAAGACACAATGATTTAGTTCAGGAATTTTATCAAACAGGTGGTAGACATTTCGGCCAAAGGATATAGATGCAGAAATAACAGAGAGGTCGTATCCGTACTTATAGAATAGTCTCGAACGCAACTGGATTTCATACTGGTGAAATCGAGTACTCGGTCCCTACCTTCAGCTGAAACAGAGTATGCGGATTTACCTTGAGGAAGAGTAATAGCTGACCGCGATTGGTGATCCAATCAGAGGAGTGAAGCTTCAGGAGTTGTAGCACGAAAGACTGGAACTGGCCAAAAGAGGGAGAAGGAGGATCCAGCCCTTTGATGACGTTGGCCAGAAAATGGGGAAGCTGGTGACGTTGGGGAAGTGGCCTGCGACGACAATCGGTGACAGACGGGGGTAAGGATGCATAGAGGAAATCGAGAGAGAATCACAACTAAACATGAGAATTCCTTCCCTCTACTCTCTGCTTTATTCTCTGCGGTTCAAATGCGAAGAGACTACGGTGGTCGGCGATCGGAGACGAGTGCCGGCTACCGGTGGAGTGGAGGTGGCCGAGTATGAAGAAAGAATGGCGACCTAGAAGCTCCTGGAAATTGATGATGCGAGAAAGAATTTGCTGAGTTCAGCCTACGTGCGTTCTCTGTGTTCTATTCTACCCCGCCGATTGCATATATGTACAAGATATGTACACGTGGACGCGACGCTGCAGTGAGATGGGCTGAAATTTTATTTAGTATATTTTTATTATTTTCATATAATTCTTATTTTTACAAAAATTCATGTTTGATTTGCCAAATAAAATTCAGATGTCAACAAAAGAATGACTTATATGTGTTTTTCTCAAGTGAAAAATTTATGAGAAAACTATTTTCGTATTGGCAGGAGGAGAGATTCATTCAATTGGAGATAATGAAGCATCATGGGTGACAAGCAATGTCATGTACTCATTGGTTTATTACTGATGTAGTGCTCTGTTGTAGTTGAGTAAACTAGCAAAATAGAACTTATAAACATTCTAGTGTAGATTGAACCTTCTTTGCCACTTTTAAGATTAAGGTGTAAATATACTCGGCAGCTATATAGTCTCTATCATCTACAGATATAGATTGGTTGTAACCAATAATTTCAATACGGCCCCCTAGGGTCATCCTGATGCACACGCACCCAAGCGGCTCGGAGGTCCTCATTATCCTCCGAGGTTAGATATGTGTCGGGTTCATCTCGTCGTTGGTAAACATCATCTGCTTGAAGAACCTCAACAGAGGGCATAGCATGATTTTCCTTCGGAGATTGCACCTCCAATTGAATGCCGGCACATGTCCAGCTCTTGCCACGGTTAGTTTCAGCAATCCGAGGCTTGGGCTTCAAATCGGACTTTGCTCTGTTCGCTAATGATCTACCTTCTGGCTAAGTGGCTAATTTCATTTTAGAAGAGATATCATCCACTAAAAAACACCACATTTTCAAGTCTCTTTAGAAAAAGAAAAAAAAGAGAAAAATAATAATTTGGCCAATATGCTCGTCATTAATGTCTTTCTACGAATTATCCTTGTGAGGTTGTATCTAGTTTGTTTTGCATGTTGAAGTGAGTCGTTGAAGTGGAGATTGGATTATCATTGCTTTCTGACTTGTCGTTCTATTTGGACCATGGAGCAAAGTGTCTCCCTCTCTTCGTCGAATTTTGAGTAGATTAATAAAAGTATGTTGCTTCGTTCAATTCCTTGAGAGCTAATATTTATCTGGAAAAAAATGTGCTCGATAAGTCAAGTGATGTAGTAATATCATCCGCCAATTATAGGTGAGATTACAGTAGAATTTGGATCCTATCTACAAAAGGATAAACTAACATCCGGTGCTGCATTCATATAATGACGGTTCACGTTGTGACGTGTGTCTGACCCAATCAAAGCATTATTTAGAAATAGCGCCATCGTGTGGCACTCAATATATCCATTTAGTATTGTACGAGACCAACTGGACCAATTCATTGATGTGGATTCTTCTACACATGACTTAATTATGGAGGATTGTAATGTGAGCTACGCAAATTCTGTTTTAGAGCTTGACTTTAGACTTGTTTACTTTTTTTTTTTCCTAAATACACTAGAATCGTGTCGCAATTACTTGTACAATGAGCTCAGTAATGGATGTGTCTGGATCATGTGAACCTAACTCATGTCTACCACTAGATCTATTAGATTAGTGGATTCCACATGAGACCCACTTCATCCAATGGTACATGTGAGATGGGCTCACTTGCACCGGGTGCATCTAAAATTTTCTTCTCCTACAAGACTCGTTGTGCCTTAAAAGTTTTGAGGTGTGGCGCTCGATGAGTTGTTTGACCATAAGTTCATAAAATTTCGAAACAAGTACCTTTTAAATCCTTTTTTGGGTTCTTGCAACTCTAATGCTGTTGGAAAGCTCGACTCACTATTGTTAGGTTTAACAATTGTTTAATTTAGATCCTTCGTATTTATTTGATCACGTATTTTCCCCAAAAATGTGGCTATTTGATTTGAGACCAGCAAGGGTGTCAGGCGAATGATATCTTATTGGAAAGCTTACGATAAACTTAGTTATCCATGGAGTTTGGGGTGAGAGGAGGTAATTCAAGGAAATGGCACCAGCATTTCAATCTCAATCTATCTGTCAATGGATATAAAAGTGGGTAAAACTTGCATGATGATGACTCATGTGGCACACTCTTGTACGAGCTCCATGCACTGATTTGCTTTTGATATCAGTTCGCAAACCATAATGTGAGCAGATGTCTAATTCCAGCAAATATTTAAATTTTGCGTATCTAATTCTTATGAGAATTTTTATAATAAATTATTACTGATTTAGAAGAAATAAATGTTGAAAAAGTTATTTAGAGGTAGTTATCGAGTCGGTTTTAAACTTATCATGCGGGCGTCAATTCAAATCTAAACTTTTCGATTTTACCAATTGAGGTACTTGACACTAAAATGTCGGTGATAAAATTAATTCACAGACTAGGGATTATGACATAGAAATGTTATGCCCAACCCATTTAAGCTTCAAAATCAATAATCCCCTGAGCTTCATCCAACGGAACATGGAATGCTGACGATTATTCCTCTCTCGCCTGAAGTCCATCCATTTGAGGTTCGCCGGAGGCTGGACGAAGCGGACGGAGGAGTCTTATCTCGTCTTCCATTTTTCTTATCTCACAATTTATGTGGACAAAGTTCTGTAATTGGTATATTTCCCCTCGCCCCCTCCACGTTCCGGAATCTCCACGCGAAATCCCCAAAAAGGGGCGGCCAAGATCCCCAGCCGACGCCCCCGCCCCCGCCCGGCGGGCAGCACGGTAATTTCGCAGAGACGTCGGTGGGGCGCCAGCACAGCCTGGGCATTCCGCGTTCCCTTCGCGGGCCCACAAGCCCACCTCCCTCGCTCTCCCCTCCGTTCAAACTTCTCTACACAACACAGCCAGTCTCGTTGAAGAACCCAATAAAGGCCAAAATTAAAGAAAGAGGCGAATCATCACCACCCGAGCGAGGCAAGCGCTTTTCGATTTCTTCGCTCCCATTCCAAAAAGCAAAGCACGATTCTCTCCTCCTTCGCCTCTCCGATCTCCTCTCTCTTTTCTCTCTCTCTCTCTCTCTCGCTTTCCGTCCGTTTCGCTCGGATCCGAGCGCCGTCACCATCGCCGTTCAGGTCAGTTCCGGTTCACCGTTCGTCTTCCCTCGTTGACCTCATCCGCATGTCTCGCTCGCCCGATCTGGGGCTGCTGGCGTGGCTTCCACCTCGCCGTCGAGTCTTCCTTCGCATTTTCTGCTATGAAGAAAAATCAAATGCCCAAAAATTTATTCCACGACGTAAGTTATATTACATGATTTCATGAACTTCGTAATAAATGTTCAAAAGTAATTGTTTATGTATACCTAGATTTTATTATGAGAGATCTATATGTAATTAACGAATGATAAAAAATTTATGGCAGGTTTTATTCCATCTATTTCACAATTAATACAAAGTATTATAACTGGTACAATTCCAATTTCTTTATAGTTTTCAAGAATAAAATCTACATTTGGTATCATTCTTATCACCAAAATTTTGTATAAATAGATTTTTTTTATATATAATTGTTCATCTCTCATTCCATGATGAAAGATATATTACACGAGCATGTGTATTTTGGTAATAAATGTTGATGATATAGATTTTTTATATAGACTATATTTCATAATACCTGGTTTGAGCTGAAGGAAAAAAAAAATTCAGAATCTAAATTATAAAACAAAAATCTAAAAGAAATAATTTTAAAAAAATTATATTGCAAGATTGAGCATACTTCGGTACCAAACGTTAATACATACATACATATATGTATGTATATGTATGTACATACATACATATATGTACTTATATATATAGTTTATGTATATACAGATTCAATTTTGAAGTGTCTATAGGCTGAAATTTTATATTGATTGAATCGTTCTATAAATGGATCTTTGATAATAAGGTAGGGAAACATAATGCGTAGTAATTGCTCAAATACTTCGAGGAAACATATTCAGTATCGTATTAGCCCCGCTACAACCACCCAACTGTAATGAAGACATATACACCCTCAAATCAAATTCACCAATCATTGATTTTGTTTAGTATAATTGACTCCATCCCAAATGCTCTCGAGACGAAAGATGCTGGGTCCATAAGTGGATTTAACCATTTGGAATAGCAAGGGAAGCCGTAGTATTGCAAATAAAGCCACGCGAACAAAGGCCAACAAAGTAGTGGGATTGATAACCCACTCCAGTCTCTTATCCAGCACCATTGTAAGAATTTCAACAAAGGCCACTAGCATGAAAGCCAAGGAGAGGAAGAGAAACAAAGACCCATTATGACTTCTTAGGCAACAAGTAGAGAAAATCTTGCGCCTCATACCACAAAGTTAAGATGGCTAGGAATAGCAAGATGGCCATCACGGAGGAGAACAAACCTAACGCATCCGAAATTGCAATAATCAAGAGAGTCATGTCCTAGCAATAATGGGACTTCAGTATTATTGTCATTGCCTCCAGGCATAATGAAAGTAGCAACAAACAATACTGTGGCAATTAGAGTTGAGATAAGCATACATGAATTTGGTTGAAGATTATCTCACGGTTGGAGATAGCATCTAAAGATCTATTATTCGTGTTGCAAATAATTCGAGTAATTCAGATATGTTGATTGGCGAAGTAAACTTGGAAGGTTCTACTTATGGAAACCTAGATTCCGATTGTATGGGCGAGTAGGATTGGTGGGCTATTTTCATTTTCCTTAAGTAACTCAAGATCTCTCTAATTGATTCAATAGTTAGATTGGAAGAACTCCTTTGGAAGATGCCAACGGTTATGGAGGCATGGAAGAGTATATAAGAAGAATACTCTAGTTATTTGAGTGAGTGCGAGAAAGAAAAATTCCAAAGTTTGAAGCTTTTAGTTCTTTGCTGATTCATTTGTTGAGCATAAACTTGTACTCAAAAGAGGGATTAGATACCTGTGAGACCTTGAGGAAGTGTAGTAGAGTCTCTATATTGTGGAATCAAGGACGTGTGATTGTAATAACTCTTTTGATTCATAGTGAAATCCAACCGATGGGATGTAAGTGCGGGAGAGTGGACATAGGCTTGGTCTAAGCCGAACCACTATAAAACATTGTGTTCCAATTCTCTTTCCCTTGTCTCTTTACTTAATTTGTAGTCTTATATATTATTGCAGGTCTTCTATATCTTAAATATTCCGTTGTTATATAAGTTGAATTAAGTTAATGAGTTTTATAAAATTCATTTTCAAACCTATTCACCCCCCTTTAGTTGTTCATACTAGCACTATCAATTGATATCAGAGCCTGTGTACTCATTTAATTGAAGTGTTTTTACTTCAGAGTTAAAGAGTCATGGCTAGTATGTTGACTCTAGGTTTGGTTGAAGGGCAAAGTAACACAAGACCGCCTTATTTCGATGGAAAGGATTACAACATATGGAAAAACAAGATGAAGGGATTTCTAAGATCGAAAGATCCTCTGGAATGGGATGTGGTAGAAAAATGAATTATTCCTAAAGCTACATCGGTGTTAGAAAGGGGAAAAGAAGTTGCAGAAGCTAGCGACATGACTCAAGAAGAGATATCCAAAAGATAAGCTCTTGATGCTAAAGCAATTTACTCATTATTTTGTGCATTATCTTCTGCTGAATATAACAGAATATCTTCTTGTGAAACAGCCAAAGAAGTCTGGGACAAGCTGCACATTACCTATGAAGGAACTGATCGAGTGAAAGAAACAAGGATCAACATTCTACTTAGACAGTATGAAGCCTTTAAGATGAAACCAGTAGAATTCATCACTGAAATGTTTAGTCATTTTACATAAATTGTAAACGATCTAGAGTATCAGGGATAACCAATTTTAGAACCAATGAAGGTCAACAAATTGTTACGTGGACTCTCCAAAGATTGGAATTACGTAAAGACTTCAATAAGGGAAACACAAAGAATCATGCCACTCTCTGTTGACGAATTTGTTGGAACACTTTAGTCCTATGAAGTGGAGCAAATCAACGAAGATGAAGATCCCAAAGGTAAGAAGTCAATTGTCTTAAAGTTTAACGATGGTTCTGATGTTACAGATTCTGAAGAGGACATAGACGATGAAAAGCTTGCTCTCATGATAAAGAGGTTCAAGAAACTGAACAAATATGGAAGAAGATTCAATTGGAAGAAACAAAGCTCTAAAAATTTCAAAACAAATCAGTTGAGGATGATGAATCTAATAAAGAAGTGATTTGCTTTTAATGTAAGAAAAATGGACACATCGGACCCAACCTGTCCCTTGGTAAAGAAAAAGAAAGGAAAAGCTGAGAAATACGAAAGGCACTCAAAACAGAAACTTGGAATGATACTGAATGCGAAGAGAGTGATGATGATTATGCCAATATTTGTTTAATGGTAAAATCAGAATCAGACTTAGACTCAGAAATCAATACTGACTCAAAGTCAGATAGTAAAATCGAGGTAAGTAATTTTCAAATTCCTATTAAGGTCTTGAAATATATTAATGAACTGTGTCTTAGTCTTAAAACCTCTCTCAAGAGGATTTCCAAGCTAAAACTGGAGAATTCTACACTGAAGCAACATGAAATTTTATGGAAAGAAAATGTTGAAAATCTAGATAAAAGTTTTATTATTTTAAAAGAAAATGCAGAATTTCTTTCAAAAGAAAACACACTTTTGAAAAATGATATTTCAAACATTTCAAAAAGGTTTTTCATGGGATCTGAGAAATTGGAAAAGATTCTTTCAGTACAAAGACCTTACTTTAATAAATCAGGCTTGGGAATGATATATGAAACGATTCATTTAATTGATTTTTCAAAAGTAAAAGAAAGAATCAAACAAAGACCCACAAAAGCCTTCTATAGAAATCATTTTCAAAAATTCTTTGTAAAACCTGTTGGTTGAAGTGCTCTTAGATGTTCTAAGTGTAACAGCTCAGAACATTTTGAGAAAGAATGTCCTATGGTTTGGAGGCCTGTTAAGAAGGATTGGGCAAAGACCGTATATTGCATTAACTCTACTAGACCTATGAAAGTGTGGGTACCAAAGAAAGCTTGAGTTTCTTTTTTAATTACAGGTCATTATCAAGAAAAAGGTCAAATGGTATTTGGATAGTGGCTGTTCAAGGCATATGACTGGATATTCAAATTGTTTTATTAAACTTAAACAAGTAATTGGTGGAAAAGTCTCATTTGGCGGAAATAGCAAGGGAAGAATTGTTGGTTATGGAACTGTAAAGATAGGAAGTCTCACAATCAACGTCTCCTTAGTGGAAGGAGTCAACTACAACTTGCTTAGCATCAGCCAATTGTGTGACACTGGATTCAAGATCAAGGAATATGTTCGGGCACTAGTAAATATCTTTCACAATCCTTTATTGGGCGAAGACATGGAAATATCTATCTTTTGGATATCAATCTAGAAAGATCTCAAATGTCTAATTTCAATTCAAGATGAAAATCTCTTGCATCAAAAGCTTAGCCATATTAACATGAAAGCAAATTGTTAAGATCTCTTCAAAGAAGCTTGTTTGTGGACTACCCAACTTGAAGTACCAAAAATCTGACTTATGCACACCATGTGTATTGGGAAAACATGTTAGAAATTCTTTCAAATCAATAAATCAAGTTTTCACTAATCGTGTGCTGCAGCTCCTGCATATGGATCTCTTTGGACCAACTAAAACTCAAAGCATTGGTGAGAAGAAATATTGCCTAGTAATAATGGATGATTATTCATGATTTACTTGGGTCTACTTTTTGGCAAGTAAGTCCGAAACCTTCTCTTATTTTACTAAATTTGCCAATAAGGTTTAGAATGAGAAATGGTATGTTATTTCAAGCATACGGACAGACCATCAAGGTGAATTTAAAAATCAAGAATTTGCTAAATTTTGTGATGAATCTGGTTTTCAGCATATGTTCTCCTCACCATTCACTCCTAAACATAATGGAGTTGTGGAAAGGAAGAGTAGATTGTTGCAAGAAATGGCTAGAACTCTTTTAATTGAAAGCAATATTTCCTCTCGTTTTTGGGCTGAAGCAGTTTCTACAGCATGTTATATTATTAATAGAGTTTTCTTAAGCCCTATTCTGGAGAAAACTCCCTATGAGTTGTTCAAAGGAAAGAAGCCAATTGTTTTCATATGTTTGGTTGCAAATGTTTTATCTTGAAAAATGCAAATGATCGAATTGGTAAGTTTAAAAAAAAATCATATGAAGAAATCTTCCTTGGATACTCAACATCTAGCAAAGTTTATAGAGTATACAACAAAAAGACTCAGTCTGTTGAAGAGTCAATGAATGTCAAATTTCAAGACTCTATACAAAATCAATCGATTCAGACTCAACCTGAAGAATCTAAACCTACTCCAGACTCTACAAAGTCTACTTCCCTTGAAGTAGCTCAGACTTCATAAGGACAACAACGAACAAATATCGAAGAATCAACTAAAGAAGAAGTTCAACAATCTGTCAGACCAACCAGCAACTGGAAGAACAAGTCCAGTCATCCCAAAGAACTCATCATTGGTAACATTGATAAAGGAATTTGAACAAGATCCAAAAGGCATGAAGAGTTTAGCACTGTAGCTCTTATTTCTCAAATAGAACTTAAGAGCATAGAAGAAGCTTTAACTGATGAAAGCTGGATTGAAGCCATGCAAGAAGAGCTCAGACAGTTCAATGTTAACGATATTTGGGAACTAACTCCTAAACCAAAAGGTAAATATGTTATTTGAGGTAAATGGGTTTTCAGGAACAAGATGAATGAAAAAGGAAAAGTTGTAAGGAACAAAGCAAGACTTGTAGCCAAAGGATATACGCAAGAAAAAAAAGGGATAGACTATGATGAGACTTACGCACCAGTAGCAAAGTTTGAGGCAATTAGATTATTACTTGCTTTTGCTTATTATAAGAATTTCGGGTTATTCCAAATGGACGTCAAAAGTGCATTCTTGAATGGATTTATCCAAGAGGAAGTCTATGTGGAACAACCTCCTGGTTTTGAAGATCCGAGGAAACCAGACTCTGAATTCAGACTAAAGAATGTGCTATATGGATTAAAGCAAGCACCTCGAGCTTGGTATGACAGGTTAAGTAAGTTTTTAATCCAAAGTAGTTTTGTCAAAGGTAAAGTGGATACTACTCTGTTTATTAGAAAGGAAGGTAAAAACTTTTTATTTGTTCAAATTTATGTTGATGATATAATATTTGGATCATCTAACGAAAATTTATGCAAGAAATTCTTTAAGTCTATGTAGGAAGAATTCGAGATGAGCATGATGGGTGAATTATCTTTCTTTCTTGGACTTCAAGTAAAGTAATTGAAGGAAGGGATTTTTATTCACCAAAGAAAAATATGCAAAAGAACTTTTTAAAAAGTTTGGATTAGATGATTACAAAAAGACTGAAATACCAATGTCTAGCTCTTCGAAGCTGGAAAATGAAGGAGGAAAGAAAGTTGACCAGAAACTTTATAGGAGTATTATTGGTTCACTTCTTTATCTTACTACTTTTAGACCTGACATTTTGTTTAGTGTTTGCATTTGTACTAGATTTCAATTAGATCCAAAAGAATCTCATCTAAGTGTTGCGAAACACATCATCAAATACGTAGCAACAACCTCGAAGATAGTTCTATGGTATCCCAAAGAGGGAGACTTTACTCTCCTTGGATATTCAGACGTAGATCTAGCAGATTGCCGAGTTGAAAGAAAAAGCACTTCCGGTACTTATCAATTGTTTGGTAATAGGACAGTATCTTGGTTTTCAAGGAAGCAAAGTACAGTAGCTCTTTCAACAGCAGAAGCAGAATATGTGGCTCTTGAAAGTTGCTGTTCTAAAATCTTATGGATAAAACAACAACTAAGAGACTTTAGAATCAAAGATTCATGCATTGAGATCAGATGTGATAACACCAGCAATATTAATCTCACCAAGAATTCAATTCTTCATTCAAGAGCAAAGCATATAGAGATTCGACATCATTTTATTAGAGATCATGTTCAAAATAGAGAAGTTATGATCTAATCTATTGACTCAAAGAATCAACTAGTGAATATATTTACAAAACCACTGGAGAAAAGTCTATTTGAGTCCATTCGCACTGCATCGAATATTATATCTCTTACCCAGTAGAGTTTGGGATGTGCACAAAACTCAAAAGGTAAAGTCCAAATGTGTTTAGACTCAGAAAACCAAGAATTACAACGGTAAGGTATTTCTAAATTTTAAATTTGAAAATGAACGGTTGTTTATTAATCACTAATTGATTGAAATTATCTTTCCAAGTTTTCTTTACTTTTTCAAAAGGGTAGTTATCAATTTTGAAAAGACGGTTATTTTCAAAAAGGAAGTTATCCTTTTCAAAAATGTATTTTTATTTTCCTTTTACAATGTTTTGTTTACCTCGCTTCACTTGCTTTATATACTACCGAAACTCATCTTCTTCGTTTTCATTGAAACCCTAGAATACAAAATTCCTATTTTCTTTCACTTTCACTCTCGATCTGTCAAAAAGATATCTCCTTTTTTGAGCAAGTGGTGAATTCCTCCCTTGAAGCGACAATGTCTTCAAGAAAGTCTTCAAGAATTGCAAGCAGGGGACCACGATCTATGCCTGAGGGTCCTACCCATTTTGACTTAACTGAGGAAGAAGATTCTTCTCCACCACTGCGTCCAAGTCAGCAACAACCTTCTCAGCAGCGTCAACCTTCTCCACCGACTCAACCTGAAGATGAGGTCATAGAGGATGCTGAACCTATAAGAACTCTAACTCCCAAGGTTGCTTATAAGCTCTACTCTAATTAGAAGAAAGGAGGTACACCAATGTCCTTAATTGATGAATTCTTAAAAGATAGAGGATTCAAGAATGAAACCTTGTTTTTGAGGGATTTGAAAAAATTGGGAGTTGTAGAAAAAGGAACGACTGATAGAACGTTTGAGAACATACCGAGTGACCCATTCTATGACTCTGTAAATCAACCTCAGGACGACGATGAATGGTTGTTTGCTCATTTTCAGCCTAGATCGGGTGTGGCTGCAAATGTTACTGATGGCTCTAATCTGTTTAGATCTAAGGGGCACAAGAAGGTTTATTTGAAACTTCTGATGAGAGGGGTAATGAACCCTAGAACTATTGATTTTGATTTTCTTGATTCAATAAAGGTCAATCTTCGCGAGAAGTTTGCTTTACTGCAATTGGAATGATTCCCGTTCGAATCCACCGCTGCTTTTGGCGTAACTCACCGCATACTTTTATTCGAACCTAACTTTCGTGGATGCAAACAGTTTTATTTTCACTATGAAGGACAAAGAGTTTTTGGTGGATACAGACACATTGGCCGACATAATTGGGGTGGAAAGATCGAGTTTCCAACCAATTAATGTGTCTATTGCTCATGCTATTCTGTCATTAGTGAGAGATAAGAATGTTGATGGCAAGATTTCTTACTAAAGGATGAGTGCCTTTAACATTTTACTGCACAAGATTGTGATAAACTGCATTCGTCCTAAATCAACATCCAAGACATATGTTTCTTGATCAGAAACTAAGTTGATGTGTGCCATCAACTCTGGATATAAATTCTCTTTGGCTCACACTATATTGTTTCATATGTACCACACTATTGAAAAAGATAAGGGATGACTCCCTTACTCTACTCTTATCTCGAGGCTCTTTCGGCACTTTAAAATTCACATGTCTGCATCATTATGCCTGTCAACCATCTCTCCTATGGTGATTGGGTTCAAAATGGTGACAAAGATGAGATTGAAAGAGTTGAACAAAGTGTTGGAGCATGTGAAGGAAAAGTCTCCCACAAAAGCAAAACAAGACTCTGTTGCTACGAAAAGAAAAGGCAAGGAGCTCATGGTTGCTCCTGTGAAGAAGAAGAAAAGAACTCTTATCTTGCAAGATGAAGAAGATGAGGATGAACTAACCATAGTAGCCTTGAGAAACTTAAAGAGTTTTGTCAGCTTTCGTGAGACAAGAGAAGAGCTAGGAGAGGAGGAAAGAGAGAGAGAAGTCACAGAGAAGGAAGAAGAATAGAGGAGGACAGAGGAAGAAAGAAGAGAAGAAGAAGAAGAAGAAGAAGAAGAAGAAGAAGAAGAAGAAGAAGAGGAAGGAAGAGGAGAAACGGAAGGAAGAAGAGAAGCATAAGAGGAAGACGAAGAAGAAGAGAGAGAAGGAGAACAAGATTAGGGTCAAGAGGACTCTTTCGAGCCAACCTTGGCTATCTCTCTGTCTAGTGCGTCTACGGATGAGGAAACTTCACCTACTCCGCATGAGGGCATTAAAATAGGGGGAGCTGTTGATCCAAAAGGTATTTCTTCATCTTTGCCTGCTAGTGATGTGAGTCGTTCTGCAGCAAATCCTGAGGATGTGTATGTCTTGCACAATCTAGAACACAGTCATGATGAACAATCTGCTAAAGCTTCATCGATTCTCAAAATCCCAGTCCTTGACTCAGCTGGTCCTAATGATGCATCTACTCAGACAGCAGACTTTTCAAGATTAATGGAAGTTCTTTTGGACATTAGAAAGCAGCAATATGCCATGGGGTTTGAGATGCAGGATCTCAAGAATGCTTTTAAGGTCACTTCAGTATCGTTGCATGATCAGTTGAACGCCTTGAAGCTTCAAGTTCAGTCTTTGCAGGGTGAAGATTTTGCGTTATTGAAGTAGAGTTTCGATAGGCTTGAGAAAACAGTGCATTCTATGGGAGAATTCACGCTTGTTCGCCTGCTCAAACAGCCTTGATTTTAACTCCTTTTTCCATCCATCTCATTAGTCTACTCTCTACTTTTTGCTGTTGACAAAAAGGGGGAGAGTTTTTATGCAATTTTGATTGACTTTATTGGACTTTAACTTTTGTTTGATGTAGTTTTGATTCAGACTAGTTTGGACTAATGATGCTTGCAACTTAAGCTAAGCTATTATTGATTACATTAAAGATAGTTGTGTTTACAAGACTAATATGTTTTCTGTGGTTGCAGAATTGCTACTATCTCTATTGTAATCTCTAATTTTCATCTATAAGAAATCTTGGTTTGCTTGAGTGTTGTCTTGCAGGTCAAAGTGTCCAAGTGTCCAAATCTGCAGGAAAGTTTTGTCACTATCAAAAACGGGAAGATTGTTAGAGAAAACTTCCTTATCTATTTTGAAGTTGACAAAATGTTTCCTTCCATCAAAGTTTGAAAACTGTCGGACTTAAGATTTAAAATCTACCCTCATTGACAGTTTCTAGACCGACGAAGAAATCTTATTCAAATGCAAGTTTATCTTTAAAGATTTGATTCGTTTGGTTGAAGATTATCTCACGGCTGGAGATAGCATCTAAAGATCTATTATTCGTGTTGCAAATAATTCGAGTAATTTAGATCCGTTGATTGGCGAAGTAAACTTGGAAAGTTCTACTTATGGAAATCTAGATCCTGATTGTATGGGTGAGCATGATTGGTAGACTATCTTCATTTTCCTTAAGTAATTCGAGATCTCTCTAATTGATTATATCAAACGGTTAGATTGGAAAAACTCATTTGGAAGGTGCCAACGGCTATGGAGGCATGGAGGAGTATATAAAGAGAATGCTCTAGTTATTCGAGTGAGTGTGAGATAGTAAAATTCCAAAATTTGAAGCTTCTAGTTCTTTACTGATTCGTTTGTTGAGCGTAAACTTGTACTCAAAAGAGGGATTAGATACTTGTGAGACATTGAGGAAGTGTAACAAAGTCTTTACACTGTGAAATCAAGGACATGTGATTGTAACAACTCTTTTGATTCATAGTGAAATCCAACCAATAAGTTGTCAGTGCAGGACAGTGGACGTAGGCTTGATCTAAGCCGAATCACTATAAAACATCGTGTTTCAATTCTCTTTCCTTTATCTCTTTACTTAATTCGTAGTCTTATATATTATTGTAGGTCATCTATATCTTAAATCTTCCATGGTTATATAAGTTGAATTAAGTTGCTGAGTTTTATAAAATTCGTTTTTACACCTATTCACCCCCTCTAAGTGTTCATACTAGCACTATCATTTGCAGTGTTAGCTCAAAATTCACATCAAAAGCCCTAGGGTTTTTCTTAACTAACATGCAGTTACTTAATCTTTTTTTAAGGATTTTCTCTTCTTTAATAAAATTTAAACTATATGCAATGCAATCTAACTAAATGACTTAATTTTAATGAAGGGCAAGTTCTAATTAAATGGACCTAGCAACAATTATCGATCGACGTGAACCTAATTCTATATGACATGCGTATGATATTTTTGCATTTTTTATTTATAAAAATTCATAATTAAAAATTGCTAAAATAAATAAAAATATAGCTAAAGTAAGATATTATCTATTTTAAGTTAGGAAATAGACTAATCTGAATCATATCTTAACTTAGAAATTTATCTCGACATGCAATTTAATTCAAAGATATTATCTAACCTAGATGTCATCTAAACATGCATTTTAATATAATTAGAAAAGAATCTAACTATTATGTCATGCAATTCTATCTAGGAAATCAATTCTAATCTACATGATATGCAAATGCAATTTTTTTTTTTTTTTTTTTGTATTTTTGGGATAAATAAAGCAATTAAAAGATAAGCACCAAACCATTCGTGGTCATCAAAGATATTATCCATTGTTCGAATTTGGAAATGATATCTAATCAACTTGATTATTTCGCTAATAAAATCGATAAATTAATCTTAAGCCTTAAATAAATCAATTTTATTCACGCGTGATTAATTATTCCATCTAAAGCCTTATAGATGAAATAAAAAAAGTTGACTTGCGGTTGCGGATTAGGCAATAAATCATAATTGGGAATGTGCTTATCATTCAAATATGCACGTAAGATACTGAAAAGAATATATTAGGAAATAAAATATACAAACCAAATTTAGATGAGACCTTTACCTAATTTCAAAGATTATATTGCCAAATTTGGACTTCGATGGAATCGACTTGAGGGATGACTGACCTACATCCTAGCATGGCAAGAAGTTGTCACGGGTCACGGACGGTGCAACGAAGGGACGGTTGGGGCAAGAATGTCCCAGTGGTGCTCAGCATGTGGTTGATGCTTTACAGCAAAGGCCCGGGAAGGACTAGTTGGGCAACGACACTGAAAATCGTTGGACAATTGTTGCAAATCTAGCAATGAAGGCTCGATGGTGCTATAGAGTCCTACGCCCGTAATGAGCGGTAGTGCTTCTTGGCAAGGTAGCGGAGGACGCCAGGGAGACTTTGACTGATGACAAACTTGGCTAATTCCCAAGTTCTTTGCGAATTCTGCAAGTCTTGTAATAAACCTCCTTGATTATCAAACCATGAGGGTGTGTTGTTGAAGTGAACACCACCATGCACGTATCACTCATGAACAGTTGCGACAGAAAGTGCTTGGAGATCTTCAGCGAGGTAGCAACTTCTCAGCTTCAGAAGGCAGCAGTGAGTGACAGCGAGGATTCTAATGACAAAGGGGAGGATCGATTGAGGCACAGCCTTGAGATTTTTGGCTGCGAAGTACTTGGCCGTGGACTCTCTATCTCTCTCTTTCTTCTTACGTGTATCGCTCAATAGAATTGCCGACCCCCACGATTTCTCCCTTCTATTCTCTCTAGCGTGTGTTCTCTACTGTGTGGCTGTATATTCAATGTGTGGCCCCCTCTTTTCATGAATGAACGGGCCAATTTATAGGTGAGGGGACTGAAGCTTTTATTTCCCTTTTCAAATGAACATCCACGAAGATCACCTCCCGAATGCAATATATCTCTTTATTTTCCTCATCTCTTTGAATATTCTCCACCGATTTTATCACATATTGCCAAAGATTCAAGATTGTAATATGATTTTTTTTCAAATTTCAAATATTGCAAATATGAGCTCGTAATATCTCCTTGTCACACTTGCCCTTTCCGAGGATATTGAAAAATCCACCATCATATCACCAAAATATCAAATTTCCATTTCTCACAAGATAATTTTTATCACCAAAAGAATAATGGGCTCAAGCTAATTTGCTTTCTTTATGAGCTTAGTCCAACTTGTCAAATTAAATCACAGAACTACCAATTCAAACCCATTTGTTATCAGTTCAATGCAAATGCAATAAAAAAAAAATGCTCCTAAAACTATATACTATGCAATTTAATTCTAATATTTTTGTTTAGGGGTTAAAGATTAATCCCTAATTTTTTATGCAATAAATAAATTACTAGGTTGCCAAAATTTATGCGTCAACAACTACTCCTCTTTGAAGGTGAGCTCATAGAGATTTCCTTCAAAGATAAATTGGGAGCTAAATTTTGATCATGCACGCACTAAATGATTTTTTTGTTGGAAAATGAATTCCATTTTGGAATGCAATTTATATGATGCACGGAAATACTAATGTAAATGATAAGGAACCTACATAGAATAACTTACATTTAAGGAGGGTAGAGTAATTCAAGATTGTTTGTGTTACATGTCCAAGACCCATACCTTTCTACAGTTGCCCATAATAGTAACGATGCTTTGTAAGGAGATTGCTTTTCTAGGACCCGTACCTTTCTACGGTTGCCTAGTATGGCAGTATTTGGTTGTCTAGGACCCAACCTTTCTTTGATTGCCTTGATGGAAAAAAAAAAAATTGATTTTTCAGGATCCATACCTTTCTACGGTCGCCTAAATGGGAAACGGATATTATCTAGGACCCATACCATTCTATGGTCACCTAAATTGGAAATCACTTTCCAGGACCTGTACCTTTATACGATCACCTAAATGAGAAACAACTTTTCTAAGACTCGTACCTTTCTACAGTCGAAGCAACAAATATTGTCTAGAACTTGTATCATTCTATGGTTGCCTAGCATTGCGGCATAGATCATCTGACCAGGACCTAAACCTTTCTTCGATTGCCTTAATCAGACTGAATCTGGAGAAAATCTTTAGGGGACAGTTCGATTGAGTCGAGTGTCGGTGCACTTTGAGAGAGAATACCTCATAAGCATGCCGATTTGACAAGGGAATTCCGGGTTACGGAAGCACGCTAGGTCAAGAATTCCAAGCTATGGAAGCATGCTAGGTCAGGAACTCCGAGCTACGAGAGCATGCCGTGTCATTAAGAGGGACATCGGGTTATGGAAGCACGCCGGGTTGATGAAAATGATTCTGGGCTACGAAAGCACGCTAGGTCAATATAAAAGAATACTGGGCTATGGAAACACGCTGGTTTGATGAAAGGAACTCTAGGCTACGAAAGCATGCCAGGTCGATATAAAAGGACATCGGGCTATAAAAGCATGTCGAATCGATGAAAAGGACACCGGGCTACGGAAGTACGCCAAGTCGATAAAGAGGGACATCATGCTATGAAAGCATTTCGAGTCGATGAAAAGAACAGCGAGCTACGGAAGCACACCAAGTCAATGAAAAGGGCTTCGGGCTAAAAAAGTACGCCGAATCTCGAGACTTCAAGGAGCAACTTGAATGTCAAGTATTAGTCAGTCTTCAAGGAAATATTATCTGTTAGACACAATTAGAGCAAAAACTGGTATGCATTCATCAAAGAGGTTGACAATTTGAGCTACTTTAAAATGCACATTTCAAAATTCAATGAGGTTTTCATCAATTCAATTAAGGTTTATGCATAACAACTTTACCATATTTGCATCACCCAAATTTTCACAGGAGAGAATTGTTGTTCAAGACAAATGACATGGATTTATTAAGAATACTAAATGAGAGACTTTCAGTTAGAAAAGACTTTCACTCACTCTCATTTAGAGTGGCTATTTTAGGAGAATCACTACATCTCACTATCATCGTACCAATAAGGGTTTGAGTATTCTCACAAGCAGTACGACCTTACCAATCTGAGAGGTCTTTAATAGGGACCGTAATGTGGGCTTGATCAACGGTTTAACAAATGGACTATTTGAATCATGGCAATTGAAAGAACAATTATGTAATTATTTCTGGGTTTACAAGTCAAGAACCTTGCAAAATGAGAAAGAAATAATCTTGCTCGCACTTCTTCGAGCGATGCTTAAGACATGTGAACCCCTACGTTAATTCAAGTGCCCTAATCAGAAGAGACTTTGCAAGGGACGTAACGTAGGCTGGGTTCTTGGGTTGAGAAATGAAAGGATCATTAGGCTCAAAATATGTGTAAAAGGTGAGAGTCAATGATCATCTTGGTATTGTTGCCAATCTTCTTCTTCATTAGAGACTGTATTGGCAA
Organism: Eucalyptus decipiens; assembly: GCA_014182575.1. Lineage (NCBI taxonomy): Eukaryota > Viridiplantae > Streptophyta > Magnoliopsida > Myrtales > Myrtaceae > Eucalyptus > Eucalyptus decipiens. Next base: position 51,628,497 of record CM024611.1, on the reverse strand, counting down.
CGTGCTCCATTAATTGTAAAAACTTAGTATTTATGTTCTTTGAATACTGCTCCATTAGGAATACAACCTTTTACAACTGACAATCACCTATCTTGACTCTTTTTTTTTTTTTTTTTTGCATTTATGGGCATCGGCCTTACTTTTACCAAGCACATCGCTTTTTCATACTCCTAGTTCTAATTTATTTATTTTTCTTTACTTCTTTTTTCATGAGCATTAGCCTTACTTTTACTAGGCACACTGTTTTTTCATCCCCCTTAATTCTATTTTGAATTCAGTTCTCACGCATAATGCATATGTCAAGCAATTACACTTTGAAGGACTCAAGGGTCTTCATCTGCCTTTTGCCTTGCCCCAAGTGGGGGTTGATCACCAATTGGGTTTGAAGAAATGAAATTGCAGGCTCAAGTGGGCTGTGTAAAGGATATAAGTGTGTAGGATAGAGAAAGAAATGCTCTTCATCATCCTAAGACATTTAAATTACTACATGAATTCAATGTAATAGCATGACTTGAAGATTGATGCAAGTGGGAGTAAGAAAATTTCTTTTCATTTTCCTCACCTCATGATGCCATCTTATCTCTCATTTGCCCCGATGTGGGGTGGTTTTTTACAGGGGTAATTTGAAAAGAATATCCATAAGTGTATGGGACTCAAAGGGATTAAGTAATGGATTACTTATGGTGTTTGGGATAGAGAATGAATTGCCCCTCATCATTTCAGTCATCGTACCGTTTGTGAGAGAACTCTTTACCTTGTGGATATGGAACTTTTTACACTCACCTCACAAGTATATATGTAGAGGACTGTGTATAGGATAAGGCTTGCCTTTCATCATCCTGACACGTCTCATTTAGCATTCTTAGGCATTGATATCACTCCATTAAATTATCTATTTTGACAAATGTCTACATGAAATTGATGAGTTAAATACGCAAAACCACTATCGAAATTCTCTTTTCAAAAGAGTCCGACAATTTAAGCATGAGAAGCTTTGTGACTTCAAAACAGACAATTTACCACACTCAAAATATGGTTTAAAGCATTCATTTAGGAGATTGCCCCACAAAAGGACTGCCTCCTTGGATTGCCCTTATCAATTAAGATAAATATTACCTTCTTGCTTTTGCCCCTGCACAAGAGAATGTGCATGAATAGGATATTATGCAATATCAAATTAAATTCAAATTGCACCTCCATTTTGGCTTGAATTGAGATTTTATCTCAATCATGTCACTACTAGAATTTGTAGTGCCCCCCCAATTCGTCATCTCTTTCACCAAAGATGCTTGGTCCTCTTTTTACTTGCCCCTACTGTCTCATCAATGCACAAGGAAAATAGCTTCATCAAGCATGGGGTTGAGAAGGGTCGAGCACTCATTTTGTCCCTTTGGGGTTAATATCTCACACAAGTAGTAATGAGAGTTACCCCACATCTCTTTTTTTCATTGAAAGTGCGCTCTAAGCCAATTGATCATGAGTCAAGTTTATCATTATTGAAACTTGATACGCTATTTTCATATGTCCCTTGTCATAACAAGTTATAGAATTATGCTCTAAGACAATAAGTAAATGAGTCAGACAAACAAACATATTTAATCTACTACAAGTTTTAGGAAAATATTTTTAACAGTAAAATGCTTTTGTTTTCGAAAAAGTTTTTGGGAGGAAGCATGATAAAGTCTAGCCCTCAATATTTCTCCGTGGATGATATTTTCTTTTCATGGTTGGATATCGTCATTGGACTGGTTTGGTGTACCCCATCATGCCCTCAAAATTGGATATAAAATTGTAATTTCATTGAATAGAATCAAACAAATTACATTACCGGGATGGAAATGCAAACAAGCAAACCCTAGAAACGAAAGCAATAATTGAAATTTCATAAAGCAGGAAATCCTAAAAAAAACTTGAAATCCTAGAAAGCATAAAAAAGACTCATTCGTAGAGGATTGTGAATATAAGAAGTTTTTCACTCAGTGACAGCATTTGCGCCTCCGTCATGGTTGGGCAGAGAGTTTTTCTGATTACTATTGAAAGAGAATGCCTTTGTATCCAAGAAGTCTTGGACCCTATGCTTCAAAACATATGAATCATCAGTGGAGTGACGAACCTCTTCCATGTGATAGTCACACTTTTCAAAGAGATTATATGTAGGATAATGTTTAGGATTTGGTCGCTTTGGCTTAGTAGAGAGTAATCCCTTCTTTTGGAGAATATGTAAAATTTCAGATAGGGGTCTAGGAAGAGGTGTGAACTGTCTTCTAACATTACGTCATCGACCAGAGAACTAATCTCCTCCGCCTTGTTGCTCAGTAGAAATCTTAATTGCTAGAGTGCGATTAAATATATCACGATTTGATTGAGAATAGGTCATATTAATCTCAGTAGGCTCGGAGTGATTTGAGCTACCAAATTTCTCTATCTCACAGCATACTCCTTAAATGACTTGCTTCTCTTCTTCTCCATTCACTCAAGATCTTCCCAGGAATGTACGATGTCCATATTGAACTTATATTGCTTGAGAAATGCACCAGCCACTTCATTCCAAGTGTCGAGGAGGTTCACATTCTTCATGACGTACTAGTTTAGTGCGAGTTCGGTCAAACTCGCATGAAATGATTGGATCATAAGGGACTCATTTTTGACATGTTAGGCTATGCGTACGTGGTACATTTGCAAATGAGCTTTTGGGCAAGAAGTATCATTGTATTCCTCAAACTTCGGCATTTTAAACTTTTTTGGCATCTTGACCTTCTCATAAATTGACAAGTTGAACAGGAGTGAACTCTGCAACTCTTGCAATTGCTTCACTTTCTCTTCAAGCTTTGGGAAGCGTTCATCTTGCTCCGTCTTAGGGATGTTGTCAAACTTAGCCTTTTCCATAGTGACTAACAGTGGGTCATCTTCTAGCTCGGGCATGTCATCATCACTCATTTGGGCCTTGTTTGTCTACTTTGGGGCTACTAACTCGAGGAGAGCGGGTGCAGGAGTTGAATTCACTTGGAGGGATTGGATTTGAGCTAACATATGTTGCATAGAAATGAGCAACTGTTTAAGTTGATCTTCCATAGTGACAATATGACTGCGCATCTCGGTTTGGTCAGCCATTTTAGCTCTTGATCGTGTAATAATGGACAAACGTGGAGGATCTGTTATCACCTAATTCAAATGGATGAAAATATGTAAGCATGAGGTGTAAATAAAGAGCCAATCCATGACAATAATTTGATCAATTTTTCATTTTTTTTCATTTATTCATGAAAATTTTGTACAAGAATGGAATTTCTTTAAAAAGAGCTAGTAAAATAGACACCCTATCAAGACCAAATTTCCTAGACATGAAATGAAAACAAATTCTTCAAAGTTTTTTGTTATTTTCCGAATGATTCATTGCATGGCAATTTCCTCATTTCATTTCTAATTGACAAAGGAATTAAATCAATGATTGACCTAGATTGCCATGGACCGATTCAAAGCACAATTAAGTAAGTAAATTGTGAAGCAAATAATAGATTACTTACTTCTCCAAGGAAAATCAACGGCAATCACATAGACATGCACATGAGATGTGAGATTTGACTTTTACGCTAGACAGGCTTAGCAAAGTGAAGCCACAAGGATGATCAAACTAGCCGCGAGCGTGTGAACTAAGTCGGATCCTTATAACTTCGACTTGGTCAAAGAGTCGACTTGGGTCACGGGCATGCGAATTGAGGTGGGTACTCTTGATACTAAAAAAGAAATTTCGGGATTGAGATGGATGACTCATACCGCAGACATGCGATCGGAGTGGTATGCATTTCAATACCATCCTAAATGATCCTGTGTGGCCCAGGTCCAGTGGCAGGTTGTGTGAGTAATAGTATAATGCTAAATGCGGGACATGCACGGCGGTTTATATCAAGAAACACTTCATAAGTGAAAGTAAACCAAACATCCCTACACTTCCTTGCAAAACAAAGGTCAGCAATTACTGCCCCTTATACCTCCAATCCTGTAAGAATATTTAACACCTTAAACATTATGGTTGTACTTGGGATCCTCACTATCAAACAAAATATTTTTTCAAATAGAAGAGAAAATTGGCCTACGTCCACTAAGAGCTTTAACTCGAGTCCCCAGTGGAGTCGCCAAGCTATCACGACCCAACCTCGGGTGAACCACCTATGATTTGGCTAATAGATTACTAAGCTTAAACTTAGCTCGGGCTCTCCCAAGCCCATACCAATTCACAACTTAGGTTCAAGTTCTTAACATATAATTGATTTTTAATTAGGTGTCACCACTAATTTATTTTTGTTGGATCAATTAGAAACCCAAGTAAAGTAACGGGAGATTTACTAACGCCTTTTCAGTACTTGATTATAAGTTCGGGGACTTGATTATGCTAGCTTTCACTAATGCCTTTTTCGGTACCTTTATATTTTTATTTCGAAAAAATGCTTTGCAGGCAACTTGAATTAATTTTAATTTACTTCCTTAACATGTGAAGTGATCATGTAGGCACCCAAATCACTAATTTAACACACAAGAAATAAAGAAATAAATTACGGGATTTACCTCGTAGCAACGAAAGCATATGCAATGTTAGCTCAAAATTCACATCAAAAGCCCTAGGTTTGTTTCTTAATTAACACGCAGTTACTCAATCTCTTTTTAAGGATTTCCTCTTATTTAATAAAATTTAAACTATATGCAAAGCAATCTAACTAAATGACCTACTTTTTAATGACGGGCAATTTCTTATTAAATGGACCTAGTAACAATTACAGAATGACGTGAACCTAATTCTATATGACATGCGCATGATATTTTTTCATTTTTTTAAATAAAAATTCATAATTAAAAATTGCTAGCAAAATAAAAATATAACTAAAGTGAGATATTATCTATTTTAAGTTAGGAAATAGACCAATCTAAATCCTATCTTAGCTTAGAAATTTATCTCGACATGCAATTTAATTCAAAGATATTATCTAACCTAGATACCATTTAAACATGCATTTTAATATAATTAGAAAAGAATCTAACTATTCTATCATGCAATTCTATCTAGCGATGAAGGCTCGATGGTGCTATAGTCCTACGCCTGTAACGAGTGGTAGTGCTTCTCGGCAAGGTAGTGGAGGATGCCAGGGAGACTTTGACCATTGACAAAATTGGCTAATTCCCAAGTTCTTTGGGAATTCTGCAAGTCTTGTAATAAACCTCATTGATTATCAAACTTTGACCATGAGGGTGTGTTGTTGAAGTGAACACCATGCACGTATCACTCACGAACAGTTGCGACAGAAAGTGCTTGGAGATCTTCAGCGAGGCAGCGACTTCTCAGCTTCGGAAGGCAGTGGTGAGTGACAGCGAGGATTCTAATGACGGTGGGGAGGATCGGTGGAGGCACAGCCTTGAGATTTTTGGCCGTGAAGTACTCGGCCATGGTCTCTCTCTCTCTCTCTCTCTCTCTCTTCTTACGTGTATCGCTCACTAGAATTGCCAACCCCACAATTTCTCCCTTCTATTCTCTCTAACGTGTGTTCTCTCCTGCGACTGTATATTCAACGTGTGGCCTATCTTTTTGTGAATGAACTGGCCAATTTATAGGCGAGGGGACTGAAGCTTTTATTTTTTTTCTCAAATCAACATCCACAAAGATCACCTCCCGAATGCAATATATCTTTTTATTTTCCTCATCTCTTTGAATATTCTTCACCGATTTTATCACATGTTGCCTAAGATTCAAGATTGTAATAGGATTTTTCTCAAATTTCAAATCTTGAAAAAATGAGTTCGTAATATTTCCTTGTCACACTTGCCCTTTCTAAGGATATTGAAAAATCTATTGTCATATAACCGACAATATCAAATCTGCATTTCTCACAAGATAATTTTCAATCATAAAAAAAATAATGGGCTCGAGCTAATTTGCTCTCTTCGTGGGCTTAGTCCAACTCATCAAATTAAGGCTCAGAACTACAAATTCAAACCCATCCGTTACCAGTCCGATGCAAACCTAAAACTATATGCTACGCAATTTAATTCTAATATTTTTATTTAAGGGTTAAAGATTAATCTCTAATTTTTTATGCAATAAATAAATGATTGAGCTGTCAAAATTTAGGTGTCAACAATAATTATAACTAAGCACAGTTATTAAACAGAAGAAAAGAAAGATGCTTACCTCATATCATTGGAGCTCTCTCTGCATTTGAAAAGCTGCTCCACCACGTTAGTTACAGCCTCGGAACTAGGGCTGTATGATGCTACTACTTGCATCATGGCCATTTGAATCTTCCCATGTAGGCCATGGGACTAGGGGCAAGCACGGATACTGGGTAGAACTGGGAACTGGAGAACCAGAACTGGAGGTTCGGTTCGGTTCCCGGTTCTTAAAGGACCGGTTCCGATTCTCGGTTCCATTTTTTCGGGAATCGGAACCGGAACTGGAACTGGTCGCAGAACCAGAACCGGAACCAGTCGCGGAATCGGTTTCAAAACCGGTTAGGGTTCCAAAAGGAACCCCCTCGACTCGGCGCTCCAGCCTCCAGCCTCCAGCCTCCTGTCCTGTCTCCTCAGTCCTCCGATTTCAGTTTCACTTTCAGCCGGACGTTGCTTTGAGTCTCGCCATCGGACGCTGCTCACCCTTGAGGCCACCGCCGCTGGACACCATTCCCCAACGTCACTCAACGCCCGCATTTGCGACACCTAAGTCCTGACGCCATTGCCCCGAAGACCCTGACCGATGTCCCTACTCACTGCTCAGCGCTGGCCACCGTCGCCGAACACCGCTCGACGCCTGTCGTTGCCATGCTCTGCTTATGACCAATTTAGGCTGAAAATTGCCTACATAGATACCGGCTATCTTACATGGCACGGTTAGCATCAACATAAACATTTTAAAATAATTTTTGATAATTTTTTGATTTTTTACTATTTTTTTTTAAAAAAAATTTCCCTTTTTTTTCCTTTCGACTATGGCTAGTATTGATCATGGCTGGCGATAAGCCACAAGCAAGGGTCTCAAAGAAAAGGAAAAAAAGGAAAAAAAATTATTTAAATGCCCACGTCAGCGCCGACCATGCCACGTAGGACTCCGGCATCCACATCAGCAATTTCTGGCCTAAATTGGCCGAATGAACTGAATTGATACCAATATAAAAATGTTTAGAACTAAATTGCACCATTAAAAAAGTTTAAGGCTGAATTGGCACTAATGTAATAGATTTAGAACTTTTTTGGTACTTTTCCTTATGATAGACCTAACACAAATTATTTTCCAACTTGGGGCAAGGAACTAAGTAGGAGCTTTTTTCTACGTATAAAAAAGTCAAAAACAAAGAAGCCATAAGACTTCTAATAGGAGAGAGAGGGACAAAGATAGAGATGGTATCTTGATTGGAAGCATACTTATAGTTTTGGTGACATTCCAAAGTAACCTTAAAGGATATTGAAGCACTACTACAATCAAATTGCAAAGAAAACCCAGTCATTGAATATGAAATCATTGTAAGACCTTGTAATTCATTCGTTACATTGCCTAAGATCAATTAAGTTATATGGTACTTGTGCACTTGGTTGAATCATATGTGGTTCCCAAGGGATAGCCAACCCAAGAAGTAGTTCGATTTCAGGTCATTATTCAAGTAAAACTAGGTCAATGAACCAGCATATATCTTATGAAGAAACAATCATTTCCCGTATCTTTTGCTAGTATGGAAGGAATCAATTTAAGAAAATTGACTAAAGCCATGTTTGATAACACTTCAAATTGTGCATGATTATATTCTTTTATTCTCCAAAAAAAAAAAGAGTATAAATCTATTTGGTAAAATTTTTGTTCTCCGAATAAAAATCAATCTTTTTTTTTGTTCTTGGGAATAAATCTATAACATAATCAAGAAATAGAAAAAAAGTTACATTTTTTTTTTTTTTGGAAAATAATTATAGAATCAAGCCTAATTTTTCTTCTTTTCTCTTCTCTTTCCCTTTCTTCTTCTTCTTCTTCTTCTTCTTCTTCTTCTTCTTCTTCTTCTTCTTCTTCTTCTTCTTTTTGGCCATTGCTAGCCTTGGCCTCAGCCGTTGATCGACGAAACAAGGGCCGGCGACTTAGCTGGAGCATCATCGGCCCTTGGCAATGTCGAGCCACAATGAGGCTTATCGGCCCAAGCCTCACCGTGGCTGGGTGAGGCTCAACCTCACCAAATTTGGGGGAGGTCAATCTTGCCCAGCCAAGGTGAGGCCGAGCCTCACCCAACCACCAACAAGGCTCGGCCTCGCCCAGCTCATGGTGAGGCTTGGGTTGCCAACCCTCGTCTAGTCGATGACCGAAGGAAGGAGGAGTTGAAAAGGGAAAAAAGAAAAGAAAAAAAAAAGAAAAAACTGTAAGAAAATTATTAAAATAAAATGGTTTGGAATAGAAATTTTAAGAGTTTTATCAAATACATTTCTATTCCGGAAATATAAGTTCTGGCTAGTATATCAAGGGCATTCAAATGCTAAAAAATTGTTCTCGGGAACAAAATAAATAATAAAAATAAAAAACATTTGTGAACAAAAATTCTTCTCAGCAACATAATCATTACTAAATGCACCATAAAAGTTAAAAATCATGGCAGATCCGAAGATAATGCCCAAACAACAAAAATACATACCCATCTGGATCCAAACTTTTATTTGTTGGTTTGTAGCTCAAGTTCACCGGTATACCTTCAGTTCAAAACAAAAGAGTAGGCGGCGAGCCAGGTATGATCATCTTGAAGGAAATCAGTAATGAAGAGATGCAAGTGCAGAAAGTACGGATATTTGTATATCAATGCTTCCAAAACACTGAGCCTGGTTCTGCTGGGAAAGTGAGATTCCATCATCGCCAACACCCACAGTATAGATCTGCTTTCATGCTTTGTGCTTTTTTTTTTTTTTTTTTTTTGAGTTCGAGAAACTATAATCTTTCTTGGGTTTCTTCTCCTTCTCGTATTCTCTCTTTGCCACCTTGACCAAGACACCTGCCATTTGTTTGATCATTTGTCTGAGTGAAACCAGGGTACCAATCTTAGAAATGTTCATACATATTTATGTCTGGTTGATTGTTATGTGTTCAAACTAAGATCTATGTGTTCGATCTACTCATTATAACTTGGAATTTTGACCCTACAATCCACGGCCAAAATCCCCACGTACCATGCTTACTTGATCAGGATTAGTGTACCTTGATGTATGATCACTTATTGGATGTTAAATCAAGATTCATCTGTGCTAGAAGCTTGTCCATTGATTGATGGTGTTGATCTCGAGTTTCCTATGTTTCGGTTCCATCATGTACAAATCTAATCATTTGTTAAAGATTTGCTTATAACCAGCTTGGTCTCAGTTGGTTGATGGTGTTTGTCTCGGTGTATGTCCATCTCCAATGCATTCAATTGCTGATGTGCTCACTGGATTGAGATGATACCAATGTGTTGAGTTACAGATTATGTCTATTCTGGGTGCGCTTGCTGTCCGTATGTCTCAACAGTTGCAGTCCTGTAATGTTGCAAGTTGATGCGCTGTTTGTTGATTTTCATTAGTAGTCTATGGTCCATGATCGATAATTCCTGATAATTGCATGGCGATTGAACTTCTAGTACGCTGGAATTGAATTCATAGTTGTTTCACATGCTCAGTATTTTCTATTTCAATGCAAAATTGGACTTTATATCTTCAGGAAGTCAATTGGAGATGTTGTTCGTGTCGGTTTGCATCTTGATTTTTGTCAACAAGACTTTAGAAGAGCGAGACCAGGACAGTTTGGCCATTTACCTTCTTTGTATGAACTTTGTGAGAATGCATAAATATATAGAGATATTTGCATGATATAATCCTGCCGTGTTAACTGGGGCGTAGTAACATGCCTAGTGCTCTTGAAAGATAAGCTTTGGTTTCACGAAATAATGAATAATTGTGCATGTGCGGCAGCTGGTGAGTGGTGGCAATGATTCTGAGGTGGTCGGAGCAATTGTCGGAGTTGGTCGTCGGTGGATTAGGACAGGTATGGTTCTACGCGTGAAGCCATTGTATGAGAGTTTCTGGTAAAGAATATGAAAAAATTTGAGTCAACGGAAGTCTTCACTTCAATGGTTAGTTTAAGTTGAGTCAAGATTAGAATATATAAGAGAAGATGAAAGAATGAAAGAGTAAAAGATGAAAACGAGAGGGTCAGAGAGGTGAGTTCAAGTGTTCTGGAGAAGGACCTAGTGATGAAATGAGAAAAAAAGAAGAAGATAAATAATAAAAAAATTCCGAAAAATAAATTAGATTAGAAAAATATGCTTTAATTAGGTTGTTAGATTTTTTGTATTAGTTTTAGCTTAGTTTCATTTCATTAGAATTCGCATAGTTAGAAAAGTTGTATTCCTTGATTTTGTGTAAGTCATGTGGTTATTTGCTTGGTTGGTGATTTGTGTTTTCATTTTAGATTAGATTGTGAATTCTTAGTTTTAGTTATATTCATTTATGATTAGTTTATCTGATTAGTCCCGTTGAATAATATTAATTTAGGTTGAGAAATATAATCGAAAAATTAAAAGTAGTAAATTAAAAACAAAACTTCAAAATATTAAAAAAAAATCATAGTAAATAGCTCGTTGAACTTAGAATTTATCTCAAATAATTGTGTGAAAGTGTTGTAACCTAAGTAACATCGACATCGACATACGACACACAACATGACAAGATACGACATAACATACCGACATGTCGTTTCTTAAAAAATAGATAATTTCGACATGTTAAGACACATTGTATTGTAACACATTATTTATTAAACATATATTTTTATTTATACATTAATTTTTGTGATTATTTTAATCAAATTAATTTGATTCAAATTCACAAATAAATAAATAATAAAATAGACCCTAGAATAAATTTACATTAAAAACATTAATATACTATTTTGTTAATAGCATTCATTGTTTCAATTTGACAAATTCAACTGCACTCCAATAATCCATAAAACTTAGAAGAAAAAGAGAAGCAATCCATATTTTGGACTTGCGTGTCAGAGTGTGTCAAAAGAAAAGAGAAAAAAAAAATTGAGATTAAATTGTGTGTCATGAGAAGTGAGAATCAAAAAGAGAAGAGAATACTAGCTTTTTTTTTTTTTTTTTTTTTTTTTTTTTTTTTTTTCTTGACCCCTAATTTATTGAAAAATTTTAAAATGTGTGTCAAAGTCACATATCATAATTCAAAACTCGCATGTCAAAATTTTCCACTTGCATGTCAGAGAGTTTGGGGAAAATTGATCAAGTGTTGGATTTTCCGGCATGTGTTGACCGAGTATTGGAGAGTGTCGAAATATATCGGAGAGTGTTGGATAAGTGTAGGACTATCTGACATGACACGAAAGTTTCCAGAGAGTCTCGGTACTTCTTAGTTTTATAACCTTAGAGAAATTTGAAAGAGACTAAATGAGCATTGAATATCATAAGGTCGAATTGGGACACCGACTTACGATGACAAGATGCTAACCAAGGGTTTCTCGTTTCTCTGAAAGTTTCGATAACCCTAATTACCCATTTTAAGAAAGGATAGTGTCTAAAGTCAAGCTCATATGGGCTGTTGCCCTAAAACTTAATAACGAAGTCATATTATATTCTTTACCCGACTCGTAGTAGGTTACCTTACTGCATTCCACTTTTTTACTTGCTCTTTCATTACTATCTCTAATGAATTAGTTGTGATTCTTTTACACTACATTTTGAGATGTGATTTTCTTGTTATACTTAAATGGTTAGGTTACATTTTAGGATCATAATAAACATCAAAAACATTAAATGGACACTTAGTGGACAACGATCTTAGGATTGATAATTTGGTAAAAAGACTGTGTAAACACTTTTACTGACAAATAATCAAGTTTTAGGTACCGAAAATGCATTAGTTAGATAACTAATGTTATCAAATCCCCAACCTTAGAGCTCCAGTTGCATAAAAAGTGATGTATTTTCCCATATCTCATTTGGTTTATAGCCAACCTCAATAGCCTAGAGGTGACTCTCTCATATAAAATTCTCATAGAGTTAATTGAATCAAAATGAAAGTCCCACATTGCACAAGGCATGACTTTGAGAGAGCTGGCATAGATTGATGATCGTTGTTTCTTAACTCAACATTACCTCTGAACCCATCTTTCCTAGACTATTCTAGAGGTTCACAACAAGTCATAAATTTTTACGCAAAATTTCAATGTAATCATCTCGACCAATTTTCACTAGAAATCATTGACTTGCAAGCGTACCACACAGGATGGCCAACAATCAATGAATTGCCATATCATCGATTTTTATGATAATTTACTAGAATGACTGCATTAGAATTTCACACAAAGGTTAATAACTTAACAGGCAAAATTGAAATTTTCGACTGAATTTGATCCATACTATAGTTTTAAGATTGAATCAATAAATTTCCTAAATTATTTATGTGTATACAAATTTTATGCAGTTGTTCATGCATATGTGGATTTTATTTTGAAATATATATATATATATATAATTAATTAGATGGATGATTAAAGATCTATGACTGTTATAATCCCATGTGCTTTACAATTTAGGTGGACAGAATCTTATATCTAATGTAATTCCAATTTTATAGTTCTTAAGATATAGTCATGCATCTGGTATCATGTCTATCATTGATATTATTTACATAGAGTTTTTTTTTAATTATCAAACCATTCATCTCGAGAGCACGTCTGGAACATTAAATGTTTGAAAAGTCAATTTAATCATTGCCCATATTTTGGTAATTAATATTTTAAAGTAATTATTATATGTGTGTGTGTGTGTATATATATATTCAATTTTGACTTATCTATATTATAATAAAGTTGTTTTTTTTTTTTTTAAGTTGGTGGACAAATTCCTGCATCCAGGTTATAAAAAGAAAAATTATATGTGCATATTGTGGCAATAAATGATTGAAAGTAATTGTTATGTATGGATATGTTATATTATGAAAGATCTATATAGAACTAACCATCGAAAATTTACAGCCGGTAGAATTCCATCTATTTTACAATTATTGGGAACAAGGTCTTATATCGGGCATAAATCCAACTGCCTTATAGTTCATAAGAATAAAGGCCGACATTTGAGATAAATCTTATCACCAGTATTCTTTGTTTACAGATCCTCTTGTATATGAAATTGTTCGTCTCGAGAGCATCTATTAGAAAAATTAAATATTTTAAAATTATTTCATGAGGAAAGTCGTAATCCATGATTGTGCATATTACGGCAATGAACTGTTTAAAATAATTGTTTATGTGTGTGTGCGTGCGTGTGTGTGTGTGTGTATATATATAGGTTTGTGAAATATCTATAATAGAATAAGGGTGATTTTTTCAAAAGGATGAATTATTAAGTTGATAGAACAAATTCAAGCCTTTAAGCTATAAAAGGAAAAAATAAATGTTTGAAATGTTATATTCCCTGATCGTGCATATTTGGTTAATAAATGTTAAATATAATTGTTTATGTATATGTATATGTGTGTGTGTATATATATATATATAGGTTTGTGAAATATTTATAATAGAATAAGGGCGATTTTTTCAAAAGGAGGAACTATTAAGTTGATGGAACAAATTCAAGCCTTTAAGCTATAAAAGGAAAAAATAAATGTTTGAAATGTTATATTCCCTGATCGTGCATATTTGGTTAATAAATGTTAAACATAATTGTTTCCGCAGCGTAGAGATTCTATTTAGAAATAGCTGGACGTTCCATATTTAAGTTGATGGAAAAAAAAATCCCTGCATCTAAATTACAAAATGAAAAAATAAAAAATACTAATGTTTTAGAAAGTTACAATCCATGATTACGAATACTTGGTATTAAATGTTTAAAATAGTTTTTCATATATTTATAGACTTTACTTTGGTATATATATAGGATGACACTTTAAATTGATTATATTATTCTATAAATGGATCTCCGGTAACAAAAAATGAAAATGAAAATTTGCATAGAATGAATTTTCATATGCTTTGAGTAAATGCATTAAGTATTGCAACACGCACTGCAACCAACTATAACGAACGCTTATTACCCTCAAATCAAATTCATCAATCACATGATCTCGCCCAATAATTATGCCTCACTCCCAAATGCTCTTGGGACAAAAGATGCTGGGTCCATAAGTGGATTTAACCATTTGGTATAGCAGGGGAAGCTGTAGTACTACGAATAAAGCCACCGGGACAGAGGTCAGCAAAATAATGGGAATGAGAACCCACTCCACCAGTCTCTTATCCAGCACAATTGTGAGAGTTGCAGCGAAGGCTACCAGCATGAATGCCAAGGAAAGAAATAGAAAAGAAAGTCCCATTATGATCTTCTTAGGCAACGCTTCAAGAAAATCTTGCGCCTTATAGCGCGATGTTAAGATGGCTAGGAATAGCAAGATGGCTGTCACAGAGAAGAACAAACCTAACACATCCGAAATTATGAAAACCAAGAAAGAGTCCTCTCCTAACAACAACGGGACTCCACTTTTGCCATTATTCCCTCCAGGCACAGTGAATGCAGCAGCGAACAATACTGTGGCAATTAGAGCTGAGGTGATCATACATGAATTTGATGTGTCCTTCATCCACTTCTCTCCACTCTCAAGCAAATCTTTGCGGTTCTCCACGAATGAAGTCCAAAATGTTTTACTCCCCATGTACCGGTCTCTCATGTCAGGGACAACCCAGCTTTCCACAGCCTAACAAACAAAGGAGTTTTGATAAGTGGATACGGTTATGAACATTTAAATAAATAAATAAATAAGACAAAAACGAGGGAACATTTTAAGGAGACCAAGACTTATCCAACGAAACTGCCTGGAGGTAAAGTCACGTGTTAAAATCTAGATTATGTCGAAATAAAAGACAAGCACAACAAGTGAAGAGGGAGAGAGAGAACGAAAAGAGGAACTTCTTACTATACCACTTCTATCATAAATAAAGTAATTAATATCAATAATAGATTCAATCTCATAGCTGAGGATCAATGTTTTCAGTTCATACTTTAAACTTTCCTCTTAAATATTTAATGAGAATTTGAAAGTGAAGAAGGTATAACTAGGTTGAAGAGAGAGAAACATTACATTGAAGAGAGGGATCTTTTGGTAAGTTAACTAAAAAAAAGAGTGCCTTAACTGAAATGGGAGTGCAAATAGCTAGGCTTATGATAATTATCATTAGGGGTGAGAATGGTTCAAGAGAGAAACCTAAAACCTGAGAATCGAACTGATGGGAACTTGTTCGATTCTGGGTTCCAACTTCCAAGATATGCGAGGTAAGTTCTAAGTTCCAAAAATTAGGGAACCTATTTTCATGGGTAGTCCAAGATTCTAGGTTGGTGGAATTTAAAACTTAGAACTTAGAATCTAAAACAAGTTTTTGTGTTTTTCTTGATCCATGTTTTCAAGTGATCCTATGATATTTCCTGGCATTTGATAATGAGTGTTTAATCTAGGACTATTAGACTAAGTTTCCATTTTATAATCGAGACTTTTACTTTGTTAATGTTTTATATTTTTTAATGTCTAAATATAAATTATGGTAAATAACTTATAGCAATGAATGATGGTCATTAAAGGTGATAATTCACTCAATCGTTTAATTAATAATACAGGTTAGTCATTTTATTTTATTTTTTTGGTCGGTTAATACAGGTTAGTTATTAAAGGTGATATTTCACTTAATCATTCAATTAATAATACAATTGGAATCTAAATAGTCTTTGGAACCGACTTTGGAACCTGCAGTAGGGTAAGTTCCAATTTTCAAGGTATAAATGATAGGTTTCAGATTTCAAAAAATGATTAACTTGTTCTAACGAGTCGGTTCCAAGTTCTAGATGGAACTTGTACAGAACCTATAATCGCTTATCTCTAATTATCATTACATGCAATATTCAATATATGCAAAGAAAGACACTTACCCTATACCATTGGAGTTCTCTTTGCATTTGAAAGGCTGCTCCGGCCTCGGTAGTTACTCCATCGAAACTACGATAGTAGTTTGCTGCTTTGCACTCATCATATCTCGCCGAGTCTTGCATTGAAGGCCCTGGAACTAAAGACAACTCATTGATTGAGCTTACCTGCAAAAAGAGTCCGAGAGTCTTTTCTTGGCGAAACATCACCGCATGTGTCGTCAACCTCTTATTATAAGGCGTAACCCAAATAAGCTCTGGGAAAAACTGAAAACGAGCTCAGAAATCATCGAATCCCCGATTGTCGCTTCAAATAGACGTCGGTCGTCTAGGTAAAGAATGGAGATCTCGGTAGTGTTCATATAAGAGATTGCAATGCAAACTTGTTTTGCCAACTCAATTGCCGTCACGTGCCTAAGCTTCACCTCGTGAACTCTCTTGATTATAGGAACTACAAAATGTAAAAAAAAAAAAAAAAAAAAAAGAAAAAAAAAAAAAGAAAAAGAAAAATGAAAATAAAAAGCGAAGGAGCGGCAACTGGATCAAGAAAAAAGTTCTCCAACCCTGGGTCTCAATCTCTTTTAGACACCAAATTGCATCTAACAACAGTCTGCTAGTTGTCATAATTCACCGCATCTAGTGCTTGCGTTGGCAGGTGATTGGGAAAACGATCTCATTCTTTCTTTTTCTTTTTTTAATTTTTTAGGAAAGTTATTTTTTTTTCTCCTTTGGGATTCTGTCCTCAAATGCAAACAGTGGGTTCAGCAATTGCTGATGCGACGTACAAAAAAAGGTATCAAATCAATTTGGCATTTTCCGGAAAAGGTTTATATCATGTCTAAATGAAAAAAAGAAGAAGGTAAAAGCGATTATAGTGCAAGGCGAAGAAAGCGATCTGCCTTGAAGTTCAAACGAGGCTCTATAATTAAGACAATATAGTTATAAGACTTAACCTGATAGAAAAACTCTAAAAATAGCCACGCTAATGATGTGTAAGTAGCTAGGGTAAATTACAATAGTCTTTGTAGATATAAGATTATTTTAGACAATATAATTAAAATATGTACAGCAGCTACTAACAAAAAAATTATATCAATCGTACAAACCATTGTATTGTTATTTATGCCCAACACGAGCAAAATATTTTTTTTCTCCATTTTGTCTGTCTCTAACAAAACCAAAAATTCCACATGAGGTCACATAACGGTACATGCCTATTTGAGTTTACTTGTTACACCAAAATGACATAGTAAGTATTTGGTTTGGCTTTTGCAGAAAGTCTTTGGAAAAATGCAAAAGATTTTAGGCTTCATTAGTTTCACGAAAAATGTAACAATTCTGGAAAACGTTTTCCAGGAAGCCATATTCCAAGAAAGTGATAATATTTTTCGGTATTTGGCCGAAACTTACAAATGAGATAAAAAAATATTTTCCATCATTTGGTATAGAAAATCTCATATGATTTTCCTTTATGCTCTTACTTTAATTTATGAAGTATTGATACTCTCGGGGAGCTTTTGTGTCGTGTCGGAGATTTTGATGTGTGTTCAATACTCGGTCAATAAGTGTTAGAAGGTCAACCCTCCCGATATTTGAGTCTGGAATTCTGACACATGATTCCGACACACATAGAGTCAATTTTAAAATTTTCAATAAAATGTAGATGTGTAAAAAATAAAAATAAAAATAATCAAGGGGGAAAGAAGAAAAACTTTGTCATCTCTTCTCTTCTGACTCTTACTCCCATGTCACACAATTCACCCCGAAGTTTTTTCTTTTTCTCTTCTCTTTCAGCATGTTCTAACACACAAGTTTAAAATGTCGATTGCTTGTTTTCTTTTTCATCCAAGTTTTATGGATTATTAGAATCAAATTGAAACAATTAATTTTATTAACAAATGGTGGATTAATTTTTAGGGTAAATTCATTCTAGGCTCTTTTTTATGATTTATTTGTGAATTATAACCAAATTATTTTAATTAAAATAGTCATAAAAAGTAATTTATCATGTTTATATAAAAATATACATTTAATATATAACATATTCCAACGTACCGGAATTCTCTATATATATATTTTTTAAAGAATGATATGTTGATGTATTGTGTCATGTCATGTCTTGTTGTATGTCGCATGTCATTGTTAGTGCTACTTAGCCTTTAATAATTTTTTTATTTTTATTTTTATTTTTATTTTTATTTTGTAAAAACATAGAATTGTTATTTATTTCTTTTATTTCTTTTTCTTTTTCTTTTTCTTCTTCGGCCAATCGCCAACCACAACAAAGGCTGGTGACTGGCCTCAAGTGAGCCAAGCCAAGCCAAGCCAAGCCAGCCTCGGGCAAAACTCCTTCTCACTAGATCTAGCAAGATCAAGCTCACCCGAGACCAATGAGCTCAAGTCTCGCTAGATTGGCGAGCTTGTTCCTCGCCTATGTTTAGTCGTTGTGGCTGGCCGAGGAAGAAGCAAAAGGGAAATGAAAGAAACAAAAAATGATTAGACATTACTTTTTAAAAATAATTTATTAAAAATCTATTTTTAAATAAAAATCATTAAAATATCGATATTTTTAAAATAAAAATAATCAAAAATTCGATTTAAAATTTTTATTTTTTAAGAACGAATGTTTCATTAATAAAAACTAAAGCTCAAGCATTGACAACTCATGCACGACCTACATGGATTGAAGCTTGGGGACTAGAGCTCTAAAGTTGGGGCTCAAGGCTAATCTTTATGGATGTAGATACCAGGGCATAGGGCATATGCACCATGGGCTCGGGCCCGGCCTCAATGGACTTGGGCATAAGTGCTAGGGGCTTGGGCCTAGGAACCAGAGTCCTAAGGCTGGCCTCATTGAACCCATATTCGATCTCGATAGACTTGTCCCCGAGCGTTAGAGACCTCGTCCCGGCCTCAATGGACCTAAGCTTGGACCTCGATGGACCCATCCCCAGCATTGGAGACTGGGAACCAGCATTAGAATTCTCATGTTCAAATATAGAATTTCAAGTTCATACCTAATCATATTTGAAAAAAAAAAATCGATTTTTTCAAAAAGGAAATCATTTTCCCGAATTTAAGCATAGTTTTCCATTAACTAAGAAAACATTTTTCATTGACTCATTTTCCTAAGCAATTCAAATGTTGGAAAATAGAAATTTTTTTCTTGAAAAATATTTTCCATGTAACAAACAGAGCCTTAGGTTAAAGAGATTCTTTAAAATGCAAGTAGTGTTTAGTATATTGTAATTTAAAAGTATATTGTGAAGCAACGTTTGTGTTTGGGAAAATCACACTTTGTGAGGAATTCCGTTATTTTTTTATAGAAAAAACCTCAAAATTAGCAATGGGCTCAACGACCAGCATCTTGAGACCTTTGCTGACAACAATGCACAAGGTTAGGATATTTCTGGATTTATGAAAGTTTAGCGATGGTAAAGTTGGAAGAAAAAATAGTTTAGCATTCTAGAAATGCTCAAAGGTCAAAGCACTTCCAGACTTATCTTGATTTAAAGGCTCTCAGAGGCATTTGGAAATGCAATTGCATCTCTCTAAAAACTCTTAAAAAAATTTATTACACAGTACTTGAATATGTGCAAGGGGCTTTAGAGTACAAAAACCTTTGGGAAAATATATAATGAAAGGGTCTATGTTCAGAACAAGAATTTAACAAATGCAGGCATTCAATCCCCTTGCGGTGCCTCTCTCAAGCCTTACCCTATCGGGACTGACTTTAGTATCTAACTAAACTCTTATTCCAAACATAAGGCTTTCTAGCATTTGTTTCGGTGCACAAGATCCATATGAGGGCAAGTGCAAAGCATACTACCAGGACAAGGTGCTATCTTGCCGTTCTAAGATCTCTAATACTGGATAGAAATTTGAAGTGAAGAAAGGAGCATTAACTTTGCATGTTTTAAGCACACAAACACATGATTTTATTGATGAATGCTACTCTTTTGATGCTAGAAGATAAAGACCTATGACATGGTTCTGAACCCTATACGCCATTTAATAGTGCAAGGTAGCAACAACAGAATCTACTACTTAGGGAGGTCCACTAATTTGGAGTTGAACTTTAGGGTAGTGAGAAGTAAGTGCCATATTGAAATTTGGAAAGAAAGCGACATTGTTCCAGCATTCAAGATGGTCTCAACTGTCTCAATAACTTTTAATTTGATAAAAATACACAACGACACTATTTTGTTTCCCTTTTTGTTCATTGACTAAAATAGAAGAAGAATAAGGTACAAGGTTAAAGGGCATTTTGGGGGCATTCAAAAGTTGAGTGAAGATGACAAGTGCAACTACAAGTAAAAGTTGTGAATAAGTTTTGGGAACTACAGGATCTTTTTTAGTGGCAGGTGGTGTTTGGGCTAATTTTCGCGCACTGTAAGTAGTCCACCTTTTTGGTAATCTTAAGAGCCCATTATCACAAATTGGCCTAATGTATACAGGCTTTTTTTTTTTTTTTTTTTTTGAGTGCTTCCCACAAATCTGAATTATAGGATTATAAGGAGAAAACTCCCTTATTATCTCACTAGTAGCTTGCTCGTATAGGATATATAACTTGGACTGGAATTATGGGATGCATAGTTTTGTTGAGACCCATGAAATTCACTCCCATTGAAATATTCTTCTATTTCAAGCCCTCCCAAACAAATTATTCTGATTATTCCTATTTGCTCCTCTTCCTATTCTTCGCACCTTTCTGAAGTTGCTAAAAAATATGAAAATTTACTATGTTAATTTGATTAAATGATAAACTCATGCTAAGGGGAAATATCAAAAAAATCATAAACCTATTACACCGATACTTATTTGATTATACACATTTCAATTGGGTTAATTTAGTCTTAAATCTTTTCATATTTTGTTAACTAAGTCCATCTAGTTAATTTTGGCCAAAAATCATTCGACGTTGACGTAGCCGTCTTACATGGCACACTGAGCTAATGTGGATAATTTTTATTAAAAGAAAAATTGAATATTTATTTAATTATTTATTTTCCTTTCTTTTTGTTTGTTTCATTTTTGTTGGTGAGGGTTGAGGCCCAACAAGCCCTCGTTGCCACGGGAAAATCTGGGGATGGTAATGGGCAAGGGCTTGAAGGGTCTCATCTAGGGCCTCACCTTGGGCCTTCGTGGCCAAAATGAAATAAAAATTAAAGAAATAAAAAAATAAAAGAAAATATAAAAAAGTTCAAAAATAATTATAATATTATTAAAAAATGTCAATGTCAATGTCAGCTTCAACTATACCATTGTGGTTAGCATCTACATTAGCAATTCCCAACAGAAACTTGATAGAATGGATTCAATTGGGAAAATGTGAAAATATTTATAACTAAATTAGCCCAATTGAGAGGTCTATGACTCAATTGGTATCAACATGATAGGATTAGAACTTTTTTTTTGTACATTCCCTCTAATGCTATCATCTATTGCAACCTTATTTTGGAGTCAATGATGCTAGGGGCTTGTCCCAAGTCCCATGCCCAATTCTTGCACTCTCTCATCGTTTTTTTTTTTTTTTTTTTTTTTTTTGGGTGCTGTACTAGGATGAAGTAGCAATCAAAGAAAATAATATTTAGGCTCTAAGCACTTCACCCATAATGAAAAAGACAAATACAAATGGGTTCACGTTTCTTATTTTTTCCAGAAAGTTTTGCACGCTTGATGGAGATGATGAAGCCAACATGATTTCATGAATCAAGATTGAAGGAGAAGTCCTATGTTTATGTAACTCCTATTCCATATTTTCTGTTTAGATCATCTAGCCATAAGCAAGAAATTCCTAGGTTAACATCATATCTCGCTTCAATTTGCAGTTTCAAGTATTATTTTTTCACTTTTTTCTTACAATTTTGCAACTCTTGCAATGAGATTTTGGTGAATTTTAGATATATTTTAAAATATAAAAAATAAAACAGAAAATCATATATAACTTTGTTTGAGTTTGAATAATATTTTCGAAGGATTTTTATTAGATCCCTCGGTGGTGTAAAGACTAAGTTGTACATTCACCGTTGAAAGAGATATGTGGAAAAATTTAATTACAAAACTAACTTCATACATGAATATCACTTATTCAATTGTGAATATGCAATGGTTTTTCCACACAAAAGTTGGCCCAACACAAATCTTTTTCGAATTATGGCAAAGAATTTTCCTACTTATGAAGGAAGTAAAAAACAAACAAGGCATAGACTTTTAGTTGGAAAAAGAGGGATAGAGATAAAGATGGTATCTTGATAAGATGGAAGCGTACCTACAATTTTGGCAATATTCCAAAGTGACCTTGCAAGACATTGAAACGCTACAATCAAGATGCAAGAGAAAACCTAGTCACTGGATATGATATCATTGTAAAACCTCGTAATTCATTTGTCACATTGTCTAATCAATTTAGTTATACAAGATTAATGTGAGATAGCTACTATAAGCACCTAGAGGGGGGTGAATAGGTGCATAAACAATTTATCGAGATACGGAAGCGATTCTTTGCAAACGATAGAAAGGAAATTCTTTCTTGATTAACAAAATGAAATACGATCAAGGTAAAGAGAGTAAGGAAGAGAAAATTGAACACAGGGTTTATAGTGGTTTGGCTTATTTCAAGCCTACATCCACTCTTCCGCACTGACAGCCCACCGGCTGGATTCCACTATGAACAAAAGAGAAGTTACACCACAGCTTTCCCTTGATTCCACAGTGTAGATGTTCTACCACACCTCCTCAAGGTTTCTCACAAATACATACTCTCTTTTGAGTACAATGTTTCACTCAAAGAAATTGTCTAAACAACAGGAAACTTTCAGACTTTGGAATTTTTCTATCGCGCACTCCTTGAACAACTTAGAACGTCTTCCTTATATACTCCTTTATGCCATCATACCTATTAGCACTTACCAAAGGAATTTCTCCAACTACCCGTTAGACGAAATCAATTAAGAAGATTATTCCAGCTATTAAAGGAACGTGTTGATAGCCCATCAATCATGTTCGCCCATACAATCAGGATCTCGGTTTTCATAAGTAGAACCTTCCAAGAATATTCAGTCAATCATCGGATCTTCAATCATTGAGTCAATCTCGATCAATCAAAGGATTCCGTTATGTCTTTTCCAGCTACGAGATCTTCTCCAGTTGATAAGGTCATGCCCTTAACGAAACATCCAGTTCTGGATAACCTTTCTTCAACGGATTAGAGACTGTCAATGAGGATAGACTTTGAGTCTTGAGTCTGGCTGTCCGGAGGTCTTCAGACTTTAAATAGCAGAGTCTGCAAACCTTCAGACTAGACTGATGGAAACGTTTTGTCAGCTTCAAAACACTTCAAGAAGATTTCTCCAACAATCTCCCCATTTTTGATGGTGACAAAACTTTCCTGCAGATTTGGACAACTTTGACCTATAAAACATTTCTCAAACACATGTGCATATCTTATAGAGATAAATGGCTAACACTAGAATCTGCAACCACAGAAAATAGGTTAGTCTTGAATATGATAAAGCGATCTATAAGATATCAATAGCAGTCAATAGCAATCATCCAAATTCAAATCCAGACACAAAATTTAAAGTCAAATATCAGTCCAAATCAAACAAACCAAATAGTCAAACAAACGATTAAAAACCAAAGTGTTCAAATCTCTTGCATCTCTCCTCCTTTTTGTCAGCATTAAAAAGGTTGAGATGAAAATGGAATGAAGTCAAGATTGCTTGGGAACGCGGACAAGCTGGAAATCTCTCATGGACTGAAAGATCCCTTCCAGCCTTTTCAAGTCTTCCTTCAGTTGTGCAATTTCCTCACCCTTGGCATTGACCTGAGTCTGAATAGAGAGGGCTTGGATTTTATCATTCAATGAACATGAAGAAACTTGACCCGCATTTTGCAAGATTTGAACCTCGCATCCCAAGGCATAAATTTGACCGCGCATCTCCAAGAGAATATCCATAATTCTGCGAAAATCGGCTGAGCTATCGGTCTGCGTACTAGCTTCAGCACGTTCTGCAGATGATGGCATATCGCAGGTTTGGCGATGAAACTTCATGACCTTCTTCTAGAAATTGAGAGGCATAAATGTCCTCTGGGTCTACAGGTGAGCGACTGAATCCTTCACTTGCATCAGGATATGAGGACTTCCCTCCTTTCTCTTGATCTCCCCCTGTTTCCATGCCTACAGTGTGGAGAAGAGTGTTCCTCAGGTTCTCCTTCTTCTCTTCTTTCTTTTCCAGGTCTTTCCTCCTCTGCTTCTTTTTCGCCAACTGCTCTTTCTTCTTCTTTCTCTTCTTCTTCTCTTGCTTCTTCTTCTCTCTCCTTTTCTTGACCTTCTCTTTCCTCTTGGCCTTCTCTTTCCTTTCCTTCTGTTTCACGCTGTTCCATTAACTCTGGAACAGTACGACTTAGCTTTCTCAAAGCTATGGCCGAAATGGTAAGGTCATCATCTTCTTCATCTTCCACAATAACAGCTCTTCTTTTCGGTTTTGAAGCAACCAAGGGCTCCTTTCCTTTTCTTTTTGAAGAACATGTTTGATGAGCTTTGACTGGAGTCTTCTCCTTGAATTTCTCCAACTTCTTGTTCAGTTCCTTCAGACGCATTTTGGTCACCATCTTCAGTCCTACCACCATATGATCGCACGATTGAACACAAAAGATTTGCGGAGGCTGAATATTCAGATGTCTGAATAACTTCGTCACAAGGCTTGGATAAGGGAGTTGACCTATGTCCTTCATCATCGCTCTATACATGTGGAACATGATAGTGTGAGGGAGAGAAAACCTTTTCCCAGTGAGGATGGCATACATCAACTTTGCCTCTGAACTTGAAACATCAGTCTTGGAGGTTGATTTTGGTCGGAGGCAATTGATCACAATCTTGTGAAGCAAGATATTGAATGCACTCATCCTTAGGTAGGTGATCTTCTCCTCTGTTCTCCTATCCTTCATAAGTTCCAGTGTGGCCCAAGCAATGGAAATTTTGATCGGTTGATATCTTCCTCTCTCAACTCCTAACAAATCACAAAGCATATTCATATCCACAACATAGTCTTGATCTTTAACACTGAAAGAAAATCTATTCGCATCCAAAAAGCTAAGATTTGAATAGAAATATGCGGTTAGTTCAGCATATGCCTCTGTAATGTCGGAGCAGAACTTTTCAAGTTGAAGATAACCGAACTTCTCCCTCAAGTTCACATTCACAGCATCTAGAAAATCAAAATCCACACTCTTAGGGTTTATTACCCCACGCTTTAGCAATTTCGAGTACAAATCCTTTTGTTCCTTCTATCTGAACAAATCTCCCCTTTTTCCTCGACTTTCAACCGCAACACCCATTCTCGGCTGAAATTGGTTGTACAATTTGTCATCATCATTCCCATCTATAGGATTCGGTCCCCAATCACGAGGATCACTTGGGATATTCGCAAGGGTTTCCTCAGCCACCCCTTGTCGAGCAATTCCCAAACTTTCCATTTTTCGCAAAAAGATATATTCGTTCCTATATCCTTTGTCTTTAAGAAAATCATCGATATAGTTCAAGGGAGTACGAGTTCCTTTTAAGGCACGATACAGCTTATAAATAAAAGCGGGCTTTTGAGCTCTTACTGGATCTGCATCTTCAATGATTTCTTCCTCTTGTTGATGATCAATGCTTTGAGGACTAGATGGAGGATAATGACGCTACTGAGAATGTTGTGGGCTCTGTCGCTGTTCTAGAGACACTTCTTCTTCAGTAAGATCGAAGTGCGTAGGCCCCTCACTCATTCGCCGTGGTCCCCTGCTTGCAATTCTCGAAGACTTTCTTGAAGATGACATCTTTCTCAGTTTTTGGAAGATTCCTTGCTTGACTTTCCCAAGAAAGATGACAAATTTTTCGAAGATTAAAAAAGGGAGAAAAAAATGGGAATGGAAGATTGATGCTTTCTAGGGTTTTCGAGAGTAAAGTGAAGAGGAATCAACAATGCACGATCGGTTAAAAAGAGAGATAAACGAACCGTCACAAAGGAAAGTATAAAGATGCCTTTTTATAAAATAAAAAAAAAATAACTAACCTTTTTCCTCGAAAATAGTCATTTAAAAAATAACTTCTTTTTCGAAAAGGAAACGATGCAATAATTACGCCGATTAAAGATAGCAATAAAACACGGTTGACAATCGTACCTTTTCAAGATAAGATTCGAGAGAGAGAAAGACTAACTTACAGTCTAACGGTCGTACCAAGACTAACTTACCGTTAAAATTTTGTATGTCTGAGTCTGAGAGTCTTTAGACTTTGATCTCCTCATACCTTAAAATGTTGAGTTTGGAGCGAATGGTTTCAAATTGATTTTTCTCCAGAGGCTTTGTGAATATATCCGCCAGTTGGTTCTTTGAATCAACATATTGGATTGAAACATCTCCATTTTGAACATGGCCTCTAATAAAGTGATGTTGAATCTCTATATGCTTTGCTCTTGAGTGGAGAATTGGATTTTTTGTGAGATTGATAGCACTGGTGTTGTCGCAATTAATTTCCGTGCATGAGTCTTCAATTTCAAAGTCTCTTAGCTGTTGTTTTATCCACAAAATTTGCGAATAACAACTTCCGAGAGCTATATACTCGCCTGCTTTGTAGAGAGGGCTACTTTTTGTACTTTGCTTTCTTGAAAATCAAGACAGCATCCCGCCTCCAAGTAGTTGATCGATGTACCCGAGGTGCTCTTTCTATCGACTGCATCCAAAGAAGGTCCGTGTCTAAATATCCAAGAAGAGTAAAGTCTCCCCTTTTGGATACCGGAGACCAAAGCTTGAAGTTGATGAAATATATTTGATAATACGCTTCGCAGCATTTAAATGAGATTCTTTTGGAGTCGATTGAAATCTGCACAAATGCAAACACTAAATAAAATGTCGGGTCTAGAAGCGATAAGATAAAGAAGTGATCCGATGATACTCCGTACTGTGCTTTTGATTGACTTTCTTTCCTCCTTCATCTTTGTCTATTTTCAAGGAACTTGACATTGGTATATCGGCCGTTTTGCAATTGCCCGAGTCAAACTTTTTAACAAGATCATTTGCATACTTTTCTTGATGAATGAAAGTTCCTTCCTCAATTGTTTTATTTGAAGTCCAAGAAAGAAGGTTAACTCACCCATCATGCTCATTTCAAATTCATCCTGCATAGTCTTAGAGAATTTCTTGCACAGACTTTCATTAGAGGATTCAAAAATAATATCATCGACATATATTTGAACAAGTAGAAAACTTTTGCTTTCTCTTTTAATAAAAAGAGTAGTGTCTACTTTACCTTTAACAAAACCATTTTGAATTAAAAACTTACTTAATCTGTCGTACTAAGCTCGAGGTGCTTGTTTCAAGCCATATAGGGCCTTTTTGAGTCTGAATACTAAGTCTGGTTTCCTTGGGTCTTCAAACCCAGGAGGTTGTTCCACATAAACTTTCTCATGGATAAATCCATTTAGGAAAGCACTTTTGACATCCATTTGGAATAACCTGAAATGTTTATGACAAGCAAATGCAAGTAATAAACAAATTGCTTCTAACCTCGCTACTGGTGTGTAAGTCTCGTCATAGTCGATCCCTTCTTCTTGTGTGTATCCCTTGGCCACGAGTCTTGCTTTGTTTCTTACGACCTTGCCTTTCTCGTCCATCTTGTTTCTGAAAACCCATTTAGCTCCAATGATAGATTTACCTTTTGGTTTTGGGGTTAGTTCCCAGACATCATAAATTCTGAATTGTCTGAGTTCTTCTTGCATAGCTTCAATCCAACTTTCATTGGATAAAGCTTCTTCTATGCTCTTGGGTTCTATTTTAGAAATAAGAGCCAAAGACTAGACTCTTCTCGCCTTTTGGATCTTGTGCGAATTCCTTCATTGATGTCGCCAATAATAAGATCTTTGGGATGACCGGACTTATGTTTCCGATTCTTTGGTTAATTTATCGATTGATGGTTACTTCCTTCACTAGAATCTTCAACAATCACTTATTGCTGGTCCTTCAAAGTCTCGAGTTGCTTCTTGAGATTTAGACTTTGTAGAGTGGAGCGAGGTGTTCGGAGTCTCTTCGAGATGAGTCTGAATGGATTCATTTTGTGTAGAATCTTGGAATTTGACATTCATTGATTCTTCCACTGTTTGAGTCTTCTTATTGTAGACTCTATATGCCTTGCTTGTGGTTGAATATCCAAGGAAGATGCATTCATCTGACTTTTCTTCAAACTTACCAACTCGATCATTTGCATTTTTCAGTATGAAACATTTGCATCCAAATACATGAAAATATGAAACAATAGGCTTCTTTTCTTTAAATAGTTTATAGGGGGTTTTTTCTAAAATATGTCTTAGAAAAACTCTATTGATAATATAACATGATGTTGAAACTGCTTCAGCCTAAAATCGTAAAGATATATTACTTTCAATTAAGAGAGTTCTAGCCATTTCTTGAAGAGATCTATTCTTCCTTTCCACAACTCCGTTTTGCTCTGGAGTATATGGAGAAGAGAACAAATGCTGAAAACCAGATTCTTCACAAAATTTGGCAAAATCTTGATTTTCAAATTCACCTCCATGGTCTGTTTTTATACTTGAAATAACATACCCCTTTTCATTTTGAATCTTCTTAGCAAATTTTTCAAAGTAAGAGAAAGTTTCAGACTTACTTGCTAAGAAATATACCCAAGTAAATCGTGAGTAATCATCCACAATTACTAGGCAATATTTCTTACCTCCAATACTCTGCGTTCTTGTTGGTCCAAAGAGATCCATATGCAAGAGCTGCAGTACACGGTTAGTGGAAACTTGATTTATTGGTTTAAAGGAGTTTCTTACCTGTTTTCCCAATATACATGGTGTACATAGATCAGACTTTTGGTATGATAAATTGGGTAGACCATGAACAAGCTTCTTTCTTTGAGATCTTGGCTATCTGCTTCATGTTAATATGCCCAAGCTTTTTGTGCCACAAGCTCGCTTCATCTTGGATTGAGATTAGACATTGCGACTCATCTGGTTTTAAGTCCAAGAGGTAGATATTTCCATGTCTTCGACCCATGAATGACTGAGTAGAGTCTTTCTTGGTTCCCGACCAAATACCCTCTTGAAAGTTGATTCTAAAACCGGCATCACACAGGTGCTCGACACTGAGCAGATTGTAATTGAGCCCTTCAACTAAAGAAACATTGCTTATTGTGAGGCTCCCAATCTTTACAGTTCCAAAACCTACTATTTTTCCTTTGATGTTTCCTCCAAATGAGACTTTTCCACCATTCACTTGAACAAGCTTTATGAAGCAATTTGAATTTCCTGTCATGTGTCTTGAGCATCCACTATCCAAGTACCATTTCACCTTTTTCTTGATAATGACCTGCATTTAAAAAGAGACTCAAGTTTTCTTTGGTACCCATATTTTCTTGGGTCCTTTTGAGTTAGTCTGATATACGGTTTTTGCCCAGACTTTATTGACAGGTCTCCATACCATAGGACATTCTTTCTCAAAATGATCTGTACTATTGCATTTTGAACATCTAAGAGCATTGCAACCTACTGGTTTTACAAAGGTCCTTTCAAAATGATTTTTGTAAGCATTTCTTGTGGGTCTTTGTTTGATTCTTTCTTTTACTTTAGGAAAATTGATTAAAGGAATAGTTTCAGCAGTCATTCCTAAACCAGATTTATTGAAATAAGGTCTTTGAATAGGAAGTATTTTCTCCAGTTTTTCATATCCTAGAGAAAATCTTTTGGAAATATTTGAAATGTCATTTTTCAAAAATGCATTTTCTTTTAAAAGATTATCTTTATTTTCTTTGAGAGAAGAAACATTCTGGTCTAAGCATTTCACTTTTTCTTCCAAAACATTCTCTTGTTGTTTTAAAGCAGAATTTTCCTTTTTGAGTTTGAAAATTCTTTTAAGAGAAGTCTTAAGACTAAAACATAATTCATCAATGTATTTTGAAACTTTGATAGGGATTTTGAAGTTACTTACCTCGAATTCACTTTCGAATCTGAATCGGTCTCGGAGTTTGATTCGAATCCGATTGTGTCATTAGACATATGTTGGCATAATCATCATCACTATCTTCGCACTCCGTATCACCTGTTTTTGCTTTGAGAGCTTTTCGATATTTTTCAGTTTTTCCTTTCTTCTTCCTTAGAAGAGGACAGTTGTACGATGTGTCCCATTTTCTTACATTCAAAGGACTATATCTTTGTTTGATTCATCATCTTCAGCAGACTTGATCTGTTGCTTTTGAAAACTTTGTTTCTTTACATTGAATCTTCTTCCTTTTCTATTCAGCTTTCTGAATCCTCTTATCATGAGAGCAAGTCCTTCATCATCCATGTCGTCTTCAGAATCTGTTACATCAGAATCATCTTTGGGTCTCTCTGATTGAGGTTTTTATGTGATTCCAATCCTTAGAGAGTCCACGCAGTAGCTTGTTTACTTTCATGGGATCAGAAATTGGTTGACCTTGATTTTCAAGACCATTCACGATTTCTGTAAAACGACTAAACATGTCAGTGATAGATTCTCCTGGTTTCATTCTGAAGGCTTCGTATTGATCGAGAAGAATGTTGATTCTAGTCTCTTTCACTCGATCGGTTCCTTCATAAGTACCGTGTAATCTATCCTGAGACTTCTTGACCGTATCACAAGAAGATATTTTGTTATATTCAGTAGGTGATAAAGCACAATATAAAGAATAAATTGCTTTTGCATCAAGAGCTTGTCTCTTGATTATCTCTTCATGACTCATTTCACTGGACTCAACAGTGTCATTTCCTCTTTCTGAAACAAATTCAGCTTTAGGAATAATTCCTTTTTCTACAACGTTCCATTCCAGAGGATCCTTTGATCTTAAGAACGCCTTCATCTTGTTCTTCCATATGTTGTAGTCCTTTTCATCAAAGTAAGGCGGTCTCGTGTTGCTTTGCCCTTCTATCAGCCCTGGAGCCAACATACTAGCCATGGATCTTTTACTCTGAAATAAAACACTTCAAACAAAGTGAGCACACGAGCTCTTATACCAATTGAGATAGCTAGTATAAGCACCTAGAGGGGGTGAATAGGTGCATAAACAATTTATCGAGATACGGAAGCAATTCTTTGCAAACGATAGAAAGGAAATTCTTTCTTGATTAATAAAATGAAATACGATCAAGGTAAAGAGAGTAAGGAAGAGAAAATTGAACACAGGGTTTATAGTAGTTCGGCTTATTCCAAGCCTACGTCCACTCTTCCGCACTGACAGCCCACCGGCTGGATTCCACTATGAACAAAAGAGAAGTTACACCACAGCTTTCCCTTGATTCCACAGTGTACATGTTCTACCACACCTCCTCAAGGTTTCTCACAAATATAGACTCTCTTTTAAGTACAATGTTTCGCTCAAAGAAATTGTCTAAACAACAGGAAGCTTTCAGACTTTGGAATTTTTCTATTGCGCACTCCTTGAACAACTTAGAATGTCTTCCTTATATACTCCTGTATGCCATCATACCCGTTGGCACTTACCAAAGGAATTCCTCCAATCTACCCGTTGGACGGAATCAATTAAGAAGATTATTCCAGCTATTAAAGGAACGTCTTGATAGCCCATCAATCCTGTTCGCCCATACAATCAGGATCTCGGTTTCCATAAGTAAAACCTTTCAAGAATATTCAGTCAATCATCGGATTTTCAATCATCGAGTCAATCTCGATTAATTAAAGGATTCCGTTATGTCTTTTCCAGCTGTCACGACCCGATCTCGCCACCCCCTCGAAAAGTATCCAAGGTGGGGAAAGGTCGGGTTTAGGGATACTTGATCTCAAGATCATGAGCTCTCCCAAGCTCGTACCCCACGTAACAGCGGATTTATTTATGCGGTCTAATTGTTTAACAACCTAAAAATAGACAGGAGTCGCCACTAGCCTCATTTTTGGGGGTCGGCTAGAAACCCATCGAGGGTCGGGAGTGTTCCCTCGATTCCTACGCAACCAGATATCTAGGTTCGGGGGCTTGGGTTACGCTAATATTGCTATTAGCGCCCTTTCGGTACCTAAACAGTATGTTGTGTTTTTTCTAACATGTTCATGCATTTCTTTTATATTTTCAGGATCGTCAATTCCTAGACTAAGTGATCATGCATGGTTGATCATTTTCATGCTATTCTATTTCTAAAAAAAATAGAAAGGAAAACAACCAATGAAATTGAAATTGCAAGGCATTAAGTAAGCAATCAAGGGAAAGCCGTAAATCTATCAGGCAGTCCTAAAAATATAAAAGAGAAACAATTAAAAAGAAAAGAAAGAAACCTGCAACTCGTTGGGTTTTATACAATGCATGGAACCCGAGACATATGTCGGGAAAAAAAAAAGAATATTACATGGCAACAGTCGGAGTGGACATCGACTTCCACCATCTTCGCGCCTTCTCCATCTTCGGGATCCTAATCTAAACCTAATCTAATAAACCTATAACTAGGTATATGCAGTGGAAGGAAACAAACAAACATATCAAAACATCAAAGAACATGACATTATTAGTGTTCAAAAATGGTGATAAAGTCATGAAGTCCTTACACCAAATTCTAAGAGAAACCCCAAGATTTAGCATCATTATGTATTACATCTAAATCATCTATCTAACGATCACACACAAAGCATATAACATGACAAACATTCAAGCCATATGACCTTAGTCTTCAATCAACCCAAAACAGTGAATGAACTAACTAAAGATCACTTATTCCAAAACATGCACCATTGAATTCACTCAACATATGTATTTAAGGCAAACGGAGCAATCAATGTGTAACCCTCATGATACCTAAAACCGTTTTGTAGACAATTGATAAAGGATGTCATTCCATGAAGGAAGCACCTCAAGATTTCTAACGCATGAATTTCTAAAAATATTGAGAACATGAACAAGTCAATCAAGAATAGATCATAGTAGCATGTTACACCGTCATTCTACAACGTATTGAAAGCAATTTGGACAAATCTACTATCTCATCTTAAGACTAATAGCAACTAGCCACAGAAAAGATAGCATTGCAGTTCAAAACAAATTCCAGATTTCAGAGCTCGATTTGAAAAAAAGAAAGGCAGGGCAAATGATGACCAAATCGCACATACAATATGTCAATGGAAATTTTGAGAAGCCTATTACAAATCTCTAGAAGACATTAAGTCCTAATAACATCATCTAACAGCCCAGTCCAGTTAAAACAGACAATCGCAGAACAGCAAATCAACCTAAAAACTACTGCAGAATTGACAGACTTTGTAGGCGTTTTTTCAGTGACCAAATGACGTCCGTTCAGGGCGTACAACATATCAAATCGAAGCTCTAGAAATGTATTTTATATGTCTAGAAGGGCTCGAAGTCAAAAAAACCTTATCTAACACCTCGTTTCAGCCAAAACAGAAAGTTGCAGTAAGTCAAAACAGCAAACACACAAGGAATTGAAACAATTCACAACACGGCTCATCACACATCGGTACAAACACAACAAGGTGACTACAATGTAACATGTATATTCGTGGCGAACTAGACAATCATAGATAGCAGCAAGCATAGTGATACAAACAATGCTGGTTCTTCATGTCTTACATTGAGACTATATAACATTCATGCATCACACATACACCTCATTTAAACAAATCAAATCGAAAGAGGCACAAAAAGAAATGAACAAATCACGATTGGTGATACACACAACCAAATAAAAAATTTGCAGCTTGCATACCATGCGAATGCCATTTATGGCCATGAATACCACCAACCTTCAACTTTGACAGCTGAGAACCAGTTACTCAGAAGCATAGCATGCGCACAAAAGACGTCGAAACAAAAACATACAAAGCAAAAAGAGGCGGTAGACATCTATCGAACTTATCGACAAACTATGAACCCGAAACACATAGAGGACTAAGAACAAAAGCGTAGATTTTACTCAGGCATTTCCCCAAACATGTGATATGCATTTCCATCAAGGAGTTTATACAAGAATATGAATCGACGATTCACTTTTATTTCCATCACAACAACATCGAGCAAGCTTATTTTAGGTCGATCATGCTATTTGAGCACATCCTAATCTATGCCATCAAAATCGTTCAAACGAGCACGAAACACGTACCTCGAAAGTGTAGATGTCGAGTGATGGGATTGAAGAATGTATATCCTCGAATCGTCAATGCCACCGCTATCGCCTTCTCTGCTGTCATAGGGAGTTATCTAATCTGCAAACCGAGTGGATCGTGCGAACGAGCCTTGAACTCCGAGGTCCTCGACCGCCATTCCGGCAGGATCAGATCCGATGCGAGAGAAAATGTGCGAGGTCAGAGAGAGAGGACGCGAGAGAGAAACCGGAGGCCAGAAATTTTAACGGATCGAGAGAGGAAGAAGGCTCACGTGCGATCCTCGGCCACCAGTCTTCGATTGATTTAGCGAGCGAGCGAGAGCCCAAACCAAAACAGAGAGATAAAAAAAGAACAGAACGGGAAGACGACCGGAAGCTGTTGTCGCCGCTATCGAATCCGCTGTTGATCGTCGTCACTGCTATCACCGCCACCATCTTCGCCGATGGCGTCGTGATCGAGCAAACCAAAGAGAGAATCAGAGAGAGAGGGAGTCCGAGAGAAGAAACCCCAGCCAATCCTAGAGAGCCGGCCTCCGATCTTCGATCCTCGCCAATGGAGGAAAAACCCTAGCCGATCGAACCCCCTATCATCATCGTTGATCGGCCGGAGCTCGAGAAGGTGCAGATGAGGAAGTCGAGATCCTCAAGCCAAAAGAGAGACCGATTTCCACCTTGAATCGATTTGGCCGTCAAACCCTAGATCGCTCTCCGAGATGCAGAGAGAGTCGGAGAGAGCGATAATCCCCTTAGAAAGAGAATCCCGAGAGAGCATCCGTGCGTGAACAGTTTTTTTTTTTTTAGAGAGAGAGAGAGATCGTGATGAAGAGAGAGAGAGGGAGCAAGAGAGCCCCAAAGAGAGAGAAAGACAGTTCACGGAGAGTCCCCCCGAGAGAGAATTCGCGCTCGAACCGTTTTTTTAGAGAGAGAGAAAAATCGTCCAAATGGCCCTTTTCTCTTGCTTCACGAGCGTCCCTTTTATATATATTTTTATTTTTTATTTTCTTTTTCTCTCCTTTTTCTTTTTTGTTTTCCTTATTTCTAATTTTTTTCTCTTTTCTTTTCTTTTTGTTTGTTCTTCCTTGTTTCTATTTTTTCTTTTATCTTTTCGTTTCAAACAATTTTTTTGCAAATTATTTGTTCAAAATGTCGACGAAAATTTCGAGTGTCAACAGCTGCCCCTCTTTGGGTGGGAGCTCGAAGAGGTTCCACTCAAAGACAAAATTGATACCTGAAATTTTTAGTCAACCCGGCTTTTAAAAAAAAGAAAACGACAAAAGTAATGACGGTTGGTTAGGGACGTACCTGATACTTACCTTTGCTCATGAAGGTATCTGAACTCTTATTAGGGTTTATTCGCTCTATCTCTGCTTCCCTCTCTCGTGGAATGGAATGAAGACAATGAAATCACTAAATGGAAAATGAATGGTTTAAGGATAATCTGGAAACGTGTGGTTTAAGGATGGACCCACGAACCTAAGAGACAAGGTTTAAGGATGACCTGGAATCTAGTGGTTTAAGGATGGACCCACGAACCTAGTGACAAGGTCTTAAGATAACCTAGAACTTGGGGACAAGGTTTTAAGTTGACCTAGAACTTGGTGATTTAAACTGGGAGAAGGGTCTTACCGTGTAATAACGGGCTTTGACCGGGAAAAATGTCTCACCGTATACGAACGGGTTTCGACCGGATGTGATAGTCTCACCGTGTAAAAACGGGTTTCGACTATGAGAAAGGTCTCACTGTATACAAACGGGTTTTGACTGAGAGGAAGGTCTCACCGTGTAAAAACGGGTTTCGACCGGGAAGATGTCCTTTCGACCGGGAAAATGGTCTTACCGTGTAATAACGGGCTTAGACCGTGAGAAAGGTCTTTTCGACCAGTTATGAGTTTCGAAATTGCTGGAGAACAAAACTTGCGCAATAACATTGATTGCCAAATTTTTTCAAAGATTTTAACAAAAATGAGATTTAAATAACCATCTAAGGGTTAAATCAAATATGCCAAGTGGAACTATTCTAATCAAAAGAGGTCTTTCACATTAGCTCTCAAAAAGGGCTTTTGTTCCCAACCTTTGATATGGGAAAACTATTTAAATCTCACTGGAGAAGTCTTACTCAACCTATGTCTAAGGTTTTCAGAAACGTTCACAGTGAATACAATCCATTGATTAAAAGGTCTTTTAAAGGGACCGTAATGATGGCTTGGTCATGGACTTATACAAAGGGTATGCACTTTGAGGCCAAGAAATGAACATTCATTCAATATCTTCTTCGGGTTTACAAGTCAAGAACCTTGAAGATAAGATAAGATAGGATTGCTTCTACTCCTTCTAGCAGTAGCTCCTATGTGATATTCTCATTTCAACTCGAACCATCCCAATCGGAAGAGACTTCGGATAAGGGTGGTAGTGTTGGTTCAGGTGAGGTTTAGAAAGGCTTGAAAGACTTCCAGATATCAAAGGGTTAAAAAGTGAGTGATTATCTTGGCATCATTACCATCACACGACTTCTCAAAAATTTGACTCTTGAAATTTAACCTATCTCGAGAGTCCTTTTGGTAATTTGTCTTGAGACATGAGAGCTTCGCTCTTTGTTCTAATGATATTGCTTGCAATACATGTTTTCTCTTGCAAGACATTTCTTTTGTTTTTCAACGAATGGTCTTTTGCATGATCATAGATTTCGCTCTTTTTTTGCATTCTTGCTTTTCTTTGCACTTTTTTCATGGGCATTAGCCTTGCTTTTACCAGGCACACTGCTTTTTCATGCCCCCTAGTTTTCATTATCTTTTGAGTATCTAGGACTCTCGAGTGGCATTTACCAATTTTCTCAATTTTGTTGGTAAATCATGTGCCTTGCCCCAGTGTGGGGAGATAATCATCACCTAGGGTTATGAAAGAATTGCATAAGGCTCAAATTGGCTAAGTAATGGATAATTGTGTTTGTGGTAGTAAACGGAATGCTCTTCGTCACTTTGGGATGCATCGAGTCTTGATAAGAAATCACCTAAAGCTAGCACAAGAAGATTGATACAAGTGAAAGCAATAAAATCTTTCTTAATCTTTTGCTCCATAATTTTCAACCAAGACCCCCTATTTTGCCCCAATGTGGGGTTGTTCTTGACAGGGTTATTTTGGAAATGCTCCATATTTGGCTCAAAGTGGCTTGCAAGAGATATCAATAGTGTTTGGGATTAAGAAATGAAGTGCCTTTATCATTTCAAATCATGTATTCACCGTGAATGAATCATATACCCTAAGACATGGTTCTTTCCACTCAATTCTCTCATAGTGTATGAGGACGTGTTTGGTAAAGGGGTTGCCTCTCATCATTTTAGGCACTACCACCTGGCATATTTAACAATCATTTTCAGGTTTTCTAAAGCACACTTTAGTTAAATTCAATTCCCTGGGGAAATGAAAATATAATGAGATTTTGTCTAAAAAGACATGTTTCCTTGACTCTACCGGGGAGATTTTTTTGGAAGTAAGATTGGACATCATTTGTAAACAGAACAAGCTTTGTTTAGCACATGGGTTCATTTCTAGAATTCTAACTGTACTTCTAGAGCTCTAACCGACTCTTTTGGCATTCTAAAGGGTAAGGTCACTTCTAAGTTCTAAAGAAGAATGGACACTTTTGAAAGTTTTGCACTCTTGAGATGAACCTCTTGTGGATAGGTAGAATCTTCATCAGAGGTCCTGCAAAATGAACAAACATGTAGATGCAATATGTATGCATGAAAATGCATGATGCAGACATCCTAAAATGGCTCAGATTCAATCAAAAAATGGCTCAATGGCCTTTCACTTTATTCATGGATAATACTTCTTGACAACATCAGCATTTACAGGTCTTGGCAATTCATGACCATCCATTTCTACAAGGATTAGTGCCCCACCAGGTAGCACTTTCTTTACAATATATGGACCTTCATAGTTTGGAGTAAACTTCCCACGAGGATCTGGA
Source organism: Eucalyptus decipiens (assembly GCA_014182575.1). Classification (NCBI taxonomy): domain Eukaryota; kingdom Viridiplantae; phylum Streptophyta; class Magnoliopsida; order Myrtales; family Myrtaceae; genus Eucalyptus; species Eucalyptus decipiens. The sequence goes on along the minus strand of CM024611.1, from coordinate 51,590,431 downwards.
ATGATAGGTAAAACCTTCCTCAAGACAAGATCGTTAATCTCGAAATGCCTTGGTCTAACCTTACGGTTAAATAACCTAGCTACTCTCTTTTGATAGCTTTGTCCATGGCATAAAGCTTTTACCCTCTTTTCATCAATCATATTAAGTTGTTCAAATCTTTGTTGAACCCATTCAGCTTCAGAGAGTTTGATTTGAGAAAGTACCCTCAGTGAAGGAATTTCCACTTCCATGGGTAGTACAGCTTCCATCCCATAAACCAATGAGAATGGTGTTGCCTTAGTCGAAGTACGAATTGAAGTTCGATAAGCAAACAAAGCATATGGCAACCGATCATGCCAATCACGATAATTTTCCGCCGTTTTGGCTAAAATCTTCTTGATGTTCTTATTTGCTGCTTCCACAGCTCCATTCATTTGTGGGCGGTAGGGAGAAGAATTCAAATGGCGAATTTGGAATTCTCCAAGTAAATCATCAACCACTTCATTGTTCAAGTTTGATCCATTATCTGTGATGATCGCTTCCGGAACTCCATATCGGTCGATGATATCATGACGGATAAATTTTGCCACACTCTTTGCAGTAACATGGGCATAAGAATTGGCTTCAATCCATTTAGTGAAGTAATCAATGGCTACCAAGATAAAACGATGTCCATTCGATGCTTTAGGATTAATTGGTCCGATGATGTCGATGCCCCACATTGAAAAAGGCCAGGATTCAGACATTTGATGTAGCCCATTAGGAGGAGCATTGATTTTGTCTCAATAGACTTGGCATCGATGACAACACCTCACATGTTGAATACAATCGGCTTCCATGGTCAACCAATAGTAACCGAGCCTCATAATTTTTCTAGCCAAGAGATGACCGTTCATATGAGTGCCACACTCTCTTTCATATATTTCTTTCAATAGCCCAATTAATCCATTGGCATCCGCTTGAGAGAGACCTGCCCCAATCTTGGTTTCTTTAGGGTTGTTTGAATCTCCCATATTTACAGTGACCGGCTATTCGGTGGTAAGAGGTTTGGACTCTTCATGTCTGAGCCATTCTTTTTCAATACCTCGAGGATCATCTTCATTCTTTGAGTCAGAATAATCGGGTTCGTCAAAATCTTTTGAATGCGTATCCGAGCATGTAAATGACTATCGTGATGTGAAATGCCATGCCTGGGATGCAATCGAAAAATGGTTAGTATATGTACATCTAAATGAATGCGATGCATGTAAATGTCATGAAAAATTTGATTTCAACTTCAAGTTGTTTTTGAAAAATTTATTGGGAACTAGCCCTCATGTCATTGGACGTCTTCGTTCCACTAAAACATTTTAAAACTATAGATCATGTGGAGGCTCAGGCCTCAAAGCATCATCATAGGACTGATTTGGGCCTCACACGTCTATTAACAAAACATGAATTTTATTGATATGCGAAAATTGCATTACAACATATATCATCTTGGATCTAGAGAGTTTATGATCCAGATTATTACAAGCACAAACGAATGAAATGAACGGAATTCCCTCGCAGGGGAGAAATGAATGAAATTCCCTCGCAGGGAAGAAATGAATAGAATTCCCTCGCAGGGGAGAAATGAATGGAATACAACTAAAAATTAAATGCAAGAACTTGAAACATCCCTTACACAGTGGGAACTGTGGGTTCTTCATTTCCATCGATAGCGCCAACCATGTTGACATCTTCAGAATGCTTTGGAAGGGGATTTTGTTGGACATTCGGTGCCGAGTCCTTAAAGGTGAGCAGCTTTTTATCCAGCAAATCCTGGATCTTATAACGAAGCATCAAACAGTTGTCCACATGATGACCTTTTTCACCCATATGATACTCACATGTCTTATTAAGGTTGAATCCGACAAACTTTGGCGGATTATCCCTCGGGATTTCTTTCGCCACAAGATGATTTTCGATAAGCATTGGAAGTAGTTGTGACATGGGTCTAGGCAATGGAGTAAATTGCCTTTAAGGGGCCTTTCCTTTACGCTCAAAGTTTTTGGAAGATCCCCCTACTTCCATGGCAGGTTTATGAGCTTGAGGATTATATGGCTTCTGAGAAGAGGAATTTTGTACATAAGCGATCTCCACAGTTGATTCCTTATCTCTCTTCGGGGTATATCGACGGTTTGTGTTCTCGAACAACCTTCCTTCCCGCATGATCCCCTCGATGCGTTCTCCCAACTCTACAAATGTAGCAAAGTTCATACAAGTATGGTTGTACATCTTCTCGAAATAATCACGGGGCATAGCTTAAAGCAGCAACTTCATGGTCTCTTTCTCATACAATGGCGGTTTTACTTGAGACGCAATGACCCTCCATCTTTGAGCGTAGGCCCTAAATGATTCAGTTCTTCTTTTCTCGACCCGGACCAATTCCTCTCGAGTCGTAGCGATTTCAGTATTAAACTTGTATTGCTGGAGGAATTCTTCAACGGGATCTTCCCGAGTACGGATCTTCTCCATGTCCAACTCTATGAACCATGTCAGCGCAGGACCAACCAAACTGTCTTGAAAAGAATTGATCAAGAGTGGGGGATTATCTGAATAACGGGCCATCTTGCTCAGGTAGTACTTCAAATGTGTTTTAGGACATCTGATGCCGTCGTATTTTCTTGTGAACTCCGGCTCCTTATAGAATTCAGGGACCGTAACTTTGGCAAAGGGTGACAGTTTATCAAGCCCCTGCAACTGGTAGCCTTGCAGCAAGCAAAGACGCTCCTCAATCTTTGAGAGGCGCCTTGCATTTTCTTCATCATAGTGCAAAGTTGAAATCTCTTTAGATGGAGGCTCTGAACCGATAACTATCGGGATTGCAGTGGGAATCTCTTCCGCAGGCCCTTTTGCCACGGGCTCTACTACCGGCACTTCAGGGGGCGCAGTAGGAATATTCATAGTGGATGAAACAGGAGTTACAGACGTCAAGTTTTTGACTTGGCTAGAGAGATCGGCCAATAACGTCATCATTTGTGCCATTTGATTCTCCATATTAATGACACGGGCTCGAGTATCTTCGTTTTCCATTTTTGTTTGGCGGCGAGTTCGTATAACAAATCTTTCTTCAGTTGTTTTTTCAAAACCACATGTAAAAGAAAATGACTCGAATTAGTACCGATCAAAAGAAACCGTTATAGTACAAATCCTAGTCAATTTTATATTTTCTTGAGATGAAATAATGATAAGAAGTGTATATAATCCCAGTATCATATAACATCCTCTTATCAAAATTTCTTCAAAAGAAATTATACAATTGAAAAGGAACGACGACAAATATTTAATCAGAATGCCCCTTTTCTAAAAGTTACATGAAAATGTTCATGAATTTCATTCACTTCAATCGAACAATTACAAGGAAACATAATCTTGCTTTCTTGAAGCTTACAAAGTAGTTCCATTTTACAAGAGATATGAAAAATGAATACAGGGAAACTTTTGATAGAAAGGAGGGAAATACAAAGGAAATCCTTTACAAGAAAAGAACCCTAAGGACTAGGTGGGATCATGCGGAGACGCTTGTTATCATGGGCCAAGCGTTCCTCATTGATCAAAGCACGGTCTTCTTGCACCTTAATATGAGCTCGCCAAAAACGCCTATGCATTTTTCCACGTAATCTTGATGTCTTGGGTCTTGAGATTTCCAAGCGCAGGGATCACGTCCACTTCGGGTTTATCCATCTAAATCTAAACCTAAAGGGGCATCCATGATTAAAACATATCGTCGTTGGAATATAACACATAATTGAAATTTGAAAAGTAAAAGATAAGCACGATGAAGAAGGAACGATATCTTACCCACCAGACACATGGCAAACACAAATCACATGTTGCATGAAACTGTGAGGTTTTGATGCCTAAGGTGAGGGTGCTAAAAGCTCAAGGTCCTCATCCCAAAAGATAAAAATAGTTTACCCACCACTACTATCGTCGGTCTGTGCTATCTTTATCAGTTGGGATGAGCAGGTTTATGTAAGTAATGGATTACCACGAGCGTTCACTCGCGGATTCCACCCATAAACCCTCCTAAGGTCCTAAATTGGGCGATCGGGGTTTTAGACCGCGGTTGTGTGTGCAGTGTCGTGCTAAAGCTTGTAAACATGCATTTAAATTTAAACATCTAGCACTTCAATATAAACCCACATACATTCATACATCCTTACACCACCTGCAAAACAAAGGGTTTACAACCACGCCTCCCCTTATAACTCCCACCTACAAAACCATTTAACACGAGGTTAGCGACTAACTTGATTTTCCACTTGACTTTGACATGCAGGCGATCCTACATAAGACATGTTAGTTAAAACACAACAACCATTTTTAAACGGCTTCAAGTCCTCTTAATTTAGTAACCAGTCCCCAGTGGAGTCGCCAAGCCTGTCGCGACCCGATCTCGCCGCCCCCTCGAAAAGTATCCAAGGTGGGGAAAGGTCGGGTTTACGGATACTTGATCTCAAGATCGTGAGCTCTCCCAAGCTCGTACCCCACGTGACAACGGATTTATTTATGTGGTCTAATTGTTTAACAACCTAAAAATAGACAGGAGTCACCACTAGCCTCATTTTTGGGGGTCGGCTAGAAACCCAATCGAGGGTCGGGAGTGTTCCCTCGATTCCTATGCAACCAAATATCTAGGTTCGGGGACTTGGGTTACGCTAATATTGCTATTAGTGCCCTTTCGGTACCTAAACAGTATGTTGTGTTTTTTTCTAACATGTTCATGCATTTCTTTTATATTTTCAGGATCGTCAATTCCTAGACTAAGTGATCATGCGTGGTTGATCATTTTCATGCTATTCTATTTCTAAAAAAAAATAGAAAGGAAAACAACCAATGACAAACATTCAAGCCATATGACCTTAGTCTTCAATCAACCCAAAACAGTGAATGAACCAACTAAAGATCACTTATTCCAAAACATGCACCATTGAATTCACTCAACATATGTATTTAAGGCAAACGGAGCAATCAATGTGTAACCCTCATGATACCTAAAACCGTTTTGTAGACAATTGATAAAGGATGTCATTCCATGAAGGAAGCACCTCAAGATTTCTAACGCATGAATTTCTAAACATATTGAGAACATGAACAAGTCAATCAAGAATAGATCATAGTAGCATGTTACACCGTCATTCTACAACGTATTGAAAGCAATTTGGACAAATCTACTATCTCATCTTAAGACTAACAGCAACTAGCCACAGAAAAGATAGCATTGCAGTTCAAAACAAATTCCAGATTTCAGAGCTCGATTTGAAAAAAAGAAAGGCAGGGCAAATGATGACCAAATCGCACATATAATATGTCAATGGAAAGTTTGAGAAGCCTATTAAAAATCTCTAGAAGACATTAAGTCCTAATAACATCATCTACCAGCCCAGTCCAGTTAAAACAGACAATCGCAGAACAGCAAATCAACCTAAAAACTACTGCAGAATTGACAGACTTTGTAGGCGTTTTTCAGTGACCAAATGACGTCCGTTCAGGGCGTACAACATATCAAATCGAAGCTCTAGAAGTGTATTTTATATGTCTAGAAGGGCTCGAAGTCAAAAAACCTTATCTAACACCTCGTTTCAGCCAAAACAGAAAGTTGCAGTAAGTCAAAACAGCAAACACACAAGGAATTGAAACAATTCACAACACGGCTCATCACACATCGGTACAAACACAACAAGGTGACCACAATGTAACATGTATATTCGTGGCGAACTAGACAATCATAGATAGCAGCAAGCACAGTGATACAAACAATGCTGGTTCTTCATGTCTTACATTGAGACTATATAACATTCATGCATTACATATACACCTCATTTACACAAATCAAATCGAAAGAGGCACAAAAAGAAATGAACAAATCACGATTGGTGATGCACACAACCAAATCAAAAAATTGCAGCTTGCATACCATGCGAATGCCATTTATGGCCACGAATACCACCAACCTTCAACTTTGACAGCGAGAACCAGTTACGCGAAGCATAGCATGCGCACAAAAGACGTCGAAACAAAAACATACAAAGCAAAAAGAGGCGGTAGACATCTATCGAACTTATCGACAAACTATGAACCCGAAACACATAGAGGACTAAGAACAAAAGCGTAGATTTTACTCGGGCATTTCCCCAAACATGTGATATGCATTTCCATCAAGGAGTTTATACAAGAATATGAATCGACAATTCACTTTTATTTCCATCACAACAACATCGAGCAAGCTTATTTTAGGTCGATCATGCTATTTGAGCACATCCTAATCTATGCCATCGAATCGTTCAAACAGAGCACGAAACACGTACCTCGAAAGTGTAGATGTCGAGTGATGGGATTGAAGAATGTATATCCTGGAATCGTCAATGCCACCTGTCGCCTTCTCTCTTGTCACGGGAGTTATCTAATCTGCAAACCGAGCGGATCGCGCGAATCTGAGCCTTGAACTCCGAGGTCCTCAACCGGCCATTCCAGCAGATCAGATCCGATGCGAGAGAAAATGTGCGAGGTCAGAGAGAGAGGACGCGAGAGAGAAACCAGAGGCCAGAAATTTTAACGGATCGAGAGAGCAAGAAGGCTCACGTGCGATCCTTGGCCGCCAGTCTTCGATTGATTGAGCGAGCGAGCGAGAGCCCAAACCAGAACAGAGAGATCAGAAAAGAACAGAACGGGAAGACGACCGGAAGCTGTTGTCGCCACTGTCGAATCCGCTGTTGATCGCCGTCACTGCTATCGCCGCCACCGTCTTCACCGATGGCGCCGTGATCGAGCAAACTAGAGAGAGAATCAGAGAGAGAGGGAGTCCGAGAGAAGAAACCCCAGCCAATCCTAGAGAGCCGGCCTCCGATCTTCGATCCCTCGCCAATGGAGGAAAAACCCTAGCCGATCGAACCCCCTATCATCATCGTTGATCGGCTTCGGAGCTCGGGAAGGTGCAGATGAGGAAGTCGAGATCCTCAAGCCAAAGAGAGAGACCGATTCCCACCTTGAATCGATTCGGCCGTCAAACCCTAGATTGCTCTCCGAGATGGAGAGAGAGTCGGAGAGAGCGATAATCCCCTTAGAAAGAGAATCCCGAGAGAGCATTCGCACGCGAACGGTTTTTTTTTTTTAGAGAGAGAGAGAGATCGTGATGAAGAGAGAGAGCGGGAGCGAGAGAGCCCCAAAGAGAGAGAAAGACAGTTCACAGAGAGTCCCCCCGAGAGAGAATTCGCGCGCGAACCGTTTTTTTAGAGAGAGAGAAAAATCGTCCAAATGGCCCTTTTCTCTTGCTTCACGAGCGTCCCTTATATATATATATATATATTTTTTTTTTTTTTTTCTTTTTCTCTCCTTTTTCTTTTTTCGTTTTCCTTATTTCTAATTTTTTTCTCTTTTCTTTTCTTTTTTGTTTGTTCTTCCTTTTTTTTTTTTTTTTTTTTTTTTATCTTTTCATTTCAAACAATTTTTTTTTGCAAATTATTTGTTCAAAATGTCAACGAAAATTTCGGGTGTCAACACCGGCTACGAAATCTTCTCCAGTTGATAAGGTTATGCCCTTAACGAAACATCCAGTTCTGGATAACCTTTCTTCAACAGATTAGAGACTGTCAATAAGGATAGACTTTGAGTCTTGAGTTTGGCTGTCCGGAGGTCTTCAGACTTTAAATAGTAGAGTCTGCAAACCTTCAAACTAGACTGATGGAAACGTTTTGTCAGCTTCAAAACACTTCAAGAAGATTTCTCCAACATTATGCATGTGATTGGATCATATGTGATTCATTGGGGATAGTTGATCCATGAAGTAATTCGATTTTAGGCCATTATTCAAGTAAAACTAGGTCAAGGAACCAAAAGATATCCCAAAAAAAAAAAAAAAACCATTTCCAATTTCTTTCACTAGTACGGAGAGAATCGATCTAAGAAAATTGACTTAAAGTTCAAAAATATGAAAGGTCCTAAGATAATTCCCAACAGCAAAAATGCATACCCACCTGGATCCGGATTTTTATTCGTTGGTTTGTATTTCAAGTCCACCGGAATACCTTCAATTCAGAAACAAAAGAGCAAGTGATGAGGTGGGTACAATCATCTTGACGGGAATCAGTAGTGAATGGATGCGAGTGCAGAAAGTACAGACATTTGTATATCAATGCTTCCAAAACACTAAGCCTGGTTCCGCTGCGAAAGTTTTTAGGTGACTTCGCCAATGCCTCCAGTACAGATCTGTTTGCACGCTCTGTACTTTGCATGGTCTTTAAGCGAGGGTACTGCTCGAATAGATAAAGGGTGATATCTATTCGAAATCACCAGCATAGTTTTTATTTTTTATTTTTTTTTATTTTTTTTTCAGTCATAAAATCACCAACAAAGTTGATCAGGAAAATAAGCCACGTCTGGATTGAAGTAGAAAAAAGATGGAATTGAGATAGAGTGATGGTGATCCTACCATGATGACCAGCGTGGGTGAGATCTATAATGGTGTCAATCGCAGAGGGACTGTTGAAGGGATCACCTGCCCCATCTTTTGTTGTATTTTTCGCCAGGAACCAAGCAATCTCTTTATGCATAGAAGCTGCCACAGTAGATATTCCCAAAGGAATACGTCCTTCGTTATCTGCAAGTTGCATCAACTTAGGATTACTTATAACTAATGCTTTGACCATCCTTATCCTTCCACACAGGACAGCATTGTGGAGGGCTGTGCGGCCATCACAATTGACCATTTCAAGCGCTTCTGGATGTGGAGACAAGAGCTCCACCAGGTTCTCCAAAAATTGGTCTCAGGCACTCAAAGCAGCTACGTGAAGCGCTGTCTCTAATCTGCTTGTTGTTTTGGCCATCTTTGAAGCAGCATCTCGTTCGAAAAATCTTGTAGCAGATTCCCAATCGCCCAGGAATGCAGCTCGCAACAATGGTTGGTAATAGGGTTCATCCACTTCCTCTTCGGAATTTCTGCAATAGACGCAGACTTTTCTGATCATTCAATTAATACTTTTATCCTTGTTGACATTAAGAAATGCCCCCCACCCCAAAAAAAAAAAAAGGAATTTCATGAAGATCCGCCCCAGATATTAATTTCACACTGAAAATAACTCTTTTGAGGGATAACGCACCTGAAGCACCTCCAGATTGGGAAGAAGCTGATCCAGTGCTTGCACAAACACTTTCAATATTTGTAGGAGAAAGCGTGAGCACTAAGTCCTTCGCCTAATTTTTTCCCCCTTTTTTCTAGCCAAGGTCAGCATTACATTCGTTGGTGTTAAAAAATAAAATAAACCATGAGAAAATACAAGTTCCAGACTCCATCGATTATACCATATTTATTCTCGATTGGAACATGAACATGTACCTATTGGTGGTTCTGCATGAGTCGAATTTCCTTTCTCTTCACTTGGCTGTGTCGCCATTGGATTGCTCTCCTGGTTAGAGTCTTTCCACAATGAAGTAAACGGAGAATGCAAAAAATGGGCAAGATATTTAGTTTTCAAAGAGTGTTAGTCTCCCTGGGGGGAGTTCCGTCCTTCCTTATATACAAGAACCTGCCTCAAATTAAAGCAGCGCCTCTACAATTACAATCAAGCATATCTTTTTTCCCACTTTAATGGCGGTTGGATTACTTTAGTGTAAAATAGTTTATCTATGGGAATATATACCAGTCCTCTACTGGTTAGCTACACCATCGTCACGCCTGGATTCCTGCACACAGGTCAATAGGATCGAAGGGTCCACTCTCTAGCATGCAGCTTGCAACAATGGTCAGTAATAGGGTTCATCCACTACGTTTTCCAATATTTCTGCAATGGATGAGAACTTTAAAGGCCATTTAAGTCAATTCATTTTCATTGCTGACATTTCGTGATGATCCGGCCCAGATATTAATTTCACACTGAAAATAACTCTTTTGAGGCATAACACACCTTAAGCACCTCCGGATTGAGAAGAAGCTGATCCATTGCTTACACAAGCATTTTCAATATTTGTAGGAGAAAGAGTGAGCACAAAATCCTTCTCATAATAAATTTATTCTCTCTTTTTCTTACCTAAGGTGAGGGTTACCTTTGTTCGATGATAAATCAAAGAAATAGAACCATGAGAAAATACAAGTTCCAGCATATTCTCTCCATGGGGTTGCTCTCCTGGTTAGAGTCTTTCAAAAGCAAAGTAAAATATTCAGTTATCAAAGAGTTTTATCCTCCGTTGGGAGGGAGTTCATTCCTTCCTTGTGTACCTCCTTTAAAGTAAAGGGAAGCCTCTACAATTACAGCAAGCAAGCATATATCTTTTTCCCACTTTTACGACAGTTGGATTACTTGAGTGTAAAATAGTTTATCCTTGGGAATATAGAGTTGTCCTATGCTGGTAAGCTCCACCTTGAGCACGCCTGGATTCCTCTACACACGCCCACAGGACCGAAGGGTCCTCTCTCTGGCACCAGGGATCCTCAATTTTCGCCGTTCAAGAACTTGCTCTTCTCGCTCTTCAAACCTTTATTCATCCATTCCTGAAGTTCCATACGCTCATCCCACGCCTCAGTTACTGCCATGGAAGTGCTGGTTTCGCCTTAAAACTGCCTTGCAGATACGGACTTGACAGCTCCCTGTCTTGGCGTTTTTCCTTGATACGAGCCTTCCGCCGGCGACCCACTTCACGGTGGTGCTTCGTCGTTGTGCCTTTATCCCCGATGATACTCACACATACAGCGTCACCTCCCGTAATCATCGAATTGGCCTTGAATAGCCACGGTATTACTCTGCTCTCTTCTGCTCTGTTTCTGTGTCCCTGCTGTGATCGGCCCTGCTGTTGCGAGTATAGAACGCCCAGCTTGCCACCATCGTCGATTGCTCAAAACTGAACATTCGCTGGGATGGACAGCAACAGCTAAACCAAATCTGGAGAGAAACAGAAGATACAAGAAAAAGTTTACGAATCCCCGCCGGAGTCTTCGCATCATCTGAACCCGGATCAGTAATGAGAGCAATGTCTTTCATGCCGTCTTACTTTCTCAGCGGAGCTAGGCTTAACCTCTGGGAATGATTGCTATGCAAATTTCAGCCCTTCTACCGATTTCCTTCTCGAATGCATTTGGTTCGGACGACTCATAAGATCGTACATGTTCACCCGCTCTTTTTGTATCTGTAGGATCTTGCCAGAGAGCTTTTATTTATTATCTAATTTCGATCCCTTTACGCTCACTCTTTGCCCGGTTTATCGCCTAAGTTGCTTATGCTAATAATAGTTGCGAATAAGGTATAGGTTTTTTCTGTCTTCTTTTGATAAGTAATTATATAATTTATGTGGAATATCGGCGAATAAAGTGTGAGTTTAAAAAAAAAAGAAAAATTGCACAAATGGTCTTATCCATCCTTGATTTAAGAGTTTTGACCACTCACTCTCCTTACTAACCATCAAAATTCATGGTTGTACAAGGCCCCTTGTTGAAAATTTCTTTTACCCCACGTATATTATAATTACTCTATTAATATTAATTTTTTAATTTATGAATTATTAATTGGAATGGAAAATTTTACTATACGTGAATTAGGGATGGCAATGGGACAGGTCAGGTGCATGGACTGCAAGGTGCGTAAGGGGGTGGCGTCCTGCTCCACATTTACTGGAGATGCCCTATCCCTGCGCCATGTTCTGAGCAGGGATACATATGTACTCCATTCCCAACCGTAGCAAGTGTGCAGATTTCCTTGTTCCACTTGCCCCATTCCACAATAATTTCAAGATAAAAAAATTAATTAAATTCTTCAACAAGCATAATTATATATATAGAAATTATCTCACAAAAAAATTTGCAAGTTGAATAAATTATATGGACAAAAAAAAAAGAATTTGGAATCCTTAGATCCAATATCATAACGTTTAGTTTGGACTATTTCCATGATAAATCGATGAGAAAAGGGATTTGAAGTATTTAAGTTATATTGAAATCTATGTTGAAAATGAGGAACATTATATTACAAAAATAATACAATTTATGTGAAGGAATAAGGTTAGGACTAGAAATCTCCACGATTTAGATATAGATCGTGCTTTGGGCTTGTTCGTGGGTTGGGCCCGAGCGTATCCATGTCCCTCCTCCGACTCCCATGGCAGATAGAAAATTTCGTCCCATTCCCACTTAAAACTCCCTATCCACTTTAATTAGGGCGAGGTAGCGTGGATACTTGGTAGGGTAAGTAATTTTCCATACTTAATGTGAATAAAAATTTGCCATATTTGGTAGCGTGGATATTTGGATATTTGGTAGCGTGAATAAAAATTTGCCATACTTTAATGTGAATCGATACACCAATTCCATTTTTGGCATTTTATCATGACTTCAAAATTAATATAGTAATTTTTTTAATAAAGTGATCTATTTATCTATATGTACATGTTATTTGTTTGAATTTGCAATGAATTTTTTTTTTACACCTTTGTAATATTTTCTAAAATCACTATCAGCTATTCAAATATAAAAGCTCATGTAGATAGAAGGAGCTATTGTTTAATATTTAAACATTCTAATATTCCCCTAAAGTGTAAGTTGGACTGGGAATAATATTAAAGCATGTATATATATCATAAGGGAGATTTTAGAAAAGATTTGAACTCAATATGTGGTCTTTTGATATCATATATGAAAATTTACGGGAGCAATGCTGCTTATTTTAAAAACTTACGCTGACAATCGGATATATTTAAATATTTTGACAAACTATGTTTCCCACGTGATAGAGATCTTTGAATTGGAGTTTATAGTTTTGATATACATCCTTTTTTTTTTTTTTAAATATATTTTCGTAATAAAGATAATGCTTTTAAATATTTGGATATCTGTTTTATATTTACAACTACCACCTTTTATTATATTACAGAACACTTAGAAAAAGAAGATTGATTATTAAATAAATATACTATACCACAAAGATATTTGTGATACTTATAATGCAACTATTTGGCATTTTCTCTATGTACATACGTACATACATATGTTTGTATTTATGTATTACTCTCGTCTAATTTTGATTTATGAGCAATTTAAGTGTATTGTCTCGATGAATGTTTTTTCATAATCAACAATTTTACCCTTTAATTACGTAGATATATAATTGCCTTACTACCTTAGCTTTCAAAATGAACCTTTTCCAATGCACAGGAAAATTAAAGTAGAAATATGCTTATATGCTTGTAATTGATGTCACAGAATTACAGGTTGTTTTTAATATCTCCATTTATTGAGTTTCCTTAAACATCTACAGGAAAGTTTTATAAAGAAAAGAAATTTCAAACATGCTTTTAACATTGAAGAAAATAAATGCTATTAAGATACTTATTAATACTCGTCTATTAAAGCGAGAGCCGTGTGGCTAATATAATGAGTCCGGGCATAAACGTAAGCCAATGGTCCAGTGACTCTTGGCACGTTTCTTCGGTCATGATTATCAATGAAAAGTGAAAAAAGAAAAAAAAAAAAAAAACTGACATATTTCTTTCTTTACATAGTTTGTGTCAACAAAAAGATGTTTGCAGCACATACAAATCTCGGTGATGTACTTCATGTCTTTATTGGTGGGATGAGTAGATACGAATAAATCATATTATTTCTTTTTCAATCTTTTGATGAAAAAAAAGTTACTACACAAGACATTTATTTATTAATAATTTTTCAACAATGACATCCCTTACTTAAATTAATAGTTCACATATCAAATGTAGCTAATAACTAACTTTAAGATGACTAGTGGGCAAGTAGTCCCAGGTTCTAGTGCCACGTACCATTAGGTTCAATCCTTAGTCATGAAACCATTACGTTAAGATGACTTTGACCCTCTTTCTTCCTATAGAGTTCATTCTATTCATTCATAGTTGACACCATGATCAAGTTGAGCCTTTACCAATTTAAGTTGCATCTTGGGCTGGGAAAGCTAACGGGCAACTTAATTTGCAAGCCTTTAGTCATATAATTTATCAGCAAAATGAGCACTTGACTTTTGACAAGCCTAAAAGCAAAAGTGAAGAACTTCAATTTGATGACTCTGTTTCTCTTTCTTACTATAGAGTTGATTCCATCCCTTGATAGTTGACATCACGATCAAGTTAAGTCTTTACCAAGTTAAATTGCTTCTTGGGCTTGGGAAAGCTATTTGGGCAACTTACTTTGCAAGCCTTTAGTCGTATAATTTATCCACAAAATGAGCACTTCACTTTTGTTAAGCCTAAAAGCAAAAGTAAAGAACTTCAATTTGATGACTCTATCCCTCTTTCTTACTTAGAGTTCATTCCATCCCTTGACATCGTGATCAAGTTGAGTCTTTACCAAGTTAAATTGCTTCTTCAGCTTGGAAAAGCTATTTGGGCAACTTAATTTGCAAGCCTTTAGTCATATAATTCATCATCAAAATGTGCACCTCACTTTTGTCAAGCTCAAATGCAAAAGTAAAGAACTTGAAGTTGATGACTTTGTCCCTCTTTCTTACTATAGAGCTCATTCCATGCCTTGACAATTGACACCACGATCAAGTTGAGTCTTTACCAAGTTATGTTGTTTCTTGGGCTTGCAAAAGCTATTTGGAAGCCTTTAGTCATATAATTCATCAGCAAAATGAGCACCTCACTTTTGTCAAGCCTGAAAACAAAAGTAAAGAACTTGAATTTGATGACTTTGTCCCTCTTTCTTACTATAGAATTCATTCCATTCCTTGACAATTGACACCACAATCAAATTGAGTCTTTACCATAATAAGTTGCTTCTTGGGCTTGGAAAAGCTATTCGAGTAACCTAATTTGCAAGTCTTTAGTCGTATAATCCATCAGCAAAATAAGCAACTCACTTTAGTCAAACCGAAAGCAAAAGTAAAGAATTTCAATTTGATGACTTTGTCCCTCTTTCTTACTTTAGAGTTCATTCCAACCATGATCAAGTTGAGTCTTTACCAAGTCAAGTTGCTTTCAAGCCTTTATTCATGACTTATCTAAAAAAAAGGAAAATTCCAAATAAATGCTCAAATTATCCTTATTTTCTCAAATAAGGACCCGAAGTGAAATTTGTTTTAAATAAAAGCCTTAAGTGCCCTTATTTTCTTAAATAAGAGCTTGTAATAGTTATGATTATTTCAAATAAGGGCCTAATCTCGCTAGCTCATCGGCTAGCAAAATATTCCGACTGATTAAGGTTATTTTCATCTAAATGCATTTTTAATTTAAATTTTAATTAAATTAGATTAAAATTTTAAAGGTAAATAAATAAATAAATAAATAAGATAAAATATAGGCGAGAGGGAGCTCTCCGGCTTGTGGCTATCAACCCATTATCGTTGGGGGGGGCGGTGGTGATAGGCAAGAGGGAGCCCTCCCTCCCATGTGTTCTTTTATATATATATATATTTTTTTAGTTTGTTTTTGGGAAAATACAGAAAAAAAAAAGAAAAAAAAAAAAATTCAAAAATTTAAAAAGAAGAAATTTCCCTTCACCAATTGATGAGTTCGGGCCTTTTTTTTAAACTAATATGATCACTTTAGGCCCTTATTTAGGAAAATAAAAAACACTTAAAGTCTTTATTTAAAATAATATCCACTCCATACCCTTATTTGGAATTTTCCCTCAACAAAATAAGCACCTCACTTTTGTCAAGCACGAAAACAAAAATAAAGAACTTCAATTTGATGACTCTGTCCCACTTTCTTATTATAGAGTTCATTCCATCTTTTGATAGTTGACACCATAGTCAAGTTGAATCTTTACCAAGTTAAGTTGCTTCTTGGGCTTGGAAAGCTATTCGAGCAACTTAATTTGCAAGCCTTTAGTTGTATAATTTATCAGCAAAATGGAGACCTCACTTTTGTCAAGTCTAAAAACAAAAGTAAAGAACTTCAATCCTTAACAGTTGACACCATGATCAAGTTGAGTCTTTACCAAGTTCAATTGCTTTTTGGGCTTGGAAACGCTATTCAGGCAACTTAATTTGCAAGCCCTCATTCATATAATTCATTAGTAAATTGAGCACCTCGCTTCTCAAAAGCAAAAGTAAAGAACTTCAATATGATGACTTTGTCTCTCTTTCGTACTATAGAGTTTATTCCATCCATTGATAGTTGACTCCATGATAAAGTTGAGTCTTTATCAAGTTAAGTTGCTTCTTGGGCTTAGAAAAGCCATTTGGGCAACTTAATTTGCAAGCCTTTAGTTGTATAACTCATTAGCAAAATGAGTATCTTACTTTGTCAAGCCAAAAATGAAAGTAAAAAACATCAATTTGATGATTTGTCCCTCTTTTCTACTATAGAATAGTTGACACTATGATCAAGTTGAGTCTCTATTAAAATTGCTTCTAAGCCTTTAGTCGTAACTCATCAGCAAAATGAGCACCTCACTTTTGTCAAGCCCGAAAGCAAAAGTAAAGATCTTGAATTTGATGACTGTCCCTCTTTCTTATTGTCGAGTTCATTTCATCCCTTGACAGTTAACACCATAATCAAGTTGAGTCTTTACCAAGTTAAGTTGCTCCTAGGGCTTGCAAAAGCTATTTGGACAACTTAATTTGCAAGCCTTTAGTCGTATAACTCGTCAACAAAATTAGCAGCTCACTTTGTCAAGCCCGAAAGCCAAAGTGAAGAACTTCAATTTGATTCCCTTGTCCCTCTTTCTTAAGGGTTCATTCTATCCCTTGGGCAAGTTATCTTTGCTGCAATTGTAGAGGCTCATGTTATATTTTTTCTTGGCCAGAGCTTGAACATGTACCTTCCGTGGTTCTGCATGAGTCGAATTTCCTTGTTCTTCACTTGGTAGTCTCGCCATTGGGTTGCTCTCCTGGTTAGAGTCTTTCAAAAACAAAGTATGCAGAGAATGCAAAAATGGATAAGATATTCAGTTATCAAAGAGTTTTAGCATCTGTTTTTTTTTTTTTTTTTGGGGGGGGGAGGAGTTCATTCGTTCTTTAGGTTCCTCGTTCAAGTAATGGCGAGCCTCTACAATTACAACAAGCAAGCATATCTTTTTTCTCCACTTTTACGGCAATTGGATTAATTGAGTGTAAAATAGCTTATCCTTCGGAGTATAGACCAGTCCTCTACTGCTGAGCTCCACCTTCGTCACACCTGGTTCCCCTACATATGCCCACAGGACTGAGGGTCCTCTCTCTGGCATAAGGGAGTTCTCATGAGTCTTATCCTTCACCTCACCATTTCAACGAGCTCCCTGACTGTAACACCAGCTGAGCTTCTAGAACAACGTTCCACGGTTGCCGACACCTACTCGACCTCAGGCGATCGCCGGCATAGGCTCGGACGAGTTTGGTCGTGAGGCTCTGTTTTCGGATCCTCAATTTTCGCCATTTAAAAGCTTGCTCTTCTCGTTCAAACATTTATTCATCCAGTCCTGAAGTTCCAGACGCTCATCCCGCGCCTCAGTGGCTGCATGGAAGCACTAGTTTAGCCTAAAACTGCCCCTGCAGAGACGGACTTGACAGATCCCTGTCTTGGCTCTTTTCGTGATTCGATGTCTTCCACTGGCGACTCACTTCACGGAGGTGCTTCGTCTTCGTGCCTTTATTCCCGATGATACTCACACATACAGTGGCACCTCGCGTAATCGTCGAATTGGCCTTCGATAGCCACGTTATTACTCTGCTCTGTTCTGCTCTGTTTCCGTGTCGCTGCTCTGGTTCGCCCTGTTGTTGCGAGTATAGAACGCCCAGCCTGCCACCATCGCTGATTGCTCAAAAACTGAAAATTCGCTGGGATGGAAAGCAACAGCTAAACCAAATATGGAGAGAATCAGAAGATACAAGAAAAATAAAACGCACAGGGAAAACAGGGAGAGTGGGAGCACTTGGTATATCAGTTCATTTCTTATAATTTATACAGAATCGTCAACACTTCTTGTGCACGCACACTTGGTATAGGAGAACTGGGGATGAAGAGAAGAAAGCTCGGACTGAAATTTCGGACGGCTCCCATTCATCCCTGGCAGCGAGCAGATCCGACGGCCCAGGAGGAAGCCGCGCAATCGGTCTAGATGGGCCGCGAAATGCTTTCGGTTGGACTGGCCCAGATGGGCCGCGGGGCATTCATGGGCCAGAAATCTCACGCGGGGACTTCTCCGGTGGAACAAAAGGAATGTATGGGCCGACTTTGGCCCAAATTTCACAGCCCACAAACAGGAATTATTCATGCCCAAGAAATTTTACCTCCAAAGGCAAAGGTAAAATATACTGTGACTATTGTAAACGTCCACATCACACAGTAGAGAACTGCTGGAAATTGCATGGGAAACCTGGAGAAAAAGAAAAGGGAAAATTTTCCCAGATTTTTCAGGTATCAGGACAACCGACAGAGAAAACAATTAGTCATGATGACTATCAGGGACTTATGGAGGCTTCGAGGAAGTTGGACACCTCTCGATAACTGAACTGTCACAGGTACTTCTTATTGCCTGATAAATGCAATTTCGAAGAATGCATGGATTATTGATTAGACTATATTGTCTGTGATATGAGCTTACTTTCAAATATCATAAAATTGTCTTTTCCCAAATCTGTTCAGCTCCCAAATGGAAGCATGATCCAAGTTGAAATGATTGGCACTGTGAATCTCAGTCCTCACTTTACACTTCGAAATGTGCTTTACATCCCTAATTTCCAGTTCAATCTCATGTCAGTATCTCGAGCTTGTGAAGAAAATTCCTGTCATATCTTATTCAAATCTGATAAATGTTTCTTTCGACCGGGAAACTAATGGGCTTGGGTGAAGAAATGAATTTTCAATTATCATGTTCTTCAATAAATCATTGTGTATACTATTATCAATGATAAGAATCTTTCTTTTAGGTTCTCGTCTCGTCAAAGATTGGGCCGATAAATGTTTCTTTCTAAGTTTCGGGGAAACTAATGGGCTTGGCACCGTGCCCTCACTTTTAGAGTCTTTCAGTGAAATATTCTCATTAATTCATGGGAAACCGATGGGGGTAGAGTCTTTCAAGGGGATGAATTTTCAATTATCATGTTCTTTCAATAAATCATTGTGTAATACTATTATCAATGATAAGAATCTTCTTTATCATCAAAGATTGGGCCATCTTTATTTCCTTGTTTTTGTCCATTAGCGACACGTCCTCCTTTTCCAAATAGCATAAAGTAGATGAAATATTTTAATTCACGATGCGGGGACCCTATCACATGGATGATGGGTCCTCATGCAATAAGATGATTTTTCACGTGTCATGGATATTCCTCACAATGAAAAGGTCCTTTCACCTTGGTTTGTCCAAAAATCAGTTTGAAAATCAATTTGTCGTATACGTACCGACAATGGTAGAGAATTCTTTAATGGGGAATGTGCTTCTTCTTTTCCTTAAATGGAATTTTGCATGAAAGCTCTTGTACATATACCCCACAGCAAAATGGAGTGGTTGAAAGAAAGCACCGCCACTTATTGGAAGTAGCAAGGGCTCTTAAGTTTCAGGCCTCTATTCCTGAAATTTTTTGGGGAGATTGTGTAGTCTCTGCAGCATACTTGATCAATCGTATGCCATCACGCATTCTTAAAGGAAAAACTCCTTTCGAAATATTGTATGGGAAGAAACCGGATTTAAGTCATCTCAGAGTCTTTGGGTGCTTATGTTATGTGACCACGGTAGGGCACAGGGATAAGATGGAAGCTCGTGCCAAACAGTGTATATTCATGGGATATTCAAGTCTGAAGAAAGGATACCGTGTTTATGAACCATCTACAGAGAAGTTCTTTGTGAGCAGAGATGTGGTTTTCTATGAAGATATTTTTCCTTTCAAAGATGCTCTTCATATGCCTCAACAGGAAGGGACAGGAATTAATCGATCCTTATCAGAGGAGGAGCCATCTTCAGGAGAATCTTACCTCATTGTTCCTCCTCCCATAAATCCAGAATCCACTGCTGCACAATCCCCTATGTCTACTGAGGCCAATATGGATCATTCAATTGACCACCAAGAAAGAGATTCTCATCTCACAACTCTTCCAGAATCAAGTACTAATGAAGACTCGACCTTTATTCAGCATGAAGAACCTCGGCGATCTGGTCGAGTTAGTCGTCCACCTATCTGGACAAAGGACTATGTATGTGCTTCATCAGGATCTCCAGGTACTCAATATCCTATCTCGTCCTATACTTCATTTGATAGGCTATCGTCAGAACATTCATGTTGCATGAGCCATATTTCTGAGGGGCAAGAACCATCTAGTTATGATAAAGCAATGCATGATCCACGTTGGCAAAAGGCTATGGAAGTAGAACTACAGGCTTTAATGGAAAATCATACTTGGGATATTGTGCCATTACCCACTCATAGAAAACCTATTGGGTGTAAGTGGGTATATAAAATTAAGTATCGAGCAGATGGCTCTATAGAGAGATATAAAGCTCGACTCGTGGCCAAAGGTTTCACACAACGAGAAGGTTTTGATTATCACGAAACCTTCTCTCCAAGAGGCTATATCAGTTCATTTCTTATAATTTATGCAGAATCGTCACCACTTCTTGTGCACGCACACTTGGTACAGGAGAACTGGGGATGAAGAGAAGAAAGCTCGGACTGAAATTTGCGATTCTGTTCATGAATAAATGCCGTTCCTCCACCGTAAATGCTGAAGTAAGGAATACGTAAAGCCACCCGGCAAGGCTCTTAAACTTCTTCGCATGGTCTCTCAAACAACAACCAAAAATAATAATAATAACGAGGCGGAAGGGAAAGAAATTTTTTTCGACCAACAAGAAAAGTGATTCAGAAAATCACCTGAAAACATAAACAGTAATTATGAAAGAGGAGATGCGAACAATCATGCCTTTTTTTTCGAATCAACGGTCATAACCCACAGTCACAAAGTGATTTTCTAGAATTAATATAAATACTAATAAACACGAAAATATAAAGATAATTTTTTTTTTTGGATTTTTTATTACCAAAAATTACCATCTTCAGTTTGCCAGGTGCAAAGCGCCAGAGTGCCGATCTTTGTCTGTAAACAACATGCACTTTTTCTTTTTTCTTCCATTCTGTTTTCCACCAAATTCAGGACTAATCAGAATTATTATCTATCATGATACTTACGCGCTAATCTTATAGTTGAGAGGGAAAAGGATACTGATCTCCTACTACTCAATGGTTTGACATCCGTCATGGTCAAGCGGAGACACTGCAGAGAGAGGCTGCGCTCACGACCGAACGAGAGTCGTCGCTCTCTGTGAGCCATGCAGTAGTGTCCAGCCACCCTCGGCAATGGCGTAGGGTGTCAACGTAAATGCAATGATAATTTGACCATCACTTCAAGCATTTCTATTTATTCTTTGAATACAAAAGCTAACATGAACAAGAAAGAGATATAATTAAAAATCCATTTGATTAAAATGAGTTTAAGGATGATATCAAGTGATCGGTACAAAAATTAAAGCCTCTGGTTTGCGTAGTCTAATTGAAATAAAATTTAGGAACCCAATTGATTGAAAAAAGAAAAATAATGGAAGATAGGTAATCGGTAAATGGTCAGCACCTTTGGTCTAGTAATCCCGAATGCAACATCTTAAATGTGCATTTTAATGATGATTCTTAATATATGAGTTAATCTATAGTTCCTCTAAAACGAAGAAAGAGAGAGGGCCAGCGCTAATTTCGGTTCTATCTTCTTCTTCTTTTTAATGTTCTTTTTTTCTTTTCTTGTATTCCGATCCATCACTTCACTCAAAATCAATTTGCCAGTTATGAGTATGAAAATTAGTAAAGTTGGATTTCTAGGCGGCAGAGGTGGATCCAATTTGACGTTTAGCTATTCAAGCATGATTAGCAAAGACGGGCAAGGCCAATTCAAATTGCTAATCATGTACCTTAAACAATGGTTGAAATGGTATGCGCATGCATGCATATATATATTTTACAAAAATCTACCATAGATTGAAATTTATATTGAAGGATTTCCATCCACGAACAATATAAATTGATTTTTACGTGAAGCTCTCTCCTTCTACATCTTCCTTCATTAATTTTTTTCTATTTCCTATAGTTTATGATCCATTAATCAACACCATTAAAAATTTTACATGGCAACTTACATGGACAAACGGCGGTGACGTGCTACCATTTTTGTCTTGAAATTATCTGACGTGGCCGAAGTTACAAGAATGACCCTGTTTGCCTGTGTCTCTCTTGGTTCCTCCACAGGAATTAATTTAGGATTTTAGGGTTTATGCTGATTGATCATCTCTGTTGTGGAAGCTTGATGCATAGCTAAAGCTCAATTTGTTTGAAGCTTATTTACTCACTGAGGAAGGTTTGGATTGGATCTTTCTTGGGGTTTTCTTGCTCGATTCGGTCTTCAAAAAGAAGCTCAATTTTAATTCGGTGATCCTCTGAATCTGCAACGTAGCATATTTTCTAGAACATGACATGTCGAACCAAATGAACAGGGATGTGGTCGATGCAAAGATGTGACAGGACAAAAGGTATGAGTGGCATTTCTTCAAGAATAGTTCACGATTGTTGGAGAACAATCAGAGACGAGAGGCGAATCGGTTGCGGAAGCTCGATTTATTCAAAGTCATCAATATTACAGTTTCGTCTTGGAGTTCTCGCGTGTCCTCTGGCAGGCTTCTCAACGAATCAACTACCATTTTCCATGTCCATGATCATGCGTATGTTTTTCTCTTACCTTTGATCAGGAGCATTCCTTAGTTGAAGTAGATCAATTCCTACAAGCTACCTGATGATCATAACAATGCTACTTATTCTCTCTTACCAAACATTTAGAATAGCCTAAGTTGTGCTCAGAACTTGGACAATTTGTACGAGCATCAAGTTCAGCTGTTCCAGAAAGCAGGGTACTCATCACTTCTCTTTGCCTGGTAAGGACGTAAGCAGGATACTGACTCTGCTCCTCAACTTTATCTTATTGATAGAGTTCCTTGCGCTTCCTGGTGCCAGGGTTTGTGTATTTTATCTTGTAACAGGATTACTCCCCTGCTTATGTGTTGTTCACTAAATAAAATCTTATTTATCGAAAGAAAAAAAGAAAATATATCATTTGATTACAAGTTGTAATGACGAGGGACTCACTTATCCGACTCTGATGTTGTCCAGCTTGATTCTTTCTTTGATTATGTCTTGCTTTTCTCCAAACCTAATCTTTTTCATCTTCTGGTCTCGGGCTGTTTACGCATGCCGTTGTTCCTTTTAACAATAACATTCTATCATCAACTCTTTTTTGCTTTGTAGCGATCTTTCGAAATTGCTTACAGATGTTACTAGGCGTCCTTGAGGCTGTTTTGGACTAAGAGCAAAGAGGCGGATGTGCATGCTGATCCAAAATGATTTAACAAGAATAATATGAACTCTCTATGGTTGCAAAATTCATTCATTTTTTTTCTTGGGAATAGGATTCTTGGTGGGAAAAATATGATGAACGATCGGGAAGAACAATAAAGTCAGACTTTAAGACATGATATCACTTTTTTGAGGAATTATTTGGCCCATAACATTGCTAATGGTCACCAGCAAATTTCCTCTATAATACAACAAAGTCTCGATTGAAATTACTAAAAGCAATTCTAATACTTCTTTAGGGTCTCTTAAGAGAAACAATTGAAAATGATGACTGTAAATTTGGAAAGAAAATTCGAAAAGACTTCATCAAAATTGATCCCAAAAACTAAGGTACTTATGTCTATCTTTTGAATAGAGGCAACCCTTCAAAAAAAGGTTGTAACATGAATAGATACATTCTCAAATGTTATATTGAAAAAACATTTAAAAAAAAATTATGAATTAAATAAATAAAAATAAAAATAACCATAACATTTTTGTAAGCAATTGCACTATTTCAATATAATACTATGGTCAACTTTTTCATAATTATAGATCTGAATTTTTCAATAAATAAAAAAATAATGATCGTTGATTAGTATCAACTCTTATCTACGTGTGAACTCACATCTTTTTTATGTGAGGCAAGACACCTCTTAGTATGTTTTACAAACAAAGTATCAATAATCTCCTACTTTGTTTGTAAAACAAAAATACAAAATAAAACGTTAAAATACACAGCCAAAATTTCCATGAAATTAATGTGTATATATATATATGAAGGTCTTTTTTTGAGTTAAATCTTCATTTAGTGTAAGTACCTCAAAACTCTATAAAAGTGACAAGTAACTCGACTTTAAATTTGTACTTTAAATAATAGAATCGCACATATGGCATATACTAACTTCTTGTTTCAGTGAGAAGTTCTAATTTACTAAGTACTATTATGACCTTGTGCTTGCACCTATTTCATGAGTTTTCTAGAAAGTAACCCTAACTTCCATAAGAAGCGGCATTACTCATGAGTTTTCTAGAAAGTAACCATAACTTCTGTAAGAAGCGGCATCACTTCTAAGTTCATATAGGTAAAGTATCTACCATGTGTTTTTGTTACTAATAACACAAAACTAATTTGTACTATATTTCATTAAGAATTTAATTTAGCCTACAAAACGTAATAGATGATAATGACTTCTTATGTAAGGGCTAATATCAGTATCAAATAATCACTTTCAATAACTCGTTTTTACCCCTTAAACCTTATAACTAGTAATATTATAGAAAATAGTCAGGTTATCATTACTGATAATTTTAAATAAAGGGTTTCAACCCAATTTTTTTGTAAGGTCATATTTACCATGTTTCTTAGTAAAACCTTTGTCAAGGGATCAGCTAAATTCTTGTTTGACTTTATGTAGACAATTGTTATGGTACCATCTTAAATCAATTGTCTCACATACTCATGCCTTAGATCAATATGTCTAGACTTACAATTATAAGTGCTACTATAAGCTCTTGCCAAGGTAGCCCGACTATGACAATAGATATAATTATGAGGCATAGGACTAAGCCATGATTTGATATCCAATAATAAATTCCAAATCCATTTAGCATTTTTTCTAGTGGTTGCTAAAGCAATGAATTTGGATTCCATTGTTAAGTGAATTACACATGTCTATTTCTTGCTCACTCAAGATACAACACCTAATACATCCAGAAGTGCAATGTTTATCACACACTTGTAATCGTACTAGCATCGATGTATCATTCTAATATAGTCGAATAATTATTATAGAACAATCATAAATTTTTTTAATTCTCTTAAGGTAACCAAAAATTGTAGTAATAGCTTTCCCATGTTCTATACTTGGATTACTAGTATACCTACTCAATTTACGCATAAAATAAGCAATATCAAATTTGATACATTGCATCACATACATTGCATCAATTGGGATAAAATTTAGGATAAGATAAAATATATTATATCTTGTGTTTTGTGCCTACTCAAGATAGGCTAAAGTCACATATAAAAGGGATATAGACCGAAAAAAATTATCTCATGAGAGAGATGGGATAAAGATGGATAGGCTTTCTAGTATATATAATACAAAAGTTATTTTTTTCAAATGACAAACCTCTAAATTAACAATTAAAATTATTTTTCAAAAAAAATAATATTTGAATTCTAATATAAGAAATTCAAAATAACAAAAATAACAATTTAATTATTTTAATTTACTCTTATTTTTATCTATATATTCTAATTTAATTATATTTTATAATATAAATTCAATATATAAATATAAATATATATCAATTACATATTTTAGGTATTTTAGTATTTTAGGTATATTAGTATAGTTTATTATTCAATAAAATTTTATTAGAGAATGATAGAAGGGGAAGAAAGATATAAAAAAAAAGAAATTAATTAAAAATGAGAGGAAAATAAAATAGGAAAGCAAATAAAAATAAAGTAGACAATAGTGTTGCAAGAGATTTTTACCATCTCTATTTGTAAAATTTTTTGTTCATTCATATTAATATGTCATTTATGCCAAATAATGTACATGATATAAAGTAAATATAAACAGTGGATAGGATATAGCAAATCCTTAAATTTCATATCCTATCATATCTAGTTTTATTTTGGGTTGAAATCCGGACAACCAAACATAGCCTATAACATTTAAATACTCAAGTTGTGCTACTGCTTTACTAGTATTATGATTTAATTTAATACTATAGTCAAATGAAGTACTAATTTCCTTGAAATCAAGATGTTAAAATTTATTGAATAGTTTTTCAACGTAATTACATTGGCTCAAAGAATAACCCATACAATGTTTTTTTAACTTTAATACTCAAGATGGTATCTATTTCATCCAAATCTTTCATTTTGAACATGAAAGTTAGATACTTTTTAGTCTCAATAATTCCAGTTATGTTCAATCCAAAATTGGGAAAGGCCATTCGTCTTGTGTCAGGATCTTGGATAGAGGGTGATTTTATGATTGGGCCGATTGAGAGCGGGTAATGTTTGGTCCTTTGGATGCTACAGAAACATCCAACTACTTGGCACCTCTAGGACGATGGTGTCGAAGACGTGGTCTCCAAAATCTCATGAGGAGTGTTAGTGGGTCCATGAAAAATACTATCATTCGAACCTCTTCTAGAAATTCCATGGGTCTTATTGGATGCAAAAGTTTTTCTTGCACTCATGAAATAGTGTTGAAGTCAATAACAATTCTTAATTGCCATATGTTTTGATTCCAAAATGGTAGAATCTTTGCTGCTTGTTCCTTTCATTCCAAAATGGTAGAATCTGTGCTACTTGTTCTTTTTGGTTGTAATCCAAAAGGAGTGTTTCTACTTGGTGCATAGTTTTAACCCTTTTGGCAATTGAGATGCCTTTTGATTTGATGTTGTGGCTATGATTATTGGTCATGTGCACTCATTATATCCCACATCAATTGTATAGGAGATTAGTGGTCAATTTATAAGTGTGAGGGAAAATCTCACAATTTGAATTAGCCTTTGGAGTGAAAAAGGCTCAAGACCATCGCTGGTATTAGAGCGTAAGTTATTAACAAGTATAGACCCAAGAATCACATGAGAGAGTTATGGGTTATTGCTAGATGTGTGAAAGGGAGATTGTTGAACTTGTCCCACATACATTAGTTGTACAAGGGACTAGTGGTCGGTTTATAAGTGTGAGAGAAAATCTCAACCTAACTTTTGAGCTAATTTTTTAGGTGAGAAATACTTAAAACCACCCAACAAATTAATGCTAGCTACAAATATTGAAAACTGAGAAAAGAAACTGGTTCTTTCTAATTTCTTGTTGTAAATCTTGCGAGACTTACCATTTTATTTTTACTTAATTTGAAAGGTCTACCAATATTGAAAAAAACCATAGTAGTTTAACAAAATTCCGGATAGGAAGTCTCCACCAGTTTTTCGTATTTCCGGTAATCACCGGTACAAGTGATTCATGTTAGTACTAGACAAAAGCTACAAAAGTCCAGTCACAGCAAAAAGATCTCCTTGAAATTCTAGATCATGTCGCAGGCAATAAAAGCACAATCAAGGCACATCCTTGACCACTGTAGCATCGATGCCTCTTCTTTTCCCTATGCCCATGATCTAAGTAGCACCGAGACGCAACACGCCATTTCTCAAAAAGTAGAGAATTCCGACACGTTAAATATTAAATAAATATTTTTATATATACATGATTAATTATTATATTTAAATTAATTTATTCAAATTCATAAATAAATAAACAATAAAAAAGAGCCTACAATAAATCTATACCGATAACATTAATAAATTTATTCATAAAAAATTGGAAAGACATTTTTTTACTTTAACAAAAGTTATCGATGAAATAAATAACTAATGAAAGATTAGAGTCAAAATAAATTTATATTTTTCTACGATGATCAAAATTTATTATTATTTAATATTTAGTGCTTTTATTTTTCGAAGTAACATTTTAACCGGTCTATTTATTTATTTTTTAGCCTTATCATGTATTAATAAAGTTAAATGTTCAATATTTCTTTTTAGGGTTAAATGGGTCCCACCCATTTATTTCAGCACGCATTTTCTTCCCCCACCCCCACCCACCCCTACGCCCGCTGCACGAGGCTTCCTTTCCCAAAAGCCATCGACGCCTCATCACTCTCCTTTCTCTTCTTCCTAAAAACAGCCCAAAGGGCAAAAACCCTAGCAATCACCTTCTTTCTCCTCTCCATTTGCTTGTTCTCCAGCTCTCTCGCCGCTGCCTCGCCTCCGTTCTCCCCTTTGCCGTTGTAGCCTCGCATCCAGCCCTCCATCGTGGCATTACGGTTTTCCATCTCAGCATTGCAGTCGACGGTCGCAACCGACCAAGACGATCGAGAAGGCTTCTCAGCGCAGTCGGCGGTCACAGTCCTCCCTCATCGTCGCTCGCAGCGTCACCTCGGCTCCCTCACCCTTGCCTCCACCCTCCATCACCTTCTTACCTCCGCACCTGCAGATCCGCCCACAAACCTCCGGACACGCTCCAACGCGCATGTCGGAAAGAGTTGACCACGTGTCGGAAACTCCGACACGTGTTGACCGCGTGTCCGAGCGTGTCGGGCACGTTTCAAGGTGTCCGACACGACATGGAGGCCTTTTGAACGTGTCCGTGCTACCTAGCCCATGATGTGTTAAGACCTCCCAAAATGAAACACGTCGATGCTGAGGATAGCTAGAGGGTAAATGAATCATCAGCAATCATTATGACTAGAGCACTCATTTTCAAATTTAGGTGGATATGTTTTGTGAAAACACTCAATGACGAAGGAAAATACTCTTTTTAAAAATGCTTTCCATAAGTAGAGTTAATTCTCCGGTTTCGTGATATACAACTAAAAACGTTTTCTGATGTTTGCACCTTATCAAAAAATTATTCAATTTCATGATTTTATCTCAAACTAAAAAATATATAAATCAATGTTTTTTCTTTTATTTTTCAAAAGTTCGAATTTTTAATTTTATTTTCTTTTCTTTCCTTTTATTTTTTCCCCTTCCTCTACTGTGATCGGATGGCGATTGCCACAAGTGAGCTTGAGCTCACCGGCCTTAGGCGAGCTTAGCCTCGTCGGGATTAGGCGAGAGGTGAGCATGCCGGCCTTAGCCAAGCCCGAGTTCACCTAGATTTGGGCTCACCAGCCTTGGCCAAGTTTCTAGCTCACTTGAATCTACTAGCTTGAGCTCAACGACCTTGGCTAGCTTGAGCACTCTGCCCATGTCATGACTGGTCGCTAGGCTGCCAGTAGTCACTGAGGTAGGCGATTGGCGAAGGATAAGGAGAAAGGAAAAGAAAGAAAGAGAAAAGAAATAAATAAAAAGAAAGAAGAAATAAAAAAAAAGAAAAAAAAAGAAAGAAAAAAGAAAATAAATAATTAAAAATAATTAAAAATTCTATTTTTTTTAAATTTTTAATAAGAATAAATATTTCATTAACTAATGACACTAGGACTAAGGAAAGTATTTGGGAAAACGTTTACCGGTTCTTTCAAATGTGTTGATATCTAAATTTTGATGACCTAGTTATTTGTTCATAGAAAATTATGGATTATTTTTAAGCTCTAAAAAAAAAAGAAAAAAAAAAAGAAAAAAATTGCATCGAGCAAATAAAAAGGAAATAATGGGAGGATCAATCTAGTTAATTATGAATGGAAGGTAGAAATCAAATCATAGTAAATGTGGAAGCAAATTCTTGGTCAAAGAAATCAGGAGAATGAAAAAAAGGCAAGAAGTTGATAAAAGGGAAGGAACCAAAGCATTCGAGAAAAAATCAAGCTAATTGCAAAATCACGTTCCGATTTGCTGACCACGATTTAAGAAAACAGATAAAGGAAACTCGAAAATTTCCATGAAAAGCGGCGTTTGGAACCACTATAAAAAGGGTTGACTATGACCCAGCGTCTGATGCCAATACTTGCCACCGCCCCGGATACCTGCACTTGGAGCAGCTCGCCACTTTGCCCATTTTTTTTTTAATAAAAAAAACAGTCAAGGTAGTTTTTTTTTTTTTTTTTTTTTATCAGGTTTAGTTATTATTGCTTAAATTGAAACACTGGATGTCAAGGTTCATTTTATGAATATTCTAGGCATTATCTGCAGGGTTTTGCTCAAAATTACTATAATTATTAATTTGATCTGTAAGATGTCTGGTCATTTTTTTTAATTATATTGATTTTTGGGGCATTTTGATAGTGTTTTGATTATTAAATCATTATAATTATTAATTTGGTTCGTAAGACTTCGGATCAAATTTTTAATTATTTTGAACTTTCTCATATGTTGTGATGTTTAGGGTTAAAATAATTGTTAAATTTAATCCTTGAGACGACGGATTATTTTTTTGATTGTTTTAATCCTTTATTTAATGAATATCTTGAGTGGTTTAGATATAATGTTTATCTGGTAATTGCTTGTTTTGAGAAACATAAAAAAAAAAATCAAATCTTGCATCGGAGTGTGTTGTTTTCATAAATTAGGATTGCATTTTTAGATTGCACATTTAGATAATTTTTGGAATAGATTAGGGTCGGATCTAAATAATTTTTTAGACAATGTCTTAGATAGTGTTTGCACATTTTAGTAATCTCATTTAAAAAAAAAAAATTTTCTAAGGTAGGATAGGGTTTAAGTCAAATTAATCCTTAAAACATTTTAGAGAAATATTCATTTTAGACAATTTAATTAGTTTTTTATTACGAATTTTAATAAAAAAAATACAAAAATATTAGTTGTATGTCAATTAGTTTGTATGTTAGGTTCATTTAATCAAAAATAGCTTCTTCTTTTTTCAAAAAAAAAAAAAAAGAAATAACTTGTTAGTAAAATTAAGTCATGTAGTTAAAATGCATGTTTTATGGTAAAGTTCTATTTTCAAGATAAAAGAAAACCAAAAAAAAAAAAACAATTAATTGCTTTAGTGTGTTGAATTCATTTGGTGCAATTTATTTAAGCATTCGTGTGATCACCCTATTGCATGATAGTGTTTTAGGTTAAAACCAATCCAAACCGCCTACAAAAATATTTTTAAAAATAAAAAGAATGATACCAAAATGGCATAAGAGAAATCTAGCATAACCAAATCCCCATATCCAAAGTCTCTGGTTCATAGGAGTAAAATAATTCCCCTATTGTTTTGCTTAAGTGTCTAATCGATTAAACTTATTAATTGCGACTCCTAGCTAATAATCTTTTGCATGCTAAATATTTGAACCTTAGTCGCGAATTGATATGGGCTTAGAGCCCGAGCTAAGTTTAAACTTAATAGTCCATTAGTCTAATCTTAGGTGGTGCATCCGAAATTTAGGTCGCGATAAAATGGGAAATTATTTTTCTAAATTTAAGCTTTAGTAATAAAACAATTTCCATTAACTCATTTTCCTAAACGAATCAAACGCCGGAAAATGAGTTTCACGAAACAAATGGACATTACAATCAATCTTCTCGTTATCTTGGCCTTCTAATCCAATATTGTTGCCAATGGTTCAAGCGGTGTGTAGGCTAACACATCCTCCATGGTTAGACGACAATGGACAAACGTCATTGCTGGAGCTGTAAGGTGATGAGCCAGCCACGGTGCTATTCCCAATTGAATGTATTGATAGCCCCAGCAAAAAAATAGGCAAATGGAATGACTTCTGAGATCATTCCTTCAATTTAGGTAATTGAATTATACATCTATGACTAACAACAAAAAACCCTTGCTAGGTTAGGTTTACTAACTTTAAAAGGCACAATGCAAACTCGAGATCAACAGAAAAAGAACACAATGCGCATGACTTAAGAACTGCATTTTCAGCATATTTGAAGGATAGATTCTCCAGGACAAAGAACCAGCTAGAAAGCAGCATGATCTGCTGTTCAATATTGACCAAACCCCTGTTCATTTTGGTTCGACGTGTCATGTTTTAAAGAAATTCAGAATCGAGCTTCTGTATGGAGACCGAATCCAGCAAGAAAACCCTTGAAAAGCCCCATATCACCTTCAGAGCAAGCAAGCTCAGAACAAATCGGAATTCGGCCGAATGGAGCATCCTTGAGAGAGAGAGAGAGAGAGAGAGAGAGAGAGAGAGAGAGAGAGAGAGATACAAACGCCCCAAATCGCCTTCGTCCAGCAAACAAGCTTCGACCAAATTGCGCTTCAGCAACAAATCGAGCTTCCTTGAGAGAGAATTGAGCAACATAAACCCTAAAGCCCCAGATCGATTATGAGAAACTCAAGCGAACGGCATTTTTCTTGTAACTTCAGCCAAGTTAGATAATTTCCTGATCAAAACAGCATTTTACTTTTACCTAAGTCACATGAGCACTACATCACCTTTGTGCACGTAAGGATAAATATGTCACACGATATAAATTTGGAGCTTAAGTTTGAGTAAATGTATCATAAAAGGTACAATTTAAGATTTTTGGTGACTTTTTTTTATCTTTTTTTCTATTACCAAATTGTTCATCTCAAGAGCACCCATATAGAAAAATTAAATGTTTAAAAATTTATTTCTATGATGAAAGTTATATGTCACGATTGCGAGTATTTGATAGTTAATCGTTTAAAATGAATGTTTATGTATATCTAGGTTTTATTTTGAAGTATTTATTAAAAAAAATAAGACTGATTTTGAGGTTACACTATTAAGTTGATGGAGCAATTCATGCATCTAAGCAATAAAAAGAAAAAGTAAATGTTCAAAAAGTTATTTCCCACTATAGCGCATATTTTGCTAATACATGTTTAAAATAATTGTTTACATGACATTTAATTCTATTTGGAAATATCTAGAGGCTGGCTATTTAAGTTGATGGAAGAAATTCCGGCATCTAAAGTATGAGAAAAAAAAAAGAACTAATTTTTTGAAAGTTATAGCTAGGAACTGAGCATGCACGAAATGTTTAAACATAATTTCCTATGACTATGTAGAATCTATTTTGAAATATCCATAGGATTAAATCTTAAATCGAACAGATCATTCTATAAATAGATGTTTGGTAACAAAGTAGGGAAGCATAATTTTGCATGGAAATTGTCCATATGCTTTTAGGAAATACATCATCATTTTGGCTCCACCACAATCAACCCACCACAATCAATCATAACATAGACCTATAGCCTCAAATCAAATTCGTCAATCACGTGATCACATCCAATAATTATGCCTTACTCCCAAATGCTCTCAGGACAAAAGATGCTTGGTCCATAAGTGGACCACTTGTGCCAAGTTTTGGCATTTGAAATGTCCGGCACTCATCAACCAACTATAATGAAGACATACACCCTCAAATCAAATTCATCAATCGCTAATCTTGTTTAGTATAATTGACTCCATCCCAAATGCCCTCAGGATGAAAGATGCTGGATCCGAAAGTCGATTTAACCATTTGGTATAGCAGGGGAAGCTGTAGTATTGCAAACAAAGCAATAGGGATAGAGGCCAGCAAAGTAATGGGAATGAAAATCCACTCCAGTCTCTTATCTAGCACCGTTGTGAGAGTTGCAACAAAGGCCACCATCATGAAAGCCATGGAGAGGAAGAGTAAAGAGAGGCCCATTATGATCTTCTTAGGTAAGGAGTGAAGAAAATCTTGCACCTCATACCGCGAAGTTAAGATGGCTAGGAATAGTAAGATGGCCGTCATGGAGGAAAACAAACCTAATGCATCCGAAATTGCAAAAATTAGGAGAGAGTCCTCTCCTAACAATAAAGGGACTCCGCTATTGTTGTCATTCCCTCCAGGCACAGTGAATGCAGCAGCGAATAATACGGTGGCAATTAAAGTTGAGATAAGCATACATGAATTCGCTGTATCCTTCGTCCACTTCTCTCCACTCTCAAGCAACCCTTTGTGATTCTCCCCGAATCTATTCCAATATGTTTTGTTATCTGATTTGCTGGTTCTTACACCAGGGGCAACCCACTTTTCCACTACCTATGCACAAGAGTCACAAACATGAGTTACAATAAGTGGATTAAGTATTGAAAATTTTCAGAAAAAAACTGACAAAGGAAACATCTCAAGAAAACTAAGACTTATTCTACACTTAATTCCAAAAAATTTTACGGGTTAAGTCCATCTTTGCTGGAAAAATTCCAAGGTTCTTCTTCTAAGCTTCGATGGTGATTTCGTTCTCCAATATAATCAGATAATATATTTATGAAAAGCACTATATTTCTGCTTTCAATTGTAATAAAGTTTCATCCAATTTGGAGTCTTTTAGAGGAATTATCGAAAAAATATTAAGAACCAGTCAAGAAATCCGAGAATCAGTACTTCTATTTGCTTAGTTGAGTCCTATGCGTTGTATTTTGTATCTAGAGTCATTTAAGTGAGGGCGGCCAACCCTTGTTGGCTGTCTTGGGGGGGTCGTTGGACTCCCAGCGACCCCGACGGCGTCCCATAACCTTGCCAGTGACAAAAGGGTGTGGCCCCTACTTGTTACTCTTTGACGATCTCCATCTCTCTATTCTTTGACCTATTTTTGAACTCCAGTCCTTTTTATTTTTAGTTTATGAGATTTGGCGCCTATTTTACGCCTTATCAGCGCTACTTGTGGAAAACATAAAAGAAAATTAATAAAAAAATGCCACATAGATGTTCCGTCCAAAAAAAAAAATTGATAGAGCTAACGAAAGGACTAACATGAAGGATAATTTCAAGCTTTAGGACTTATTAAGCATGAATTCAAAGCTTTAGGACATCGTCCAGAGTCCTTTGTTTATGACAAAGAGAAATAGAGAGTTGAAATGAAATAAGGATAAATATATAGTAAAGGCTTCATGATATCATTTTTTTTAGACAATGGTTTGCCAGAGAAATTTTAGTTAATAGCTAAATTAACTGATGAGAAGTGCTCTTGAATTAATAGCTATTCAAATGAAAATAGTGGAACCATTGGATTTTGCCCCAATGGCCACCCTTCCAATATGG
The DNA here is from genome assembly GCA_014182575.1 of Eucalyptus decipiens. NCBI lineage: Eukaryota > Viridiplantae > Streptophyta > Magnoliopsida > Myrtales > Myrtaceae > Eucalyptus > Eucalyptus decipiens. Next base: position 51,555,644 of record CM024611.1, on the reverse strand, counting down.
AAGGGGAGGTGGGGGGTTCGAATCCCCACCTTCTCAAGGAGGTTGGGGTGGGGACGATATAGTTTTAAGAGTGGATTTCGACTCTCATGCCCTCCCAAGAGGCAGGGCAAAAGTCTGAGAGATAGAGTAGGAGTAGGAGTCGAGTAGAACCGACAAAAAAAAACAAATGCAAATATTGGCCATAAATGAACTTAGCTTACCTTTTGATTGAAAAAGAGAAGATTCAATTCATAATAGTTTGCTTAAATCATTATCCATCTGCATACATTCAATTATATCTAAACTACACTATAATGTTGAATACAAAATATGATACAACGGAACAAGCAAAGCTACCGTGGATTATAAGCAAAACTGATTTTGTTTTTTTTTTTTTTTTTTTTTTTTTGGGGCTCCACGTTAATATATATGGGATATCCATGAAATGATTTGCATAATAATCCCCTAATTGCATTGTGGCAGACACCTATGTAAAGGGCTGGTCGAATTCAAAAAAGAGTCACTTGGATTAGATTAAGTGGTGGATCACAGTTATATTAGTGAAATTGAAATGCAACTCATTTATGATAAGTCTCAATTAGTTTTCAATGCCCCAATTTCTCTAATCAGTCTCCCTTAGTTTGTAGTAAATTGTTTTAAGGATGCAGTGTTGTTTCTCAATTTACCTTATTAGTTTATGTTTAGCATGGGGAATTTAAAAGTTCTTTGTATCAACAAAGTGTTGGCTTTAAATGACACAAAAGTCTTTTCTTCTTATTGTGGTTTTGGATTCAAGTCTTATAAAAAGTATTTTAGGATTAGAGTCATGCATGCACCGGACCGATATGATGCAATCCACCCTTATAATCACCCAGAAAGGTAGACCTCATGGTGCGCCAAAGCTTGGCCAGATATCACCCAACCGCCATACCAAAAAAAAATGTTCTATGTATATTCCCAAGACTATCTAAATAAAGTTCTAGCCATCATATTTTAAAAAACCTATCAAGAAGATAAAGTATTTATAATCAAGCGTAGTTATTAGATATAGGAAAAGAAAGTTACTTACCTTGTACCACTGGAGTTCTCTTTGCAATTTAAAAGCTGCTCCGGCAAGATTAGTTTCCGAATCGACCCTAGGGTCGTACCATGCTACAGCAGACATCATATTGAACGAGTCTTGAAGTGTCGGAGCTGGAACTAATGACATCTCATTGGTTGAGCTTACTTTCAGAAAGAGTCTAAGAATCCTTTCTCGGCGGAAAACCAAAGCATGCCATGTTAAACTCAAGCCATAAGGTGAAATCTCAATAAGCTGCGGGAAAAACTGAATACAGAGCTTTACGAGTTCACTGATTCCGTTGGCTGTAGCTTGGAACAATAACTTCCCATCGTTGAAAAAATTGATAATCTCGGTAATATTCATAGAGGAAAGCGCAATGCAAATTTGTTTTGCCAACTTGACTGCCGCCACGTGTCTCAGCTTCACCTCATGAACTCTCTTGATTTTAGGAACTACAAAATGTCCAAAAATAAATAAATAAACAAAAAACAAAGGGGCGGCAATTGCATTAAGAAAAAAGATCTCCAGCTCTGGGTCCCAAATTTTTTTAGACACCAAATTGCATCTAACCACAGTTTTACTAATTGTCATTATTTCCCACATTTAGAGCTTGGGAAGGCATAGAAGAAGAAGGAAAAAAAAAAGGAACTTGGGTAGGCAGGTGATTGGGAAAACGATCTCAATCCTTTCTTTTCTTTTAATCCTTTAGGAAAGCTATTTTGATTTTTTTCCCTCCTTGGGGACTCCTCAAATGCAAACGGTGAGTCTCAGCAATTGCTGATCCAAAGTACAAAAAAAGTTAAAAATGATTTTTTGGTATTTTACAAGAAAGTAGAAGCAATTAGGGGGTAACCGAAGAAAGTGATCATCCTTGAAGTTCAAACGAAACTTTATAATGTTAATCAAAATTAAGAGACATAATTGTAAGACTTGTTTTTGTCAGAAAAACATAATTATAAGACTTAACCCGATGGAACAACTCTGAAAATAACCACGATAATATCGTCTGTCTAGTTAGAATAAATCTTAGTAGTCTTATCATATATAAGATTGTTGTATACAATATTATTCAAATATCCATAGCAGCCAAGTAACAAAAAATTCATATTAATCGTACAAACCATTGTACTGTTATTTATGCTCGCACAAGAGCAAAAAAATTTTTCTTTCTCCATTCTCCATTCTCCTTGTCTCTAACAAAATCAAAACTTCCACATGAGGTCACTTAGGTGCGTTTGTTTGTGTTTTTGTCCAAAAATTATTCTAGGAAACAGAAATAGAAAAAACTATTTCTATTCCGGAGAACAATTTTTAAATAGAAAAATGCGTTTGGTAAACTTGTTCTAGGAATAAAAAAAGAACCGAAACACGTTTGGTAAATTTGTGTTCTTTTTTTGTTTTGTTTAATTTTTTAATATTTTTATTTTATTTTTATTTTATTTTTCCTTTTTTCTTTCTTTTTTCTTTTTTTCTTCTTTTGGCCCGTCACTGGCCTCGGCCATGGCCGGTGACCGGCCGACGAGGGCCAGCGGCCTCGCCCAGCCACGGCGAGGCTCGCCGGCCCCCGGCGAGGCCGAGCCTCACCGTGGTTGGGCGAGGCTCGGTCTCGCCTTGGCTGGGCGAGCTTGGGCTCACCTAGATCTGGCGAGGCCGAGCTCGCCTAGCCACCGGTCGCCTGGCGGTGGCTCGACGAGCTTGAGCCTCGCTGGTGGCTGGGCGAGCTCGGCCTCGCTGGATCTGGGAGAGCTCGAGCTTGCCTAGCCAAGGCGAGGCTAAGCGTCGCCTAACCACAGCGAGGCTCGGCCTTGCTGGGGGCCGGCGACGCTCTGGCAAGGTCGCTGGCCCTCAATGGCGTCGCCAGCCCTCAACGGCCGGTCGCCGGTCATGGTCGAGGTCAGAGACCGGCCAGAGAAAAAAGAAGAAGAAAAAAAAAAGAGAGAAGAAAAAAATAGGAGAGAGAAAAATTGTTCTTATAAATTGTTCCAAAAACAAGAAACAAGTTTTTTTTTTTTTTTGTTTCTTGTTTCTGTTCCAAATGTGTTCCCGGTAACAAAAAAATAGATTTGGAGCAAAAATGCAAACAAACACGTTTCTGCTCTGTTTTTGTTCCCCGAAAAAAAAAAATAGGAATTGTGTTTATGAACAAAAAAAATTGAACACAAACATGCAAGCCCTTAATGGTATGTGACCTTTGAGTTTACTTGTCACACATATTCCGTCGCCTTTTTTGTTCTTTGACGAAGAGAAAAGTATTAGGGACAAAGCCAAAGGGCATTTCGGGTGCATATAAAAGTTGGATGAAGATGACAAATGCAATTACGTGGGGTTGAATTCTGGGAATGCATGATTTTGTCGGGACCCCTGAAATTCGCCCCCACTGAAATATTCTTCTATTCCAAGCCTTCCCAAACAGATTATTGTGATTTTTCCTACCTACTCGTACTCCCACTCTTCACGCCTTTATAAAGTTGCCAAATAAAAATGTAGATTTACTATGTTAAATGTGATTATGATAAACCATACCATCATATATTGCAAACTTATTTCACAAACAATGACGCTAGGGCTTGCCCCGGTCCAAAAAAATAAATATATATAGGCTTTAAGCAGTTGACCCGTAATGGCAAAACAAACACATGGGTTCATTTTTCTTGTTTTTTCGCCTATCAATATTGAAGGAGAAGTCTAGTTTTACTTGACTCTTATTCCATATCTTCTGCCTAGAACACTCAGCCATAAGCAAGGAATTCTTAGGTTAACATCAAATCTCACCTCAATTGCAGTTTCAAGCATTCATTTTCTTTTGTTTTTAAAGTATTCCTTTGTTTACTTTTTTCTACAACTCCGCGACTCTTGCAATTAATTTGGTGAATACCTGAAATCTTTCAAAATATAAATATATTAACATATAAAATTATATATAACTTTGCTTGAGTTTGAATAATTTTTTAAAGGATTTTTATTAGGTCCATTGATGGTGTAAATAATAAGTTACATATTCATTATTTGACAGTTGACATGTGGAAAAATTTAATTACAAAACTATCTTCAAACACATATATCACTCATCCAATAATAAATGTGTAATGGTTTTTTCACACATGTAGTGGGCCTAACAAAAATTATTTTCCAAATTATGGTAAAGAATTATTTAGGAGCTTTTTTCTATTTATAAAAGAAGTAAAAAAAAAAAAAAAGCCATAGACTTTTAATTGGAGAGGGAGGGAAAAGATAGATAAGTTGTCTTGATAAAATGAAGCGTACCTACAATTTTGGTGGCATTCCAAAATGACCTTGTAAGATATTGAAGCACTACAATCAAGTTGCAAAGAAAACTTGGTCATTAAATATTAATTCATTGTTAAGACATCGTAAATCGTTCGTTACATTGTCTAAAATCAATTAAGTTATACGGTAATTATGCATGTGGTTAAATCATATGGAGTTCTCAAGGGATAGCCAATCCATAAAGTAGTTCAATTTCAGGTCATTATTCAAGCAAAACTAGGTCAAGGAACCAGAATATATACTACAGAGAAACAATCATTTCCCGTTTCTTTTGCTAGTACGGAGGGAATCGATTTAAGAAAGAAAAATTGACTAAAAGTTCAAAATCATGGCAGAACCGAAGATAAAATGCATACCCACCCGGATCTGAATTTTTATTGGTTGGTTTGTAGCTCAAGTTCACTGGTATACCTTCAGCTCATAAACAAAAGAGTAGGCGATAAGCCAGGTACAATCATCTTTAAGGGAATCAGTAAAATGAAGAGATGCGAGTGCAGAAAGTTACAGACATTTGTATATCAATGCTTCCACAACACTGAGCTCGGTTCCGCTGGGAAAGTGAGATTTATTCGCCGCCAACGCCCACAGTATCGATTGTCCAGGATCACTTGGGGTTTTCATGGTCATTAAGTGAGGGTACCGCCCAACTAGATAAAGGGTGATATCTATCCGTATTGACCAGCAATGTTGATAAGGAAAATAAGCTAAGTCTAGAATGAAGGAAAAAATAGATGGAATTGAGATGAAGAGCGATGGTGAGCTTACCATGATGACCAGCGTGGGCGAGATCTATAAAGGTGTAAATCGCAGAGGGACTGCTGAAGGGACGACTTGGCCCATCATCTGTTGTACTTTTGGCCAGGAACCAGGTAATCTCCTTATGCATAGAAGTTTCCAGAGCAGATATTCCCAAAGGAACACGTCCATCATTATCTGCAAGTTGCGTCAACTTAGGATTACTTCTAACTAATGCCTTGACCATCCTTATCCTTCCACAGAGGACAGCATTGTGGAGGGCTGTGCAGCCATCACAATCAACCTCTTCAAGCGCTTCTGGATTCGGAGACAAGAGCTTAACTAGGTTCTCCAAAAATTGGTCATGTGTGCTCGAAGCGGCTATGTGAAGCATAGTTTCTGATCTACTTGTTATTTTGGCCATCTTTGAAGCAGCATCTTGTTTAAAAAATCTTGTAGCAAACTCCCAATCGCCCTGGAATGCAGCTTGCAACAATGGTCGGTAATAGGGTTCATCCACTTCCTCTTTGAAATTTTCTGCAATAGGCGCAGACTTTTCGATCATTGCCATTAATACTTTTATCCTGCTGACATTAAGAAGTGTCCCAGAAAAAAGAAAAAGAGAATTTCATGAAGATCCGTCCCAAATATTAATTTCACACTGAAAATAACTCTTTTGAGGGATAACGCACTTGAAGCACCTCCAAATTGGGAAGAAGCTGATCCAGCGCTTGCATAAACACTTTCAATATCTGTAGGTGAAAGAGTGAGCGCTAAGTCCTTCGCCTAATTTCCCACCCCCCTTCTTTTTTTTTCTAGCCAAGGTCAGCATTATGTTCGTTGGTGTTAAAAAATAAAATAACCCACGAGAAAATACAAGTTCCAGCATATTTGGGACTCCCTCAATTATACCATATTTTTTCTCGATTGGAACATGAACATGTACCTGTTGGTGGTTCTACATGAGTGGAATTTCCTTGTTCTTCACTTGGCTGTGTTGTCATTGGATTGCTCTCCTGGTTAGAGTCTTTCAACAATGAAGTAAACGGAGAATGTAAATAGTGGGCAAGATATTCAGTTATCAAAGAGTGTTAGTCTCCCTGGGGGAGTTCAGTCCTTCCTTATAAGTACTTGCCTCAAATTAAAGGGGAGCCTCTACAATTACAACAAGCAAGCATATCTTTTTTCCCACTTTTATGGCAGTTGGATTACTTGAGTGTAAAATAGTTTATCCATGGGAATATATACCAATCCTCTACTGGTTAGCTACACCATCGTCACGCCTAGATTCCTCCACACAGGCCAATAGGACCGAAGAGTCCACTCTCTAGCATGCAGTTTGCAACAATGGTCGGTAATAGGGTTCATCCACTACGTTTTCCAATATTTCTGCAATGGATGAGAACCTTTCAAGCCATTTAAGTCAATTCTTTTTCATTGCTGACATTTCGTGATGATCCGGCCCCGGATATTATTTTCACATTGAAAATAACTCGAGGCATAACACACCTAAAGCACCTCCGGATTGAGAAGAAGCTGATCCATTGCTTACACAAGCATTTTCAATATCTGCAGGAGAAAGAATGAGCACAAAATCCTTCTCATCCTAAATTGATTCTCTCTTTTTCTTACCTAAGGTGAGGGTTACCTTTGTTCGATGATAAAGCAAAGAAATAGAACCGTGAGAAAATACAAGTTGCAGCATATTTTAACACCATTTACATTATATTTTTTCTTGGTTGGAACTTCAACATGTACCAGCTGCTGGTTCTGCATGAATCGAATTTCCTTGTTCTTCACTTGGTAGTCTCGCCATTGGGTTATTCTCCTGGTTAGAGTCTTTCAAAAGCAAAGTAAGATATTCAGTTATCAAAGAGTTTTAGCCTCCGTTCGGGGGAGTTCGTTCCTTCCTTGTGTACCTCCTTTAAAGTAAAGGTGAGCCTCTACAATTACAACAAGCAAGCATCTACCTTTTTTCCACTTTTACGACAGTTGGATTACTTGAGTGTAAGATAGTTGATCCTTGGTAATATAGACTAGTACTCTCTGGTGAGCTCCACCTTCGTCACTCCGGATTCCTCTACACGCGCCCACAGGACCGAGGGTCCTCTCTCGGCATCGTGGAGCTCTCCCGAGTCTTCTCCCTCACCTCACCATTCCAACGAGCTCTCACCGTAACACCAACTGAGCTTCTAGAACAACGTCCCACAGTTGCTGATGATATTGCTAGTGCTAGTACCTAGAGGGGGGTGAATAGGTATATAAACGATTTTTCGCACAATACTTAAACAGTTAAGGAATTGCAACAAATAACAATTAATCGTAAGACTCAGTGAATGAAAGAGAGAATTAAACACGCGGTTTATAGTGGTTCGGCTTGATTCAAGCCTACGTCCACTCTTTCGCACCGACAGCCAATCGGGCTGGATTCCACTATGAACAAAGAGATGTTACGGGCGTTGATCTTCCTTGATTTCTCGGTGTAGATGAACTACCACACTCACTCAAGGTATCACCAAGTATAAACACTCTCTGTGTATACAATTTCGTTCAGACTGTATCGACTAATAATCAAGGTGTTTCAGACTCTGGAATTTCTCTATCGATCACACTACTAAAACAACTTGAACGACTTCCTTTTATACTCCTTTATGCCATCATACTCGTTGGCACTTACCAAAGGAATTCCTCCAATCTACCCGTTGGACGGAATCAATCAAGAAGATCATTCGAGCTATTAAAGGAATCTGACGATAGCCTATCAATCATGTTCGCCCATACAATCAGGATCTAAGTTTCCATGAATAGAACCTTCCAAGAATACTTCGTCGATCATCGGATCTTCAATTGATCTAGATACGAATCAAAGAATCGGTTATATTTATCCAGCCAAAAGATCTTCTCCAGAGAATGAAATCCTTAATCATTTTCTTCGGATTTGGATTTCCTTCGACACGAATCGATAGATTTGTCAATGAGAATAATTTTGAGTCTTAAGTCTTGAGTCTTGAGTTCTGAGTCTTGAGTTCTGAGTCTAGTGATCAGAAAGTCTTCAGACGCAAATATCCAGACTAGACTGATGGAAACGTTTTGTCAGCTTCAAAATCTTCTGGAACGATTTCTTCAACAGCTGACACGTACTCGACCTCAGGCAATCGCCGGTGTTGGCTCCGATGAGTTTGGCCTAGAGGCCCTGTTTTCGGATCCTCCATTTTCGCCATTCAAGAGCTTGCTCTTCTTGTTCAAACCTTTATTCATCCGTTCGAAGTTCCGCACGCTCATCCCACGCCTCGCCATCGCCATGGAAGCGCCGGTTTCGCCTTAAAACCGCCTTGCAGATACGGACTTGACAGCTCCCTGTCTTGGCCTTTTCCTTGATTCGAGTCTTCCGCCGGCGACCCACTTCACGGCGGTGCTTCGTCATCGTGCCTTTATTCCCAATGATACTCACACATACAGCGTCACCTCCCGTAATCATCGAATTGGCCTTGAATAGCCACGGTATTACTCGCCCGTTCGCTCCGTTTCGTGCCATTCGCCGCTGTGATCGGCCCCGCTGTTGCGAGTATAGAACGCCCACTTGCCACCATCGTCGATTGCTCAAAACTGAACATTATTTGGGATGGACAGCAACAGCTAAACCAAACTGAGAGAAACAGAAGATACAAGAAAAAGTTTACGAATCCCGCATTTTGGAGTATTCGGATCGTCTAAACCCGGATCGCATTGAGAGCGGTGTCTTTCGTGCCGTCGTACTTTCTCGGCGGAGCTAGGCTCAACCTCGGGAAAGACTGCTATGCAAATTTCAGCCCTTCCGCCGATTTTCTTCTCGAATGCATTTGATTCGGACGACTCATAAGATCGTACATGTTCACCCGCTCTTTTTGAATCAGAGGATCTTGCCGGAGAGCATTTATATATTATCTAATTTCGATCCCCTTACGCTCACTCTTTGCCCGATTTATCGCCTAAAGTTGCTTACGCTGATAATAGTTGCGAACAAGGTGCTCATAGGTTTTTTCTGTCTTCTTTTGATAAGTAATTTTATAATTTATGTGGAATATCGGCGAATAAAGTGTGAGTTTTAAAATAAAAATGCACAAATGGTCTTATCCATCCTTGATTTAAGAGTTTCGACCACTCACTCTCTTTACTAACCATCAAAATTCATGGTTGTACAAGGCCCCTTGTTGAAAATTTCTTTTACCCCACGTACATTATAATTACTCTATTAATATTAATTTTTTAATTTATGAATTATTAATTGGAATGGAAAATTTTACTACACGAGAATTAGGGATGGCAATGGGACAGGTCAGGTGCATGGACTGCAAGGTGCGTAATGGGGTGGCGGCCTGCTCCACATTTACTAGAGATGCCCTATCCCTGCGCCATGTTCTGAGCAGGGATATATATGTACTCCATTCCCAACCGTAGCAAGTGTGCATATTTCTTTGTTCTACTTGCCCCATTCATAATAATTTCAAGATAAAAAAAAATTAATTAAATTCTTCAACAAGCATAATTATATATATAGAAATTATCTCACAAAAAAATTTGCAAGTTGAATAAATTATATATGGGCAAAAAAGAAAATGAATTTAGAATCCTTATATCCATTACCAAAAAGTTTCGTTTGGAATATTTCCATGACAAACCAATGAGAAAAGGGATTTGAAGTGTTTAAGTCATATTGAAATCTATGTTGAAAATGAGGAACATTATATTACTAAAATAATACAATTTATGTGAAGGAGCAAGGTTAGGACTAGAAATCTCCACGACAATTTATGTGAAGGAACAAGGTTAGGACTAGAAATCTCCACGATTTAGATATAGATCGTGCTTTGGGCTTGTTCGTAGGTTGGGCCCGAGCGTATCCATGTCCCTCCTTCGACTCCCATGGCGGATAGAAAATTTCGTCCCATTCCCACTTAAAACTCCCTATCCACTTTAATTAGGGCGAGGTAGCGTGGATATTTGGTAGGGTAAGTAATTTGCCATACTTAATGTGAATCGATACACCAGTTCTATTATTGGCATTTTATCATGACTTCAAAATTAATATAGTAATTGTTTTAATAAAGTGATCTATTTATCTATATGTACATGTTATTTGTTTGTATTTGCAATGAACTTTTTTTTACACCTTTGTAATATTTTCTAAAATCGCTACCAGCTATTCAAATATAAAAGCTCATGTAGATAGGAGCTATTGTTTAATATTTAAACATTCTAATATTCCCCTCAAGTGTAAGGTGGACTTGGAATAAGATTAAAGCATGTATATAGATGATAAGGGAGATTTTAGAAAAGATTTGAACTCAATATGTGGTCTTTTGATATCATATGAAAATTTATGGGAGCAATGTTGCTTATTTTAAAAACTTGTGCTGATAATCGGATATATTTAAATATTTTGACAACCTATGTTTCCCACATGATAGAGATCTTTGAATTGGAGTTTATAGTTTTGATATACATCCTCTTATATATATATTCGTAATAAAGATAATGCTTTTAAATATTTGGATATCTGTTTTATATTTACAACTACCACCTTTTATTATGTTACAGAACACTTAGAAAAAGAAGATTGATTATTAAATAAATATACTATACCACAAAGATATTTGTGATACTTATAATGCAACTATTTGGTATTTTCTCTATGTACATAACATACATACGTTTGTATTATGTATTACTCTTGTCTAATTTTGATTTATGAGCAATTTAGTTGTATTGTCTCGATAAATGTTAAGTTTTCATAATCAACAATTTTACCCTTTAATTACGTAGATATATAATTGCCTTACTAGCTTAGCTTTCAAAATGAACCTTTTCCAATGCACAAGAAAATTAAAGTAGAAATATGCTTATATGCTTGTAATTGATGTCACAGAATTACAGATTGTTTTTAATATGTTCATTTATTGAGTTTCCTTAAACATCTACAGGAAAGTTTTATAAAGAAAAGAAATTTCAAACATGCTTTTAACATTGAACAAAATAAATGCTATTAAGATACTTATTAATACTCGTCTATTAAAGCGAGCGCCGTGTGGCTAATATAATGAGTCCGGGCATAAACGTAAGCCAATGGTCCAGTGACTCTTGGCACGTTTCTTTGGTCATGATTATCAATGAAAAGTGAAAAAAAAAAAAAAAAAACTGACATATTTCTTTCTTTACGTAGTTTGTGTCAACAAAAGATGTTTGCAGCACTTACAAATCTCGGTGATGTACTTCATGTCTTTATTGGTGGGATGAGTAGATACAAATAAATCATATTATTTATTTTTCAATCTTTTGAGCAAAAAAAGTTACTACACAAGACATTTATTTATTAATAATTTTTCAACAATGACATCCCTTACTTAAATTAATAGTTCACATATCAAATGTAGCTAATAACTAACTTTAAGATGACTAGTGGGCAAGTAGTCCCAGGTTCTAGTGCCACATACCATTAGGTTCAATCCTTAGTCATGAAACCATTACACTAAGATGACTCTGATCCTCTTTCTTCCTATAGAGTTCATTCTATTCATTCATAGTTGACACCATGATCAAGTTGAGCCTTTACCAAGTTAAGTTGCTTCTTGGGCTTGGGAAAGCTACTGGGCAACTTAATTTGCAAGCCTTTAGTCATATAATTTATCAGCAAAATGAGCACTTGACTTTTAACAAGCCTAAAAGCAAAAATGAAGAATTTCAATTTGATGACTCTGTCTCTCTTTCTAACTATAGAGTTGATTCCATCCCTTGATAGTTGACATCACAATCAAGTTAAGTCTTTACCAAGTTAAATTGCTTCTTGGGCTTGGGAAAGCTATTTAGGCAACTTACTTTGCAAGCCTTTAGTAGTATAATTTATCAGCAAAATGAGCACTTCACTTTTGTTAAGCTTAAAAGCAAAAGTAAAGAACTTCAATTTGATGACTCTATCCCTCTTTCTTACTTAGAGTTTATTCCATCCCTTGACAGTTGACATCGTGATCAAGTTGAGTCTTTACCAAGTTAAATTGCTTCTTCAGCTTGGAAAAGCTACTTGGGCAACTTAATTCGCAAGCCTTTAGTCATATAATTCATCATCAAAATGAGCACCTCACTTTTGTCAAGCTCAAATGCAAAAGTAAAGAACTTGAAGTTGATGACTTTGTCCCTCTTTCTTACTATAGAGCTCATTCCATCCCTTGACAATTGACACCATGATCAAGTTGAGTCTTTACCAAGTTATGTTGCTTCTTGGGCTTGCAAAAGCTATTCGGAAGCCTTTAGTCATATAATTCATAAGCAAAATGAGCCCCTCACTTTTGTCAAGCCTGAAAGCAAAAGTAAAGAACTTGAATTTGATGATTTTGTCTCTCTTTCTTACTATAGAATTCATTCCATCCCTTGACAGTTGACACCACAATCAAGTTGAGTCTTTACCATGTTAAGTTGCTTCTTGGGCTTGGAAAAGCTATTCGAGTAACCTAATTTGCAAGTCTTTAGTCGTATAATCCATTAGCAAAATAAGCAACTCACTTTAGTCAAGCCCAAAAGCAAAAGTAAAGAATTTCAAATTTGATGACTTTCTCCCTCTTTCTTACTTTAGAGTTCATTCCAACCATGATCAAGTTGAGTCTTTACCAAGTCAAGTTGCTTTCAAGCCTTTACTCGTAACTTATCTAAAAAAGGAAAATTCCAAATAAAGGCTAGAAGTATCCTTATTTTTCAAATAAGGGCTCGAAGTGTTCAAATAAAGGCCTTAAGTGCCCTTTTTTTCTTAAATAAGAGCCTGTAATAGTTATGATTGTTTTAAATAAGGGCCTAATCTCGCTAGCTCGTCGGCTAGCAAAATATTCCGACCGATTAAGGTTATTTTCATCTAAATGCATTTTTAATTTTTAATTTTAATTAAATTAGATTAAAATTTTATAAGGTTAAAAAAAAAAGCTAAAATCTAGGCGAGAGGGAGCTCTCCGGCTTGTGGTTGTCAACCCATTATCGTGGGGGCGGGGGTGGTGGCGGTGGTTATATATATAATAGTTTTTTTTAGTTTTTTTTTGGGGAAATACATAAAAAGGAAAGAAAAAAGGAAAAGAAATTTCAAAAATTTAAAAGAAGAAATTTCCTTTCACCAATTGATGAGTTTAGGCCTTTTTTTTAAACTAATATGATCACTTCAGGCCCTTATTTAGGAAAATGAAAACACTTCAAGCCTTTATTTAAAATAATATTCACTCCATACCCTTCTTTGGAATTTTCCCTCAATAAAATAAGCACCTCACTTTTGTCAAGCATGAAAACAAAAGTAAAGAACTTCAATTTGATGACTTTGTCCCACTTTCTTATTATAGAGTTCATTCCATCTTTTGATAGTTGACACGGTGGCAGTGGTTATATATATATTATAGTTTTTTTTAGTTTGTTTTTTGGGAAAATACATAAAAAAAGAAAGAAAAAAGGAAAAGAAATTTCAAAAAATTTAAAAGAAGAAATTTCCCTTCACCAATTGATGAGTTTAGGCCTTTTTTAAAACTAATATGATCACTTGAGCCCTTATTTAGGAAAATAAAACACTTCAAGCCTTCTTCGGAATTTTCCCTCAATAAAATAAGCACCTCACTTTTGTCAAGGATGAAAACAAAAGTAAAGAACTTCAATTTGATGACTCTGTCCCACTTTCTTATTATAGAGTTCATTCCATCTTTTAATAGTTGACATGATGGTCAAGTTGAGTCTTTACCAAGTTAAGTTGCTTCTTGGGCTTGGAAAGCTATTTGAGCAACTTAATTTGCAAGCCTTTAGTTGTATAATTTATCAGCAAAATGAAGACCTCACTTTTGTCAAGTCTAAAAGCAAAAGTAAAGAACTTCAATCCTTAACAGTTGACACCATTATCAAGTTGAGTCTTTACCAAGTTCAATTGCTTTTTGGGCTTGGAAACGCTATTCAAGCAACTTAATTTGCAAGCCCTCATTCATATAATTCATTAGTAAAATGAGCACCTCAATTCTCAAAAGCAAAAGTAAAGAACTTCAATATAATGACTTTGTCTCTCTTTCTTACTATAGAGTTTATTCCATCCATTGATAGTTGACTCCATGATCAAGTTGAGTCTTTATCAAGTTAAGTTGCTTCTTGGGCTTAGAAAAGCCATTTGGGCAACTTAATTTGCAAGCCTTTAGTTGTATAACTCATCAGCAAAATGAGTATCTTACTTTTGTCAAGCCCAAAAATGAAATTTAAAAACATCAATTTGATGATTCTGTCCCTCTTTTCTACCATAGAATAGTTGACACTATGATCAAGTTGAGTCTCTATCAAAATTGCTTCTAAGCCTTTAGTCGTAACTCATCAGCAAAATGAGCACCTCACTTTTGTCAAGCCCGAAAGCAAAAGTAAAGATCTTGAATTTGATGACCGTCCCTCTTTCTTATTGTTGAGTTCATTCCATCCTTGACAGTTGATACCATAATCAAGTTGGGTCTTTACCAAGTTAAGTTGCTCCTAGGGCTTGCAAAAGCTGTTCGGACAACTTAATTTGCAAGCATTTAGTCGTATAACTTGTTAGCAAAATTAGTACCTCACTTTGTCAAGCCCGAAAGCCAAAGTGAAGAACTTCAATTTGATTCCCTTGTCCCTCTTTCTTAAGAGTTCATTCTATTCCTTGACAATTGACAACTTGAACGAGTCAAGTCTTCACCAAGTCAAGTTGCTCCTTGGGCAAGTTATCTTTGCTGTAATTGCAGAGGCTCATGTTATATTTTTTCTCGGCCGGAGCTTGAACATGTACCTCTCGTGGTTCTGCATGAGTCGAATTTCCTTGTTCTTCACTTGGTAGTCTCGCCATTGGGTTGCTCTCCTAGTTCGAGTCTTTCAAAAACAAAGTAAGCAGAAAATGCAAAAATGGATAAGATATTAAGTTATCAAAGAGTTTTAGCCTCCGTTTTTTTTTTTTTTTTTTTTTTTTTTTTTGCGGGGTGGGGGAGGAGTTCGTTCGTTCCTTAGGTTCCCCCTTAAAGTAATGGTGAGCCTCAACAATTACAACAAGCAAGCATATCTTTTTTCCCCGCTTTTATGGCAATTGGATTAATTGAGTGTAAAATAGCTTATCCTTGGGAGTATAGACCAGTCCTATACTGCTGAGCTCCACCTTCGTCACGCCTGGTTCCCCTACATATGCCCACAGGACTGAGGGTCCTCTCTCTGGCATCAGGGAGTTCTCATGAGTCTTATCCTTCACCTCACCATTCCAACGAGCTCCCTCACTGTAAGACCAGCTGAGCTTCTAGAACAACGTTCCACGGTTGCCGACACCTACTCGACCTCAGGCAATCGCCGGCATAGGCTCGGACGAGTTTGGTCGAGAGGCTCTGTTTTCGGATCCTCAATTTTCGCCATTTAAAAGCTTGCTCTTCTCGTTCAAACATTTATTCATCCAGTCCTGAAGTTCCAGACGCTCATCCCGCGCCTCAGTGGCTGCATGGAAGCACTAATTTAGCCTAAAACTGCCCCTGCAGAGACGGACTTGACAGATCCCTGTCTTGGCCTTTTTCCTTGATTCGAGTCTTCCACTGGCGACTCACTTCACGGAGGTGCTTCGTCGTCGTGCCTTTATTCCCGATGATACTCACACATACAGTGGCACCTCGGGTAATCGTCGAATTGGCCTTCGATAGCCACGGTATTACTCTGCTCTGTTCTGCTCTGTTTCCGTGTCGCTGCTCTGGTTCGCCCTGTTGTTGCGAGTATAGAACGCCCAGCCTGCCACCATCGCTGATTGCTCAAAAAATGAACATTCGCTGGGATGGAAAGCAACAGCTAAACCAAATATGGAGAGAATCAGAAGATACAAGAAAAAGAAAACGCACACGGAAAACAGGGAGAGTGGGAGCACTTGGTATATCGGTTCATTTCTTATAATTTCTGCGGAATATTCACCGCTTCTTGTGCACGCACACTTGGTGTTGGAGAACTGGGAATGAAAAGAAGAAAACTCGAACTGAAATTTGCGATTCTGTTCGTGAATAAATACCGTTCCTCCACCGTAAATGCTGCAGTAAGGAATACGTAAAGCCACCCGGCAAGGCTCTTAAACTTCTTCGCATGATCTCAAAAAAAAAAAAAAAAAAAAAAAACAAACGAGGCGGAAGGGAAAGAAACTTTTTTCGACCGACAAGAAAAGTGATTCAGAAAATCACCTGAAAACGTAAACAGCAATTATGAAAGAGGAGATGCGAACAATCATGCCTTTTTTTCGAATCAACAGTCATAGCCCACAGTCACAAAGTGATTTTCTAGGATTAATATAAATACTAATAAACATGAAAATATAAAGATCATTTTGTCGGGATTCTTTATTTCCAAAAATTACCATCTTCAGTTTGCCAGGTGCAAAGCGCCAAGGTGCCAATCTTTGTCTATAAACAACATGCATTTTTTTTCTTTTTTCTTCCATTCTGTTTTCCACCAAATTCAGGACTAATCAGAATTATTATCTATCATGATACTTACGCGTTAATTTTATAGTTGAGAGGGAAAAGGATACTGACCTCCTACAACTCTGTATCTATGAGTGCGCGCGCGCGAATGAGAGTGGCAAATAGGACCGGGCGTGGCTACATGATGGTGTCGCCATTGCCCAACCTTCAGCAATGGCTCGACATCCGTCATTGGGCTCAAGCGGAGACACTGTAGAGAGAGGCTGGCAAGGGTCTCGCTCACGACCATTGTCATCGCTTGCCGGGGGCACTTTCCTTCGGTAGTACGCATTCGTCGCTCCCCGCACGCCCACACTCTTGAGTACGTGTAGCGAGCCGGACAAGGTCCGGCCACCCTCGGCTATGGCGTAAGTTGCCAACATACATGTAATGATAATTTGACCATCACTTCAAACATTTATGTTTATTCTTTGAATACAAAAGCTAGCATGAACAAGAAAGACATAATTAAAAATCCATTTGATTAAAATGAGTTTAAGGATGCTATCAAGTGATCAGTACAAAAATTAAAGCCTCTGGGTTACAAGGTCTAATTGAAATAAAATTTAGGAACCCAATTGATTGAAAAAAGAAAGATAATGGATGATCGGTAATCAGTAAATGTTCAGCACCTTTCGTCTAATTATCCCAAATGCAATATCTTAAATATGCATTTTAATGATGATGCTTAATATATGAGTTAATCTATAGTTCCTCTAAAAGGAAGAAAGAGAGAGGGCCTGCGCTAATTTCCGTTCTCTCTGTTTTTTTTTTTTTTTGATGTATTCCAATCGATCTCTCCACTCAAAATCAATTTGCCAATTATGGGTACGAAAATTACTGAAGTTGAATTTCTAGGCGGTAGAGGTGGTTCCAAGTTGACTTTTGGCTGTCCAAGCACGATTAGCAAAGACAGGCAAGCCCGATTGAAATATTAACCATGCATTTTAAATAATGGTTCAAATGGTATACACATAAATTTTTATGTTATGTTATTACAAAAATCTCTACCATAGATCAAAAATTATATTGAAGGTTTTCCATCCATGGACAATATAAATTGATTTTTATGCGAAGCTCTCTTGCTCTACTTCTTCCTTCATTAATTTTTTTTTCCTTTTCTTATAGTTTATGATTCCATTAATCAACGCTGTTAAAAATTCTACGTGGCGACTTACACAGATAATAAAAGGTAATCGGTAGTGATGTGGCGCTGTTTTGGCCGCAAAATTATCTGACCTGGCTGAAGTTACAAGGATTGTTGGATATTTCAGTGGTTTTGAAATATTTATTAGAAATTATGATCATCATGAAAGTCATCATTTTTGTAACGGTTTTTTCAACGATCATATAACGGCTTTCTAATGGTTGTATAACGGTCGTCTAACAGCTTTATAACTTTTGATTTATTACTTAATAAACTCTTCATTATTTTATAACGGTCATCTTTTTAATTACTAATTGATTTATGATAATCTCCTAACGGCTTTTTTTTCCTTGTTTAAATATAAATTAAACTTCAGACCACAATCTTAGTAGATACAATATGTTCTCACATATTTCCTATTTTTTTGCTAGGTTATACACAAAAGTTGTTCTGTTTCCTTCTAATATTCAGTGCGGAGTATAAAAGAAGGTCTGTTGTATCTTCGGAGGA
Organism: Eucalyptus decipiens; assembly: GCA_014182575.1. Lineage (NCBI taxonomy): Eukaryota > Viridiplantae > Streptophyta > Magnoliopsida > Myrtales > Myrtaceae > Eucalyptus > Eucalyptus decipiens. The sequence continues at coordinate 51,537,448 of CM024611.1, read as the reverse complement.
TAGCCGCCGAAGCCTTTTGCACCGAGTTTCGTACTCCGAGAGGCGGAATTAACAGTGTTTGCACACCTCAAACATTTCATTTTATTTTCTAATCTTTTGTAATGTATTTCCAATAATTATTATTATTTTATGTATTCTAATATTTTTCCAACAAGGATGAGGGCATTTACCAGTCTCTCTTTGTTCCTCCACAAAAATTGATTTAGGGTTTTAGGGTTAATGCCGATCGATTCTCTCTCTCTCAAGGAAACTTGATGCATTGCCAAAGCTAGATTTGTTCGAAGCTCGTTCACTCGCTGAAGGCGATTTGGGGCATGAGGGTTTAGTATGTTGCTCGATTCTCTCTCTATGTCAAGGAAGCTCGATTAGGCCGAGGCTCGTTTGCTTGCTGAAAGGAGATTTGCGGCTTTTTTGGGGTTTTTCTGCTACATTCGGTCAATTCTAATTCGGCAATTCTCTGAATCTGCGAAGGCAACATTTTTTCTAAGAACATGACATGTAGAACCAAATGAACAGGGATTTTGTCGATGCAAAGATGTAACAGGACATAAGGCATGGGGGGCATTTCTTCAAGAATAGTTCACGATCGTTGGAGAAGAATCAGAGATGAGAGGTGAAGCGGTTGCTGAAGCTTGATTCAACCAAAGTCATCACATTAGAGTTTCGTCTTGGAGTTCTCGCATTTCCTCTGGCAAGCTTCTCGACGAATCAACTACCATTTTCCATGTCCATTATCATGTGTATGTTTTTCTCTTACCCTTGACCAGGAGTATTCGTTAGTTGTAGTAGATCAATTCCTGCAAGCTGCCTCTGTTATGATCGTAACAATGCTATCCAAACATTTAGAATAAGCCTAAGTTGTGCTCAGAACTTGGACAATTTGTACAAGTATCAAGTTCAGCTGTTCCAAAAAGCAGGATACTCATCTCTTTGCCTGATAAGGACATAAGCAGGATACTGACACTCTGTTCTTCAACTTTATCTTATTGATAGAGTTCCTTGTGCTTCCTAGTGCCCCAGCTTGTATATTTTATCTTGTTACGAGATTGCTCCCTGCTTATGTGTTTTTCATTGAATAAAATCTTACTTGTCAAAGTAAAAAAGAAAAGATAATGTCTGATTACGATTTGTAATGATGAGTGACTTATCTGAATCTGATGTTGTCCAACTCTATTCTTCCATTGATTATGCCTTGCTTTTCCCCAAACCCAATCTTTCTTCATCTTCTGGTCTCCGTGTGTGTTTACGTGCACTGTTGTGCCTTTTGACAATAACGTTCTATTATTGAATCTCTTTTGCTTTGTAGTGATCTTTCATAATTGTTTGCAAATATTACCAAGGCGTCCCTGAGGCTATTTCAAATTGAGAGTAAAGAGGCGAATGTGCCTACTGATCCAAAATGATATAGCAAGAATAATATGAATTTTTTGTGGTTGCAGAATTTCTTCATTTTTTGAGAATAGGATTCCCAGTAGCCACATCTTTTGATTCCAAAATGGTAGAATCTCGGCTGCTTGTTCTTTTTGGTTGTAATCCAAAGTACACTTTCAATGCTTTTTGACAATCGAGATGCCTTTCAATTCAACGATGAATAATTGTTCAATTGTGGCTATGATAATTGGTCATGAGCACTCATAGTATCAATGAATTGTTTGATGCTAGCTGCAAATATGGAAAATTCGGGAAAAAAGAAACTAGTTGAATTTAATTTTTTATTAGCACATCTTTTATAACTTGAGATGATATTGGGTAGGGCTCGGATTCCACCATGTTAAACTCTGAGTCCACTCACTGGGCGATGTGTTGCTCGGGCCCCACCGCGCCATAACTTGTGACACCCTCACCCTCTTGCCTGTCTTTCTTTTTCTTTCCTCTCTTCTTTTTTTCTTTATTTCTCTGCTCTTGCTCTCTCTCTCCTCTCTCTCCTCTCTCATAGGGGTGAGCATATCGGACCACCCAAATCGGGAACCGCCCGAATTGGACTGGATTGATCGGTTTGGTCCAGTTCCCAGAAGGATCGGTCCAGTTCCTGATTCCATAAAAATGGAACCAATGATCATTGGTCTAGTTCTCGGTTCTAAGGGGAACTAGACCAACAGACTGATTGATTATTTAAAAAAATATATATTTTTAATTTATTAAAAATAGCAATAAACCCTAAAAATAGTAACAACTCTAGTATTTTTTTAATTTTTATTTTTTTTACCAAGTGATTTGTTCTATGGAACTGGTCCACTTCCTAATTTTAGGACCGTTTGGTCCAGTCCCTGATCCCAAAAATTAGGCACCGGTCCTCCTGGTCTAGTTCTTGGTTCTCAGGTGGAATCGACTTGGACCAGGAACCGATCATCCCTACTCTCTTGTTCATGCCTCCGACGATGCCCTTCTCTATCTCCCCTCTTTTCTCTCGTTCGATGACCCACACCGACATCTCCGGCCCACCTCGTTCGTCACCTCCATCGTCGCTTCCGCCTCAAGGAATCAAGGACAACTACTTCCAACATCTTCTCCAGTAGAGAGAGGGGAATTTAAGACTCATAAAAGTATCCCCATCCTCATCAAGAGTATTCGGCCTAAGATCATCTGGATCTTCGTCCATGGCAGCAATTGCTCCAAGACCTGCTTATTAGCATCGATAACTCTTAAAAGACGATACTTTTTCATAGATTCTGAGTCGCCAGTTAAACCCGGAATGAAGTAAACAATCGTTGCCAAAAGCACAAAAGGGTCGCACTAGCGAAACATCGAAATGCTCCAGTCCTGGAAACTAAGGCACAAAAACTTATGAATTGCTTCTGTCGTTATGGAACCCTAGTCCTCTTCTTCCCACGTAAAAGAACCAAATGCAACACAGATACCCACAAAATTTAGAAATGCAGAAAAACAGTTTTCGAAAGGAATCATCAACCAACAATGAGAAAAATTGCAAGCAAAAAGGGGAGATTCGGAACTGGGCGTGAAACGTCAAAGCTTCATGAACTGAAAAGAACCAGAGAAAACAAGAACTAAGGAAACTAATAGTCTTTCAATCATCTTGTTTAAGAGTTCGGTTGTGAATTTATGTTATTTTCTGTGGTGTCGGTCTGATGATAATCTGAGAGGGAGAGCAGGGCGTCGTCGCAGGCGTGATCGAGAGAGAGAGAGAGGAGAGATATCAATAGCAGAGAAATAAAGGAAAGAAGATGAGAGAGAAGAGAGAAGCCAGAGGGTGCGGGTGTAAGAGGATTTGGCGCGGTAGCACCCGAATGACACATGTTGCCCAATGAGTAGATATGGATTTTGACACGGTGGAATCCAAGCCGTACTCAATATTTTCTCGCGAAACCATTTTACTATTACTTGATGTGAAATGGTTATAAATATTGACCGGCAACACTACGAATTAAGATACATCTGTTACACAGCCATCCATAGGGTTGATGATAATTGATCATGCGCACTCGTCATATCAATGAATTGTTTAAATCCGTTGCATTAAACAAATATAAGCACACTTTCCTTCATTGTGTGATTCTTATTAGTACAAGGCAAAAATTACAATAGTCCAATCACAAAGAAAAGATCTTTATGAAATTTCTGTTAGACTGTTTTTGGTCCACCAAATAAAAACTTGGATAGGATATGTTTTATCCTATCCCGTGTTTTATAGCCGGCTAAGATAAGATAAGGTCAAATATAGAGGGGATATAGCCCGGATAAAAAAATCCGAGGGGAAAGGGTGGGGTAGACTCGGATAGGATTTCTCTTGTCGATCTATTATTAAAAAACCCTACATTCTCCTTTTCCTTCTCCTTTTTTTACACACATGACTCCTCTCACAAAAAACACGTCTTTTTCTCGGTAGCTCTAATCCGACTAATTCAAGCACCATCTCTGGCAAGGAGCCACGATGATTCTACTTTCTTGCAAGATTTCATCTCTCCCTGTGCATTGATATTCGCACACTTTACAAGGTTTGCGATTTCCTTCCTTGGTTTAGCTTTCATAGGTGCAGTCAATTGTGGCTCATGAAAAGGCGACTCTTTTTTCATAAAATTCTGCTTTACTATGTGCCCTACTTTTGTTTTTCCACAAATTTCATCACTTGGTCACCGTTTCTTTTCATGCCCCGTTTTTGTGAGGATGAGCTAATGTTTTTCCGGAGTGAGATTCGATCAATAATGTTCCAACAGTTAAAGTGATCTATATCTTTTCACGATTATGCTTTGTGAATACCTGATCTCAGTAGGAGATATTCATTGCTTGTGTGGTATTATCTTTTACAAGTTCAATGCAGGAAAAAAAAAATGAATCATAAGCAAATGTTAAAACTGTGTTGTTGTTGGTTTATGTGTTATTGTGGTTGTATATTTGCAATTTTATTCGCGCTGTGGATATTATCATTGATTTATTATTGAATACCTGATCTCAGTAAGAGATATTCATTGCTTGTATGGTATTATTTACAACTTCAATGTGGGAAAACATAAATAAATCAGAAGTAAATGAGGTGCTCTGGTTTTTTTTTTTTTTTTTTTTCACTCTTCTTTTGATAAGTAGTTATATCATTTATATGAAATGTTAGCGAATGTAGTGCGAGTGTAAAAAAAAAAAAAAAAAAAATTGCGCAAACAATCTTTGTCCATCCTTGATTTAAGAGTTTTAACCACTCACTCTCGTTACTAACCATCAAAACCGACGGTTGTATAAGGCCTCGTGTGGAAAATTTCTTTTACTCCACCGGTGTAAGCTGTAATTAATCCATTAATTTTTTTTTTTGAATTATTAGTTTTTTTTTTTGTCAGTCCTACTCTATTCCTACTCTATTCCTACTCTACACTCACTCGCAGACTTGTACCCTGCCCCTTGCAGGGCGTGGGAGTCGCAACCCACTCTCAAAACTTACGCGTGCTACATGTAAAATAGGGGTGGGTGGCGCTGGAGCAAGACAGGGCAGGTTCAATTAATTTCAAGATAAAAAAATTTCAATTAAATTCTTTAACAAGGATAATTATATGAACTCTCGAAAAAATTTCCAAGTTGAATAAATCATGTGGGCAAATATATATGAATTTGGAATCCTTAGATCCATTACCATAAAGTTTACTTTGGAATATTTCCACGAAAAATCGATGAGAAAAGGGTTTGAAGTATTTAAATTATATCGAAATCAATTTTGAAAATGAGAAACATTATATTACAATAATAATACAATTTATGTAAAGGAACAAGGTTAGTACTAGAAATCTCCATGTTTTAGCTATAGGATCACCCTCTGGGCTAGTTCTTGAGGCGGGCGAGCATATTCCTTCGCCCTACAAAGGCGGAATAGGAAGTTTCATCCCATCCCCATTCAAATCTCTTTGGTAGGGCGAGTGACTTGCCATACTAAATGTGAATCAACACACCAGTTCCATTTGTGGCATTTAGTCATTACTTCAAAATTAATATAGTAATCTTTTTAATGAGTGATCTATTTATCTATATGTACATGTCATTTGTTTGTATTTGCAATGGACTTTTTTTTACGCCTCTATAATATCTTGTAAAACGGCTACAACTATTCAAATGAATTAGCTTATGTAGATAAATGGAGCTATTGTTTAATATATAAACATTCAATTATTCCCCTCAAGTGTAAGTTGGACTTTGGCTTAAGATCAAAACATGTATATATATGGTAGCAGAGATTCTAAAAAAAATTGAACTCAAAATGTGAAATTTTGATGTCACATAAAAATTTATGGGAGTAGTGCTGCTTATTTCAAAAACTTAAACAAATGAATGAATATATTTAAATATTTTGACAACTTGTGTTCCCACATGGTAGAGATCTTTAAATTGGAGTTTATGGTTTTGATACACATCCTCTTATTTTTTATATTTTCGCAATAAAGTTAATCTTTTAATTTTTGGATATCTATATCCTATTTACAACTACCACCTTGTATTATGTTACTGAACAGCTAAAGAAAAAAAATTGATCATTAAAAATTATATTATACGGTGAAGATATTTGTGATACTTGTAATGTGATTCTCATAAATCAAAATTAGACGAGAGTAATACACACACACACTATTTGGTATTTTCTCTATGTATGTATGTGTGTGCATGTGGGAGTATGTGTGTGTGTATGTATTACTCGTCTAATTTTGATGAATGAGTAATTTAATTTTATTTTCTCCATCAATGTTAATTTTTTGTAATCAACAATTTAACCCTATAATTACGTAGAGGTATAATTACCTTACTAGCTTAGCTTTCAAAATGAACCTTTTCCAACGCACAAGAAAATTAAAGTAGAAACATGCTTACATGCCTGTAATTGATGTAAAAAATTATAGGTTGTTTTAATTCTTCATTTATTAAGTTTCCTTAAACATCTATAGGAAATTTTTATAATAAAAAAAGTTTCAAACATGCTCTTAACATTGAAATAAATAAATGCTATAAAGATACTTCTTAATACTCGTCTATTAAAGCGAGAGCGGTGTGGCTAGTATAATGAGTCCAGGTATAAATGTGAGCCGACGATCGGGTGACTCTTGGCACGTTTCTTTGGTCATAATTATCATTGAAAAGTAAGAAAACTTGACATAATTCTTTCTTTACATAGTATTTGTCAATAAAAAATGTTTACATAATAGGATTACAAATCTCTGTGACGTCCTTCATGTCTTTATGGGTGAGATGAGTGGATACGAATAAATCGTATTATTTCTTTTTCAATCTTTTGAAAAAAAAAATTACTACAAAATAGATTTATTTATTAACAGTTTAACAATGATATCGCTTTCTCACATCAAATGTAGCTAATAACTTACTTTAAGATGACTAGTGGGCAAGTAGCCTCATGTTTTGGTGCCATAGATCATTAGGTTTAGTCCTTAGTAATGAAACCAATACTTTAAGATGATTGTCCCTCTTTCTTCCTATAGAGTTCATTCTATCCATTGACAATTGACACCATAATCAAGTTAAGTTTTTACCAAGGTAAGTTGCTTCTTGGGCTTGGGAAAGCTGTTTGGGCAACTTAATTTGCAAGCTTTTAGTCGTATAATTCATCAGCAAAATGAGCACCTCACTTTTGTCAAGACCAAAAGCAAAAGTAAAGAACTTCAATTTGATGACTCCGTCTCTCTTTCTTACTATAGAGTTCATTCTGTCCATTGATAGTTGACATCATGATCAAGTTGAGTCTTTACCAAGTTAATTTGCTTCTTGGGCTTCAAGCAACTTAAAATGCAAGCCTTTAGTCATATAATTCATCGGCAAAATGAGCACCTCACTTTGTCAAGCCCGAAAGCAAAAGTATAAAAACTTTAATTTGATGATTCCATCCCTTTTTCTTACTATAGAGTTCATTCCATCCCTTGACAATTGACACTTAGATCAAGTTGCGTCTTTACCAAGTCAAGTTGCTTCTTTACCAAGTCAAGTTGCTTCTTGGGCTTACAAAAGCTATTTGGATAACTCAATTTGCAAGCCTTACAAAAGCTATTTGTATAACTCAATTTGCAAGCCTTTAGTCATATAACACATTAGCATTATCAAGCCCAAAATCAAAAGTAAAGAATTGCAATTTGATGACTTTGTCTCTCTTTCTTACTATAGAGTTCATTTTATCCCTTGACAGTTCACACCATGATCATGTTGACTCTTTACCAAGTTAAGTTGCTCCTTGGGCTTGGAAAAGCTATTCCAACAACTTAATTTGCAAGTCTTTAGTCGTGTAATTCATCAACAAAATGAGGACCTCACTTTTGTCAAGCACAAAAAAGAAAGTAAAGAACTTCAATTTGATGACTCTTTCTCTCTTTCTCACTAAAGAGTTCATTCCATCCATTAATAGTTGACACCATGATCAAGTCGAGTCTTTACCAAGTTATGTTGCTTCTCGGGCTTGCAAAAGCTATTTGGGCAATTTAATTTGCAAGCCTTTAGTCATATAACTCATTAGCAAAATGAGCAACTCACTTTTGTCAAGCCCAAAAGCAAAAGTAAAGAACTTAAATTTGATGACTTTGTCCCTCTTTCTTACTTTAGCGTTCACTTCATCCCTTGACAGTTGACACCATGATCAAGTTGAGTCTTTACCAACTTAAGTTGCTCCTTGGGCTTGGAAAAGCTATTTAGACAACTTAATTTGCAAGCCTTTAGTCGTGTAATTCATTAGCAAAATGAGCACCTCACTTTTGTCAAGCACAAACAAGAAAGTATAGAGTTCATTTCATCCCTTGACAATTTGACACAATGAATAGGTTGAGTCTTTACCAAGTTAGGTTGCTTCTTGGGCTTGCAAAAGCTATTTGGGCAACTTAATTTGCAAGCCTTTAGTCGTATAACTCATTAGCAAAATGAACACCTCGCTTTTGTCAAGCCCAAAAGAAAAAGTAAAGAACTTCAATTTGATGACTCAATCCCTCTTTCTTACTTTAGAGTTCATTTCATCCCTTGACAGTTGACACCATCATCAAGTTGAGTCTTTACCAAGTTAAGTTGCTCCTTGGGCTTGGAAAAGCTATTCGGGCAACTTAGTTTGCAAGCCTTTAGTCATGTAATTCATAAGCAAAATGAGCACCTCACTCTTGTCAAGCATAAAAAAGAAAGTAAATAATTTCAATTTGATGACTCTATCTCTATTTCTTACTATAGAGTTCATTTCATCCCTTGACTATTGACACAATGATTTGGTTGAGTCTTTACCAAGTTAGGTTGCTTCTTGGGCTTGCAAAAGCTATTTGAGCAACTTAATTTGCAAGCCGTTAGTTGTATAACTCATTAGAAAAATGAGCACCTCACTTTTGTCAAGCCCAAAAGCAAAAGTAAAGAACTTCAATTTGATGACCCTGTTCCTCTTTCTTACTTTAGAGTTCATTCCATTCCTTGACAATTGACACCATGATCAAGTTGACTCTTTAACAAGTTAATTTGCTCCATAGGCTTGGAAAAGCTAATCGGGCAACTTAATTCGCAAGCCTTTAGTCGTGTAATTCATCAACAAAATGAGCACCTCACTTTTGTCAAGTACAAAAAATAAAGTAAAGAACTTCAATTTGATGACTCTATCTCTCTTTCTTACTAGATAGTTCATTTTATCCATTGATAGTTGGCACCATGATCAAGTTGAGTTTTTATAAAGTTAAGTTGCTTTTTGGGCTTGCAAAAGCTATTTGGGCTACTTAATTTGCAAGCCTTTAGTCGTATAACTCATTAGCAAAATGAACACCTCATTTTTGTCAAGCCCAAAAGCAAAAGTGAAAAGCTTCAATTTGATGACTCTATTCCTCTTGCTTACAATAGAGTTCATTCCATCCCTTGATAGACACCTTGATCAAGTCGACTCTTTACCATGTTAAATTGCTTCTTAGGCTTGGAAAAGCAATTCAATCAATTAATTTGCAAGCCTTTAGTCATATAATTCATCAGCAAAATGATCCCTTGACTTTTGTCGAGCACAAAAAAGAAAGTAAAGAACTTCAAATTGATAACTATATCTCTCTTTTTTACTACAAAGTTCATTCCATCCTTTGATAGTTGACACCAAGATCAAATTGAGTCTTTACCAAGTTAAGTTCATTCTTAGGCTTGGGAAAGCTATTTGGACAACTTCATTTGCAAGACTTTAGTTGTATCATTCATCAGCAAAATGAGCACTTCACTTTTGTCAAGCCCAAAAGCAAAAGTAAAAAATTTCAATTTGATGACTTTGTCCCTCTTTCTAAGTTCATTCCATCCCTTGATAGTTGAAACCATGATCAAGTTGAGTCTTTACCCAGTTAAGTTGCTTCCTGCGCTTGGAAAAGCTATTTTGGCATTTGTAAGCCTTTAGTCGCATAATTCATCAGCAAAATGAGTACATCACTTTTGTCGAGCCCAAAAGCAATAGTAAAGAACTTCAATCTAATTCAAGGTTGAATCTTTATAAAGAGATAGCTTTCATGCAAAATATAGTTATACAATTGAAACTCTTCAATTCATTGTTTTTTTTTTTTTTTTTTTTTTTTTGGTAACTGAGGACTTCACCATGGGCTCCCCATGCCCGGACGGCACCGAAGGGCCGAGCCCCTATACCTCAGGGGAGACTAGTACAGGACCCAAACACCATGGCTCCCAACTTACAACGCTAACAACTCTCGACCTCGGCGATGAATGAGAAACTCTCAACCAACACAGCTACCCGTGGTTGGGTTCCAATTCATTGTTTTCGTCTCTAAAATTCTCAAAAAAATACGTTTGGTGGATATTTTGGTTGATGTGTTTCCTAAACTTTGAACCTTAAAATTGAAAACGACCAAAATTAACCTTATTTTATATAGGACACCAAAAATATTTATATAATTTTCATTCCTGTTGAAAGCTCCTACTTTTTTTTTTCACTCACCGAACATATTATGAAGAAAGTAGAAGATGAAACAAAAGAAAGTTTTTATTAGAACATTTTTGCAAACCAAATGCATGTTAAATATCTTGGGAGAAACTGTTGAATCAGTTTTAAACATATTGTATGGATGTTGATTTAATTCTAAATAATTACTTAAAATTCTAATGTAATCATTTTAGCCAATTTTCACCAAAAATCGCTCATGTGTCAGCAAAAGGCCGGTGATTACTAGAATGCTATGTCAACGATTTCCGATGAAGATTAATTGGAATGACTACATTAGAATCTTGGGTAAATATTTAGGGACTAAATTCGTAAAATTCAAAAATTTTATGACTAAATTAATATTTATGAAATATGTTTAGGACTGATTAGGTAATTTTCCAAATACCTTGAGAGATTTGATGGTGATTGGGTTTTCAGAAAACTGGTGTCATGATATATGGGTCGAGTCAAAAGGCGGAAATGTTAATTCGACTAAGTTGGCACTCCTGTAATTACAGTTTTTCTCTTGACCCGAGTCCAGGATACTTGAAATCAAGCCTCATACTCAACTGTCTTTCCTTAAAAACCATCGCCTAAAGATTTTCTGTGCAACCAACGAAAAAATTACTTTCAAATAATTTGAAAAGTCCAACTAATTCAAGAGATTTTAAATTTATTATTTTTGGAAGAACTTACTTTAAAATTATTCGTTCCTCTACGACGATCTGCTGAATATGGTTGACACCTTAACTTTTTCCGGCAAGTTGAACATTGCTTTTACTAAATAATAATAAAATATAAAAAATAAAATAGTTAGTGTGTATAAATCCACATTCATTACATCACTTTAGGCTTTTCGGCCCACCATTTGAGCCCATCAGATCCAACCCAGCTCATAATTCTTCAGAACTCTCCCTTTCTCCTTCTCTCTCGCTCTCTCTGTGCATGTGTGTGCCTCATTTCTTGCAGGTGCTCATGAGTGGCCGTCGGGAGAGGTAGAATCAGAGAGAAGACCTGGTCATGGTGGAATCCGCAGGGGGTAGGCGAGATTGAATGCAGCCGCAGAGGAGGAGATCCAGAGGAGGAAGGAACTCCTGAGCGTGCGTCTACTAGCAAAATTCCAGAGAATCCCTCCCCTCTGCAATGTGTATGACGTTGGTTTTTTTTTAGTGTCCACAGAGAGAGAGAGAGAGAGAGAGAGAGAGAGAGAGAGAGAGAATTCCCTCTCCACTTATTCTCTCGGACTTAGAATCACTCATGGAAACCGGTTCTCTTCCTCTCCTGATTTCCACCTTTGTCGTGCCTGGATTCCTCTACACACGCCAACAGGACCGAAGGGTCCTCTGCATGGCTTTTATATCTCACGAGCTCTCCTACCGGCGTCAGGGAGCTCTGATGATTCTTCTCCCTCACCTCACCATTCCGCCGAGCTCCCTCACTGTAATGCCAGCTGAGTTTCTAGAGCAACGTCGCCACCATTGCCAACTCCAACTCGACCTCACGCGATCGTCGGCATCAGCTCTGACGAGTTTGGCTGAGAGGCTCTGTTGTTAGCTCCTCGTTCAAGAGCTTGCTGTTCTCGTTCAAACCTTTATTCATCCATTCCCGAAATTCTTGACGCTCGTCCTGCACCTCAGTGACTGCCATGGAAGCGCGGGTTTCGCCATAAACTGCCCTTGCAGAGACGGACTTGAAAACTCCCTATTTTAGCGTTTTTCTCGAGTCTTCCGCTGGCAGCTCACTTCGCAGCGGTGCTTGGTTATCGCGCGTTTATCCCTGATGATACTCACGTACAGCGGTGGCCTCAAATAGTCACGGTATTACTCTGCTCCACAAGACATTTCTTTATTGGTAGATGAGTGGATATGAAAAAAACCATATTTTATTTTTCTTTTCCGATCGTTGAACAAAAAAATTTTGCTACGCAAGACATTTATTTAGCAAAAACTTTTCAGACAATGATAAAGCTTTGAAATTAACAGTTCCCGCAAGAAATGTAGCTAATAACTTACTTCCTACGATAAATTTTTTTATTCCTTTAGATTAGTTTGAAATTACATAAATATCTTTAAAAACACCACCATTTTTAGGAAAATAATTTTCAAATCATTCAGTTTTCACGAAATAAACAAAACCTAAAAGCATTTGAACAATGGTCTCCTCATGCTGGGCCATTACAACTCTGAATTCTTCAGTCTCTACTCTAGAGGCTCACCAAAATAGAACTGAAAAAAATGAAAGAGGAAATCTGGACAACAACTCCTTGGCATGAACGAACAGCACGTCAATGACATAATTAAATGATTCCACATACCAGGGCATATGAACAGCAAGCACGAATAGATTAGACTTAATCCATAACACAGCACATCACACATTTGTCACGCCACGATCTTCGGAGACGCGCCCATCCTTCTATTTGGTCGATATTAAAGTGCGATATCCCAAGACTAAGTATCGCCGACCCTTTCTTTTTATTATGCATGCGGAAGCAGTTATGAATCCCCAGACAATAAAACAATGGGATAGAAAAGCAAGCCATATTTTTCATATTGAAATTCACAACCACACTTTCAGTAACAGCACAACTCATAGTATATTTACAATACTATTCACAGCATACTTATCTCACACCTATCTACGCTAAGACAGGGTTTACAAAAGGGATGAGATCTCAGTCCACATCCGGGTTATACTCAAGATCCCTCTTTGGGTCATCTTCTTCTTCAAAAGTCTTTCTTCCCTTCAGGTTCCTCCTCCTCAGCTTCTCCTCAGGGTCCTGAAATGGTTATTCAATAACCAGTGAGATCACGTCTCAGCGAATTCTACCCCCTAATACCCGATTAGTAAACTAATACACCTTAGGCTGCCTAAACATATCAAGAGTCAGAGGACTTACCTTGGCCTCAGCTCCTTCCTGCAAGTTAGTATATATATCAAATATACATCATCACATCACATCACATCACCCAATCAGATCGAATCATCGATCAATCGACCTAGTCGATTACATGTCATCCAAATTATCTCTTGATCGACCCATTCCATACTTTCTATAAGTCTGAGCAACTTCCAAGACTACTCACCCTAGGTGATATATATCTAGTATGTTATCTTATCTCCAGACGACATATAAAGTCATCGAGCTATCAAATCATACCGTACTGTCTCAAGATGATCTGTAGAGTCATCGAGCCGGTAGATCATATCGTCCTGTCTCAAGATGACATATAAAGTCACCGAGCCGGTATACACACAATTTATCACACCGTACTGTCTCCAGATGCTTCGTAGAGTCATTGAGCCGGTAGATCATACCGTCCTGTCTCAAAATGCTCCGCGGAGTCATCGAGCCGGTATACACACAATTTATCATACCATACTATCTCCAGATGCTCCGTGGAGTCATCGAGCCGGTATATATGTCATTCCAAGCAAACAATCAAATAACCAATTTTATCATTTCCGACAAAATGTCGTGTGTGGGTACACGATCGGCCCTAGCGAAAATATAATAATCTCCTTTTTTATAAATCCCACCATATTCTGTATTCCACTAAAACATTTTTGGTATCATTAACTCGATGCCCGGCTAATTTCCAATTAATTTTCCGAGATTACTTAAAATAATTCCCAAATAAATTATTTTCGCACAAAATAAAGCTCAATTAAATAAACGGACTGCACCACGACAATCGGCATAAAATTCTGGTCACCGGCCATCCCAGTTGAATTTCCGGAAAATAAATAAATAAATAAATAAATAATTTCAAAAATAAATAAATAAATACTAAAAATCCAATTTAGGCCAAGATTGCCTCGATTGGATGCCGAACGGATCGGGAAAAATCCCGAGATGCATTCAATAAATAAAAGTACGTCTCTACTTGCTAATGACTAAGTCTAACCACCTAACATGCATCGTTAATTGCACTTAATTAAATCTAACCAACTCCTAAGCATAATTAGCAAACTAAGAAAGCATTAGTGAGTAAAACTCACTTGCACTAAACGAAGGCTGGGACACTGAGACGACAACGCAACGGCGGCCGAACTCGGGCTTCCGACGACACCGGCGGATTTGGACCTGGCCTTGGACTTTGGCCCAACAGATCTCAGCCCAACTGAGATTCGTTCTTACATTGGGTTGGGCTCGATCTTGGGCTTGAAGACTTCAACCGGGCCGAAAACAAAGTTGGGTCCAAAGCTGAAACTAAAACTTGCCGGGCTTCATTGGATTGGGCTTCAACAGTGGCTGAAACAAATTGAACTGGGCCGAGCAAGACGCAAACCGGGAGCCGGGCTGTTCGGTGGCTTCAAATGAGCTGCTGGGCTGATGAAGATGGGCCGAACAAGGCAGAGATGGGCCTCGAAAATTTCGTGAAGGCTAAAGACACGCCGCTGGAGAAGACTGAAGACGGAAGCCGCTCGTGGACTGGAGGCTCGGTGGACGTGAGGTACTAAACCGAGGTGGCCTCGTGCAATTGAAGTTCACGGCGTGGGGAATGATGGCACGCGGCAGGAAAACGGAACAGAGAAGGAGGGAATTCGGTGGCAAAGGAGCTGCAGGCGAGACGGCTTCACTGGTGCCGGCTTGCGGTCAAACAAGGACCTTCGGCGGCTTGATGTTGACCAAAGGGACAATTTATAGTGGAGAAGGGTGCGTGGAATGGCGTTGAAGAAGGTGGGACGTTGGATGATGGAGCGAACGAGGCTGGCTTCACTCGGTGGTCAACAAGGTGGAGAGAACCGCTGTTGTTGACCGTGGAGTTGCAGGCCGTGGACGCGTGGAGAGGGCGCTGGCTTCCGGGACGTCGTGGCTATGCGGACGTAGAGCGTGGAAGATGGAGCAGCTTCGCGGAACGCGGACCGAGCGAGTGACGAGCAGGTGGGCGTGAGGTTTCGGTTCTTTGTCAAGACCGACCGAAGAAGCTGGATTTCTTGTCTTCCGTAGGTGTTGGCGTCGCACGAAGTGGGGAGGGAGAGAGATGGCTGTCCGGTTGTGGGGGTGTGAGGGAAATGAGATGGAGATAAGTGAGAGTTGGGCTCCACCAATGCCAATTTTTTCCACAAGAAATATCTCCAAGGTTCATTCTAGGCCAAGCACTAACCCTTGGCCTTCATTAGGCCACACCAACACCTCTCACAACTCTCCAAATGGTCCAATTTTGCTAAGCTAAAGGGGGGTTACGAAATTGAGGAGATGGCCTCAATTGGTTCCAAATCCCCCTTGATTTCATCTCAATTGATTCTCACAAATTCAATTGATCACTCATTGATCGTCTCTGCATTTTTCCTCACTCAAGAATCCACTAAAAATCCAAATTGATACCAATGTTGCACACCTCCATCTTAAGATTCTATTTTAACTAAGTTCGAACTAAATTTCAATTCCAATCTCTCTAAATTGAGGTCCAATTTCTCTGAAGGAAAATCCCGTACAATCTTCTACAAGTCCCTGACACTCAAAGGCTTGGCCTGGAAATCCAAATTTCCTTTAATTTGGCCTATCCAAATTTCTGTTGATTTTCCGCGGTGTTCGCAATGATTTTCCGTAAAAGTCTCGGAATCTCCGAAAAATCTTCTGAGACTGAGTCAACGTTCCAAAAATAGCTTGTGACACCATAGAACTTTCAATTTCTGAAATCGGGTTCGAATTCACGGTTAATTTCCATTCGACGCGTTTTTAGCGTGACCTAGACTTCCGGGTAACTTTCAGAACTTTTCAGTGCAAATGACTCGTGGTCGATTTTCTTCGAGCCACAATGAACCTACTCGACTCAATGACGACTCTCGATTGTCGTGAAAATCTCGATGATTCAAATACGGAAACAGGGTACCAAAACGATAAGAAAATCAGTCTAGTGTTGGTTGACTAGAATTTTCCAATTTAGTGGTGTCACCCACGATTAGCCACACATCTCAATCGAACCAACCTATATCTGATCACAAATCGATTTATATCTATGCCGTAATGATCTCAACAGATGAGCACGGTCGAGAAGTCGATTCATGCTCGAATTCTCAAGTCTATTTGCCTTAAAATTCTTAATGGTTTCCACAGATAGCTAGTTATCTCTAGAATGATCAGTTCTGAGAACAGCCCTATAGACGCGTCAATGAAATGCCCGATTTAATGGTTTCCACAGATAGTCTAGTTATCTCTAGAATGATCAGTTCTGAGAACAGCCCTATAGACGCATCAATGAACATCCCTACATGACTGAAAATTTGGGATGTCACAACTCTTCCACTCTTATAAAAGTTTCGTCCTCGAAATTTAAACATTTACCAATCCTTAAACAAAGAGGTGGGGGTATCATTGTCTCATCTAGTCTCACTTTCCCCAATTGCTTCTTCAGTCCTGTGGCATTATTAGACCACTTTGAATAAAGGGACCTTCTTGATACACAGAATCTGATCTTTCTTATCCACAAGCTGAACCGAACTTTTCATGTACGACACTCTGTCGTCCACGCCTAATTCTTCAAGATTTAGCACGTGGGTCCTGTCAGGCTCATATGTCCTCAACATCAACACATGAAAGACGTCATGCACTTGTGCTAACCTCGGCGGCAATACAAGACGATACAATAGGATCCCGATTCTTTTCAGAATCTCAAAGGGACCTACGTACTTCGATTTCAGATTTCTCCCCTCCTTGCTGAAGCGCAAGGTATTCCTCATCGGTGACACCTTCAGAAAGGTGCACTTACCAATTTAGAACTTTTGGGGCCTTCAATGCTCAACAATTCAATTATTCAGGCAGTTTTGAGCGGTTTGTACTCTGGCACTGATCACGGCAATTGCAACTACTAACTGCTGAACTAACCCTCGGCCTGATCTTTCTTTCTTTGATCTCATCTCAACAAACTGAAGTTCTGCACACTCTGCTCTGTTCTGCCTTAAAAGGAACTATCTGACTAATCTATTGAAACTGGGAACCTCGGTTCTAGATCCGATATAAGTTCATCACTAGTACTCCATGCAGACGAACTACCTAACACACATACACTTCTGCCTGCCTATTCCAATCAAGATCTTTTCATACTGCACTGAAGTGAATCGACTTCATCAGTCTATCAACCCCTATCCAAAAGGGATCATTGCTTCTCTGATTCCCTGACAAGCTAGTCACAAGGTTCATCATAACATACTTCCATTCCCACTCGGAATTCTCGCGTGACTGTAAAAGTCCTCCCAGCTTGCATTACTGAATTCCCACTTAATAACACATCTGATACTTGCAACCTGTCCGGCGATATCTATTCTTATATCGATCTACCATTCGAGCTGACGCTGATTCTGACCTACCTCGCACCGTATAGTCAAATACCGCAACACATTAAGTGAATTCCTAACAAGGTCTCCTCCTCAAGTTCTATACTGTCCGACACTTATCATCACTTACGATACCTCGATGTTCCATCTTCGAAATCTTAACGTCAACTTTTCCCCTACCGGTATCCTCTTGCAGGATTTTCTAAACATTCTGGTTTGTCAAGTGAAGCGTCTTTCCAGGGTGATACAAGCCATCTCGATCACCATTCTTCTAAAATTCTAACTCATAACGCTGTCTTCAATATAACTTCTTTCAATGGATTAAACTATATCACATTGCAACAACAATTCATTACACAAAAGCTCCTCGAGCTAAATCTTTTCATATATGGTATCAAAGTTATACATAGGCAAACCCATTAAGTACAACTATAGTCAGAGATTCATTTTCCTACCACTTTATTACAACAACAGAAATTTCACAACCTTCACTCAAAATCCCGCTACTCTACTATGATAACAACACCTCAAAAACATTCTTCCTTTGCTCGGTGCCTAGTTAGTCAATTCCTGTTCTTTTCGTCATCCTAGTGGTGTTCTATCTGCGGTGCTTTCCCTTTGTCCAGTCCTCCGGTGATGGCGTACACTGTACCCTGAATTGGTGGTCTCAGCTGACATCATTGCGGCACGTGCTGTGGTGCATACCCTCTGATTTGTCCCAAAGGTGGCGATGGCGGCAACTGCGGTTGTCCTCTTCGCTTTCTAGGACAGTCTCTGCTATGTGGCCCTGTTGGCCACACTCAAAACAGGCGCCCGTCCTTCGAGGACACTGGTTTGGTCCATGTCGATTTCCACAAGCGCGACATAAATCATTCCTACTTGGCCCAAACTTGCCAACTCCCCCCTTCCTGTTGGACGGGATATGAAATCTATTTCCAAACATGGGTCTTTTTCCTTGATGGGTATTTTCTCGATGGGAGCTAAACCTCGATCCAGATGAAGCAGCTTGTTCATTCAATCCTCGCTCTATCATCTGGGCTCGCCGATAAACCTCTCTATAATCTTTCAAGTCCCATGGTAGCAGAGGTTGTTTCAATTCAGCACGAAGACCACTTTTGAACTTCCGAGCTTTCTCTTCAGGGTCTTCTATCAGTTTAGGAGCATACTGTGATATTTCTGCGAACTTGACCCCATACTGGTCAACTGTCATGCTCCCTTGGCAGAGACAGTAGAACTCCTCTATCTTTTGTTCCCGAGCAGTACTCGAAAAGTACTGATCATTAAAGGCGCTAAGGAAGTTGTCCCACACTTGGACCACACCTTCCGGGAATAGTATATCCTTGGCGGATCTCCACCATATATTGGCGTTACCTTGAAGTTGGTATACAGCTAGTAACACCTTTTCCTCATCATTGCACATCAGAAGTGCCAATGCCTTTTCCAAATCCTGTACCCATAGGGACGCGGCCTCAGGGTCTTTGGTACCCATGAATTTTCGGCGGATTCATCTTTAAGAACTGATCCACTAACTGGTGAATCGGCCTCCCAGCGGCCATAACTCCAGGTAGTATTTCAGCAGGGGCGACGGCAGGTGCAACTGCGGGTGCAGTAGCAGGTACGGCGGCAGCTACAGCAGCAATAGCAGCATTGGCAGCGGCAGTGGCGGCAGCTTCAACATCGGCTGTAAATGCGGCAGTTTGATCTCGGGCCTGTTGCCCCATCATCTCCCACATAGCATCTAGAGCCTGGTTGATTCCGACAGATCCTTGTTCACCTGGGGCTGCTACCCCAGCACCAACAGGAGGTGGTGCTACTCTAGCATTTACAACAGGTGGAACAATTCCACTCGCGCTAGCCTGTGCTGGCGCTCGACCACGGCCTCCTCGGGTACTTACTCTAGTCGGCTCTCTGCCCCGAGTCACAACCCTACTGGTCCTCTTAGCAGGAGTCCTCGGCTCCGAATCGCTCATAGTTTCGTTCTAAACAACTGACACCTGCTTCCAATTCAACACCGAATTAGAAACAGAGCAATTCAAACAACAAACAATTTTAGCACTCAACTAACACAGACATGCATCAACATGAATTTAAAGGCCTTTCCTACAAACTATCCCATGGTCAACGCTCCTTATCACTCCAATCTTGAACTTCGCTCTGATACCACAAAAAGAGGATGTCACGCCCCGATCTTCGGAGACGCGCCCATCCTTCTATTTGGTCGATATTAAAGTGCGATATCCCAGGACTAAGTATCGCCGACCCTTTCTTTTTATTACGCATGCGGAAGTAGTTATGAATCCCCAGACAATAAAACAATGGGATAGAAAAGCAAGCCATATTTTTCATATTGAAATTCACAACCACACTTTCAGTAACAGCACAACTCATAGTATATTTACAATACTATTCACAAGATACTTGTCTCACACCTATCTACGCTAAGACGGGGTTTACAAAAGGGATGGGATCTCGGTCCACATCCGGGTTATACTCAAGATCCCTCTTTGGGTCATCTTCTTCTTCAAAAGTCTTTCTTCCCTTCAGGTTCCTCCTCCTCAGCTTCTCCTCAAGGTCCTGAAATGGTTATTCAATAACCAGTGAGACCACGTCTCAGCGAATTCTACCCCCTAATACCCGATTAGTAAACTAATACACCTTAGGCTGCCTAAACACATCACGAGTCAGAGGACTTACCTTGGCCTTAGCTCCTTCCTGCAAGTTAGTATATATATCAAATATACATCATCACATCACATCACATCACCCAATCAGATCGAATCATCGATCAATCGACCTAGTCGATTACATGTCATCCAAATTATCTCTTGATCGACCCCTTCCATACTTTCTATAAGTCTGAGCAACTTCCAAGACTACTCACCCTAGGTGATATATAGCTAGTATGTTATCTTATCTCCAGACGACATATAAAGTCATCGAGCTGTCAAATCATACCGTACTGTCTCAAGATGATCTGTAGAGTCATCGAGTCGGTAGATCATACCGTCCTGTCTCAAGATGACATATAAAGTCACCGAGCCGGTATACACACAATTTATCACACCGTACTGTCTCCAGATGCTCCGTATAGTCATCGAGCCGGTACATCATACCGTCCTGTCTCAAGATGCTCCGTGGAGTCATCGAGCCGGTATACACACAATTTATCATACCGTACTATCTCCAGATGCTCCGTGTAGTCATCGAGCCGGTATACATGTCATTCCAAGCAAACAATGAAATAACTAATTTTATCATTTCCGATAAAATGTCGTGTGTGGGTACACGATCGGCCCTAGCCAATATATAATAATCTCATTTTTATAAATCCCACCATATTTTGTATTCCACTAAAACATGTTTGGTATCATTAAGCGATGCTTGGCTAATTTCCAATTAATTTTCCGAGGTTACTTAAAATAATTCCCAAATAAATTATTTTCGCACGAAATAAAGCTCAATTAAATAAACGGACTGCACCACGACAATCGGCATAAAATTCTAGTCACCGGCCATCCCGGTTGAATTTCTGGAAAAATAAATAAATAAATAAATAAATAATTTCAAAAATAAATAAATAAATACTAAAAATCCAATTTAGGCCAAGATTGCCTAATTGGATGCCGAAACGGATCGGGAAAAATCCCGAGATGCATTCAATAAATAAAAGTACGTCTCTACTTGCTAATGACTAAGTCTAACCACCTAACATGCATCGTTAATTGCACTTAATTAAATCTAACCAACCCCTAAGTATAATTAGCAAACTAAGAAAGCATTAGTGAGTAAAACTCACTTGCACTAAACGAAGGCCAGGACACCGAGACGACGACGCAACGGCGGCCGAACTCGGGCTTCCGACGACATCGGCGGATTTGGACCGGGCCTTGGACTTTGGCCCAACAGATCTCAGCCCAACTGAGATTCGTTCTTACGTTGGGTTGGGCTCGATCTTGGGCTTGAAGACTTCAACTGGGTCGAAAACAGGTTGGGTCCAAAGCTGCAACTAGAACTTGCTGGGCTTCATTGGATTGGGCTTTAAGAGGGCTGAAACAAATTGAACTGGGTTGAGCAAGACGCAAACTGGGAGCTGGGCTGTTCGGTGGCTTCAAATGAGCTGCTGGGCTGATGAAGACGGGCCGAACAAGGCAGAGATGGGCCTCGAAAATTTCGTGAAGGCTGAAGACACGCCGCTGGAGAAGACTGAAGAGGGAAGCCGCTCGTGGACTGGAGGCTCGGTGGACGCGAGGTACTAAACCGAGGTGGCCTCGTGCAATTGACGTTCACGGCGTGGGGAATGATGGCACGCGGCAGGAAAACGGAACAGAGAAGGAGGGAATTCGGTGGCAAAGGAGCTGCGGGCGAGACGGCCGGCGGCGCGGGCTTGCGGTCAACCAAGGACCTTCGGCGGCTTGATGTTGACCAAAGGGACAATTTATAGTGGAGAAGGGCGCGTGGAATGGCGTTGAAGAAGGTGGGACGTTGGATGATGGAGCGAACGAGGCTGGCTTCACTCGGTGGTCAACAAGGTGGAGAGAACCTGCTGTTGTTGACCGTGGAGTTGCAGGCCGTGGACGTGTGGAGAGGGCGCTTGGCTTCTCTCGGGACGTCGTGGCTATGCGGACGTAGAGCGTGGAAGATGGAGCAGCTTCGCGGAACGCGCACCGAGCGAGTGACGAGCGAGGCGGGCGTGAGGTTTCGGTTGCTGAAGACCGATGAAGAAGCTGGATTTCTTGTCTTCCGTAGGTGTTGGCGTCGCACGAAGTGGGGAGGGAGAGAGATAGCTGTCCGGTTGTGGGGGTGTGAGGGAAATGAGATGGAGATAAGTGAGAGTTGGGATCCACCAATGCCAATTTTTCCACAAGAAATATCTCCAAGGTTCATTCTAGGCCAAGCATTAACCTTTGGCCTTCATTAGGCCACACCAACACCTCTCACAACTCTCCAAATGGTCCAATTTTGCTAGGCTAAAGGGGGGTTACGAAATTGAGAGAGATGGCCTCAATTGGTTCCAAATCCCTCTTGATTTCATCTCAATTGATTCTCACAAATTCAATTGATCACTCATTGATCGTCTCTGCATTTTTCCTCATTCATGAATCCACTAAAAATCCAAATTGATACCAATGTTGCACACCCCCATCTTAAGATTCGATTTTAACTAAGTTCGAACTAAATTTCAATTCCAATCTCTCTAAATTGAGGTCCAATTTCTCTGAAGGAAAATCCCGTACAATCTTCTACAAGTCCCTGACACTCAAAGGCTTGGCCTGGAAATCCAAATTTCCTTTAATTTGGCCTATCCAAATTTCTGTTGATTTTCCGCGGTGTTCGCAACGATTTTCCGTAAAAGTCCCGGAATTTCCGAAAAATCTTCTGAGACTGAGTCAACGTTCCTAAAATAGCTTGTGACACCATAGAACTTTCAATTTCTGAAATCGGGTTCGAATTCACGGTTAATTTCCATTAGACCCAAGTGAGCACAAGTAGACAGAACTCCCACAAAAGTTACGTAGATAGGAAGTTTCCTTGCGGCCATCATTTCTCCAAAAACTAATAAAGCTTCCATTCCAATCCCATGTTGGGAGTATCCACATATCATTGAATTCCAAGAAGCAAAGTCTCAATGCACCAAGTTTAGAAAAACTTCATATGAGGCTTCTATGTCGCCGCTCTTGGAATACATATTAATTAAAGCATTCCCAACTTTAGTGTGGTTTTTAAAACCCGACTTTTGCACTAACACATGCAATAGATATCCATGCCTTAGTGCAGATAAAGCTGCACAGCAGTTAAACAAAATAACAGAGATATAATCATTTGGTGGAACATAATTATGATGGAAGTAATTTGAAGATGAAATGCTCACAACTCACACAAGAAGAAGATAGATAAGCTTATAAATTTATTTTACCTTAAAAAAAAAAAATTAGAAGACTCCCTATTTATAGACTTGTTACACGACCTTTACTCTTCCTAGTAGGAAAAGCTAGTGTTCCAGATAAGATCTATAAACTAATAAAAAATGACCATATCTCACATTATCTCTAAAAACAATCACCATTTCTAAAAACAATCACTACACCTAGAAATAGGAATAGACTCATTATAGATAATGATGAACAGACTCATTAAAGATAACGCTGCAATTATGACTATTTTTCAATGCATGTACCAAACAGTTATCTCCACCGATGAATTTGGTTTAATTTCTAACACTCCCCCTTAAACCAAATTCTCTTCCATCAATTATTCCAAGCAGGCTCTTGAACTTTCATAAAGCATCTATCTTGAGAGGTTTGGTAAAAATGTTTGCTACTTGATCTCCCGTCTTCACATGCAACACTTCAACCTCATTCTCTTTAACATGTTCTCGAATGAAGTAATATCGAACATCGATATGTTTACTTCGTTCATGAAAAATTGGATTTTTCGCCAATGCAATAGCAGAAACGTTATCAACAAAAATCTCAGTTGCTTTCTTCTACTCCATAAGAATATCTTTGAGTAGTCTTCTCAACCAAATTGCATGACAAACACATAAGGATGCAATTACATATTCAACTTCACATGTTGATAAGGTGACATTGGGTTGCTTCTTTGATGACCACGTGAAAGCAATGTCACACAAGAAAAATACAAAGCATGTAATGCTCTTTCAATCATCGATATCTCCGCCATAATCACTATCCAAATAAGCTCTAAGTTGGAAGGATTCAGAGCGATAATAGTGTAAGCCATGAGAAGTAGTACCTTTGATATATCGAAGTATCCTCTTTATAGCTTTAAGATGAGATGACTTCGGCTTATACATATATCGACTCACAATTTCAACACTAAACATAATATCCGGTCTCGTGCATGTCAAGTATTTCGAACTTCCAATCAAGCTTCTATAATATGTCGAATCAACATCGACACAATCATCAAATTTCGAAAGCTTGGTTCCATACTCCATTGGTGTATTGACCGGAGTACAATTCTTCATGTTAAATTTTTCAAGGATATTTTCTGCATACCTTTTTTGGGAAATAAAAATCCCCTCGGCACTTTGCTTCACTTCGATCCCAAGGAAATAATTCATAAGACCATTATCGGTCATCTCAAATTCTTTCACCATTGATGCCTTAAAAGCATCAATCATCGCTGAATTATTTCTTGTAAAAACAACGTCATCAATATATAAACACGCGAATAGAATATCAAATTTTTATTTCTTCAAATAAAGTGCATGCTCGTATGGACATTGAAAAAATCCATTTGCCTTAAAATATGCATCAATTCTGGAATTCCATGCTCTCAGTGGTTGTTTAATTTGACTTATATGCTCATTGTCAAAGGCTTTCCTTGGATTTTTCTTGTAAGGTTGTATTTGGTTTGCTTGTGTGTTGAAGTGAGTCGTTGGAGTAGAGATTTGACTATTAGTGTTTTTTGACTGGTTGCTCTGTTTGGACTATGAAGCAAAACACCTCCCTCTCTTTGTTGAATTTTGAGTATGAATAAAAGTATGTTGCTTCGTCAATTCCTAAGAGTTAATCTTCATCTGGGCAAAAATGCACTCAATAAGTCAAGTGATGTAGCAATATCATCCACCCATGAAACTTCGGGATGAGATGAGGTAATTCAAGGAAATGATACTAGCATTTCAATCTCAATTTCTCGATCAATGGATATAAAAGTGGGTAAAACTCGCATGATGATGACTCACTTGGCACACTCTTGTGCAAGCCCCATGCATTGATTTGCTTTTGAAGTTAGTTAGCAAACCTCAAATGCTAGAAGATGTCGAATTCTAGCAAATATCTAAATTTTGCATATCTAATTCTAACGAGAACTTTTATAATAAATTATTACCAATTTAGAAGAAATAAATGTCAAAATAAGATATTTAGGGGCAATTATCAAGTCAATTCTAAACTTATCGTGTGAAAACCAATTCAAACCTACACTTTCAGATTTTACCAATTGAGTTACTTAATAATAGAATTTCGCCGATAAAAATTAATTCACAAAATGAATGCTAATGTAGTTTTTTTTTTTTTTTTTTTTATCTATAGGGTAAAATTAAGGGGAAATAAAAATAAAAATAAATCTTGGTAGATGCAAATAATATCAATGCCTAGGTGATGCGAAAATCATTTTTATTAGGTCCAAATTGGTCCTTAATTTTCTATGCAATAAATATCTAAATATTTAATCGAAATATGTCCCTCTTTGAAGGTGAGCTTGCAAAGGTTGCATTCAAAGACGAATTGATACCTAAATTTTGTCCATGTATATGCAATAGATAATATCTTGTTTGGGACCAAGTGTCCTAAGCAAAAAGAGCAATTTAGCATACTACATACTAAGATGGAAAAAAAAAAAAAAGATGCCTATAATTACTTACTAGGAAGGAGTGATACTGGATGCAAACCTTGAGTTTTTGGCAAGTACCAATGTATCATATTTCCTGATGAAGCAGGGGAGTTGCTTTTTTAGGAGTTAGACATGTATTTGGTTGCCTATTGGAGTAATGAATTGTCACCAAGGAGCCAGAGCTATCTATGATTGCCTTGACTATGAGGATTGCTTTTCAGGACCAAATTGGTGTCTAATTTTCTATGCAATAGATATCTAAATATTTAATTAAATTTTAGGCGTCAACAGTGGTCATTGGAGCAAAAATTTATGGTAGGTTTTATTCCATCTATTTCACAATTGATACAAACAAAGTATCATAACTGCTATGATCCTAATTACTTTATAGTTCACAAGAATAAAGTCTACATTTGGTATCATTCTTACCACCGAATCTATAGATTTTTTCTATAAATAATTGTTCATCTCTCATTCATGATGAAAGATATATTACATGATTGCGTGTATTTCGATAATAAACGTTGAAGATATAGATTATATGTTGAAATACCTGGAAGCTGAATTTTTAAGTTGAATTATGAATCTAAATTATAAAGCAAAAAGCTAAAAAATTAATTTTTAAAATGTTGTATTCCAAGATTGAGCATACTTTGGTCCTAAATGTTAAAAGAAATTGTTTATGTATGTGCATATTGAATTTTGAAGTATCTATACGCTGAAATTTTAAATTGATTGAATCATTCTATAAAGAGATGTTTGGCAACAAGGTAGGGAAACATAATGAATGCTAATTGTTCAAATACTTTGAGGAAATACATTGGTATTGCATTGGCTCTGCTACACACAACCAACTATAATGAAGACGTACACCCTCAAATCAAATTCGTCAATCCTTGATCTTGTTATGTATATTTGACTCCATCCCAAATGCCCTCGGGACGAAAGATGCTTGGTCCATAAGTGGATTTAACCATTTGGAATAGCAGGGGAAGCTGTAGTACTACAAACAAAGCCACGGGGACAAAGGCAAGCACAGTGACGGGGACGAGGGCCCACTCCAATCTCTTATCAAACACCATTGTGAGAGTTGTAGCGAAGGCCACCAACATGAAAGCCAAGGAGAGGAAGAGTAAAGAGAGGCCGATTATGATCTTCTTAGGCAACGAGTGGAGAAAATCTTGTGCCTCATAGCGTGAAGTTAAAATGGCTAGGAATAGCAAGATGGCCGTCTCGGAGGAGAACAAACCTATCGCATCCGAAATTGCAAAAATATGGAAAGAATCCTGTCCTAACAACAATGGCACTCCAGTTTTATCGTCATTTCCTCCGGGCACGGTGAAAGCAGCTGCAAACAATATTGTCTCAATTAAAGTTGAGACAAGCATACATGAATTTGTTGTGTCCTTCACCCACTTATCTCCTTTCTCAAGCAACTCTTTGTGGTTTCTCACGAATGCATTCCAATGTGTTATCCCAATGTCCATGGGGTTACTCCTGAAGTAGTAGGCTCTCGCAAAAGGGATAACCCAACTTTCCACAGCCTATGCATAAAACTCACAAATAGGAGTTCGTTAAGTGAATATAGTATTGAAAATTTTCAAAAAACAAAAGAGGGAATGTATCAAGGAGATAAAGACTTGGGCAAAATTTGATGCAAAATTGCTTAAAGGTCAAGTCACATGTTTATAACTAGGTCAATTCGAAACAAAGGACAAGCACAGAAAGGAAAGAAAAGGAACTTTTAACCTTACTACTTCTACCATGAAGAAAGTAATGATATCGATAATAGATTCAATCTCATAGCAAGGGGATCAAAATTTTAGACCATAGTTAAAATTTTCCTCTGAAATATATTAATGTGAGTCTAAAAGTGAAGAATGTGTAACTAAATTGACGAGAGAGAAACATAACATTGAAGAGAGGGATATTTTGATCAATTAAAAAAGGAGTGCCTTAGCTAAGATAGAAGTGGAAATAGCATGTCCCTATGATAATTATCATTAAGCATGGTTATTAAATAGATGAAAAGAAAGATACTTACCTTATACCATTGGAGTTCTCTCTGCATTTCAAAAGCCGCTCCAGCCACGTAAGTTACAGCATCGAAACTAGGGATGTACGATGCTACTAAACGCATCATCTGCACTGAATCATTCCATGTAGGCCATAGAACTAATGACAACTCAGCGGTTGAGCTTAACTTCAAAAAGAGTCCGAGAGTCCTTGCTTGGCGAAACTCCACTGCACAACCCGGCAAACTCTTACAAAAAGGCCTAATTCGAATAAGCTCCGGGAAAAACTGAATACAGAGCTTTACAATTTCACTGATTCCCGTTACTGTAGCTTGAAACAGCAAGTCCCCCTCTTGGAAAATTTCGGTGATCTCGGTATTATTCATGTAAGAGATCGCCACGCAAACTTTTTTTGCCAACTCGACTGCCGCCATGTTTTTTAGCTTCACCTCATGAACTCTCTTGATTATAGGAACTACAAAATATCAAGAATAAAAAATTTACCAAAAAAAAAAAAAATCAAGAATAAAAGGAAAAAGAAAATGAAAAACGAAGGGCCGGCTATTGGACCAAGAAAATAGTTCCCCAGCTCTGGGTCCCAAATTTTTTTTAGACAACAAATTGACTCTAACAACAGTTTACTAAGTGTCATTATTTTCCCACGTTTAGAGCTTAGGTTAGTGGGTGACTGGGAAAACGATCTCTTTCGTTTAAAAAAAAGAAAAAATCTTTTAGGAAAACTACTTTGATTTTTTTTCTCCTTTGGAATTCAATCCTCAAATGCAAACAAAGTGAGTCTGTATCATGTCCTGGATGAAAAAGAGTTGGATGTGAAGAAAGTAGAAGCAATTGGAGGGTAACTGAAGAAAGTGATCTTCCTTGAAGTTCAAACGAGGTTTTATGATGTGTTCCATAATTAAGAGAGCATAATTATAAGAGTTAACCTAATAGAACAACTTTGAAATAACCACGCTAATTAAATTGTCTACCTAGAATAAATCATAGCAGTCTTTGCGTATATAAAATTATTTTAGACAATATTATTCAAATATGCATAGCAGCTGGTAATATATATATATATATATATATATATATAATGTATAATATATATTAACCATACGAACCGCTGTGTTGTTATATATGCTCAGCACAATAGCAAATTTTTTCTGTCTCTAACAAAATCAAAACTTCCACATGAAGTCACACAATGGTATGTGACATTTGACTTTACTTGTTACACCTAAACGACAGTGAGTAGAATCAACAACACTATCCTGTTTCCATTTTTGTTCTTTGACACAAATAGAAGAATTAGGGACAAGGGTATTTCAGGGGCATACAAAAGTTGCATAAAGATGACAGGTGTAAATGCGGGCAAAAGTTGTGAATAAATTTTGGAAACTATAGGATCTTCTTGTAGTGGTCAGGTGATGTTTGGGTTAATTTTCGCACGCTTCGAGCAGTCTACCTTTTTGGGTAATCTTAAAAGCGCATTCTTCCATATTGACCTAATGTATTCGGGATCCTATTTTTTGGAGTGCTTCCAACAAAACTGAAATATAGGATTATAAGAAGAGGAGAAAACTCTTTTATTATCTAACAAACTGCTTGTTGGTATAGGATATGTTACTTGGGGTGGAATTCTGGGATGCACGATTTTGTTGGGACCCATGAAATTCGCTTCCATTGAAAATTCTTCTATCACAAGCCCTCCCAAACAAATTATTTTGATTTTTACTACCTGTTCCTATTCCTATTCTTCAAGCCAAAAGTAGCCAAATAAAAGTGTAAATTTACTATGTTAAATGCGATTAAATGATAAGCCCATGAAATGCGATTAAATGATAAGCCCATGCCTTCATCTATTGTAACCTTATTTACGTGAGGGGCTTGCCCCCAGTCCCATGCCCAATTCCTGCACCCTCTCGACGTTTTCTTTCGTGTTGTATTGAGATGAAGTAGCATCAAAGAAAATAACACTTAGGCTTTAGGCACTTCACCCGTAATGGAGGAAACGAATGCATATGTGTTCATTGTTCTTATTTTTCCAGAAAGATTGACATGCTTGATAGAGATAATGAAGTGAACATGATTTCACCAATCAAGATTGAAGGAGAAGTCCTATGTTTACGTAAACCTTGTACCATAGCTTATGCTTAGATCATTTAGCCACATAAAAGAAATTCTTAGGTTATCATCAAATTTCACCTCAATTTACAATTTCACGATTCTTTTAATTAGAATTTGGTGAATATCGGAAATGTTTCAAAATTTAAAATATTAACACAGAAAATCATATATAACTTTGTTTTGAGCAATTAGAATTGTGAATATCGGAAATCTTTCAAAATTTAAATATTAACACAGAAAGTCATATATAACTTTGTTTGAGTTTGACTACTTTTGTGAAGGATTTTTATTAGTTTCATTGATGATGTAAAGAATAAGTTACATATTCATTGTTGATTGACAAAGAAAATTTGAATTACAAAACTAACTTTAGCATACATGTCACTCATCCGATGATAAATGTGTAATGATTTTTTTTGTATGCATGTGACGAGCCTAACACAAATTCTTTTTCAAATTATGGCAAAGAACTAAGTAGGAGCTTTTTTCTGCTTATAAAAAAAGTCAAAAACAAACAAGCCATAGACATTTAATAGGAGAGAGAGGGACAAAGATAGAGATGGTATCTTGATAAAACGGAAGCGTACCTACTGCTTTGGCTGCATTCCAAAGTGAACTTGAAAGACATTGAAGCGCTACAATCAGGTTGCCAAGAAAACCCGGTTAGTGGATATGAGATCATTGTAAGACCATGTAATTCATTCATTACATTGTCTAAAATCAATTAAGTTATACGGTACTTATGCACTTGGTTGAATCATATGTGGTTCCCCAAGGATAGCTGATCCATAAAGTAGTTCAATTTCAGACCATTATTCAAGTAAAAGTAGGTCAAGGAACCAGAATATATCCTTCAAAGAAACAATCATTTCCCGTTTCCTTTGCTAGAACGGAGGGAATCAATTTAAGAAAATTGACTAAGAGTTCAAAATCATAGCAGATCCGAAGCTAATGCCCAAACAGCAAAAATACATACGCACCCGGATCTGAATTTTTATCGGTTGGTTTGTAGCTCAAGTCCACCGGAATACCTTCGGTTCAGAAACAAAAGAGGAGGCGATGAGCTACGGATGATCATCTTGAAAGGAATCAGTAAAATGAAGGGATGCGAATGCAGAAAGTACTGACGTTTGTATATTAATGCTTCCAGAACACTGAGCCTTGTTCCACTGAGAAAGTGAGATTCCATCGTCGCCAACCCATACAGTATAGGTAGTCTAGGAGACTTCGTGCTTTTCATGGTAATTAAGTGAAGGTACAGCCCAACTAGATAAAGGGTGATATCTATCCGAATTGACCAGCAATGTTGATCGGGAAGATAAGCTAAGTCTAGAATGAAGGAAAAAACAGATGGAATTGAGATAAAGAGCGATGGTGATCTTTTACCATGATAACCAGCGTTGGTGAGATCGAAGATGAAATCAATCGCAGAGGGACTGCTGAAGTGTTGACTTGGCCCATCGTCAGTTGTACTTTTCGCCAGGAACCAGGCAATCTCCTTATTCGTAGAAGCTTCCACAGCAGATACTCCCAAAGGAACACGTCCTTCCTTGTCTGCAAGTTGCGTCAACTTAGGATTACTTCTAACTAATGCCTTGACCATCCTTATACTTCCACACAGGACAGCATTGTGGAGGGTTGTGCGGCCATCACAATCAACCATTTCAAGCACTTCTGGATTCGGAAACAAGAGCTCAACCAGGTTCTCCAAAAATTGGTCATGTTCACTCAAAGCGACCATGTGAGCCAATGTTTATGATCTGCTTGTTATTTTGGCTATCTTTGAAGCAGCATCTTGTTTGAAAAATCCTATAGCAAATTCCCAGTCGCCCTTGAATGCAGCTCGCAGCAATGGTTGGTAATAGGGTTCATCCACTTCCTCTTTGGAATTTTCTGCGATAGATGCAAACTTTTCAGATTATTTAATTAGTACTTTTATCCTTGTTGACATTGAGAAGTGTGAAAAGAACAATTTCAGGAAGATCTGCCCCAGATATTAATTTCACACTGAAAATAACTCTTTTGAGGGATAACGCACCTGAAGCACTTCTGGATTGAGATGGAGCTGATCCAACGCTTACAGAAACATTTTCAATATCTGTAGGAGAAAGAGTGAGCACTAAGTCCTTCGCATACTTTTTTTCCCTTTTTTTCTAGCCAAGGTCAGCATTATTTTTCTTTGGTGATAAAGAAAATAAAAAGAACCATGAGAAAATACAAGTTTCAGTATATTTGGGACTCTATTGATTATATCATATTTTTTCCCGCTTGGAACTTGAACATGTACCGCTGCTGGTTTTGCATGATTCGAATTTCCTTGTTCTTCACTTGGTTGTGTCACCATTGGATTGCTCTCCTGGTCACAGTCTTTCAACAACAAAGTAAATAGACAATGCAAAAGAGACTTTCAATTTTCCTAAAAAGTTGAAGCTCTGATGTCAATCGGCTTAAGTTGCATGGGTCTCTTCGACCATGTGGTTTTCGTCGATGAAAAGTCTGTCAACGAGGGAATAATATAACTCTAGTTACATGAAAATTAATTTAGGTTAAATATGGCACAAATTTATAAATTTTAGATTTTGTATTAAAAATTAAAAAATAGAGAAATTATCTGAGTTCTTTTGAGCTTGCCTCTCTCTCTTCCCTCTCGTTTCCACCGCTGAAGTCAACCGAGGTCGGCGACGACTCTCTCACGTTGGATGGGACCCACATAAAATGAATAGCATTTTAAACTGACTTTTTAATTAAAAAAATTATTATTATGTTCAGGAAAAGGGATTCGGGCCAACAAACCCGGTCCAACCCAACAACCCGATCCGCCTACCTCGATATGACCCGCTTCAAATTAAAAACTAATTTTTAAAATATTTTTTAATTCATTATTTTAACTCTTTTTTATTCTTTTATTTTTCTATTTTCTCTTCTTCTCCCCGTTCTCTCCTTACCGAAGCACGCCTCCCCCTTGCGAGAAAATATTCAATGGTTAGCAATCACCACATAATTGTCCTACGTGGCACACGCAAGCCTAGGTGGATCCAATAACAAGTCGACACGTGTCGTTGGACTTGGACCAGCTGGAAAATAGGAAAGTAAAAAGTCGGAGGGTCTCTTTTTCTCTCTCTCCCCCGACAGCCGACCGAAAAGGGCCTCTCGCAGAAGCAATAGTTAATGCTCTTGCTGCTCAAAATCTCTCTCCTCGTTTCAATTTTCAAGCAAGCCTTCTCCTTCGTCGGGTCGAGAGGAAAAAAAGAAGCCATCTTCTCTCATCTTTCTCCGCACGCCCGACCGCCTCCCTCTCCCCCTCCGCCTCCCCCGCCCCTTCCCCTTCCCCAATGCCCCCGTCGGTCAAAAATGCTACTTAGATCTGCCCTTTGGCACGTTGCTTCCCCAAAGACCCCCACTCGTTCACAGCTGCTGGGTCCCGAGCTCCTTCGCCTCCGTCACCTTCGGAGCCTCATCGGCAGCTACGATTCATCAGCCGACTCCTCTCTCTCTCCCCTCCACCCACGCTCGCGTCGGTCTCTTGGGAACCTTAGTGGCGTCCACGTGGCGGAAAGAGAAAAACGCTACCGAGCCCGCCGCTCCTTTACCCCCTCCCCCTCTCTCTCGCGCAGCATCTCGCCATTTCCAGCAGTCGGAACATCAACGGCGTCTTCTTCTTCGATGCACATGTAAATCCGCCTACACCTCCATGGCCTTCACTTCCTCCATCTCTCTCGCCTGTCGGATTCATTGTTTGACGGCATCTACAGTTGACGCTGCGGGCAAGCGCTTGGAACCATGGACCAGAGCTCGGGTTCAACTTCGGCGTCGTCGCCTTTCCAGCGCCAGCTCTAAAAACCGTGACTGACTCGGTTGTGATTTTGGGTTGAAGCGGAAGCGGAAAAAGCTTGCGACTACTAGGTCCCGAGCCTCTCTGCCCTCACGTGCCGCTCGCTTCGTTTGTCACCATCGTCGCTTTTCCAGCGCCAGCGATAGAAACCGCGCGAGGCTCGGTTTTGATTTCGGGATTGGGCGCGTCGCCACTGAAGTCGAAGAAGTTTGCAACTGCTGGGTCCCGAGCCCTCTCGGCCTTCACACGCCGCTCGCTTCGTTCGTCGCCGTCTTCGCCTTTCGGGCGTTGGTTCGTGCATTTTCTTAATGCTTGGTTAATTAATTATAAGTTCTTGTCTTTGTCAAATTCTGGTGCTGTGTAGTTGTTGGCTTCGGAAAGAAGAGAGGCGCCCACTCGTCTGAGAAATGAGCTTCGTGTGAGCCAAAAGAGAGGATCTGTGTAGGGGTCTGCAAAGATGGCCTTTTGGGTTTTTTGTTTCTTCATTGGGATATTATGCTTTTAAATTTGGGGTTTGATTGCATACTCTGGTTTTGGCGACTGCAAACATGTTGAGGTTTTGCCTACCTAATAATCAAGTTGTTGGTTTTGGATGACTGAGCTTTCTCCATATGCTTTTTCTCTGCGGTACTTCTACTTAAATTGCATGCGTTATGTGGCGTCCATGTTTTGATTGGTTGTTCTCATTCCATTCCACAAGAATTATGTATGTGAAGAAAGATGGGATGTCTCAGGATAGCCAATGAATGATCGGTGTTTGGCGAAACTCGTATGAGTTTCATTATGAATTGAAGAAGTTGAAGTCTATTCGGTTGTATGACCTTTCAACTTTGAATGTGCCCAGATGATGATGATGATGGTAGCTGGCAAGTGTTGCTTGTTAGGTTAGTGTTGGGCATATCGCATGCCCACAAGTGAAATCTAGGCATGCCAAGGGGTTGAATTTGTGGTCTTTAAAGTTGAGTTGGAATGCCGGTTGAGGTTGTTTTACAGTGCACAATTTGGCGAAAACAAATCACAGTTACATCTTTCCAGTTATTGGGACACTATATGAGTGCCCCCCTCTTTGGGAAATATTCGCATTTGTTCGAACCTCGTGGCCGCTAGGTGGGCGGCAAGAATAGTTCCAATCTTAAATGGATGAATCAACTTCTGGTGTCCAAAGAGCCTTTTAAATTGAGAAGTACCTACGTCGGACTTGTCAACTCATTCCTGAAGTTGATTTTATAAGCAGAGGCAACCCTGTTCACATTATAAACCAGTCCAACAGCCAAAAAAAATTCGACAATTGAAAGTCTTGACTAGCAGCTGCACCATATCAATTCTGAAGCACCATAGTGCGGCATCATTTTTTAATTTCTGGAATTCCACATAACTAATCCTTTAAACCTAAACATCAGATTCACCAATTGTATAATTTGAAAAAAATAATAATCATGTCCATGAGCCGACACCAGAGCAGCTTAGATGGTCCTAAGACTCATAGTAGTTAATTAAATTCCAACGTCATGCACGGCACATAGCGGCATCAACGAGCTGCAGAAGCCGACCATCAATAACAAAAATCAACGTGTTCTTGCCAAAATGCTCGTGGAAGATGCCATTGTCATGCCCTAGTTCTGGACAGCAGACTCCTGCACAAGCCATTAACATACAAAAACACGGACGCCACATAACGCATGCAAGTAGAAGTACCGCAAAGAAAAAGCATATGGAGAAAGCTCAGTCATCCAAAACCAACAACTTGATTATCAGAAGGGAACAAAACTACATTATCCATAGCTGAGTAGGTAGGCAAAACCTCAACAAGTTTGCAGTCGCCAAAACCAGAGTATGCAATCAAACCCCAAATTTAAAAGCATAATATCCCAATGAAGAAACAAAAAACCCAAAAGGCCATCTTTGCAGACCCCTACACAGCTCCTCTCTTTTGGCTCACACGAAGCTCATTTCTCGACGAGTGGGCGCCTCTCTTCTTTCCGAAGCCAACAACTACACAGCACAGAATTTGACAAAGACAAGAACTTATAATTAATTAACCAAGCATTAAGAAAATGCACAGAACCAATGCCGAAAGGCGAAGACGGCGACGAACGGAGCGAGCGGCGCGTGAAGGCCGAGAGGGCTCTGGACCCAGCAGTTGCAAACTTCTTCGACTTCAGTGGCGACGCGCCCAATCCCGAAATCAAAACCGAGCCTCGCGCGGTTTCTATCGCCGACGCTGGAAAAGCGATGACGGCGACAAACAAAGCGAGCGGCATGTGAGGGCAGAGAGGCTCGGGACCTAGCAGTCGCAAGCTTTTTCCGCTTCCGCTTCAACCCAAAATCACAACCGAGTCAGTCACGGTTTTTAGAGCCGGCGCTGGAAAGGCGACGACGGCGACGATGCCGAAGTTGAACCCGAGCTCTGGTCCATGGTTCCAAGCGCTCGCCCGCAGCGTCAACTATAGATGCCATCAAACAATGAATCCGACAAAGCGAGAGAGATGGAGGAAGTGAAGGCCATGGAGGTGTAGGCGGATTTACATGTGCATCGAAGAAGAAGACGTTGTTGATGTTCCACCGGGGCTGGAAATGGCGAGATGCTACACGAGAGAGGGGGAGGTGGGTAAAGGAGCGGCGGGCTCGGTAGCGTTTTTCTCTTTCCGCCAAAGTGGACGCCACTAAGGTTCCAAGAGACCGATGCGAGCGTGGGTGGGGGGGAGAGAGAGGAGTCGGCCGATGAATCGTAGCTGCCGATGAGGCTCCGAAGGTGACGGAGGCGAAGGAGCTCGGGACCCAGCAGCTGTGAACGAGTGGGCGTCTTTGGGGAAGCAACATGCCAAAGGGCAGATCTAAGTAGCATTTGTGACCGACGGGGCATTGGGGAAGGGGAAGGGGCGGGGGAGGCGGAGGGGGAGAGGGAGGCGGTCGGGCGTGCCGGAGAAAGATGAGAGAAGATGGCTTCTTTTTTTCCTCTCGACCCGACGAAGGAGAAGGCTTGCTTGAAAATTGAAACGAGGAGAGAGATTTTGAGCGGCAAGAGCATTAACTATTGCTTCGCAGAGGCCCTTTTCGATCGGCTGTCGGGGAGAGAGAGAAAAAGAGACCCTCCGACTTTTTACTTTCCTATTTTCCAGCTGGTCCAAGTCCAACGACACGTGTCGACTTGTTATTGGATCCACCTAGGCTTGCGCGTGCCACGTAGGACAATTACGTGGTGATTGCTAACCACTGAATATTTTCTCCCCCCTTGCGCTCTCCTTCACTGAAGTTCCTCACCCAAACCGACGCCACTTAGACAAGCTCTCGCCAGCGCTCAGGACACCGCCGAGCTACCACCCAGCGTCATCCACTCCGAACGCCACTCGTCCGCCGACCTCCCTGCCGTCGGTCGAGAGCCACACCACGGCCAAACACCGAACAAACTAGGGCGACGATGGAAACGTGGCGAACGACTACACGGCCAATGCCCAAGGTTCGCCCAACACCACTGGAACATTCCCATAGATCACGGCGTGCACGGACGACTCGGTTTCGGCCAAAAACGGGAGGATGAAAACTAGATCTCGCTAAGCATTTCGTCGAACGGGTGAAGGGGGCTCGCAAATCATGAGGTTTTCGGCTCAACTTCAACCGGGATTCTCGACGGAACTCTCGACAAACAGACAACGATACACACAAAGAGCCGGACAAAGGATGGTCGGGCCGGAGCTCGTGTGAGCTGGACGACCGCGAGCTCCGCCCGGCACGCCCGAAAAAAAGGGCCAAAATAGGGTCAAGGCTTACCGGAGCTTCGTCGCGGGAAAGGAGGCACGGCGGGTAGTTGGCAGCGATTCAGACGCGGTGACCGGCGTCTCTGCTCCGACTCTCTTCCCTCGCTCTCACTGGCGGCTCTCTCGTCGAAACTCTCCTCTCTCTCTCTGGATTTTTCAGCCAAAGAAACCACACCGCCCCCAACCCCGCCCTCTCGATCCAACCTCTCCCCCTTTCGGTCCAACCTCTCCCCTTTTAAGCGGCGTCGCGCCCGCCGCCAACTTGCCCAGCCGGTCGTGCCGCGCGACATTTCCCGCTGCCCGTGCTCGTCGTACGTCGTCCTTATGGAGAGAAGAAAAGAAAACGGGCTGGGCTAAGTCTCGCCGCATTATTATTATTTTTAATTTGCATTAATTAAATTTTTTAAATTTTTTTATCAAAAAATTTCTAACTAAGCTTAATACCGTAATGCAAATATTCCTAATATCCATATACGATACAATTTAATAAAAGTTATTTTTTGTTTAGAGATTAGACATTAATTCCTA
The DNA here is from genome assembly GCA_014182575.1 of Eucalyptus decipiens. NCBI lineage: Eukaryota > Viridiplantae > Streptophyta > Magnoliopsida > Myrtales > Myrtaceae > Eucalyptus > Eucalyptus decipiens. The sequence goes on along the minus strand of CM024611.1, from coordinate 51,499,198 downwards.
ATTTTCTTTATGATTAAATCCTAAATAAATAGATAAAATTTAAGTGTCGACATATATATATAATTTGAATAACATTTTCTTGAGATGATGCCCAATGCCACATAGACAATATCTCAAATTTTGAAGGCTCACATTGACAGAAAACTATCAACCATAGAACACCTAGATATAGAAGGAAAAAACTACATGGTGCGAATTCGACGGACTGAAAATAATCCAACTCTTTAGGTAAGTTCATTTCGTGGAAAATAACTCAAATCACTTTATCCAAATTTTACTTGTGCAATTATTTTTTCTTTAAATTTAACAAAAATGTGAATAATCTTACATATTGGCTGACCAATTTCTCTTTTCCGAGGCAGAAAATCTGACTAACCAAGCCACTTCGGACCTTAATTTTAGGTTGGGATTGCCTTAGGTCCATCTCAATTCTCTTTGGGCATGTCTGCATAGATTTTTACTTTTCTCTTTTTACTTAATCTATATATTGTGATAACGCATTTTGGCCTTTTCCAGCTCATAACACTTGATATTTTGACAATATATAGACGTTGGCACTTAGATCATATGCAAAATTAAGTTGGATTATATTTAGCTTTTGGTAGAAAAAATATATATTCCTTTTTACTTTTTGAATAACACGAACATAACAACTTTTGAAAAGTCTGGGTCAATATGAATTAAAGAGCTTCAAATGTTACATTCCGTAGAGGCTTACAAAGGTGTGATAAAAAGATAAATTGCTAAGACTTAAATGAAAAATCGAATATATTCATTATAACATTGGTAATCTTTTAAGTACTTGTAAAATTTCGAAGAAGTTGGTGATTTGCTAATTTGATTTGATATGTGGAGGCCAAGAAAAAAAAGTGCAGCGAGGGCCATTTCTGCAATCCCGTGCTTTTGCGCACGACAACTTTGTCATGTTTCTCCTTAGCCGTTGGATTCAAGTGGTTTAATATCAGCCGTTCGACTAATATGTGTTGTCAGCGTATCTGGATCACTCCCGTTGGTGGAAAACTCGTGGAATTGCCCACTCAAAGGTACCAAAATCACGGCATTGCCCTTCCTTTGTTTATCGCCTACTTCAATTTTTCTTCCACCGTCCCCTTCTTTCCAAACAACATACGTTAATAAAATTTTTAATCAGTACATTAACATTGTCGCAGTTTCTTTATATAAGCTGGTTTTTATAGAATGACACATATCCAATTTTTATTTTTAGCATGTTGATATATTTCATAAACAGTTTATGCTCCCATTATTAGATTATCTGTGTTAAAAAAAAAAAAAAAAAAGGTGTACATTGACCGTGTATGTAATATGTATTCTCTTCCAAGGGCTTTTATTCTATACAATGGAAAAATATTTTTTTTTTTTTTGCACAAATAGGTTTTAGATCATTTTTTTTGGCACACATAATTAAGATTTATTTTATCTCTTGTTTTATTTTGTACAATGGCGACCTATATATATTTGACGATGTTTATTGCCTACCGAGGGGCCATGACTTCAATATTTATTGACTTGTGTATTGACTTCTCGTTTGCCGGTGACCCCGCTTATCATGATTTTAAGCAGCCATCCCATCTTTTATTTAAGAATGGTATTGCGAGCATGTGCCTTTAGCAAAAGAAAAGTAATCATCTTTTGTTTAAGAATGGTATTGTGGAGCATACACATTATTATTATTTTTTAATAAAAAATATTTGTTGTTTCCAGTGGTCTCTGACTTGAGTTGCATCAATCAAGGGCATTCACATGTTAGATTTGTAAATTTTGTCCTCTCCTTTTGGTTTATCTATATATATATTTTAAATAAAAAAAAGGATATACCTAAAGTGGATGTCCATCTGTACGTTCTTCAATTTTTCAGCACCATCCATGTGTTTGCTTTTATCATAAGTTAACTGTGAACAAAAAACGATTAAACTTAAGTGACTTGATAATTCTAGTTCCAATTTAATACTGTATCATGTCCATATGGAGAACCAAGTGTTCGTCGTCAATTCATAAACAGATGATAAAAGAGTCGCTTTTCCCTTGAGCCACCAAAAAAGGCTAGCATGGCTTGAATGACATTAGAAAAAATAAGGATAGAGACCCCTTCAATTAACTGGTTGTTATGATTATAAGTAGCCCATCTTTTGCAAGCCTTTAGTCATATAATTGATCAACAAACTGAGCACCTTACTTTTGTCAAGCACAAAAACAAAAGTAAAGACCTCCTATTTGATGACTCTATCTCTATTTCTTACTATGGAGTTCATTTCATCCCCTAATAGTTGACACCATGATCAAGTTGAGTCATTCCCAAGTTAAGTTGCTTTTTGAGCTTGCAAAAGCTATTTGGGTGACTTAATTTACAAGCCCTTAGTTGTATAACTCATCAGTAGAATGAGAAGATCACTTTTGTCTAGTCCAAAAGCAAAAGCAAAAAACCTCAATTTGATGACCTTATGCCTCTTTCTTATTATAGAGTTCATTCCATCCATTGACAGTGGACACCATGATCAAGTTAAGCCTTTGCCATGTTAAGTTGCTTCTTGGCTTGCAAAAGCTATTTGGGCAACTTAATTTGCAAGCCTTTAGTCATATAACTCATTAGCAAAATGAGCACCTCACTTTTGTCAAGCCCAAAAGTAAAAGTAAAGAATTGCACCTAGGCAACTCTGTCCCTCTTTCTTACTATAGAGTTCATTTCATCACATGACAATTAACACCTTGATCAAGTTGAGTCTTTACCAAGTTAAGATGCTCCTTAGGCTTGGGAAAGCTATTCGGGCAACATAATTTGCGACCCTTTTGTTGTGTAATTCATTAGCAAAATGAGCACCTCACTTTTGTCAACCACAAAAAAGAAAGTAAACAACTTTAATTTGATGACTCCATATCTCTTTCTTACTATAGAGTTCATTCCATCGCTTGACAGTTAACACCATGATCAAGTTGAGTCTTTACCAAGTTAAGCTTGGGCTTGGGAAAGTTGGTCGGGCAAGTTCATTTTCAAGCCTGTAGTCACATCATTCATCAGCAAAATGAGTGCCTCACTTTTGTCAAGCCTAAAAGCAAAAGTGAAAAACTTCAATTTGATTACTCTATCCCTCTTTCTTACTATAGAGGTCATTACATCCCTTCACAATTGACACCATGATCCAGTTGAGTCTTTACCAAGTTAAGTTGCTCTTTAGGCTTGGAAAAGCAACTCATACAACTTAATTTGCAAGCCCTTCATTGTATAATTAATCAGCAAAATGAGAACCTCACTTTTGTCAAGCACAAAAAAGAAAGTGAAGAGCTTATATTGGACGACTCTATCTCTCTTTGTTACTATAGAGTTCATGACATTGCTTGACAGTTAACACCATGATCAAGTTGAGTCTTTATCAAGTTAAGTTGCTTCTTGGGCTTGGGAAAGCTAGTCGGGCAACTTCATTTGCAAGCCTTTAGTCATATCATTCATCAGCAAAACGAGTGCCTCACTTTTGTCAAGCCTAAAAGCAAAAGTGAAAAACTTCAATTTGATTACTCTGTCCCTCTTTCTTACTATAGAGGTCATTCCATCCCTTCACAATTGACACCATGATCCAGTTGAGTCTTTACCAAGTTAAGTTGCTCTTTAGGCTTGGAAAAATAACTCATACGACTTAATTTGCAAGCCCTTCATTCTATAATTAATCAACAAAATGAGAACCTCACTTTTGTCAAGCATAAAAAAGAAAGTGAAGAGCTTCTATTTGACGACTCCATCTCTCTTTCTTACTATAGAGTTCATGCCATTACTTGATAGTTAACACCATGATCAAGTTGAGTTTTTATCAAGTTAAGTTGCTTCTTGGGCTTGGGAAAGCGAGTCGGGCAAGTTCATTTGCAAACCTTTAGTCATATCATTCATCAGCAATATGAGTGCCTCACTTTTGTCAAGCCTAAAAGCAAAAGTGAAAAATTTCAATTTGATTGCTCTGTCCCTCTTTCTTACTATAGTCATTCCATCCCTTCACAATTGACACCATGATCCAGGTGAGTCTTTACCAACTTAAGGGTCTTCTTGTTCTTGCAAAAGCTATTTGGGCAACTTTATTTGCAAGCATTTAGTCATATAACTCATTAGTAAAATGAACACTCACTTTTGTCAAGCCCAAATCCAAAAGTAATAAACTTCAATTTGACGACTCTGTGCCTCTTTCTTACTATAGAATTCATTCCATCTTTTGACATTTGACACCATGATCAAGTTGAGTTTTTACCAAGTGAAGTTGCCCCTTGGGCTTGGAAAAGCAATTCAGGCAACTTAATTTGCAAGCCTTTATTTGCATAATTCATCAACAAACTGAGCACCTCAACACCTAAATTTTTGGGGTTAATTTTTGCTAAATAAAAAATAAAAAAAATCATAATCACATGGCATATAGTTTAGGAAAATTTTATTTTTTGTTATATTTCGTTAAGATTTTTCACATATTTAGGTAATATACACTGGGAGATGCACTTTTGGGGGAATTTTCTTGATGGAATATGCGAAGGTATCGTGCTCAAGCAAAATTAGAAATGAAATATACCCCTAGGATACAATTTTGGGCTTATAAAAAGGGTCACGTACGGTAAATTGTTTTTTGGGGGGGGGTACTCAATAGAATACACAGCCATTGATAAAAACACATCAAGGGATACACACGTGAGAGAGAAGGTTGGCGGAGCCTCCCCACAATCCATTGATCCCCTTGCCGTCCGTCGATCGTGACGCCTACCATTGCGCCGGTGCTACCTTATTTGATGATATCCATCAACGACTTTGCTTGATAGTCAACACCTCCGTGCATCGCATCGTGAAGCGGAAGCATCGCGTCGATCCGCTGCACCTCACCAGTTGAGGCCACGCATATTGATACATACGGCCACAAAAAGAGAGTATTTTTCTATTCTTTCTTTCTTGCAGGTTCTGAAGGTACAAGGAGAAAACTCGCTCACCTCGTTGGTGAGTACGACAAAAGGGGGCCATAAATTCGAAAAGAGCGAAATTTGATTCTGAGAACGCAAGAGAGGAATCACGTGAGGGGAGGGGCTGGCTTTCTCTTTGCGATGGTCTTTACATTTACATGACACATGCCGCATGTTGTGTTCCATGTGTTCAGTTAATCTTTGACTCTACTTGTGCCATTTTTTTTGCTTTTGTCGTTGAATATCTCGGCGCAATTTCGAGCAATTCTTAGCAATAGCCACCGCGATCCAGGCGAGTCTTCGGTCCTCACAGCATTCTTGCCGCTGCACCCCGTGCTGTTAGCAGACTTTGCTGTCTCGGAGCTTCATCATCGATCTAAACCAGCCCAAGCGAGCTACTAAATTCTCTAACATTCAGTAGAAACCTAGCGAGTTTTCCCTTTCCCTCCAGGTCCATCGACGGCGCCGCTCGCGTTTCAGTCTCCCTCACGGATCCGGTTAAATTTTGCTGCAGAACATACACCTCCCTCTCCATGCTGGCCTGGAGTTGCTGCACCATGAGCGACAAGAGGCTGAGCGCACTGTGAGCCGAGCCGTGTCCTCACTGAAACCGAACAGCAAAGTTTCTATTTTTGCAGGGCTCCCATGATTTCTCGCTGTTCCGAGAAGCTCACCTAACCGACCCTCACTCGGGGTACACTACCAGTGCCACCACCGCAGCCTTTCCTTGGTCGATCACCACAACGTTGGTCCATTGGTCGGGAATCCTTATTGGCCGAGAAACCTTTGAGCTGTCATCGTGAGTCCAGGAGATGAATTTTGTTCCATTATCACAACATGTCGGCCAAAATAAGGAGCTTCAACTGAAATTCATGGCCACGTGATCCAGAGCAGTGAATTCCAAAGAAAAAGACAGCATCAAGGAAGGTGGAAATTGGAGATCTCAGTTGCATTAAGCAACGTGACGTCTGCAAATCAAGAGCACGTCCGTCGCCAAATCAATTACCAGGTTTCATTCGCAAGTCCAGATCCCACTTTGGCGGTTCTCTCTCTTCGACGATAATGAAGCAAAACCCACCTCACACCCGATCTCCGCCATTACGCCCCCGATGTGAGCCGTTTCGCTCACTGCTGGTCATGCCACATCGTGGAGCTGGTTTCGATCCTGGTCACCCCCGTGAACCTTCCGTAATTCAAATTTGGAAACAGTATCCGAGCGATATTGCAATTTAGATAATAATTTTCATCAGATTGATCTTCATATATTTTTATTGCCTAATTTGTGAAATCGCTATCTCATATGAATCATTAAATGATGCTATCGTATCCACAAAATATTGAGTATCTTTTTAAATTAGGGATCAATCCCTAATTCCGCAACGTGCATATGATTGACGGTCTGATTTCATGCTCGAAGTACGACCCGCAATCGCACGGAAAAGTCACCAATCCGATCTCACGCTCGAGATACGATTCTTGATTTTGTCTAAAATTGGCCAATCCGATCTCATGTGCGAGATACGATTCGTCAATTTATTTCCAAAATTAAATGGACATGGATGATATTTTGCTGGATTTGTTGCCTTGCTGTTCTTGATGCCTTTATTTGTTTGCTCCCATAAAAAAGAAAGAGAACAAAAACACAACAAAAATTATCATGCACGTCATTAGAGTTAGATTCATTGTAATGCATGTCATTTAGTATTTTTGCTAGGCCCATTTAATTAGAAATTACATGTCATTAGAATTAGGTCATTTAGTTAATATTGCATTGCATGTTTCATGATTTTCATTAATTAAGTGACAACAAAAAAAAGAAATTGCGTGTTAATTAGAAATCATATCTAGGGTTGTTGATGTGAATTTTGATCTAACAACACAGATGCTTTCGTTGCTATGAGGTAAGTTTTTGCAATTTATTTGTTGTTTATCTAGGTGGAGTGCGCACCCGCATGATCACCTCACATGTTAGGGAAATAAATTTAAAATCAATCCAAACTGCTTGCCAAACATTTTTCAAAATAAAAAGAAAGGTACCGAAAGGACGTTAGAAAAATCTAGCGTAACCAAGTCCCCGTACCTTTAGTCTCTGGTTCGTAGGAGTAAAGTAAAACTCCCGTTACTTTACTTGGATTTCTAATCGACCCACCAAAAATTGATTAATGGCGACTCCTAATTGAAAATCAATTGCATGTTAAGAACTTGAACCTAAGTCGCAAATTGGTATGGGCTTGGGAGAGCCCGAGTTAAGTCTAGGCTTAAAAATCCATTAGCCAAAACCTTAGGTGGTTCACACCCGAAAATTTGGTCGCGACATTTGTCAAGCACAAAAAAGAAAGTAAAGAACTTCTACTTGATGACTCCATCTCTCTTTCTTGCTATTGAGTTCATTCCATCTCTTGACACTTGACACCATGATGAAGTTGAGTCATTACCAAGTTAAGTTGCTTCTTGGGCTTGCAAAAGCTATTTGGGCAACTTAATTTGCAAGCCTTTAGTTGTATAACTCATTAGTAAAATGAGCACCTTACTTTTGTCAAGCCCAAAAGCAAAAGTAAAAACTTCAATTTGATGACTCTATCCCTCTTTCTTACTATAGAGTTCATTCATTCCCTTGACAGTTGACACCATGATCAAGTTGAGTCTTTACAAAGTTAAGTTGCTCCTTGGGCTTGGAAAAACAATTTAGGCAACTTAATTTGCAAGCTTGTAGTCGTATAATTCTCAACAAAATGAGCACCTTAATTCTATCAAGTACCAAAAAAAAAAAAAAAAAAAGAATTTCTATTTGATGACTCTATACCTCTTTCTAAATATAGAGTTCATTCCATCCCTTGATAGTTGACACCATGATCAAGCAGAGTCTTTACCAAGTGAAGCTGCTTCTTGGTCTTGGGAAAACTATTCGGGCAACTTCATTTGCAAGCCTTTAGGTGTATCATTCGTGAGCAAAATGAGCACCTTACTTTTGTCATTCCCAAAATCAAAAGTAAAAAATTTCAATTTGATGACTCTGTCCCTCTTTCTTACTATAGAGTTCATTCCATCCCTTGAGAGTTGACGCCGTGATTAAGTTGAGTTTTTTCCAAGTTGAGTGCTTCTTGGGCTTGCAAAAGCCATTTGGGCAACTTAATTTGCAAGCCTTTAGTCCTATAACTCATTAGCAAAACGAGCAACTCAATTTTATCAAGGTCAAAAGTAAAAGTAAAAACCTTCAATTTGATGACTTTGTGTCACTTTCTTACTATAGAGTTCATTCCACCTCTTGACATTTGACACCATGCTCAAGTTGAGTCTTTACCACGTTAAGTTGCTCTTTAGGCTTAGAAAAGAAATTCAAGCAACTTAATTTGCAAGCCTTTAATAGTATAATTCATCAACAAACTAAGCACCTCACTTTTGTCTAGCACAAAAATGAAAGTAGAGAACTTTTATTTGATGACTCTATATCCATTTCTTACTATAGAGCTCATCCCATCCTGTGACAGTTGACACCTTGATCAAGTTGATTATTCACCAAGTTAAGATGCTCCTTGGGCTTGGAAAAGCTATTCGGCAACATAATTTGCAAGCCTTTAGTCTTGTAATTCATCAGCAAAATGAGCATCTCACTTTTGTCAAGCATAAAAAAGAAGTAAAGAACTTTAATTTGATGACTGTATATCTCTTTCTTACTATAGAGTTCATTCCATCGCTTGACAATTAACACCATGATCAAGTTGAGTCTTTACCAAGGTAAGTTGGTTCTTGGGCTCGCAAGAGCTCTTTGGACAAGCCTTTAGTTGTATAACTCATTAGCAAAATGAGCACCTCACTTTGGTCAAGCCTGAAAGCCAAAGTAAAAGACTTCAATTTGATGACTTTGCGCCTCTTTTTTACTATAGAGTTCATTCCATCCCTTGATAGTTGACACCATGATCAAGTTGAGTGTTTACCAAGTTAAGTTGCTTTTAGGTTTGGAGAAGCAATTCAAACAACTCAAATTGCAAGCCTTTAGTTGTATAATTCATCAACCAATTGAACACCTCAGTTTTGTCAAACACAAAATAGAAAGTAAAGAACTTCTATCTATTGACTCTATCTCTCTTTCTTACTATGGAGTTCATGCCATCCCTTGGCGGTTGACATCATGATCAAGTAGAGTCTTTACCTAGTTAGGTTGCTTCTTAGGCTTGGGAAAGCTATTTGGGCAACTTCATTTGCAAAACTTTAGTCATATCATTCATCAGCAAAATGAGTACCTCACTTTTGTCAAGCCCAAAAACAAAAGTGAAAAACTTCAATTTGATTACTCTGTCCCTCTTTCTTATTATAAAGTTCATTCCATCCTTTGACAATTGACACCATGATCAAGTTGAGTTTTTACCAAGTTAAGTTGTTTCTTGAGCTTGCAAAAGCTATTTGGGCAATTTAATTTGCAAGCCATTAGTTGTATAACTCATCAGTAAAATGAGCACCTCACTCTTGTCAAGCCCGAAGGCAAAAGTAAAAGACTTCAATTTGATGACTCTGTCCCTCTTTCTTACTATAGAGTTCATTCCATCCCTTGATAGTTGACACCATGATCAAGTTGAGTTTTTACCAAGTTAAGTTGCTTTTAGGCTTGGAAAAGCTATTCAAACAATTTAATTTGCAATCCTTTAGTTGTATAATTCATCAACAAAATGAGCACCTTGGTTTTGTCAAACACAGAAAAGAAAGTAAAGAACTTCTATTCGATGACTCTATCTCTCTTTCTTAATACAAAGTTTATGCCATCCCTTGGCAATTGACATCATGATCAAGTAGAGTCTTTACCTAATTTAAGTTGCTTCTTGGGCTTGGGAAAGCTATTTGAGCAACTTCATTTGCAAGCCTTTAGTCATATCATTCATCAGCAAAATGAGTACCTCACTTTTTTGTCAAGCCCAAAAGCAAAAGTGAAAAACTTCAATTTGATTACTTTACCCCTCTTTCTTACTATAGAGTTCATTCCGTCCCTTAACAATCGACACCATAATCAAGTTGAGTCGTTACCAATTTAAGTTGTTTCTTGAGCTTGCAAAAGCTAATTGGGCAACTTAATTTGCAAGCCTTTAGTCGTGAACTCAATAGCAAAATGAGCACCTCACTTTTGTCAAGCCCAAAAGCAAAGGTAATGAACTACAATTGGATGACTCTGTCCCTCTTTCTTACTATAGAGTTCATTCCATCCCTTGACAATTGACACCTTGATCAAGTTGAGTCTTTACCAAGTTAAGTTGCTCCTTGGGCTTGCAAAAACTATTTGGGCAACATAATTTGCAAGCTTTAGTCGTGTAATTCATCTACAAAATGAGCACCTTGCTTTTGCCAAGCACAAAAGAGAAAGTAAAGAACTTCAATTTGATGACTCTATCTGTCTTTCTTATTATAGAGTTCATTCCATCTCTTGACAGTTGACACCATGATCAAGTTGATTCTTTATCAAGTTAAGTTGCTTCTTGGGCTTGAAAAAACTATTTGGGCAACTTAATTTGCAAGCCATTAGTCATATAACTCATTAGCAAAATGAGTACCTCACTTTTGTCAAGTCCAAAAGCAAAAGTAAAAAAAACTTCAATTTGATGACTCTGCCCTCTTTCTTATTATAGAGTTCATTCCATCCCTTGATAGTTAACACCATGATCAAGTTGAGCCTTTACCAAGTTAAGTTGTTCCTTGTGCTCGGAAAAGCAATTCATGCAACTTAATTTGCAATCCATGCAACTTAATTTGCAATCCTTTGGTCGTATAATTCATCAACAAAATGAGCACCTTACTTTTGTCAAGCAAAAAACAGAAAATAAAGAACTTTTGTTTGACGACTCTATCTCTCTTTCTTACTATAGAGTTCATTCCATCCCTTAACAGTTGACATCATGATCAAGTGGAGTCTTTACCAAATTAAGTTTCTTCTTGGGCTTGGGAAAGCTATTCGAGCAACTTCATTTGCAAGCCTTTGGTCATGTCATTTATTAGCAAAATGAGCACCTCACTTTTGTCAATCCAAAAAGTGAAAGTGAAAAACTTCAATTTGATGACTCGTTCCTCTTTCTTACTATAGAGTTCATTCCATTTCTTGACAATTGACACCGTGCTGGAGTTGAGTCTTTACGAAGTTAAGTTGCTTGCTTGGCTTGCAAAAGCTATTCGGGCAACTTAATTTGCAAGCCCTTAGTCATATAAGTCATCAACAAAATGAGCACCTCCGTGTTGTCAAGCCCAAAAACCAAAGTAAAGAACTTCAATTTGATGACTCTATCCCTCTCTCTTACTATTGAGTTCATTCCATCCCTTGACAATTGACACCATGATCAAGCTGAGTCTTTTCCAAGTTAAGTTGCTTCTTGGTCAAGTTACGTTATTTTTGCTGTAATTGTAGAGGCTCACATTATATTTTTTCTCGGCTGGAACTTGAACATGTACTTGCTGGTGGTTTTGCATGAGTCGAATTTCCTTGTTCTTGACTTGGTAGTCTTGCCATTGGGTTGCTCTCCTAGTTAGAGTCTTCCAAAAGCGAAGTAAGCGGAGAATGCAAAAATGGGTGAGATATTCAGTTATCAAAGAGTTTTAGCCTCTGTCTTTTTCTTTCTTTTGTTGTGGGGGGAAGTTGGTGGTTCGTTCATTTCTTGTGTACCTTTAAGGTGAGCCTCTACATTTACAGCAAGCAAGCGTATCTTCTTTTCTTTCCCCCCACTTTTACAGAGTTGGATTACTTCAGTGTAAAATAGTTTATCCTTAGGAATATAGACTAGTCCTCTACTGTTGAGCTTCGCCTTCGTCGTGTCTGGATTCCTCAATACACGCCAACAAGCATCGACCTGTCCCTCTCTCGGCATCGTGGAGCTCTCATGATTCTTCTCCCTCACCTCACCATTCCAACGAGGTCCCTCACCGTAACACCAGCTGAGCTTCCCGAACAACGTCGCCACGTTTCGACTCCTACTCGACCTCGGGTGGTGGCCGGTGTTGCCTTGGACGAGTTTGGCCAAGAGGCCTGTTTTCGGATCCTCCATTTCCACCGTTCAAGAGCTTGCTCTTCTCCTTCAAACCTTTATTAATCCATTCCTGAAGTTCCGAAGCTCGTCCCACGCCTGATCGCTATGGAAGCGCTGGTTTCGCCTACAACTTCCCTTGCGGAGACGGACTTGACAGCTCTCTGTTTGGCGTTCTTCCTTGGTTCGAGTTTTTGGCCAGCGACTCACTTCACGGAGGTGCTTCATCGTCGTGCCTTTATACCCAATAATACTCAAACATACAGCGGCACCTCCCGTAATTATCGAATTGGCCTTGAATAGCCACGGTATTGCTCTGCTCTGTTCTACTCTGTTTTTGTGTCGTTGCTGCTGCGGTTCGCCCTATTGTTGCGAGTATATGAACGCCTGCCTCGCCACCATTTTTGATTGCTCAAAACTGAACATTCGCCGGGATGGAAAGCAATGCCTAAACCATATCCGGGGAGAAACAAGATACAAGAAAAAGAAAACGCACGAAGAAAACAGGAGAATGGGAGCCACTAAAATTCGTCATCGCTTGGCGTTTATGAATCCACCGGCTGGAGTCTCCATATCGTCCGAGCTCGAGATGTGCGGTCATGGCGTAGGAGTGCCAATCAACGTATTCGCCTTGAGCACTCTTCGCCATTGATAAATTCGCTATTCGTTCGTTGCCACCGTGGATTACTGTGCCCTGCACTGCGCTATTCAGTCAAGCCAAATCGCATCTTGTTATTTGGAGCCTTCATGGCATGTGGCCGACATTAACTCACTTCAATGCCATCGGGCTGTTTCTATTCCGATTGAGTTTCAAAGTCGATTGCCTGTCTGGATTTTCATCTCACTATGCTTTCCCTGTTCTGGTTAGCCAAAGTTGAAGAGAACGCCAGACGTCACAGATGATGTAATGACCGGCATTTCACTGTTGCTACCGGCGAAATCACAGGCTCGGTTTCCGTGCATGTCAAAATCCCGGAATACTAAGGCTCTGTTTGGTAACCATCCAAACAGGGCCAAATTCTGATTCTTTGTTCCCAGAATCAGTTTGGGCCTGTAACCAGAATCAGTTTGGGCCTAGAATCGCGTTTGGTAAAATTTTTATTCCCGAGAACAGATTGGGAATAGAATCAAGAACAAAAAAAAAGTTGATTCTTGTTCCGGGAACGAATTTGAGAATCAAAATCAAGAATTCTTTTTCTTCCCTTCGGTCATCTCGCGACCGCTGTCCACCACCGCCCGCCACCATCCGCCGACCACCGTCGCCTTCCGCCGCCACCGACTGCCGGTCCGGTGAGCTCGCCGAAGGCTCGCTGCACCGTGGCGAGGTCCGGCGAGCTCGCCGGAGGCAAGCCCGGCCCACCGGCGAGCTCGCCGAAGGCTTGCCCAGCCACCCGCCGAGGCTCGGCCTCCCAGCATCTAGCTAGGCCGAGCCTCGCCGGTGGCCGGGCGGGCCTCGCCCGGCCGGCGAGGCCTCGCCCGGCCACCGGGCGAGGCCGGGGCGTGGGCCGGGCAAGCCTCGCGATGCCGCCCCCACCGGTGGCCGGGCGAGGTTCGCCTAGCCACCAACAAGGCTTGTCCAGCCCCGCCGGTGGCATGGCAGCCTCGCCCGCCCCCGGCGAGGCCGGCCAGATCCTGGCGAGGCCGAGCCTCAGCGGGGCTAGGCGAGCCTCGCCCAGCTGCCGGCGAGGCTCAGCCGACGACGACGAGCCTCGCCGAGGGCCGGCGACGCTCCGATGAGGTCACTGACCCTCGGACCGGCAACCGGCCACAAGAAGAAGAAGAAGATGAGAAAAAGGAAAAAAAAAGAAAAGAAAAAAGGAAAAAAAAAAGGAAAAAGAAAAGGAGAAAGGAAAAGAAAAAAATGAAAAATGAAAAAGAAAAGAAAAAAAGGAAAAAAAGTAAAAAGTTTATTTAAAAATTAGAAGAAATTGATTTGGAACAGAATTTAATAAGCACGGTACCAAACGCAATTCTATTCCAGAATCAAAAATTTTGGACAGTTACCAAACGACTTAAAATGCTTAGAATCAGTTCCCGGGAACAGAATAAAAAATAATCAGTTCTGATTAAAATGTACTCCCAGGAATAGAATCGTTACCAAACGCGCCCTAAGTTCTCCGACCTCTCCTTGTTCTGGTCTCATCGAAACCTAGAGAATGTGCGATTTCACCTTACTATCACTTCATAAATCGCTGGTAGTTTTTATCATGATCGTTTTCAATTGCACGTAGAGGTGCATTGAAAAAACCAATGAGTTTTAGTCGATAAAATAGTGGGTATAAGTTCCTGTTATGGGATTGAATCATGGGCAGACAGCATGGGGACGATTTGATTCAACTGTAGAGAACACAACACAGAATCAAGAGACCTTGGCTGAAAACATATCCGATAGAGAAGAAAAAGACGGAGGGGATGATCCGTTCACTTCCCCCGTCTCTCTCGAGAGCATTGTCTGTTATGCCGCTTCACTTTCTCAGCGGAGCTAGACTCGACCTCTGGGAGAGATTGCTATGCAAATTTCAGCACTTCGACCGATTTTCTACTCGAATGCATTTGATACGGACGACTCATAAGATCATAGACGTCCGCCTGCTCTTTTTCTATCTGAAGGTGCTCCGGTGGAGTTTAACTCCAAACCGACTTGGGTGCGTAGGATCTTGCCAGAGAGCATTTATTTATTATATAATTTTGATCACCTTAGGGTCACTCTTTTCCCATTTTATCGCCTAAGTTGCTTATGGTAATGAGACTTGCGAATGAGTTGCCATTTGGTCTTTTCACTCTTCTCTTGATAAGTAGTTATATCGTTAGTATGGAATATTAGCGCGTGTAAGGTGAGTTGCAAATTTTCTTTTTCACAAACAGTATTATCCACCATTGATTTATGAGTTTTAACTGCTAATTATCTTCATTAACCACCAAAATCAACAGTGTATGACGCAGTATGTGGAAAATTTTCCTTTTTCTCTATTGGTCTCTGCTATAATTACTGTATTGATATTTCTATTTATAGTTTATTAGCTGGAACGGAAAATATTATTGCAGGTGAATTAGGGGTGGCAATGGGACTGGCAATTGCACAATTGCAGAGTGGATCCGGGGGATTGCATCCTGGCTCCACTATTCTTAGAGATGCCCTATCATCGTCCCATGTCCTTCGCGGGGACATCTATGAGCTCCATCTGCAATCCCAAGCAAGAATGCAGATTTCCCCGTTACACTTGCCCTACTTGATAATAACTTCAAGATTAAAAATTATTTCTTCAACAAGCCTCTCAAAAAAATTTACGAGTTGAAACAATCATTTATGTGAAAAAAACGAATTTGTGGTGCGTAGATCCTTAGGATATAATTTAGTTTGAAAATTTGCCGTGATAAATTGATGAGAAAAGGTAATGAAGTATTGGAAGCATTCACGTTATATAAAAATCTATGTTGAAAATAAGAAACTTTATGTTAGCAAAGTAATACAACTTATACAAATAAGCAAGGTTAATACTAGAAATCTCCACGTTTGCTGGTATTATCCACCCCATTTTAGTTGACATAGCGCGAGTATTCGGTACGTTGGGTAAAATTGCCATCCCCAAGCTGAAATGAGGCATTAGTTCTATTTATGGTACTTAATCAGTATTTCGAGCCCAATATTCGTTTTTTTAATAAAGTGATATATTTATCTACATGTACGAGTATATTGTTATTTATCAGTATTTGCAACAAATTTTTTTATACCTTCATAAATTTTTGTGGAACTATTGTCAACTATTCTAATATAAAACTTAAATTGATAGATAAATAAATCCCTTTACTATTCTAATACTCCTCCTCACACGTAAGTTAGAGTTTGGCCTAAGACTAAAGAGTGGAAATAAATAATAGAGAAGGCAAATAAGGGATTGGGAAGAATTTGAACTCAGGACTTCCTGTTTTGATATCGTGTTGAATTTTGCAGGAGCATGGCAAATTATTCTGAAAACTTATACTACTAGATTAATGTGTGGTTTATTATTTAAGTATTATAATAACTTGTGTTTCCCACGTAAATTGGAGTTTATGGTTTCATTTTCATCCTCATGTTCTTTATATTTTGTAATAAAGAAAATACTTTTGAATATTTGGACATTCTATAGCTTAATTACAACTACTGCTTCTTCTTTTTTTATATATATTACAAAACAGCTTGATATAATACTGACAAGGCGTATAATCTATTATACAGTCCCTTCAGAGAAAACAGATTGATTGTTGGGAAAATACGCTATACAAGGAAGATATTTATGATATTTGTATAATGCGACTCTTTGGTATTTTGCTGTCCGTATGTGCTTATGTGAGTTTGTGTATGCGTGCATGCACGCTTGCATGCGTGTATGTATAATACTGTCTAATTATGATGTATAAGTAAATTCTATTTCATCGATCAATATTAAATTTTCATTCTTAACAATTTTGACCTTTAATTACTAAGATATGTAATTGCTCTACTAGCTTACCTTCCGAAAAGAACCATTTTCAATGCACTAGAAATTATCAGAAGTATTACGCTTACATGCTTGTAATCAATGTTACATGTTTGTTTCTACTTTCTTCACTATTGAGTTCCTCAAACGTCTATAGGAATGTTTATAACAAAAAAAGTTTCAAACATGTTTTCAGCATTAAAAAAATTAAATGCTATTAAGATACTTATTAATACTTTTCTATTACGAGCCAGGTGGCTAATATAATGACTTCGGGCATAAACGTTAACCAATGGTCTTGTGACTCTTGCCAACTCTCTTTGGTCGCTATTATCATTGAAAATTGAGAAAAAAAAAAAACCGTCATAATTTTTTCTTTGCATGGTATATGTCAACAAAAGACGTTTACTATACAGCCCATGCATATCTCTGCAATGTACTTCATTTCTTTATTGGTAATGTCACGCCCTGAACCGCCAAGCGCATAGACATCCCACAATAGTCGATTAGTTGCGATGTCCCAGGATGTGTCGCCAACGTGTTCTCTTTTATCTTTTGATTAAACGCAAGCAAAAGTATTTAATATAAACAACACCTAGTCAATCATAAACAAATAGGGATAGTATAAACATAGCAACATTCCGAAAAGCAGCACTTTCATTTATAAATTGTTAACCCTAGGAAATTTAGTAATTACAAGCCTTTCCACGGGCACTTCATACCAACTATCTCAAAAACCTATAGGATCAAAGTTAGCCTAAACTTCACTAACGAAGAGGCCAACCAAAACCTAAACTTCACTAATGATGAGGCCAACCAAAAGTGATGCCAGGCACACCCATGTCTTGGTCCATCAAGACCCCGAACCGCATGCGACAGTTTTCCATACTACGGGCCTGAAAATATTTAACAACAATGGGGTGAGATAAATATCAACAGTCAATCTCCTAAACCTTGATTAGGACGCTTATTCACCTCGGAGGTAACCTAAACATGCAACGGCATATAATCTTACCTCGCCTTGGCATATCCTTGCATATTAGTAAATTACATATGTAAATATCAATGCATTTAAGCATATCAAATAATTAGAACCCATTCCATAATATCCATATACATTGCCAACACACGTGTCCCAATTATTACAATCCCTCGGGCCACAACCACCATAAGGGTTGGCGATCTTCTTGCATGACTGGACATTGTCCCACCCTATTGGGTACGGCATTGTCTAGAACTCATGCCTAGACGGTATTCCATAAAGGAGCATCTGTTACACCCTGAACCTCGAGTGCGCACATCCCTCGGTGGTCAATAGAATTTTGCGACGTTCCCAGGACTCATCACCAACCCTTTTCATTTTATTGCACACGCGGAAGCGAATTAACTAATCCCCTGACAACAACAAACATGGGATAAAAAAGTAAGACAACCGGTTTCAAATCAAATACACTTTCTTAAACACCTCAAGCTTATACATAAGGTCTATCTCATAAAGGACTACTGAGCTACCTATGCTCCTAACCCTTCTGCTTCAAGCTCCGGGTTCTTCACACTGGGGACCTGAAAATGGTTATTCAATAACCAGTGAGATGTAAATCTCAGCGAGTTCTTCCCCCAGTCTCTCGATTAGTACACCAATTCAACTTGGGGTATCTCTTCATAACCATCCCACAAACAAACCAAAGATTAACAATCAACAATCAATAGTCAGTTCGCATGCAACCTTACCTGGTACACCATACCCTGCACATCATAATTTAGCACAACACACGTAATGCACATGGCCATTAGATGATACGATTCATCAATCACATACAAATCGTGTTATAAGCGATCTCACCTAGCCATGGCCACATAAACGCGTTGTCTGGGGTAGAGGCGCGAACGCACCGCCATCCCTCATCCCAACCCAGTATTGTCCTCTTTGGGCCTCGCACTGGCGCGAACGAACCGCCATCCCAATCAGGCCACCCCTCAAGGCTTTGTTCTCAGCACAATGGAAGCATATGTGAAATGCATTATCAATTCATGCGTGCGTGCCATAAACAGTGCGCTCAACTCATGCATGACTAGAACTAAAGATGCCATGATTCTCATGCGTTCTTGCACATTAGTGCACCACACAGCACACATCAATCAATCACATGGATCATAGTCAATGCAACAGATAACAGTCTTTCGGCATAACCGAGCATCGTATCGCACCATCAAGCACGGCAACGTCTACATCTAGATGGCATTTCATATAGGAGCATCGGCCCAGCCTCCACTGCGACCGGCATCCGTTGACGTGAGGCATTCCCGAAAGAGCATCGTCCGACCCCAAAGGCTCCTGACGACATTTCATATCATTCATGCATTCATTCAATTTCTGCCCAAGACACCATGCATTGCACTCAAATACCTCAATTAAAATGGTGATCCTGGCCTATTTTTTTCATATTAGAAATGCATGGTAAAATAACCGTGTGTAGGGAAGAAAATTTGTGTCATCTCTTTTAAAATCCCACAGTTTGATATAGTATATAAAAATACTTTCGGCGTCCAAAACCTGACACCTGATATTTTCTAATTAAATACTAACGGTTTCCGATCACCATACAATTGCACAAAACATCACCCAATTCATGCGGATGACCATGCATTTACACATCCATTCACTTCATAAAATTAATACACATGAAATTAGACAACTTTTCATTCTCGGGTGAATAGTGCACGTGAACAGTGCGAGTGAACATTAACTTGTGAACAGTGCGTCATGACTAGTGAAATTCCAGAATTAACTAACTAATCAATTAAACCCAAGTCATTAAATGCTAATTAAAGCAAGCAAAACATCAATAACCATCACTCGACTAAAATTGGTCTTAATTGGCAGAAACTGGCTACTCATGCATCTCCAAGTTTAAATCCAAAAACCTAACCAATCAAGCTCGAAAAATTCCCAAATTTGAATATGTGACAAAACACACGTAAACAAACATTTTTTATGAAGACACCAAGACCCAAATATTTTTGGATTTGACCCAGTAACTCACTCAATCCAGCACCAAAATCGGGTCCGTTTCCAGATGGTTTGTTTTCTGAAATCAGCTTAGTTCGAGTTCCGAAACAGGTTCGTTTGATCTAAAATTCGAGTATGTTAAACTAGAAAATGTAATATAAACAACTTTTGTGAAGATACTATTTGGAATTTCGAACCCTAAGGGTCAGTAAATACCCCTAGAATCCTAACAGGTCGGGATTTCCAATATAGTCCGACTTTCTGTTTAAAGATAACGGAGTTAAAATCGTCTTCTTTTTAATTCTAAAAAATCCTGAGAAAAATATATGTTATAATTGAAGATGTATAAGACATTTATTCAGAGGAAATCACTTCAAAATAGCAACACATCTCAATCTACAAAAATAACAAATCGCACGCGTCTAGAAAGCAGTTTTGGAGAATAGCCCCTATCTTTGGCTAAACTATCTTCTAAGGTTCTCAGCTTGTTATTTAAAGAAAAACTAAGCTTTTTTATGATTATTCCAACCTTTCTAAACTAACACTAAGCTCCCATCTAAATTTTCCTTATCTTATTTAAATTCCTAAACAGAAGTACATAGCCCCTAAATACAAATCAACCTCCTAAGCAAGTTTAGGCACTAATCAAAAGATTAGGAGCTAAACTCACTCAATGAGAATTCCGACGACATGATCGCGACGGCGGTGGCAAGGGCTATGCACAGTTACGTCCAAAATGTCACGGAGGCGCTCGGCAAAAGTGGGTCTCGGTGATGGTAGTTTCTGATTTGGCACGAACAATGGGCAGACGGCTCGCGAATTGGTGGTGTGGCTCTTCGGCGGTGGATGGCAGCTTGTGGACAGTGATGGCCCACAGCCATGGCACAAGGTGATGGCTGGCTTGAGGCAAAAACAGCAGCACACGGTGCTGTTTTGGAAGCAAAGCAGAAAAGAAACTCAGGAGAAAAAGAGAAGAAGAAGAGGGACGTGGGAGTGGGGGTTGTCGAGAGGAGGAAGGGGGAAGGGGAGAAAGAAACAATAGAATAATAGAGGGGAAGTTGTGGGGAAATTGCAGCAGAAGGATTGGCATAGGTGAGGGGGTGGAAAAGTGGGAGAGAGAGGGAGAAAAAGAAGAAAGAGAGAAGAAAAGAGAGGGGGAGGAAATTTCGTGGAAAGAGGGGGGAAGAAAACGTGAGGGAGAGAGAAGAAAGAGAAAAGAAAATGACAAAAACGAACCTCAGCTGAAGAAGGAGGATGCATGGAGGAGAGGAGAAAGAGGAGAGAGAGAAGAAAATTTGTAATAGTAATATTGTTATCATTTTTCTTTTTCTTCCAATCTCCGATTTTTCATCCAATAACTTTTTCCGAAATTTCGGGAAGTCACAATGTCCGTCTAGCCTCAATTGCGACTCAGCATCTCAACCCCGCTAGGCATCTGATAAAAAATAGGCATTGCTCCCAACTCCCGTTGGGTGACAAGTTCAATTAAATGACCATTAAAGTCCGCCAACACTCAAGCCAATTTTATTTGCTATCAATTAGCCCGATACAAAATGGGTCATGCTCAAACAACAAATATCGGAAATTTTTACACTAAAAATTATAGTAAAATATTCGCACGTGGTCACATACTTAAAATCAATCCGCCAAATTTTGCACACATTCATTTTAAAACCCCACTGCCCCATTTAACGCGTAAAACATGGCATCCAAAACCAACACCTCAAATTTTCCATTTTCTTGACAATAAAACCATCTTTAAATATAGTAATTAAGGATTATAATTTGGGGCAATCAATAATATAACCTAACAAGCTCAAACAATCGGAATTATGCACAAATTCATCCAGTAAATTAAGCATAAAATTTTGCTTAACGACTAATCTGTCATTAAATTTCACTAATCACGATTAAGTAGTTCTAAATGTGATTAATTAAGCTAACAACAATTAAGTACACTAATGATGATTAATTAAGGCTAACTATCATTATTTAACCAACTATAATTACTCTTCCAAGACTAGGGATGTTGTTAATTACCTTCTAACTACGATTAACGCGTAAGATTTTAAATGGGTTAAACTAACTACACATGGAAAAAAGTCACGAGAGTGACCACAGTTAATTTAAACTAACTACGGTTAAAAAAAAAACTGTCATTAATTAATACAACTATAATTACTCAAGACTAATCGTTGTTAATTAATCTAACTACAATTAACTAAGATTAACTGTAATTAATTAAACTAACTATGCTTAATACACTAACCATAGTTAATTTAAAATAACTATGGTTAATTAACCTAACGACGGTCACTTTAAAATAAATAAAATTAATTAACCTAACCATCCTTAATTAAGACTAATTCCCAAGCCTTAATTTATCCTATCCCTAAACACAATTAACACCTTCCCAATTCATGATTAGGAAGTTAACTCAAGGTTTTTCAGAGGTGACGAGTTCATGGCGATGGCGACACGATGGTGTCAAGGACATAGGGCTTGAGGCTTGAACGGTAGTACAAACGGTGGTGGTTTGACTCTTAAGGTCCACGGCCACCTAGGGGGAGGGTGCTCGATGGTGGTGATGAAGGTGGCTTGCAGTGGTGTCTCGGCTTGGGCGGTGGGTGGCAAACAGCGGTGATGGCGCAGCAAAAGGGCGGCAAGGGGGCGGTCTTGATGTGATAAATTGAGGAAAAAAGAAAGAAGAAAAGATGAAATGAGGGAGATGGAGGTTGAGGAGGTTCGGCCAACTAAGGGGCAAGAAAGAGTGAGGGAAGACAGAATGGGTGAGGTGGGCAGAAGGGGAAGAGAGAGAGAGATTTGTTTAGATTTTCCCTAAAATTTCATGATGAAAATCCAACATAAACCCCTAAAACCCTCTCCTCCCTTCGTTTATTTCCTTTTTGTTTTTTTTCCTCTTAAAAGTCAACTTTTTGGCCAAAATTTACAATTTTACCACTAGGTCCGGTTCCCTTTCTAGCTTCCAATGCTCGTCCAAATGGACCTTTTTCTGAAAATTTACAGCCTACCGATAAATTGATGGACGAATAAGGTGACGCCCAGTAAGTTAGTCTTAAAATTCTTGAAGGTTCGATTTCTGAAATCGAATTAAATTACATGGTTAAAATCGATCAAATGCGACTTTAGTATAACCTAAATTATTGTGTAGCTTTTAAGGGTTTTTGTGCATTTAACTTATGGTTGATAATTTTCGATCCACGTTTATGCTTCTTTGAATCGTGGATAATCCTCAATTATCATATAATCGCAATAATTCAATTACATACCCTGAGTACAAAATCAATAGAAAATATGTTTATCGTTGTTCGTAGAGAGTATCATAATTGTGCATAATCACCTGTAAACCGATTATATACTCCTGTCAAATCGATTTATATTTGTTCGCTAATTGACTTATAACAGCATAATATTGACCCTTATCGATTTTTATGGTTGAACGGTCAATCCTTGATTGAATTCTCTAGTTTTTCACATTTTAACCTTTTACGGCCTCACACAATAGATTAATTAACTCATAAGTGATTAGTTCATAATAAATTAACTATTAATGCATTGATGAAATAATCATTTAATATATTTCGAAATGGGTCAAAATTCGAAATATCATAAGTAAGATGAGCGGATATGAATAAATCATATTGTACTTTTTCTTTTATGATTGTTTGAACGAAAAGGATTTTGCTACGCAAGACATTTATTTGGTGAAAGCTTTTCAGAAAACAATATCTTAAATTAAAATTTCACATAAGAAATGTAGCTAATGACCTACTTTATACAAGAAAATTTTTATTCCTTCCCTAAATGTCTTGAGACGCACCAAAATTTTTAAGAAAATGATTTTCAAATAATTTATTTTTCATGAAACAAAAAGAACGTAAAAAGCATATGACCAATGATCTCCTCAGGCTGGGCCATTACAACTCTGAATTCTTCGGTCACGACATTAGGCTACAATAATAGAACAGGAAAAAAAGTGAATGAGGAAATCTGGACGGCAAGTATTTGGCATCAACGAACGGCACATCATTGACATATTTAAATATACCAGGACATACGAGCAGCAAGCACGCACAGAATAGACATAATCCATGATTCAACACATCGGTACGAACACAAGACAGTGAGCACATCAGCAACTCAACACATACGAAGATGAACCAATCTGAAACACTGCCCACCCAAAATGAATGCGTATACGATGGCTAAAGCAGCAGCTCAATGCTCTTGCAACATGCACTCAGGATTCAAGATATTAGCATTCGTTCAATACACTTGCAATTTCAACACACACAGAGAACAAACCTGCAATATTTTTTCATAATGTGTTTGCAACTGGGCACAGCAAACATAGATCAACATATTGTGAAGCATAAGAAGTAAATGCGCATGGATCAATTCATTTTCGTTCAAGATTGCCTGTCCAAGTTCTAGAATACTTGGTTAGCAGATTCATCTGATGTACACACTGGATATGCATCTAATCCAAGAATTTCAATAACAAATCCTAAAACGAATAGCTACTAAATTCTGAAATGAAAGGAAACGAAATACAAGTAAAGTCTATACAACAAAACTAATGTATCGATCAAGCAAAGGGAAGCTCTCAGTTAGAATCTGAATTGAAGCACACACTGATATAGTTCAGGAATTTTATCAAACAGGTGGTAGATATTTCTGTCAAAGGATCTAGATGCAGAAATAAGAGAAAGGTGTTATCACAAAGAGGCAACGCAGCATGCTGAAAGTCATCAGGAAAGCCTCAAACGCGACCAGATTCCAGATTTCACACTGGCGGAATTGAGTACTTGGTTTCAACAGAAACAGAGTATGTGGATTTACCTTGACGAAGAGTAATAGCTGACTGCGATTGGTGATCAAATCATAGGAGTGAAGCTTCAGGAATTGTAGCACCAAAGATTGGAACAGGCTAAAGGAGGGAGAAGGAGAATCAAGCACTTCGTTGAAGTTGTTCCAAAAAACGGAAGCGAACAGGGCACTTCCTGTGGCTGCAAAGCTGGTGATGTTGGGGGAGTGGCCTGCGACGACAATTGGTGACGGAGAGAGGGATAAGGATGCATAGAGGAAATCGAGAGAGAATTACAACTGAACATGAGAATTCCTTCCCTCTACTCTCTGCTTTATTCTCTAAGGTTCAAATGCGAAGAGACTATAGCGGTCGGCAATCGGAGACGAGTGCCGGCCACAAGTGGAGTGGCTGTGGCCGAGTATGAAGAGGGAATGGCGACCTAGAAGCTCCTGGAAATTGATGATGCGAGAGAGAATTTGCTGAGTTCCGTGTATGTGCATTCTCTCGATTCTACTCCACCCCGCCGAATGCATATATGTATAAGATACGTATATATGTGGACGCGAGGCTGTAGTGAAGATGGATCGAACTTTTATTTAATATTTTTTATTATTTTCATATATTTCTTGTTTTTACAAAAAAATGCATGTTGGATTTGCCAACTAAAATTCAGGTATCAATAAAGGAATGACTTGTATTTGTTTTTTTAATCAAATGGAATAAAAATTATGTGTAAAATTTATGAGAAAAATCCAGCATTTTGTATTGACAGGATGAGAATCTCATTCAATGAGTGATAGAGAAGTATTGTGAGTGACAAGTAATGTTATGTACTTATTGGTTTATAGGTGTAGTGCTCTATTGTAGTTAAGTAAACTTGCAAAATAGAACTTACAAACAATCTAGCATAGATTGAACCTTCTTTGCCACTTTCAAGATAAGTTGTGAATATGCTCAGTAGCTGTATAGTCCCTATCATATATAGATTGGTTACAACCATTAATTTCGATATGGCCCCCAGCAAGGTCATCTTGACACACACACACTCAGGTGCCTCGGAGGTCCTCCTCGTCCTCCAAGGATCGATCTATGCCAGGTTCATCTCATCATCAGCGAACACTGTCTACTTGAAGAACCTCGACAAAGGGGACAGCATGATTTTCCCTCGGGGGCTATTGCACTTCCAATTGAATGCTGGCACAAGTCCAACTCCTACCATAGTCTGCTTTAGTAGTCCGATCCCTAGGCATCAAATCTTGGACTTTGCTCTGTTCACCAATAATTTTCCTTCTGAGGTGGTGGAAGGCACCACTTCCCTTGATGATGCCCAAGTTAAGAAGCTAAAGAGGGTTCTTTGTGGCACTAGCTAAGTGGCTAATTTCATTATCGTCGAGAATCCATCCATTAACAGTCATCATCTTTTCAAGCCTCTTCGAGATCAAAAAAAAAAAAAAAAAAAGCCTCTTCAAAAAAATGAAAGGAAATAACAATTCGGCTTTTATGCTCGTCATCAATGGTTTTCCATGGATTTTTCTTGTAAGCTTGTATTTGGTTTGCTTGTGTGTTGAAGTGAGTCATAGGCAAAGATATATGATTATTAGTGCTTTATGACTTCTTGTTCTGTTTGGACGATGGAGCAAGGCACCTTCCTCTCTTCGTCGAATTTTGAGTAGATGAATAAAAATATGTTGCTTCATCAGTTCCTTGAGAGCCAATGTTCATCTTGGAAAAAACGTTCTCAATAAGTCAAGTGATGTAATAATGTCATCCACCCATTGTGGATGTGATTATAGTATAATTGAGATCCTATCTATAGAGGGATAAACTAACATTTGGTGCTGCATTCATATAATGACGGCTCATGTCGTGCCGTGTCTTTGACCCAATCAAAGCATCATTTAGTAATAATACATTGTGCCAACACATTCAATATGTTCATTTAGAATTGTTGGAGGCTAATTGGACCAATTCATTGATGCAACTTTTCTACGCATGACATAATTAATAAGGATTATCATGTGAGCTATGCAGATTCTATTTTAGAGCCTAACTTTGGACTTGCTTCTTCTTTTTTTTTTTTTTTTTTTTCTAAATACACTATAATCTTGTCTGATCACTGGTGCAATGAACCAGTAATGGATGCATCTGAATGATGTGAACTTAGCTCACATTCACCATTAGACCAATGGGTTCCACATGAGGTCCATTTCATCCAATGGTACATGTGAAAGGGGCTCACATGCATTGGGTGCATCTAAGGTTTTTTTTTCTTCTACAAGACTCAATGTTCCTTAAAAGTTGTTGAGGTGCTGCGTATGATTTTTTTTTTTTTTTTTTTTTTTTTTACCATAAGTTTATAAAATGTAGAATTCAAGTACTGTTATAACCCATTTTTGTATTCTTGCGAGTCTCATGCCATTGGAAAGCTCGACTCACTATTGTTAGGTATAAGTATTGTTTAGTTTAGATCCTTAGGTTTTAATTTCGTGATGTGTTTTCCATGAAAAGGATGCTCTTTCGTTTGAGACCAACAAGGGTGTTGGTCAAATGATATCTTATTGGAAAGCTTACGATAAACTTAGGTGCTCACAAAGTTTCAAGGTGAGATGAGGTAATTCAAAGAAATGATACTAGCATTTCAATATTAATCTATCTGTCAATGAATATAAAAGTGGGTAAAACTAACATGATGATGACTCATGTGGCACACTCTTGTGCAAGCTCCATGCACTGATTTGTTTTTGATGTTAGTTAGCAAACCTATAAATGTGAGCAGATGACTAATTCTAGCAAATATTTAAATTTTGCATATCTAATTCTTATGAGAATTTTTATAATAAATTGTTACTGATTTAGAAGAAATAAATGTTGAAATGTTATTTAGGGGCAGTTATCAAGTCAATCCTAAAAGTCAATTCAAATCTAAAATAAATGAGTTACTTGACACTAGAACTTCGCCGATAAAAATTAAATCACAAATTAGGGATTATGACTTAGATTTGTTATGCCCAACCCATTTAAGCTTCAAAATCAATAATCCCCTGAGCTTCATCCAACGGCGTATGGAATCCTGACGATTTTTCCTTTCTCGCCAGAAGTCCATCGATTTGAGGTTTGCCGGAGGTCATTCTCAGCCGACGACAGCCATAGACTTCGAGCACTCTCCTCTAGAGATACGGAGGTCATCCATCATACGCACAGAGGCTGGACGAAAAACGGAGTCTTATCTCATCTTCCGTTTTTCTTATCTCACAATTTATATGGACAAAGTTCTGTAATTGGTATATTTCCAATTCTATAGTTCTTAGGAATAAAGTAGTACATTTGGTATCATTTCTATCATCGGTATTATTCATATGTAAATTATTTTGATTATCCAACCTTTCATCTCAAGAGCATTTATAAAGAAAATCAAATGCTCAAAAATTTATCCTGTGACTTAAGTTATATTACATGATTGCACGAACTTTGTAATAAACGTTTATAATTGTTAATGTATACCAAGATTCTATAATGAAAGACCTATATGTAACTGATGAATGGAGGAAGATTTATAGTAGGTTTTATACCATCTATTTCATAATTAATACAAGATAAATGATTGAGTGATAATTCTTAATCTATAGTGAGAATAATAGTCTATGGACCACAAAAAATCAAATTATAAATAATTATAAATTATTCTGGAACTTACTCCTTCAAGAATTTGTAACTTACAATAAATTGTTATTCTCATAGTAGCCCACAAATTGTTGTGCTAGCAAAACTCTTAGTATAAACAAAATATTATAACCGGTATGATTCCAATTACTTGATAGTTCACAAGAATAAAGTCTACATTTGGTATCATTCTTATCACTGAAAATGTGTATATTTTTTATCTATAACTAATTGTTCATCTCTCATTCCATAATGAAAGCTATATTACATGATAGCACATATATTGGTAATAGACATTGAAGATAATTGTTTATATAGATTATGTTTTGAAATACCTAGAAGCTGGATGTTTAAGCTGATAGAAAAAATTTCTGCATCTAAATTTTAAAACAAAAGGCTAAAAAGAACTAATTATTAAAAAGTTATATTCCAAGATTGAGCATATTTTGGTACTGAATTAAAAAAAAAATGTTTATGTATATAAAGATTCAAATACCTAGTAGTTGTTCAAATAGATCTTTTAACAAAGGAAATAATGCATAGTAGTTGTTCAAATACTTTGAGGAAATACATTAGGCCCACTCTAAACAACCAATTATAATGAAGACAGAAACCTCAAATCAAATATGTCAATCACATGATCACGTCCAATAATTACACCTCACTACCAAATGCTCGCTCTCGGGACGAAAGATGCTTTGTCCGTAAGTGGATTTAATCATTTGGTATAACAAGGGAAGCTGTAGTACTAAGAATAAAGCCACGGGGAAAGAGGTCAGCAAAATTATTGGAATGAGAACCCACTCTAGTCTCTTATCCAGCAAAATTATGAGAGTTGCCGCGAAGGCCACCAGCATGAAAGCCAAGGAGAGGAAGAGAAAAACAAGGCCCATGATGATCTTCTTAGGCAATGAGTAGAGAAAATCTTGTGCCTCATACCGCGAGGTTAAGATGGCTAGGAATAGCAAGATAGCCATCACAGAGGAGAACAAACCTAACGAATCCGAAATTGCGAAAACCAAGAGAGAGTCCTGTCCTAACAACAAGGGTACTCTAGTATTGCTGTCATTGCCTCCAGGTATAGTGAATGCAGCAGCAAACAATACTGTGGCAATTAGAGTTGAGACAAGCATACATGAATTTGATGTGTCCTTTACCCATTTCTCTCCATTCTCAAGCAAGTTTTGTGGTTCTCCACGAATCTAGTCCAATATGTTTTTGCCCTCTCGTGAGTGTCTTTACGGAAGTAGCCCATTCTTATCTTAGGCATAACCCAACTTTGCACAGCCTATGCATATAACTCACAAATAGGAGTTTCAAATGAGTTTCGGTAAGTGAATAAAGTATTGAAAATTTTCAAAAAAAACAAACGGGGGAATATCAAGGAGATTATGACTAACCAACACTTGATGCGAAATTGCTTAAAGGTCAAGTCACATGTTTATATCTAGATCATGCCGAAACAAAAGATAAGCACAAAAAAGAAAGAAAAAGAAGAAGAAAACTTCTTACTGTACTGCTTTTACCATGAGGAGAGTAATTAATATTGATAATAGATTCAATCTTATAACAAGAGGATCAAAATTTTAGAATATACTTAAAATTTTCTTCTGAAATATTTTAATATGAGTCTGAAAGTGAAGGTGTAATTAGATTGAAGGAAAATAAACATTACATTGAAGAGGGGGATATTTTGCTGTGACAATTAAAAAAAGAAATGTCTTAATCAAAATGGGAGTGAAAATAATGTGACTCTAGGATAATTATCATCAAGCATCATTATTAAATATATGAAATGAAAGATACTTACCTCATACCATTGGATTTCTCTTTGCATTTGAAAAGCTGCTCCGCTCACGTTAGTCATAGCATCAAAACTAGGGTGGTACGATGCTGCTGCCTCCATCATATTTAATGAATCTTTCCATGTAGGCCCCAGGACTAATGACAACTCAGCGGTCGAGCTTAACTTCAAAAAGAGTCTGAGAATCCTTTCTTGGCGATACCCGATCGCCGGAATTATCAAACTCTTACAAGAAGGCGAAATCCAAAAAGGTTCCGGAAAAAATTGAATACATAGCTTCACGATTTCACTAATTCCCTTGGCTGTAGTTTGAAACAGCGGGTTCGCGTGCCCCCCTGGGAAATAATCAGTGATCTCAGTTGTCTTCATGCAAGACACGGCCATGCAAACTTGTTTTGCCAACTCGACTGCTGTCTCGTGTCTCATCTTCACCTTGTGAACTCTTTTGATCGTAGGAACTACAAAATGTCAACAAAAAAAAAAATGAAAATGAAAATGAAAAACGAAGGGGCGGCCATTGGATTAGGAGAAAAGTTCTCCAGCTCTGGGTCCCAATTTTTTTTTAGATACCAATTTGCATCTAACGACAGTTTACTAATTGTCATAATTTCCCTCATTTAGAGCTTGGATTGCCGGGTGATTGGGAAAACGATCTCATTATTTTTATTTATTTTTTAATCTTTTAGGTAAGCTATCTTCATATTTTTTCCTCCTTTGGGATTCAGTCCTCAATTTCAAAGTGGATGTTTTAGTAATTGCTGATGCAAAGTAAAAATAAAAAGGCATAAATCATTTTTGGCATTTTCCAAGAAAAGGCTTATATCAAGTCTGGATGAAAATATATATATGAAGGTAGTAGAAGTGACTAGAAGGTAACTAAAGAAAGTAATCTTCCTTGAAGTTCAAACGAGGCTTTATAATGTTAATCATAATAAAGATAATATATTTATAAGAGATAACCTGATAGAACAACTCTGAAAATAATCACACTAATGACGATTATCAAGCTAAAGTAAATCACAGTAGTCTTTACATATATAAGATTAACTTAGATAATATTATTCAAATACGTGTAGCAACTAGTAACAAAAAAGATCATATTCATCGTACAATCCCTTGAATTGTTATTTATGCAGCAAAAAAAAAAAAAAAAAAAAAATTATTTGTCCATTCTATCCGTCTCTAACAAAATCAATAACGTGAGGGGCTTGCCTCCGATCTCATGTCCAATTCCTGCACCCTCTCAACATATTATTCGGTGTTGTATTGAGATGAAGTAGCAGTCAAAGAAAATAATATTTAAATTATGTTTGTTTTGTGGAAAATGAATGGTTTGAAAAATATTTTCCTAAAATTGATCCCTTGTATTGTTTGAAATATTTAGTCATTGGAAAATGTTTTTTTTTTATCGACGATAAGTTATATCTAAACATTTTCATGAACGATAAAAATATTTTTCATTCATTCATTTTAATTTGCAATATAAGCTATCATTTTTAAAATATATTTTATATAAAATATATTTGTCTTTGATATGTTATAGCCATGTATTTCTTCACTTCTTCTTCTTCTTCTTCTTCTCTTCTTATTTTTTTACAATTTTGCCACTCTTGCAATTAGAATTTGATGAATAACTGAAATCTTTCAAAGTATAAAAGTATTAACAAGGAAAATCATATATAACTCTGTTTGAAGTTGAATAATTTTTTTGAAGGTTTTTATAAGATCCATTGATGGTGTAGAGAATAAGTTACACATTTATTGTTGGATGGTTGATACGTGGAAAAACTAAATTACAAAACTAACTCTAAATATATATGTTACTCATTCAATGATGAATGTGTAATAGTTCTCTGAGACATGCAATGGACCTAACACAAATTCTTTTCCAAATTATAGCAAAGAATTTTTTTTTTTTTTTTTTGGCAAAGAATTAAGTAGGAGCTTTTTTCTTCTTATAAAAGAAGTCAAAACAAACAAGCCATAGACTTTTAGTTGGAGAGAAAGGGCCAAATATAAAGACCGTATCTTGATAAAATAGAAGCATACCTACAATTTTGACGGTATTCCAAAGTGACCTTGTAAGACATTGAAGCCCTACAATCAAGTTGCAAAGAAAATCTGGTCATTGGCTATGAAATCATTGTAAGACCTCGTAAGTCGTTTGTTGCATTGTCCAATCAATTAAGTCATACGATACTTATGCACTTGGTTGAATCATATGTGGTTCTTAGGAGATAACTGATCAATCGTTCGATTTCAAGCCATTGTTCAAGTAAGGCTACGTTAAGGAACCAGAACACATCCTACAAAGAAACAATCATTTCTGTTCTTTTGCTAGTACGGAGGGAATCAGTCTAATGACTAAAAGCTCAAAGTCATGAAAGGTCTTAAAATAATGCCCAAAAGCAAAAATGCATACCCACCCGGATCCGAAGTTTTATCTGTTGGTTTGTAAGTTCAAATCCACCGGAATACCTTTAGTTCAGAAACAAAAGAGCAGGTGATGAGCCAGGTATGATCTTTTAAGGGAACCAGTAATGAATGCAAGTGCAGAAAGTACGGACATCGGTATATCAATGATTCCACAGCACTGAGCCTGGTTCCGCTGCGAAAGTAGGAGTCCATCGTTGCCAACGTCCACAGTATATTAACGCTTCCATGCTCATGGTTTGTACTATTCATGGTCATAAAGTGAGGGTACCACCCGACTAGATAAAGGGTGATATCTATTGGCATTCACCAGCAAAGTTGATCAGGAAACTAAGCCAGTCTAGAACGAAGCTAAAAATAGATGGAATTGAGATAAATGGTCATGGTGATCCTACCATGATGACCAGCGTCGGTGAGATATAAAAATGTCTCAATTGCATCGGGACTGCTGAAGGGATGACTTGGCCCATCGTCTGTCGTATTTTTCGCCAGGAACCAGGTGATCTCCTTATGCATAGAAGCTTCCAGAGCAGATATTCCCAAAGGAACACGTCCTTCATTATCCGCAAGTTGCGTCAACTTAGGATTACTTCTAACTAATGCCTTTACCATTTTTATCCTTCCACGTAGGACAGCAATGTGGAGAGCCGTGCGGCCATCACAATCAACCATTTCAAGTGCTTCCGTGTCCGGAGAATAGAGCTCAACCAGGTTCTCGAAAAATTGGTCCTGCGCACTCAAAGTGGCTATGTGAAGCATTGTTTCTGATCTGCTTGTTATTTTGGCCGTCTTTGCAGAGGAATCTCGTTCGAGAAATCTTTTAGCAGATTCCCAATCACCCTTCAATGCAGATTGCAACAACGGTCGGTAATAGTGTCCATCCACTTCCTCTTTTGATATTTCTGCAATAGATCCAAAAATTACTGGCCATTTTGTCAATACTTTTTCCTTGCAGATATTGAGAAGTGTCCCAGAAAAGAACAATTTCAGGAAGATCCGCTCCAAATATTGATTTCACAATGGAATAACCCTTTCAAGGGATAACGCACCTGGAGCACCTCTGGATTGAGAAGGATATGATGAAACTCTTAAACGAACATCTTCAATAAATGTAAGAGAAACAGTGACCGCAAAGTCCTTCTCAAAATGATTTTCTTTTTCTTTTTTCTTTTCGTAGCCAAGGTCAGGGTTATGTTTGTTCAATGACAAAGCAAAGAAAACATACAAGTTCCAGAATATTTTAAGACCATATCCCCTATACCCTAATTTTTCTCGCTCGAAACTTGAACAGATACCTCCTGTTGGTTCTACATGAATCGATTTTCCTTGTTTCTCACCTGGGTCTGACGCCATTGGATTGCTCTCCCGGTTAGTCTTTCAACAACGAAACAAACGGAGAATGCAAAATATGGGTAAGATATTCAGTTATCGAAGAGTTTTAGTCTCCCTGGGGGAGCTCAGTCCTTCCTTATATACAATTACCTTCCTTAAATTAAAGGAGAGCCTCTACAATTACAACAAGCAAGCATATCTTCTTCTTTTTTCCCACTTTTATGGCAGTTGGATTACTTGAGTGTAAAATAGTTTATCCTTGGGAATTTATACCAGTCCTC
Source organism: Eucalyptus decipiens (assembly GCA_014182575.1). NCBI lineage: Eukaryota > Viridiplantae > Streptophyta > Magnoliopsida > Myrtales > Myrtaceae > Eucalyptus > Eucalyptus decipiens. The sequence continues at coordinate 51,465,454 of CM024611.1, read as the reverse complement.
TACTGGTTAGCTACACCTTCGTCACGCCTGGATTCCTCTAGTCACGCCCACAGGACCGAAGGGTCCACTCTCTGGCATCAGGTCCCATGATTCTTCTCCCTCACCTCACCATTCTGCCGAGTTCCCTCACTGTAACACCATCTGAGCTTCCAGAACAACGTCGCCACAGTTTCTGACTCCTACTCGACCTCAGGCGATCGCTGGTGGCGGCTCGGACGAGTTTGGTCAAGAGGCTCCATTTTCGGATCCTCTAGTTTTGCCATTCAAGAGCTTGCTCTTCTGTTCAAACCTTTATGCATCCATTCCTGAAGCTCCAGATGCTCGTCCCACGCCTCAGTGAGTGCCATGGAAGCGCTGGTTACGCCTAAAACTGCCCGGGCAGAGATGGACTCCCTGTCTTGGCGTTTTTCCTTTATTCGAGCCTTCCGCCGGCAACTCACTTCACGGAGGTGCTTCTTCATCGTGCCTTTATCTCCAATAATGCTCACACATACAGCGGCACCTCCCGTAACCGTCAAATTGGCCTTAAATAGCCATGGTATTACACTGCTCTGTTCTGCTCTGTTTCTGCGTCGCTGCTGTCATTCGCCCTGTTGTTGCGAGTAAAGAACGCCCAGCTTGCCACCATCGCTGATTGCTCAAAACTGAACATTCATTGGGATGGAAAGCCACAGCCCAACCAAATCTGGAGAGAAACAGAAGATACGGAGGAAAAGAAAACACAAAACGAAAACAGGGGGAGTGGTAGCCACAAAAACTCGTCATCGCTAGGCGTTTACGAATCCCCGCTGGAGTCTCCGTATCGCCTGACCCTGAGATGGATGGTCGTGGCTGTAGGAGTCCCAATTGAAGTAGTCTACCTTGGATACTCTTCGGCCGTTGATAAAATCGCTGTTTGCTCGTTGCCACTGTGGATTAACAGGCCAACAGGGTTGCGCTGTTCAGTCCAGCCAATACTAACGGATCGGTATTGAGAGCAGTGTCTTTCATGCCATCTTACTTTGTCAGCGGAGCTAGGCTCAACCTCTAGGAAAGATTGCTATACACATGTCAGCGCTTCCACCGACTTTCTACTCGAATGCATTTGATGCGGACGACTCAGAAGATAATGCATGTTCACCCGCTCTTTTTGTCTCTGTAGCATCTTGCCAGAAAGCATTAATATATTATATAATTTCGATCCCCTTACGGTCACTCTTTTCCTAGTTTATCGCCTGAGTTGCTTACGCTAATCATACTTGCGAATGAGGTGCTCTTTGGTTTTTTTTTTTTTTTCACTTTTTTTTTATAAGTAGGTATATCATTTATATGAAATGGTAGCGAATGTAGCGCGAGTGTAAAAATCAATAAATTACGCAAACAATCTTTGTCCATCCTTGATTTAAGAGTTTTAACCATTTACTCTCTTTACTAACCACCAAAACTGACGGTGTATAAGGCCGCATGTGGAAAATTTCTTTTCCTCCACCGGTGTCCGGTGTAAGCTGTAATTACTCCATTAATTTTTTTTTTGAATTATTAGTTGGAACGGAAAATACTACTACATGTAAAATAGGGGTGGGTGGCGCTGGGACAAAACAGGGCAGGTTCAATTAATTTCAAGATAAATTTTTTTGAATTAAGTTCTTTAAAAAGCATAATTATATGAGCTCTCGAAAAAATTTGCAAGTTGAATAAATCATATGGGCAAAAAAAAAAATTGAATTTGGAATCCTTAGATCCATTACCATAAAGTTCAGTTTGGAATATTTCCATGAAAAATTGATGAGAAGAGGGTTTGAAGTAGTCAAATTATATTGAAATCAATTTTGAAAATGAGAAACATTATATTAAAAAAATAATACAATTTTTGTAAAGGAACAAGGTTAATACTAGAAATCTCCATGTTTTAGATATAGGATCACCCTTTGGGCTAGTTCTTGGGGCGGGGCGGAGCGGGGCGGGGCAGATTCCTTCGCCCTACAGGCAAAATAGGAAATTTCGTCCCATATCCACTCAAAACTCTTTGGTAGGGCGAGTAACTTGCCATGCTTAATGTGAATCAGCACACCAGTTCCATTTGTGGCATTTAATCATGACTTCAAAATTAATATGGTAATCCTTTTAATAAAGTGATCTATTTATTTATGTACATGTCGTTTGTTTGTATTTGCAATGAACTTTTTTTAACACCTCTATAATATCTTGTAAAACCACTGTCAACTATTCTACTGAAAAAGCTTATGTAGATAAATGGAGCTATTGTTTAATATATGAACATTCTAATATTCCCCTCAAGTGTAAGTTGGATTTTGGCCTAAGATTAAAACATACATATATATATATGGGGTAGCGGAGATTCAAAAAAAAAAAAAAATTGAACTCAAAATGTGAAATTTTGATGTCACATAAAAATTTATGGGAGCAGCTGCTTATTTCAAAAATTAAACAAATAGATGAATATTTTTAAATATTTTGACAACTTGTGTTCCCACATGGTAGAAATCTTTAAATTGGAGTTTATGGTTTTGATACACATCCTCTTATCTTTTATATTTTCGCAATAAAGTTAATCTTTTAATTATTTGGATATCTATATACTATTTACAACTACCACCCTGTATTATGTTACAGAACAGCTAGAGAAAGCAAATTGATTATTAAAAATTATATTATACGGTGAAGATATTTGTGATACTTGTAATGTGATTCTCATAAATCAAAATTAGACGAGAGTAATACATACACACACTATTTGGTATTTTCTCTATGTATGTATGTGTGTGTATGTGGGTGTATGTGTGTGTATGTGTTACTCTTGTCTAATTTTGATGAATGAGTAATTTTATTTTATTTTCTCCATAAATGTTAAGTTTCCGTAATCAACAATTTTACCCTATAATTACGTAGAGGTATAATTACCTTACTAGCTTAGCTTTCAAAATGAACCTTTTCCAATGCACAAGAAAATTAAAGAAGAAACATGCTTACATGCCTGTAATTACATGTTTGTAATTGATGTAAAAATTTATAGGTTGTTTTAATTCTTCATTTATTAAGTTTCCTTAAACATCTATAGGAAAGTTTTATAATAAACAAAAGTTTCAAACATGCTCTTAACATGAAGAAAATAAATGCTATTAAGATACTTATTATTACTCGTCTATTAAAGCGAAAGCGGTGTGGCTAGCATAATGAGTCCAGGCATAAACCTTAGCCAACGGTCGGGTGACTCCTGGCACGTTTCTTTGGTCATAATTATCATTGAAAAGTGAAAAAAAAAATTGACATAATTCTTTCTTTACATAGTATTTGTCAATAAAAAATGTTTACCTTCTAGCATATACAAATCTCTGTGATGTGTCCTTCATGTCTTTATGGGTGAGATGAGTGGATACGAATAAATCGTATTATTTCTTTTTCAATTTTTTGAAAAAAGAAATTTCTACAAAAGAGATTTATTTATTAATAGCTTTTCAACAATGATATCGCTTTCTCACATCAAACATAGCTAATAACTTACTTTAAGATGACTAGTGCGCAAGTAGCCTCATATTCTAGTGCCACAGACCATTAGGTTTAGTCCTTAGTAATGAAACCAATACTTTAAGATGGCTGTCCCTCTTTCTTCCCATAGAGTTCATTCTATCCATTGATAGTTGACACCATGATCAAGTTGAGTTTTTACCAAGGTAAGTTGCTTCTTGGGCTTGGGAAAGCTATTTGGGCAACTTAATTTGCAAGCTTTTAGTTGTATAATTCATCTGCAAAATGAGCATCTCATTTTTGTCAAGCCCAAAAGCAAAAATAAAGAACTTCAATTTGATGACACTCTCCCTCTTTCTTACTATAGAGTTCATTTCATCCATTGATAGTTGACATCAGGATCAAGTTGAGTCTTTACCAAGTTAAGTTGCTTCTTGGGCTTGGAAAGCTATTCAGGCAACTTAAATTGCAAGCCTTTAGTCGTATAATTCATTAGCAAAATGAGCACCTCACTTTGTCAAGCCCGAAAGCAAAAGTAAATAACTTTAATTTGATGACTCCATCTCTATTTCTTACTATAGAGTTCATTCCATCCCTTGACAATTGACACCTAGATCAAGTTGAGTCTTTACCAAGTTAAGTTGCTTCTTGGGCTTACAAAAGCTATTTGGACAACTCAATTTGCAAGCCTTTAGTCGTATAACTCATTAGCAAAATGAGCACCTCACTTTTGTCAAGCCCAAAATCAAAAGTAAATAATTGCAATTCGATGAGTTTGTCTCTCTTTCTCACTATAGAGTTCATTTTATCCCTTGACAGTTGACACCATGATCAAGTTGACTCTTTACCAAGTTAAGTTGCTCCTTGGGCTTGGAAAAGCTATTCTGACAACTTAATTTGCAAGTCTTTAGTTGTGTAATTCATCAACAAAATGAGGACCTCACTTTTGTCAAGCACAAAAAAGAAAAGAAGTTAAATTTGATGACTTTATCTCTCTTTCTTACTATAGAGTTCATTCCATCCCTTGATAGTTGACACCATGACCAAGTTGAGTCTTTACCAAGTTAAGTTGCTCCTTGGGCTTGCAAAAGCTATTTGGGCAACTTAATTTGCAAGCCTTTAGTCATATAACTCATTAGCAAAATGAGCAACTCACTTTTGTCAAGCCCAAAAGCAAAAGTAAAGAACTTAAATTTGATGACTTTGTCCCTCTTTCTTACTTTAGCATTCATTTCATCCCTTGACGGTTGACACCATGATCAAGTTGAGTCTTTACCAAGTTAAGTTGCTCCTTGGGCTTCGAAAAGCTATTCGGACAACTTAATTCGCAAGCCTTTAGTCGTGTAATTCATTAGCAAAATGAGCACCTCACTTTTGTCAAGCACAAAAAAGAAAGTAACGAACTTCAATTTGATGACTCTATCTCTATTTCTTACTATAGAGTTCATTTCATCCCTTGACAATTGACACAATGATCAGGTTGAGTCTTTACCAAGTTAGGTTGCTTCTTGGGCTTGCAAAAGCTATTTGGGCAACTTAATTTGCAAGCCACTTTTGTCAAGCCCAAAAGCAAAAGTAAAGAACTTCAATTTGATGACTCTGTCCCTCTTTCTTACTTTAGAGTTCATTTCATCCCTTGATAGTTACCATGATCAAGTTGAGTCTTTACCAAGTTAAGTTGCTCCTTGGGCTTGGAAAAGCTATTCCGGCAACTTAATTTGCAAGCCTTTAGTTGTGTGATTCATCAGCAAAATGAGCACCTCACTCTTGTCTAGCACAAAAAAAAAGAAAGTAAAGAACTTCAATTTGATGACTCTATCTCTATTTCTTACTATAGAGTTCATTTCATCCTTTGACTATTGACATAATGATTAGGTTGAGTGTTTACCAAGTTAGGTTGCTTCTTGGGCTTGCAAAAGCTATTTGGGCAACTTAATTTGCAAGCCGTTAGTCGTATAACTCATTAGCAAAATGAGCACCTCACTTTTCTCAAGCCCAAAAGCAAAAGTAAAGAACTTCAATTTGATGACCCTATCCCTCTTTCTTACTTTAGAGTTCATTGCATTACTTGACAGTTGACACCATGATCAAGTTGACTCTTTAACAAGTTAATTTGCTCCTTGGGCTTGGAAAAGCTATTCGGGCAACTTAATTCACAAGCCTTTAGTCATGTAATTCATTAGCAAAATGAGCACCTCACTATTGTCAAGCACAAAAAATAAACTAAAGAACTTCTACTCGATGACTCTATCTCTCTTTTTTACTAGAGAGCTCATTTTATCCCTTGATAGTTGACACCAGGAGGATCAAGTTGAGTTTTTATCAAGTTAAGTTGCTTCTTGGGCTTGCAAAAGCTATTTGGGCTACTTAATTTGCAAGCCTTTAGTCGTATAACTCATTAGCAAAGTGAGCACCTCATTTTTGTCAAGCCCAAAAGCAAAAGTGAAAAACTTCAATTTGATGACTCTGTTCCTCTTGCTTACAATAGAGTTTATTCCATACCTTGACAGTTGACACCATGATCGAGTCAACTCTTTACCATGTTAAATTGCTCCGTAGGCTTAGAAAAGTAATTCAATCAATTAATTTGCAAGCCTTTAGTCATATAATTCATAAGCAAAATGATCCCTTGACTTTTGTCGAGCACAAAAAAGAAAGTAAAGAACTTCAATTTGATAACTCTATCTCTCTTTCTTACTACAAAGTTCATTTCATCCCTTGACACTCGACACCAAGATCAAGTTGAGTCTTTACCAAGTTAAGTTCATTCTTGGGCTTGGGAAAGCTATTTGGACAACTTCATTTGCAAGCCTTTAGTTGTATCATTCATCAGCAAAATGAGCACTTCACTTTTGTCAAGCCCAAAAGCAAAAGTAAAAAATTTCAATTTGATGACTTTGTCCCTCTTTCTGTGTTCATTCCATCTCTTGATAGTTGACACCGTGATCAAGTCGAGTCTTTACCAAGTTAAGTTGCTTCTTAGGCTTGGAAAAGCTATTTGGGCAACTTAATTTGTAAGCCTTAAGTCGCATAATTCATCAGCAAAATGAGTACATCACTTTTGTCGAGCCCAAAAGCAATAGTAAAGAGCTTCAATTTGATTCAAGGTAGAATCTTTATAAAGAGATAGCTTTCATGCAAAATATAGTTATACAATTGAAATTCTCCAATTCATTGTCTCTAAAATTCTCAATAAAATACGTTTGGTGGATATTTTGGTTGTTGTGTTTCCTAAACTTTGAACCTTAAAATTGAAAACGACCAAAATTGACCTTATTTTATACAGGACACCAAAAATATTTATATAATTTTTATTCCCATTGAAAACTCCTACTTTTTTTTTTCACTCACCAAACATATTATCAAGAAAGTAGAAGATGAAACAAAAGACAGTTTTTATTAGAACATTTTTGCAAACCAAATGCATGCTAAATATCTTGGGAGAAATTGTCCAATCAGTTTTAAACATATTGTATGAATGCCAATTCAGTTCAAAATAATTACTTGAAATTCTAATGTAATCATTTTAGCCAATTTTCACCAAAAATCGCTCATGTGATGGTAGAAGGCTGGTGATTACTAGACCGCTATGTCAACGATTTCCCATGAAGATTAATTGGAATGACTACATTAGAATTTTGGCTAAATATTTAGGGACTAAATTTATAAAATTAAAAAAATTTATGATTGAATTGATATTTGTGAAATATGTTTATGACAGATTAGGTAATTTTCCAAATACCTTGAGAGATTTGATGGTGATTTGGTTTTCAAAAACTGGTGATATGAGTTGAGTCAAAAGGTGGAAATGTTAATTCGACTAAGTTGGCACTCCTGTAATTACAGTTTTGCTCTTGACCCGACTCCAGGATACTTGAAATCAAGCCTCATACTCAACTATCTTTCCTTAAAAACCATCGCCTAAAGATTTTCTGTGCAACCAACGAAAAAATGACTTTCAAATAATTTGAAAAGTCCAACTAATTCATGAGATTTTAAATTTATTATTTTTGGAAGAACTTACTTTAAAATTATTCGTTCCTCTACGACGATCTGCTGAATATGGTTGACACCTTAACTTTTGCCGGCAAGTCGAACATTGCTTTTACCAAAAATAATAAATATAATAATAAAAAAATAAAAATAAAATAGTTAGTGAGTATAAATCCACATTCATTACATCACTTTAGGCTTTTCGGCCCATCACTCCAGCCCATCAGATCCAACCCAGCTCGTAATTCTTCAGAACTCTCCCTTTCTCTTTCTCTCTCGCTCTCTCTGTGCATGTGTGTGCCTCATTTCTTGCAGGTGCTCATGAGTGGCAGTCGGGAGAGGTAGGATCAGAGAGAAGACCTGGTCATGGTGGAATCCGCAGGGGGTAGGCGAGATTGAATGCAGCCGCAGAGGAGGAGATCCAGAGGAGGAAGGAACTCCTGAGCGTGCGTCTACTAGCAAAATTCCAGAGAATCCCTCCCCTCTGCAGTGTGTATGACGTTGGTTTTTTTTAGTGTCCACAGAGAGAGAGAGAGAGAGAGAGAGAGAGAGACGAATTCCCTCTCCACTTATTCTCTCGGACTTAGAATCACTCATGGAAACCGGTTCTCTTCCTCTCCTGACTTCCACCATTGTCGTGCCTGGATTCCTCTACACACGCCGACAGGACCGAACGGTCCTCTCTATGGCTTTTATATCTCACGAGCTCTCCTACCGGCGTCAGGGAGCTCTGATGATTCTTCTCCCTCACCTCACCATTCCGCCGAGCTCCCTCACTGTAACGCCAGCTGAGTTTCTAGACCAACGTCACCAGCATTGCCAACTCCAACTCGACCTCATGCGATCGTCGGCATCAGCTCTGACGAGTTTGGCTGAGAGGCTCTGTTGTTAGCTCCTCGTTCAAGAGCTTGCTGTTCTCGTTCAAACCTTTATTCATCCATTCCCGAAATTCTTGACGCTCGTCCTGCACCTCAGTGACTGCCATGGAAGCGCGGGTTTCGCCTTAAACTGCCCTTGCAGAGACGGACTTGATAACTCCCTATTTTGGCGTTTTTCCTTGTTTCGAGTCTTCCGCTGGCAGCTCATGCTTGGTTATCGCGCCTTTATCCCTGATGATACTCACATACAGCGGTGGCCTCAAATAGTCACGGTATTACTCTGCTCCACAAGACATTTCTTTATTGGTGGATGAGTGGATATGAAAAAAATCATATTATATTTTTCTTTTCCGATCGTTTGAACAAAATAATTTTGCTACACAACATTTATTTAGCAAAAACTTTTCAGACAATGATATAGCTTCGTGAAATTAACAGTTCCCATATGAAATGTAGCTAATAACTTACTTTCAATGATAAATAAATCGGATACCAAATTTACGTTATTCGGTCGTAAAGACCTACGTCCACGAGGAGAGTAATAGTGAATTTCACTATAAATCAAGCGATACAAGGAGATTACACACTCGAGTCACTCAAACACTCTCTCGGTGTTTCCCAAACCTCAATTTAATCCAAACCCAAGTCACGACACAAAATTATCACACAAACTCAAAACAAACACTGAAAAAGAACTCCTTTTCTTGATCGCGCTTTAGCTTGAAGACATGCGGCTCCTCCTTTTTTCTCGTACGAGTGCAGCAGCAACCCCCCGAGAAGAAGACCTCTTTTGCGGCTCCCTTCTGCGACTTCTATGTAGGGTTTCGGCCGCGTGTTCTAGAAGCAGGGAGAAGACCTGCAAAAAATTCATTTTATATGTGTGTGCGCGCGCCCCCACGGTCAAAGGTTTGACCTTGGCCCCACCGATTTATTCCTTCTTCGATGACGGACGCTGCAGGTAAAGAACCCTTCCTTTTTTTTTTTTCTTTTGTCTTGGTTCGGACGTCCAAGTCCAAGTCCATGTTTGGACTTTCCTATTTCAAGCCAAACTTCCAAATACACCAATCTTTCTTTATTTCAATTTATTTCAAAATTCGGCTTTTCGCTTCAGGCTTAAACTCGAGACATATTTAACAATCTCCACCTTGCTCGACGTTTGAGCCAAATTACAATCACTTCACAAAAAAAAAGTTCAAATTCTAATGCTACTTTCCCATAGCCCCCGATGGGCTCAATCGCCATAGATATCATCCAAGTCCAAGCCTCGCTTGAACTTCGCCATAACTGAAGACCTCATCAGAATACCAATTTCACATGCACCTTTAACTGCTCTGCAAGGATTTTTTGACGCAACCTCCTCAACCACAAATAAAGCAAAACCATTATTGCATCCATATTTATCAGGAGATTGAATACATACCTTGTTAATTCAGCAGTTACAGCAACCATTGGCTCTATAGAGGCTCCACCTCGTTATGAGCACCATTTGTGTCGATTATTTTGCTAGTACTCGTACTCGCTATCTCAGGAGTTTCTGGTTGCAACTCCACCTTAAGTTGAACACCGTTCAGATCCGTATTAACACTGCCACAAACACTCCTAGCCAGAACTATCGGAGACTTGTCAATAGTAACTTCTCTGCTATCAACAGGTGAATTTATATCCGAGCACCACAACTGATCGCCCCACTCACCTTGTGCAAAGCCATGGAATATGCACATTGCCCTCTCATTAAGCTTACCATCAGTCACTCGAAAATAACATGGGCAACCAAACATTCTAAGAATAGAATAATCAGCAATATTACCTGACCACACTTCTTCAGGAGTCTGCCATTCAATAGCAATGGATGGGAATCTATTCACCAGGTAGCTTACCGTACTTAACACATCAACCAGGAATCTTCTAGCCATACCAATACTAGAGATAATTTTTCGGGCCATCTCTAGTAATGTTCTACTCGTCAATTTTGCAAATTGTTGTGATTTATTGGCACTAGTGCGGTGTTTCACTATGCCCTCTTTCATGCAGAATTTATTTGTCAACTCTGAGCAAAACTCCATGCTATTGTCAGTCTGCACATGCTTGATCGACTTACCAGTCTCCATCTCGATCAAAGCTTTTGACTGCAAGATCCTGACACCAGCATCAAACTTGTGCCTTGGCACAAACACCCAGGTCTTCCTCAAGCAGTCGAAAGACTCTTGAACAGATGCATCTGACGTCTTCGGGGTGAAACCTGTCATTGTCTCACCTTGAAGTTTATACAAGCCATCATGCTTGATTCCTTTCATTATCACCAGGGCACCTGGAACAACCTTCAGAACTTCACCTTTTGAAGAATACTTGCAACCAGCTGAATCTAGGGCACCCAAGGAAATTAAGTTCTTTTTCAATTCTGGAACATGCCTCACTCCTTACCAATGTCCTCACGATACCATCATGCATTCTCGATTTTAACATCACCAACACCCACAACATCGCACTCAGCGTTGTTCCCTAATTGGACTTTATCACTACCCGTGCACTGATAAGTGATAAACCAGTTTCTATTTGGCGTGACATGAAAAGAACAACTAGAATCCATAATCCATCCATCAAACGATGAATAATCAGCGATAGACAAGACATAATCAGTATTATCTGCTACAGTTGCAACATTATTTGCAGAGTCAACTATAATTCCCTTACTCTTCTCATTCTTCAGCTTAAGGCAATCCCTTTTAAGATGCCCCCTCTTGCCACAACTCCAACAGACAACATTAGCAGTCCTAGATTGACTACGTCTGTTCATATTAGTACTACTGTTACCCACACATGTTACAGATCTTCCTCTATTTTCACCTACTAGAGCAATAAATATAGATTCGCTAGATTCTTTTCTACGAATGTCCTCGCTCAAAATCAAATCCCGAACCCCATCAAATGTCAAACTTGTTGACCCAGAGGAATTACTAACTGCAGTAACGGTAGTATTCCAACTATTAGGAAATGAGGATAATAGAATCAAAGCACATACCTCATTTTCAAAATCAATCTCAACTGAACTCAATTGACTAACAATCACATTGAATTCATTGATATGATTTGCAACTGACGCACCTTTTTTCATCTTCAAGTTAAACAGACGTCGCATCAAACAGATCTTGTTGATCGCAGAGAGCCTCTTGTACATATCTGACAGGGCTTGCATCAAATCAGCAGTGGTCTTCTCCTTTAGGATGTTAAACGCGACGTTACGAGCCAACATCAGCCGAATAACACCCATAGCTCGTCTATCCAGCAAATCCCAATCAGCTTGCTTCATCGTCTCTAGTTTCTCCCCAAATAAAGGCAAGTGCAGATTCATCTGGTAACGATAATCTTCAATCTGCATCTTCCAGAAACTAAAATCCTTCCCATCAAATTTGTTGATTCTCACTTTTACTTCTTCGGTCGCCATCGATTCGCTTCAACCTAGCCAAGCCTAGCTCTGATACCACTTGCTGAGATAGGGCGAGTGATCGAACAAAATATAGACAGAAGAAGAAAAATAAATCGGACACCAGATTTACGTGGTTCAGTCGTAAAAACCTACGTCCACGGGGAGAGCAGCAGCAAATTGCACTATAAATCAAGCAATACAGGGAGATTACACACTCGAGTCACTCAAACACTCTCTCGGTGTTTCCCAAACCCCAATTTAATCCAAACCTAAGTCACAACACAAAATTACCACACAAGCTCAAAACAAACGCTGAAAAAGAACTCCTTTTCTTGATCGCGCTTCAGCTTGAAGACATGTAGCTCCTCCTTTTCTCTCGTACGGGTGCAGCAGCAACACCCCGAGGAGAAGACCTCTTTCGCGGCTCCCTTCTGCGACTTCTACGTAGGGTTTCGGCCGCGTGTTCCAAAAGTAGGGAGAAGACCTACAAAAAATTCCTTTTATATGTGTGTGTGCGCGCGCACCCACGGTCAAAGGTTTGACCTTGGCCCCACTGATTTATTCCTTCTTCGGTGACGGACGCTGCAGGTAAAGAACCCCTCTTTTTTTTTCTTTTGTCTTGGTTCGGACGTCCAAGTCCAAGTCCATGTTTGAACTTTCCTATTTCAAGCCAAACTTCCAAATACACCAATCTTTCTTTATTTCAATTTATTTCAAAATTCGGTTTTTCGCTTCGGGCTTAAACTCGAGACATATTTAACAATAAATTTTTTTATTCCTTTAGATTAGTTTGAAATTACATAAATGTCTTAAAAGACACCAACATTTTTAGGAAAATGATTTTTATATCATTCAGTTTTTACGAAACAAACAAAACCTAAAAGCATTTGAACAATGGTCTCCTCATACTGGGCAGTTACAACTCTGAATTCTTCAGCCTCGACACTAAAGGCTCACCAAAATGGAACAGAAAAAAATGAAAGAGGAAATCTGGACAGCAACTGCTTGGCATGAATGAACATCACATCAATGACACAATTGAACAATTCCACATACCAGGACATATGAACAGCAAGTATGCACAGAATAGACATAATCTGTAGCATAAAACATTGGTACGAACACAACAAGGTGACCACATCAACAACTCAACGGATATGAAGATGAACCAATCAGTAACACTGTCCACCCAAAATGAATGTGTATATGATGACTAGAGCAGCAGCTCAATGCTCTTGCAGCATGCACCCAAGATTCAAGATATTAGCATTCGTTCAATATGCTTGCGATCTCAACACGTACAGAGAACAAACCAGCAATATTTTTTCATAATATGTTTGCAGTTGGGCACAATAAACATAGATCAACATATTGTGCAGCATAAGAAGTAAATGTGCATGGATCAATTCATTTTCATTCAAGATGTCCTCGGTCGAAGTTCTGGAATACTTAGATATCAGATTTATCTCATGTACACACTGGATATGCTTCTAATCCGAGAATTTCAATAACAATTCCTATAACGAATAGCTACTAACTTCTGAAATGAAGGGAAACGAAATACAAGTAAAGTCTATACAACAAAACTAATGTATCAATCAAGCAAAGGGAAGCTCTCAATCAGAATCTGAATCGAAACACACACTGATCTAGTTAAGGAATTTTATCAAAAGGTGGTAGATATTTCTGTCAAAGGATCTAGATGCAGAAATAAGGAAGAGATATTATCACAAAGAGGCAATGCAGCATGCTGAAGGTCATCAGGAAAGCCTAAAATGCGACCAGATTTCACGCTGGTGGAATTGAGTTCTCGGTCTTTACCTTCAGCAGAAACAGAGTATGTGGATTTACCTTGACGAAGAGTAACATCTGACCACGATTGGAGATCAAATCAGAGGAGTGAATCTTCAGGAGTTGTAGCACCAAATACTGGAACGGACTAAAGGAGGGAGATGGAGGATCAAGCACTTCGATGAAGTTAGCCCGAAAACGCAAGCGAAGAGAGCACTTCCTGTGGCTGCAAAGCTGGTGGTGTTGGGGAAGTGGCCTGCGATGACAATCGGTGACAGAGAGAGGGGTAAGGATGCATAGAGGAAATCGAGAGAGAATCACAACTGAACATGAGAATTCCTTTCCTATACTTTCTGCTTTATTCTTTGAGGTTCAAATGCGAAGAGACTATGGTGCTCCGCGATCAGAGACGAGCGGCGGCTACCGGTGGAGTGGAGGTGGCCGAGTGTGAAGAGGGAATGGCGACCTAGAAGCTGCTGGAAAATGATGACGCGAGAGAGAATTCGCTGAGCTCTGTGTATGTGCGTCCTCTCTGTTCTATTCTACCCCGCTGAATGCATACGTATGAGATACGAATATGTGGAAGCGAGGCTGTAGTGAGATGGGCCCAATGTTTATTTAGTAATTTTTATTAGTTTCATATACTTCTTGTTTTTACATAAAAGAAATGCATGTTCGATTTGCCGACGAAAATTCTGGCATCAAAAAAGGACTTCTATTTGTGTTTTTCTCAAAAGGAAAATTTATGAGAAAACTATTTTTGTATTGACAGGATGAGATTCATTCAATCAGAGATAAAGAAGTATCATTTGTGACAAATAATTTTATGTACTTATTGGTTTATTGGTGGTGTAGTGCTCCATTGTAATTAAGTAAACTTGCAAGAGAGAACTTATAAACATTCCCGTATGGATTGAACCTTCTTTGCAACTTTTAAGATAAGTCATGAATATGGTCACCAGCTATTTGGCCTCTATCATCTACAGATACAAATTGGTTGCAACCATTAATTTCAATATGGCCCTTGGCAAGGTCATCCCAATGCACACACCCATGCGGCTTAGAGGTCCTCATCATCCTCCGAGGGTTGATCTGTGCCAGGTTCATCTCGTTATCGACAAACACCATCTACTTGAAAAACCTCAACAAAGGGGAAAGCATGATTTTCCCTCGGGGCTATTGCACTTCCAATTGAATGATGTTAAAGGTCCAGCACTTGCCATACCAAGCTTCAGCAGTTCAAGCCCTGGGCTTTGCTCTATTCGCTAATAATTTTCCTTTTGAGTTGGTGGAGGCCACCTTTTTCCTTGATGATGCCTAGGTTAAGAAGCTAAAGGGGGTTCTTGGTAGCATGGGCTAAGTGGCTAATTTCATTTTCGTCAAGAATCCATCTATTAACAATCACCACCTTTTCAAGCCTCTTCATTTTTTTTTAAACTTTATTTTATTTTATTTTTGGGTGAAGTATGAATATGACAGCAAAATGCTACATCGTAAATTGCATAGGCAAGATGATTTATAGATATTTACTTTGGAATTAATCCCACCATAGTTTGACTATCTACGAATAGCATTTCTCCTTTTCGCAGGCCCATTGTGATAATTAAAATTTTCGGAAGTTCAAATCATCGAAATACAAGCATTGAGACGCTCAGTATAGTTAGAAGGAAAATCCTCCAAGATTTATGGCCAAGAAGAGAACGTTTTTACATGGCAAGTGTTTATAATGCTTGATAATTAAAAATAAACTGGGACAATAATACCAACCTCCTACAACTTTGTATCAATGAGTGCGTGCGCATGGGTGAGATTGGCAAACGAGGGCCGACAAGGTGACATGATGATGGTGCCATCGCCCAACCATCGGAAAATGGCCTAGCATCCCTCATCTGGCTCAAGCCAAGGCACTATAGACAGAGGCATGCAAGTGTCACGGGCTGAGAGTTTCCTTGGCCTTGGAACGACTCGCGAGCACCTGGCGAGCAGAATTCGCCAGGCCAGCCTTCTTTAGTTGTTCCACGAACGATACGATGAATGCTTCTTCGTGCGAGATCCTACCACGCCCAGCTTCGCTCGGGCGTCTAGTCCATCGAGATATACAGCAGTTCTCTTTTAGATTCAACAATTGGTTTCGGCTTGCCATGGCCTCGTCAAGAGAGTGGCATCAGCTCCCGACCAGTTTGTGCATGGGAGGCCTACCCCGTCTTCAGAGCTCCTAAGTGATATAATCCTTCTATCCTAGAACTCTTAGCATCAATCGTCCTGACGCCACTCCCACAGACCAGTTATATTCTACCCTTCTGCCTCACACTCTTCACCAGATAACCCCAAGTGTCATGAGTACGGAAGGATTCATGGACCGTGACACAAGATTCTAACTCGCGACCATTGTGGCCGCCTGCAGGGCACCTTCCTTTGGCAGTACACATTGCTCACTCTCCATGCAACCATGCCAAGGGTCCGGCCACCCTCAGCAAATGGCAAAGGGTGGCTACGTGACAGACGGCGATAATTTGACTATCATTCTTTTAATATAAAAACCAACATGAACATGAAAAACAACTAATGTAAAAATCCATTCGATAATGAGAGTTTAAGGACAATATCAAGTGATCGGTAATTAAAAAAAAGAAGAAGAAAATCTAGAGGCCGTGGTTGGTGACGATTTGCCCACAATGGACGGGTTCCATAATAGAGAGATCAAGGAAGAAAGAGAGGACCTGTGCTGATTTCGGTTCTCTTTTTTTTTTTTTTTTTTCATTTTTTTTTTGTTTGTTGTATGCCAATTAGGATCGACAGAAAACATCTCCCACTCAAAATCAATTTGCAAAATATGTGTTCGAAAATTAGTTAAGTTTGGATTTCTAGGAGGTCAAGGTTTATCCAAGTTGAGTTTTAGCTATTTGAGATAATTGGCTGAGATGCGCAAGGCCTTCTCTAACATTCCCATAAAAATTCTCCTTGTTGGGGACCATCAGTATCTCACTATTTTGGTAGTGCACCATCTCTACATTATAAAGTAAATCCGATACCATTCTCAATTTTTGCCCCAAATTTCCAAAAGTAACAATAACTGAAAAGTAATGAACAATAACTATGTACTTTAAACAATGGCTGACAAAGATCCACATAAAAATTATCTTATCACAAAAATCTCTACCGTAGATTAAAACTTAAATTGAAGCTTTGCCATCCTCGGACAATTTAAATATTGATTTGTTTAGTAAGCCCTATAGCTCTTCTTCTTCCTTTATTAACCTTTTTCCTTTCTTCTATCTTTATGGTTCCGTTAATGAACACCCTCACAAATTCCATGTAGCTGCTTACGTGGACAACGGGAGGCAACGGATTGCGACGTGGGCTAAAGTGAAAGCGAAATGACGCCGTTTTGGGCAAAAAGATGCCGTTTTGGTCTCCAAATTATCTGACGAGTCCGAAGCAACAAGAACGACGCCATTTGCTTTGCGTCTCTCTCGGTTCCTCCACGGGAATCGATCTGGGCTTAGGGTTTATGCTGATCAATTCTCTCTCTTCAGGAAGCTCGATCCGTTGCTGAAGCTCGATTTGTTCAGAGCTCATTTGTCGGATGAAGGTGATTTGTGGCGGCGATCGCTGGTGTTTTGGCGAAGAGGCTCTGTTTTCGGGTCCTCTCTTTTCGCCGTTCAAGAGCTTGCTCTTCTCGTTCAAACCTTTATTCATCCATTCCTGAAGTTCCAGAAGCTCATCCCACGCCTCAGTGACTGCCATGGAAGCGCTGGTTTCGCCTATAACTTCCCTTGCAGAGACGGACTGGCAGCTCCCCGTTTGGCGTTTTTCCTTGATTTGAGTCTTCGGCCAGCGACTCACTTCACGGCAGCGCGGTATTGCTCTGCTCTGTTCCACTCTGTTTCTGCGTCGCTGCTGTGGTTCGTCCTGTTGTTGCAAGTATAAAACGCCCAACTTGCCAGCATCGCCTATTGCTCAAAACTAAACATTCGCTGGGATGGAAAGCAAAAGCCAAACCAAATCTGGAGAGAAACAGTAGATACGAGTAAAAGACGACACACAAAGAAAGCAGGGAGAGTGGCAGCCATGAAAATTCGTCATCGCTTGCCGTTTACGAAACCCCGCAAGAGTCTCCGTATCGTCTGAGCCTGAGATGGGTGGTCGTGGCTGTAGGAGTGCCAATCGAGGTATTCTACCGTGAACATTCTTCGGCCGTTGATAAATTCGCTGTTTGTTCGTTGCCACTGTGGATTACCAGGCGAACAAAGTTGCGCTGTCCAGTCAAGCCAAATCATGTCTTGTTATTGTGGAGCCTCTAAGATCGCGCACTCGCCTCCATGGTGTGCGGTCGACATTAACTCGTTTCAATACCATCAGGCCGTTACAATTCCAATTGAGTTTCAAAGTCTATCACATGTCCGGATTTCTGGTTAGCCGAAGTTAAAGAGAACGCCAGACATCACAGATGATGTAATGACCGACATTTCAGTGTCCGTGCATGTCGAAATCCCAGAACAATAAGTTCACGGACCCTTCCTTCTACAGGTCCTATCGAAACCTATATAATGTGTGATTTCACCTTACTCTCACTTCATGAATTCCTGGTAGATTTTATCATAATCTTTTTCAGTTGCACGTAAAGTTGCATTGAAAAACCAGTGAGTTTTACTCGATAAAATAGTGGGTATAAGTTCCTGTCATGGGATTGAATCATGGGCCGAGAGCCCTTGGGGACGATTTGATTCAGCAGTAGAGAACGCAACACACCATCAGGAGACCTAGGCTGAAAGCATATCCAATAGAGAAGAAATGACGGAGGGGATGATCCGTTCACTTCCCCCGTCTCTCTTGAGAGGGTCGTGACACTATCTCCAAGGAGGTCGTGTGGCTCCTAGCGCTGAATACTTGCTTCATTGTCTACTCTTCCGTACTTCTTTCCCTTATCGGCTTCGTTGGTAGATTCGGTCAGATGTCTTGGGTCTATTTGCTGCGCCGATATCCTCACTTAGCTAAAGGATAGATTGGGATCCAGCGCTAAGGGATCCCTATTGAGCGCTGGATCCCCACTGAGAGCATTGTCTGTTATGCCGTGTCACTTTCTCAGCGGAGCTAAGCTCAACCTCTGGGAGAGACCGCTATGCAAATTTCAGCACTTCCACCGATTTTCCACTCGAATGCATTTGATACGGACGACTTATAAGATCATAGACGTCCGCCTGCTCTTTTTTTATCAGAAGGTGCTCCGGTGGAGTTGAACTCCATGCCGACTTGGGTGCGTAGGATCTTGCCAGAGAGCATTTTATATATTATATAATTTTGATCACCTTAGGTTCACTCTTTTCCCAGTTTAGCGCCTAGGTTGCTCACGCTAATAATACTTGCGAATGAGGTGCTATTTAGTCTTTTTACTCTTCGCTTGATAAGCAGTTATATCATGAATATGGAATATCAGCGCATACAGCGTGAGTATAAATTTTATTTTTCACAAACGGCCTCATCCACCGTTGATTTAAGAGTTTTAACTTTTAACCGCTTATTATCTTCAATAACAATCAAAATCAATAGTGTATAAAGCCGTCTGTGGAAAAAAAATTTCTTTTTATCTGTTGGTGTCTGCTATAATTACTACATTAATATTTGTATTTATAATTTATTAGTTGGAACGGAAAATATTACTGCATGTGAATTACGGGTGGCAATGAGATTGGGCAGGTGCACGATTGCCAAGCGGATGCAGGGAATTGTATCCTGGCTCCACTATGATTAGAGATGCCCTATCATCGGCCCATGTCCCGCGCAGGGACATCTATGAGCTCCATCCGCAACCCCAAGGAAGCATGCGGATTTCCCTGTTGCACTTGCCTCACTTGATAATAACTTCAAGATTAAAAATCATTTCTTCAACAAGCCTCTCAAAAAAATTTGCAAGTTGAAAAAAATCATTTATGCGAAAAAACGAATTTGGGATTCTTAGATCCTTTAGAATATAATTTAGTTTGGAAATATTTCTGTGATAAATTGATGAGAAAAGGGAATGAAGTATTGGAAGTATTCAAGTTATATTGAAATCTATGTTGAAAATAAGAAACTTTATATTACCAAAGTAATACAACTTATATAAAGGAAGAAGGTTAATACTAGAAATCTCCATGTTTGCTGGTCTTATCCACCCCATTTTAGTTGACATAGCGCAAGTATTCGGTACGTGGGGTAAAATGAGGCGTTAGTTCTATTTATGGTACTAAATCAGTATTTCGAGCTTAATATGCCTTTTTTTAATGAAGTGATTTATTTATCTACATGTACGAGTATGTTGTCATTTGTCAATATTTGCAACAAATTCTTTTATAAATTTATAAAATTTTGTAAAACTACTACTAACTATTTTAATAAAAAAACTTAAACCGATAGATGAATGCATTCCTTTAATATTTTAATACTTATCCTCACACTTAAGTTAGACTTTGCCCTAATACTAAAGAGTGAAAATATATACTAGAGGAGGCAAATAAGGGAATTCAAAAAATTTGAATTCAAAACTTCATGTTTTGATACCGTATTAAATTTTGCAGGAGCATTGTAAATTATTCTAAAAATATATGCTATCACATTAATTTGTCATCTAATATTTAAATATTCTAATAATTTGTGTTTCCCACGTGGAAGAAATCCTTGAATTGAGTTTATGGTTTCATATACAACCTCGTGTTCTTCATCTTTTATAATAAAGATACTACTCTTGAATATTTGGAGATTCTATAGTCTAATTAGAGCTACTACTTTTTTATATATTACAAAACAGCTTAATAAGATATTGACAATATAATCTATTATACACTCCCATCAGAGAAAACAGATTGATTCAGAGTCTTCCGCCGGCAACTCACTTCACGGAGGTGCTTCGTTATCGTACCTTTATCCCCGATGATACCCACACATGCAGCGGCACCTCCCGTAATCGTTGAATTGGCCTTGACTAGCCACCGTATCACTCTTCTCTACAAGACGTTTCTTTATTGGTAGATGAGTGGACACGAAGAAATGATATTATATTTTCCTTTTTCGATTCTTTGAACAAAAAAAAATTGCTATACAAGACCTTTATTTGGTGAAAACTTTTCGGACAATGATATAGCTTCCTTAAATTGACAGTTCACATATAAAGTGTAGCTAATAACTTAATTTGTACGAGAAAACTAGAGGCTCACCAAACTAGAAGAGAAAAATATGAATTAAATGTGGACAGTAAGTACTTAGCATCAACGAACAGCACATCAATGACACAATTACACATACCAGGACATACAAACAGCAAGCGCCCACAGAATAGACATAATCCGTAACACAACACATCGGTACGAACACAACACAGTGAGCACATCAGCAACTTGGTATTCGGGATATTAGCATTCGTTCAATACGCTTGTGATTTCAACACGTGCAGAGAACTAACCAGCAACATTCTCATAATATGTTTGCAATTCAAACAACAAACAGGGACCGACATATAGTGAAGCATAAGAAGTAAATGTGGACGGATCAATTCATTTTCGTTCAAGATGCCGGTCTAAGTTCTGGAATACTCAGTTATAAGTTTCATCTCATGTACACACTTGATTCGCATCTAATCCGAGAATTTCAATAACAAATCCTAAAATGAATAGCTACTAAAATCTGAAATGAAAGGAAACGAAATACATTTAAAGCCCATGCAATGAAAATAATGTATCGATCAAGCAAAGGAAAGCTCTCAATCAGAATCTGAAACAAAACACACACTGATCTAGTTCAGGAATTTTATCAAACGGGTGGTAGATATTTCGGCCAAAGGATCTAGATGAAGAAATAAGAGAGAGGTCGTATCCAGACTTATCACAAAGGCTCGAACGTGGCTGGATTTCACCCTGGTGGAATCGAGCACTCGGTCCCTACCTTCAGCAGAAACAAAGCATGCAAATATACATTGATGAACAGTAATAGCTGACTGCGATTGGTGATCAAAGCAGGGAGCGAAGTTTCAGGAGTTGTAGCGCCGAAGACTGGAACCGAATAAAGGAGGGAGAAGGAGAATCCAGCACTTCGATGAAGTTGGCCGAAAACAGGGGCAAACAGAGCATTTCCTGTGGCTGCGAAGCTGGTGGTGTTGGGGAAGTGGCCTGCGACGGAAATCAGTGACAGAGAGAGGAGTACGGATTCATAGAGGAAATCGAGAGAAAATCACAACTAAACGTGAGAGTTCCTTCCCTTTGCTCTGTGCTCTATTCTCTTATGTTCAAATGCAAAGAGCCTATGGTGGTCAGCGATCAGAGACGAGCAGCAGCTACTGGTGTATGGAGGTGGCCAAGTACCTAGAAGCTCCTGGAAATTGATGATGCGAGAGAGAATTTGCTGAGCTCCGTGTATCTGCGTTATAACTGTTCTATTCTACCCCGCCAAATGCATATATGTATAAGATACGTAAATGTGGACGCGAGGCTGAAGCGAGATGGGCTGAAATTTTATTATTTATTTATTTATTTCATGTGCTCCTTATTTTAACAAATATGCATGTTCGATTTGCCGGCAAAAATTCATATGTCAACAAAATAAGGACTTTCATTTGTGTTTTTATCAAATGAATGAAAATTTGTCGTAATATTTATGACAAAAATTCAGATGCTCATTTTTTTTTTCATATAATTTGGCTTATATGCTCGTTGTCAATGGCTTTCCATGGATTTTTCTTGTAAGATTGTATTTGGTTTGCTAGTGTGGCCAATGGACCAATCTACTAAGACGAACTTTTCTATGCATACCAAAATGAACGAGGATTGTCATGTGAGTTATGTGCAAATTCAATACCATACGGCTTTAGACTTATTTCTTTTTCTAAGAAACGCTAGAATTTTGTCAGAGATCACTTATACAATTAGCAAGTATTGGCCATGTTTAGATTATATGAACCTAGCTCACATATGCCATTAGATCATGTGAATTCCATGTGGGGCCCACTTTATCTAACTGTGCATATTGGGTACATCAAACATTTTTTTCTTCTACATTACTCGATGTGCATTAAATGTGTCGAGGGGTTGCAGTTTGACTGGCTGTTTGACTAGAAGTTCATGAAATTTCAAATGCAAGTACCTTTTTAATCCATTCTTGGATTTCTACGACTCTCATTGCCTTTGGAAAGCCTTGGATTCATGGTAGTTAGGTATAAGTTTTGTTCAGTTTAGATCCTTGAATTTCGATTAAACCTTGCGTTTTCCCCGAAAAGGTGGCTATGTTCGTTGGAGACAAGCAGGGATGTCGGGTGAATGATGTCTTATTTGAAAACTTGCAATAAATCTAGATACTCTGAAAGTTTTGGGGTGAGACGAACTAATTCAAAGAAATTATACTTGCATAGAAATCTCAATGTGAGTTTAGTGTGTGTATGAATTCGCATGGCACGCTCACGTGCCGGTTTTATCCAGTGATTTGTTTTTGATAGCCAGTTTAGCAAACCTCTAACCGTAGCAAATATCTAATTCTGCATATCTAATTCTTATGCATACTTTGATAATAATTTTCTATCCATTTGCAAAAACTAAATGTTTACAGAAATTATTTATGTGTATATATATATATATATATTCTATTTAATTATTTATCTATATATAATTAGATTAATGATTGAAGTTATATGATAGGTTATAATTCCACGTGCCTCACAATTTATGTGAACAATGTCATGTATCTGGTATATTTCCAATTTTATAGTTCCTAAGAATAAAGTCGTAAATATGGTATCATGTCTATCATCGGTGTTCTTTATATATAGATTACTTTGATCATCAAACTGTTCATCTAAAGAGCATCTGTAAAGAAAAATCAAAATGCTCAAATTTTTTTTTCCACGATGAAAATTATATCACATGATTGCATGTATTTTGTTTAAATGTTTAAAAGTAATTTCTTGTGTATACCTAGATTCTATTATGAAATATATAAATGTAACTAATGAATGATCAGAGATTTATGGTAGGTTTAATTCCATCTATTTAACGATTAATATAATCAAAGTCTTATAAGTGGTATGATTCCAATTACTTTATAGTTCAAAAGAATGAAGTCTACATTTGGTATAACTCTTATCAATGGAATTTTTATATATAGATTTTTTTCTATAAATAATTGTTCATCTTTAATTCCATGATGAAAGTTGTATTATTTGATTGCACGTACGTTGGTAATAAACGTCCGAGATAATTGATTATATAGATTATAATTTGAAATACCCAGAGGCCGAATGTTTAAGGCTAAAAAAAACTAATTTTCAAATTATAAAACATAAGGCTTAAAAAAACTAATTTTCAAAAAGTTATATTCCACACTTGAGCATATTTTGGTACTGGATGCTAAACAAAAATAGTTTATGCATGTGCAGATTCAATTTTGAAGTATCTATAGGCAGAAATTTTGAATTGATCAAGTCATTCTATAAATAGATCTTTGGTAACAAGGTAGGGAAACATAATGCATAGTAATTGTTCAAATACTTCAAGGAAATACATTTAGTAGTGCATTGGCCCCCCTACAAACAACTATAATGAAGACATACACCCTCAAATCAAATTCGTCAATCCCTGATCTTGTTCTATTTGACTCCATCCCAAATGTCCTCGTTACGAAAGATGCTCGGCCAATACGTGGATTTAACCATTTGATATAGCAGGGGAAGTTGTGTTAAAGGTAATAGGTTTGAGAGAGAAGAAGCGGTTGCTTGAAGTATTACACCAAGAGACGTCAAGTTTGGAACGCTCAACAGTGTTACCTCCAGCATAGAAAAACCCTAGAGTTTTTATATGCAAGTTATTGGGCTCCGGCCCATGTGGACCCAAATAACCATGCTTTTACCTATTGGGCTTGTATGTGAACATATTATTTTGGACAATATTAATAATATATTCAACAATCTCCTCTTATGTTCACCATACAGCACAATCCAATAAGGTGGTCAGTGTAATGTTCACACAAACATGAATCATCCATATTCAATCTAAGACAATTAACTCGGATCGGTCAAAGAGTTTTCAACAATAAAGTATTAAACTCAATCATCATATGCAATCTAAATAAGTGAATCATTCTTATCATGAATCTTTTCTGAGATCAATAAATCAAAATAAGTATTAAGAGTTTTAGATTCAGTCTAAACTTATCCAATCCCAAAATAAATCTTAGACTCAGTTCACAACTAACATATGCATACTAGTCAAGTAAGTATAAGTAGGCCAATCAAAATAGTCCAAGGCCTTACAAGCATAATAATGTTCACAAAATAGAAATAGCAAAATGTAAGTCTCAAGTAAATGGACTTCATTAAAATAGGCAATAGCAGGTAAACTGTCAAGTCCCTACACGCTTTAAATGATATATATTCATTCATCAAGTAGGTCATGCTGGTCAAAATCCCACTCATTAAGCTCTCCTCCATCTCTGCCATCCCCTGTAGAATGTCAAATATGAATTTCATATTATCATGAATTCAATCATTTGAATAAAAACTTAGCAACATTCCATCAGGCAAAGAAGAATATATAATAATGTCATAAAGCATCATAATATCATGTTCATAAGCATCAAGCCAGTTTCATAATTATGAACAAGACCTAAACAATGTGATTTACAAAGAGCCATCAATTTAAATTTATTCGTAGGAGAATAACTATTGTCTAGTTTCAAAGAACAGGACCAATAGTCAAGTCACTTATAATAACCTAGTCATGTAATATCAAGTTTCAATTAAGAATAAGACCAACAGGCTTCTTATGTAAACAATTGTTTCTATGTTTCAATTTGGAATGTCACAGTTACTGATTCCTTAAAGTTAAATAATATAGCATCAAATCTGGAATGAGATCATTTAACCAAAATGATAGTCCAATCTAGTTGAATTGTATCATCAAGTTTGGAATGGCACAAGTTTCCACGATAGAACATTTGAATTAGGTTAAAGTCATATTCATCAAATTTGAAATGAGACAACTCACCATCTTCAAATTAGTCAGCAACTGTGAATATCAATGAAACATATAAACTGTGTTTATCATTGTAGCCAATAAAGAAAGATTCGATAATTCAAAACACACAATTAGAAAGTAAGTAAATGGTAGTTAAGACTTATCTATATAGTCTTTAACCCAAGTTCCCCAACTGTTTTGAATAATCAATCTTTAGGCATATCTTTGGTGAGAGTACCGGCTATGTTATCATTCGATCTCACATCGATCAAGGTAATAACCCCTTGTTCTCTAAGATAATTCAACAACGCATGTCTCGGTCTCACATGTCTTCTCTTTGAATGAAAGAGAGCATTCTTGACGACTTGGACAACTGCTCGATTATCACAGAATAAACTTAAAGAATTAATCTTTAACCGAGTCAAAAGAATATCTATAATCAGATTCTTTATCCACTCTGCCTCTTCACCGGCTGAGGCTAAAGCAAAAAGTTCCGATTCCATAGACGACAATGCAATACAAGTCTATCGTTTGGATTTCCAAGTAATAGCAGCTCCACCCAAAGTGAATACATATCTACCAATGGACTTACTATTTTCAATATCTGAGCACCATAAGGCATCAAAATATCCCTCCACAGTTGGAGAATAACCAGAATAATAGAGAGCATAATCTTTAGTACATTTAAGATATCTCATTAGTCTATTGAGGGCATCCCAATGCTCTTTACTAGAATTACTAGTAAAACGACTCAGCATGCCAACTGTAAAGGCTATATCAGGTCTAGTGCAACTCATAGCATACATGAGACTACCAAGTTGTTTCGAGTTCTTTAACTGATTCACGCTAGTCCCTTCATTAGGACTTAGTCTGATATTATAATCACGTGGTGTTTCACTCAATTTACACTTATCGTATCCCCAAGTAGAAAGTAACTACTCAATATAATGAGTCTGGCTAAGGGAGATGACTTGCCGTTTAAAGCTTACTTTCATGCCAAGAATGGTATTAGCAATACCAAGATCTTTCATGTCAAATTTTTTAGCTAAAGTAGCTTTCACGTCACTCACTACAGAATGATCAGAACTAAGAATTAACATGTCATCAACATACAAGCAAATGATGACTATCTTATTTGATATAGAACAATGGTAAAGGCATTTATCTGAATAACTAGACTGAAAGCCATAACTCTTTACCACTTTGTCAAATTTAAGATGCCACATTTTAGGTGCTTGTTTAAGATCATACAAGGATTTATTCAATTTACAAACTTTGTCCTCAAGACCTTTTATAACATATCCTTCCGGTTGTTCCATGTAAATTTCCTCATTTAAATCCCCATTTAAGAAAGCTGTTTTTACATCAATTTGATGCACTACAAAGTGTTCAATAGATACCAAAGCAAGAAGAATTCTTATAGTTGATAGATGACACACATGTGAATAGACATCAAAATAATCTATTCCACTTTGTTGTTTATAGCTTTTAGTTACTAAACATGCTTTGTATCTGGCTATTGATCCATCATTATTCAGTTTCTTCTTCAACACCCATTTACAGCCTATAGCTTTAGCAGCCAAGTGTGATTCTACAGCAGAGAGCTCATTTCATCAATTATGGCTTCTGCCCACAGTAGAGATTCCCTAGATCTCATTACTTCCTAATAGGAGAATGGATCATCCTCAAGATGGTAAGCAACAAAGTCCTCACCAAAACTTTTGAGAATTCTCTCTCTTGTAGATACTTTAACTGGAATTGGTTCAACAGCCAACTATGTGGGATTAGTGTCAGAAGGGCCTGCTTTAGATTCTATAGGAGATTCTGAAATCATATCTGTAGATCCAGAAACATTCAAGCATTGATATCTGAGAAACTTATTTTTAAAGAACACTACATCTCTAGATTCTATCACTGTGTTAGTAGATAGATCAAAGTACCCAATTTGCAGCTCTATCTTCTGCACTACCTAGATATAAACAAGTTATGGTTCTAGATCCCACCTTAGGTTTCTTAGGATCTGGTATACTTACATAAGCAATACAGCCTCATGTCTTAAGAGTATCATATCTACAAGGGTACTTATGCCATATCTCATAAGGTGTCATGGACAACTTAGAGTGCGGCAACCTGTTCAAAATGTGATTAGCAGTTAGAACTGCTTCTCCCTAGTATGAGGAAGGCATGCCAGCTGTAAGTAACATAGAGTTTAACATTTCAGTTAACGTTCTGTTCTTACGCTCGGTAACACCATTTGATTAGGGTGAATAAAGAGCAGTGGTTTCAAATACTATACCTTTTGAAGCACAAAATTCTTTGAACCTTGACATGGTATATTCTCCTCCTCTATTACTCCTAAACCTCTTAATTTTTAAGTTGAGCTGATTTTCTACTTTAGACTTGAAAATCTCAAATTTTTCAAAAGTTTCATCTTTCGATTTGAACAAATAGACATGACAATATTTAGAAAAATTGTCTATGAATGTTATTAGATACTTCCGACCACATTTGGTAATGTAATTTCTAATGTCACAAATATCAGAATTTATTAGCTCAAGAAGTTATGTGTTTTTAGAAACCAACTTAAAGGGTTTTCTAGTGATTTTAGCTTGTGCACATAATTCACACTTGTCAAATCGAATAGAAGTATCTAATGGAATGTTGTGAGTTTTAGCTACATGTTGCATTTTCCTGTAATTCACATGTCCAAGTCTATTGTGTAGCAACTTTGGATCAATCAAAGTAGAATTCACATGGTTTATGCTATTAGTATTTAAACTCAATCTATACATATCATTAACCATGAATGCACAATCGAAATAATATGATTAACAAATAAAGTTACTATACCATTCATAATTGAAAAAGACATACCAGTTTTATTAAGTAAACTCATAGATATCAAATTCTTTTTAAGTAAAGGTACTACTTTAACATGTTTTAGAGTTAGTAATTTACCCAAAGAAAGCACCAAATTTGCAGTTCCAGCATGAGTCACCTTTGCCTCACCACCATTGCAATTTTCTACAGTGTCTTTCACTTCTGTGACCTCAGTGAGTAAGTTCTTGTCATTTGTAGCATAGCACCACTATCCAACCACCACTCAGAGGAGATGCTGGCCTTTCCATTCTTCATCATTCCAATGAAGGCTCGCGGCTCAGATCCTCTAATTAGCATATTGGCCTCATTTTGTGGTGTGTCATTATTTGGCTTCTTCGGCAACTTACACTCTGCTGCCTAGTGACCCCACTTTCCACAGTTATGGCACTTGCCCTTTTTCTTCTTTTTGAAGATAGTCTTTTTGGCCTCTAACTGTAAAGAGGATTCACTTTTTGGTGACTTGGACTTTTTCTGAGATTTATTGGAGTGTGAAACTAAGTTGGCAACTGAATTTTGTTGTCCCACTTGTTCCAAACTCTTCCTAGTAATATTTTGATCCTCAATATGAATATACCTCTCTAATTCATCCAGTCTCATCTGTACCTTCAGTCTGTGCATTTCAATCTTGAAAGAACTCCATTCAGTTGGTAGTTTGCTCAACACAAGACTGACAAAGAGATTATCGAACATATCAGAGTTATCATCTTTCAGTTTATTCCTCATATTCTCAAATTCAACTAACTGAGAGGTGATGCTTGAATTCATAGTGAATTTAAAGTCAAAAAATTTCTCCGTTAGGAGAGTTTTAGAGAGCCCCTCTTGTTTTTAGAACTGATCGTTTAAGTGATCCCATATCTCTTTCGCCGTCTTATACTCACTATAAGTCATAGCCAAATTAGGATTTAGAGAGTTTAACAAGTAATCTCTACAAAAATCATCATATTTGTTCCATTGATATTCATCCACATCTTCAGTGGTAGATGCAAAATCACTTAATACAGTATAGAATATATCACGTTCTTTCATGCCAAATTGAACATGTAATTTCCAGCCATGAAATTCAGTAAAATCAAATGATTGCAGCTTTATAATATCATAGGAACTACGCTTTGCCATTTTAATCAGAGCAAAGTGTTAGAAAGAGTGCACCTTGGAGTTCTTGGAGCCACAACCTTGATCAAATTGCTCGTAGTGATGGAATTTGCCAAAACAAACCCCAAAAAGGGATATGGAGCGCCCAAAAACCTTAAGATGGATTGCCCGTGTCACTGAAACTCACTGGAAATTTCCGCCCTTGAAATTCGCTAGAAATTTCGTCTCCGAAATTCGCTAGAAATTTAGATGGAAACTTTCGGGTGCCGTAACTTCTTCGTCTGACCTCCGATTGATGCAAGTGACCACTCAAAACGTTCGTTTTGATGAGTAGATCAAAGCCTAAGTGGTTTCACCCTCTAAAATTGGCTATAATTTTTGGATTTTTGAATCAAAGATTTCGGCCACCTGAATCTTCAAACTCAGATCCCAGCCAGTACCACCGTCGAAATCAAAAGTAAATTACAGTCGCGAGTTCGTCTTGACGAAATCTTGAAGAAGACTTTTTACTCGCTCAAATCCGACACACGAACCTAATACTTCAAGATTGTTGGAGGTAATAGGTTTGAGAGAGAAGAAGCGGTTGCTTGAAGTATTACACCATGAAACGTCAAATTTGGAATGCTCAACAATGTTACCTCTGGCGTAGGGAAACCTTAGGGTTTTTATATGTAAGTTATTGGGCTTCGGCCCATATGGACCAAAATAACCATGCTTTTATCTATTGGGCTTGTATGTGAACATATTATTTTGGACTATATTAATAATATATCCAACAAGCTGTAGTACTAGGAATAAAACCATGGGGATCAAGGCTAGCAAAGTAATGGGTTTGCTAACCCCCTCTAGTCTCTTGTCCAGTACAATGGTGAGAGTTGCAGCAAAGGCCACCAGCATGGAAGCCAAGGAAATAAAGAGAGAAAAAAGCCTCATTATGATCTTTCGAGGCAAGGATTTGAGAAAATCTTGCGGCTCATACCACGAAGTTAAGATGGCTAGAAATAACAAGATGGCCGTTATAGAGAAGAACAAACCTGACGCATCCGAAATTGCAAAAACCAGAAAAAAGTCCTGTCCCAACAACAAGGGAATTCCAATATTGCCATCATTGCCTCCAGGCACAGTGAAAGTAGCGGCGAATAATACCGTGGCAATTAGAGTTGAGACAAGCATACATGAATTTGCTATGTCCTTCGTCTACTTCTCTCCTTTCTCAAAGCAATCCCTTGTGTTGCGCCACGAATTTATCCCAATGCGTTGTGCTATTATTATTATTATTTTTTTAGTTTGGTCGGAGCTATTATATTGGTAGGTTCTTACAGAAGGGATAACCCACATTTCCACAGCCTACGCACAAGAGTCACGAACAAGAGTTACAATAAGTGGACGAATTATTGAAAATTTTCTGAAAAAAAGAAACTTACAAAGGAACATCTCAAGGAAATCAAGACTTATTCAACACATAATGCGAAATTGCTTGCAGGCTGAATCCATCTTTGCTGGAAAAATTCTTAGGTGTCACCTTCTAAGCTTCGATGATGATTTCATGCTTCAATACAGCCAAACGATATATGTATGAAAGCGCTATGTTTCTACTTTCAACGGAATAAAGTTTCATCCAATTTGGAATCTTCTAGAGGAATTTATGGAAAGAAAAATATATTAAGAGCTAGTCAAGAAATCCAAGAATGAATCTTTTAGTACTTCTGTGTGTTTGTTGAGTTCCATGCGTTGTATTTTGTTTCTAGAGTTTTTTGAGCGAGGCCGGCCGACCCTCCTCGGCAGTCCAGCGAGTGTCGTTGCACTCGAAGCGACCCGACAAGGGTCCCCAAACCTTGCCAGTGACAAAGGGGTGGCCCCTTCTTGTTCCTCTTCGACGCTCTCTCTCTCTCTCTCTAATCATTGACCTTAATTTTAAACTCTAGCCTTTTTATTTTTAATTTTTGAGATTTGGCGCCCACTTTGCGCCATATCAGTGCCACTAATGCAAAACATAAAAGAAAATTAATAAAAAGTTCCACACAGATGTTCCGTCCATATAGCTAACTAAAGGACAAACGTAAAGGATAGTGTCAAGCTTTAGGACTTATTAAAAATGAAATCAAAGCTTGAGGACTAAACGTAATTGTCCAAAGCTCTTTTTTAATGACAAAGAGGAATAGAGAGTCGAAATGAAAAATAGGTAAATATATAGTAAAAGCTTCATGATATCATTTTTTTCTTTTTTGTAGACATGGGTTGTGCATTAGTAAATTTTAGTTGATGGGTAAATTAACTAATGAGAAGTGCTCTTTACATAATAGCTATTCAGATGAAAATAGTGGCCATAAATGAACTTAGCTAACCTTTAGATTGAAAAAGAGAAGATTCAAATCATATTACTTTAATTAAATCATTTTCCATCTACACACATTTTATTTTATCTGAACTACACCCTAATCTTAAATACAAAACATGATACAACGGAACGAGCAAAGCTATTGTGAAAGTATAAGCAAAACTGATTTAAATGTTTTTGGGCTCCAAGTTAATATATATGGGTTATGCATGAAATGATTTGCATAATAATTTCCTAATTGCATGGTGGCAGACACCTCTGTAAAGAGTCGGCCGAATTTAAGAAAGAGGCACTTGGATTAGATTTAGTGGCGGATCACAATTATATTAGTAATATTGGAATGCAACCTAATTATAATTAGTCTCAATCAGTTTTCAATGCCCCAATTTCTCTAATCAGGCCCCCTTATTTTTCCGTAAATTGTTTTATGGATGAAGTGTCGTTTCTCAAACTTACCAGAGTGGGATTTAAAAGTTCTATGATGGCAAAAGAGGACTGTTCATCGTGGTCTTAGGTTCAAGTCATATTGGAAGCATTTCAGGAGCAAAGTCCCATGTGCACCAGACCAATATTGAGCAGTTCGCCCTTACAATCACCTAGGAAAGTAGGCCTTCTGCAGCACAAAAGCTTGGCCGGATATCTCCCAGCCGCTATAAAAAAAATGTCTTTGTATATTCTCAAGACTATCTAAATAAAGTTCTGGCTATCATATTTTAAGAAACTTGTCAAGAAGACGTAATATTTATCATTAAGCGCGGTCATTAAACATATGAAGACAAAGATACATACCTTATACCATTGGAGTTCCCTCTGCATTTGAAAAGCTGCTCCGGAGATTTTAGTTACAGCATCGGACTTAGGCTTGTACGTTGCTGCTGCCTTCATGATACTGTTCGATTCTCCTAGTGTAGGCGCTGCAACTAATGACAGCTCATTAGTTGAGCTTACCTTCAGAAAGAGTCTAAGAGTCCTTTCTTGGCGAAACTCCACTGCATGTGTAGTCAACCTTTTATCATAAGGCGAAATCCGAATAAGCTCCGGGAAAAAGTTAATACAGAGCTTCACGATTTCACTTATTCCCCTGATTGTAGCTTGATACAGCAAGTTCCTCTCTTTGAAAAAATCGGTGATCTCGGTAGTATTCATAGTAGAAGAGATCGCAATGCAAACTTGTGTTGCCAACTTGACTGCGGCCTCGTGTCTCAGTCTCACCTCGTGAACTCTCTTGATTAGAGGACTACAAAATGTCAACAAAAAAAAATGAGAACGAAGAAACGAAGGGGCGGCAACTGGATTAAGAAAAAGGTTCTCCAGCTCCGCGTCTCAATTTTATCTTTTACACATCAAATTGCATCTAAAAACAGTTAGCTAATTGTCATAATTTCCCACGTTTAGAGCTTAGGTTGGCGGGTGATTTGGAAAACGATCTCATTTTTTTTTAATCTTTTAGGAAATTTATTTTGATTTTTTTTCCTTTGGGATTCAGTCCTCAATTGCAAAGTGAGAGTTTTAGTAATTACTGATACAAAGTACACAAAAAAAAAAAAAAAAAAAAGGTATATAATCATTTTTGGCGTTTTCCAATAAAAGTTTTATATCATGTCTGGATGAAAAAAAGAAAGTAATTGGATGTGAAAAAGTAGAAGCGATTAGAGAATAACTGAAGAAATGATCTTCCTTGAAGTACCAACGAGACTTCATTATGTTAATCACAATTAAGAGAACATAATCATAAGACTTAACCTGATAGAACAACTCTAAAATAACCACGCTAATGATGTGACGTCTGTCTAGCTAGAGTAAATCACAGTAGTCTTTGCATTCATAAGATTATTTTAGACAATATTATTCAAATATGCAGAGCAGCTAGTAATTAAAAAAAATATTAATTGTACAAACCATCGTATTGTTATTTATTCTCTGCACAAAGCAAAAGAGTTTTCTTTCTCAATTCTATCAATCTCTAGCAAAATCAAAACTCCCACATGTAGTCACATAAAGGTATGTGACGTTCGAGTTTACTTGTTACACCTTAATGAAACAATGTGTAGAGTTAACACTCTTTATTCAAATTACTTTCAATCCGACAAAACTAGTAGAATTAGGGACAAGGCTAAAGGGTATTTTCCGGTAAATATAAAAGTTAGGTGAAGATAACAAATGCAACTACAGGCAAAAGTTGTGAATAAGTGGGAACTATAGGACTTTTATAACCGGTCAAGTGGTGTTTGGGCTAATTTCCATGCACTTCGAGTGGTCCACCTTCTCAAGTAATCTTAAGGTCTTATTTTCTCCAACAAATCTGAGTGGAATTCTGGGATGCACAATTTTATTGGGACCCACAAAATTTGCTCCCACGGAAATATTCTTCTATTTCCAGTCCTCCCAAACAAATTATTTTGATTTTTCCTACCTGCTTCTATTGCTATTCTTCGCGCCTTTTTAAAAGTTGTCAAATAAAAGTGTAAATTTACTATGTTAAATGCGATCAAATGTTAAATCCTTTGTGTTGTTTTGAGGTGAAGTAGCCGTCAAAGAAAATAATATGTAATGAGGAAACAGATGCATTAGGGTTCATGTTCTTATTTTTCGAGAAAGATTTACATGCTTGATAGAGATGATGAAGCAAACATGATTTCACCAATCAAGATTGAAGGAGTAAGTCCTAGGTTTACGTGACTCTTATTCCATATTTTCCTGCTTAGATCGTTTAGCCATAAGCAAGAAATTCCTAGGTTAACATCAAATTTCCTCTCAAATTGAAGTTTTAAGTATTCTTTTTTGATTTTACATTTTTACAATTTCGCAACTCTTGCGATTAGAAGTCTGCGAATATCTAAAATCTTTAAAGAATATATAAAAATGTTAACCCAGAAAATCATATATGACTTTGTTTGAGTCTGAATAATTTGTTGAAAGATTTTTATTAGGTCCATTGATGGTGTAAAGAATAAGTTACATATTCACTCTTAGATGGTTGATATGTGGAAATTTTTAATTACAAAATTAACTTCAAGCACACATGTCACTCATCCAATAATATATGTGTAATGGCTTTTTCAAATAGGCAGTGGACCTAATACAAGACCTAATACAAGTTCTTTTCCTAATTATGGCAAAGAATTAAGTAGGAGATTTTTTCTACTTATAAAAGATGTCAAATCATAGACATTTAGTCGGAGAGGGAGGGACATAAATAAAGATGGTGTCTTGATAAAATGGAAGCGTACCTATTCGTTACATTCTCCAAACAATTGGGTGATATAATACTTTTGCACTCGGTTTCATATATGGTTCCTATTGGATAGCCGAACCATAAAATAGTTTGATTTCAGGTCACATTATTCAAGTAAAACTTGGTCAAGAAATCAGAATATATCCCACAAAAGAAACAATCATTTCAGGTTTCTTTTGCTAGCAACGAGGGAATCAATCTAAAAAGTTGACTGAAAGTTCAAAATCATGAAAGGTCCTAGGATAATGCCCAACAACAAAAATGGCCACCCAACCCGATCCGAATTTTTTACCGGTCGGTTTGTAGTTCAAGTCCACCGAATACCTTCAGTTCAAAAACAAAAGAGCAGGTGATGAGCAAGTTATGATCATCTCGAAGGGAATCGGTAATGAAGGGATGTGAGTGCAGAAAGTACGGACATTTGTATATCAAGGCTTCCAAAAGATTGAGCCTGGTTCCATTGGGAAAGTGAGACTCCTTCCTTGCCAACACGTCCATTATAGATCGTTTGTCATACAGTTTGCTTGTGCTTTTCTTGGTAAGTAAGGGCGCGTTTGGTAACATTTCTGTTTAAAAATTGTTTCGGGAACAGAAATAGAAAAAAATGTGTCTGTTCCGAGTAACAATTTTTGAATAAAAAAACGTGTTTGGTAAACTTGTTTCGGGAATAAAAAATGAGTAGAAACACATTTGGTAAATTTGTGTTCTCTTTTTTAAAATATTTTTATTTTATTTTTATTTTTTCTTTCTTTTTTTCTTTTTTCTTTTTTTGGCTTGTGACCTCGCCTAGCCACGGCGAGGCTCGCCGGCTCCCGGCGAGGCCGAGCCTCGCTGTGGTTGGGTGAGGCTCGGCCTCGCCTTGGCTAGGTGAGCTCAGGCTCGCTCAGATCCGGCGAGCCCGAGCTCGCAAAGCCTTGCCCCACGCCGGCAAGGCTTGGCCTCGCCTTAGCTGGGCAAGCTTGGGCTGGCCCAAATCCAAATGCGAGCCGAGCTTGCCCAGCCATCGGCGAGGCTTGGCCTTGCGGGCCACCGCCAGGCCGACGAGCCTTGCCGGTGGCTAGGCGAGCTCGGAGCTTGCCGGATCCGGGCGAGCCCAATCTTTGCCAACCAAGGCGAGGCCGAGCCTTGCCAGGGGCTAGCAACACTCTGGCGAGGTCGTCGGCCCTCGACGGCGTCACCAGCCATGGCTAAGGCCGGCGACCAACCAAAGAAAAAATAAGAAAAAAAGAAGAAGAGAAAAAAAGAGAAGAAAAAAGAGAGGAGAAAGAAAATTTGTTCTTAAAAATTGTTCTAGAAACAAGAAACACGTTTTTCTTGTTTCTTGTTTCTGTTCCAAATGTGCTCTTGGGAACAAAAAAATAGATTTGGAACAAAAACGCAAACAAACGCATTTATGTTCTTTTTTTGTTTCCTGGAACAAAAAAAAAAACAGAAATTTTGTTCATAAATAAAAATAAAGAATGTTAACAAACAGGGCATAAGTATTCGTATTTACCAACTAGATAAAGGGTTATATTTATCCAAATTCACCAGCAATGTTGATCAGGAAAATAAGCTAAGTCTAGAACGAAGGTGATGGTTTTAATTATTAATGTGATGGGCCTAAGTTGGCCCGTCCGTCCATGTTTGGCCTAAAAGCCCGGCCCACAAGATTAGGGCCCATGGATGGAGGGATACATTGAAGAGTTGTAACTTTTGGGGGAACGTCTTTTACCGAAGGGACACGTCTTCTGGAGAAGACGTATTTAAGAGGAGAAAAGAAAAAGAAACCGCACCTTTTGGACGTACGTATGCTTTTTCTTTCCTCTCCCAAAACCAACATAAGTTTTTTCTCCCCTTGAACCAACAAAGACGCTCCTTAGTAGACCAGGATCAGATTCTTCCTCAAACTTCAACGTTGGTGTTTAATCTGTGGACAATAAGATATGCTCGATTTCGTGGTGTGTCTTTGATCGGTGATATATGTTTGTTCTTGGGCTCGTCTTCCGCATTCGTTTTAGGGGTTCGATTTAGTGTCGAATCCAGTTTTAGGGAATCAGTAATTCCCAACATTGGTATCAGAGCCGTAGTTCATGTTTCCCGATCATTTTTCATGTTTTTCCGACCCCTTTCATGTTTATGAATGATTTTTGATTGATTTTTCGTGAAAAATCGGCCGACACCGACCGGGGGTGGAAAAATCCTAACACCCGAGCACTGTTCACCCGTGTTTTCGATTTTCTGTAAGTTGAAATCAGTTTCTGATGGCGTAGGGTCGAAGGTCTCGTCAAGACAAGCAAGACGAGTGGCGGATCGCCGCCATATGCCGCCGAATGCGCCCCCACGTGCAGCCGGAGCGAAACGACGACGCACGTGCGTGTGTGCTGTCCCTGGTGCGTGAGGCACGCGCCAGCTGACATCATTGTGACATCAGTTGCACACACGTGTCGCACATGCTAGGTCGGTCCGTCCGACCCAACCCTACTGGCCCGGCCCGACCGTTGACTGTTGACCGTTGACCGTTGACTTTGACCGTTAACCAAAAAAAAAATGTTTCTTTTTCAATTATGTCTATATGGGTTATAAGTAATCCATTTTTTTTTTGCATTTGTTGCATGAATCATGGAAAATTATGTATTTTCCCTTATGTTCATTATAGATTATAAGTAATCCATTTTTAGTTCTACATTTGTTGCAGGAACTATGATGCGTTATGCACGGATACCTGCATTCCCGAGAACAGATGAAGGAAATGCAAGACTTAAAAGTCTGATGACAGAGTTAGCTAATTATCGGTGGCATGACGGTAATTTAGTATCACATATGGTCAGGGTCAATCAGATGATATAGGAAATCATCTGGAATGGTTATCTTATGCTGGATTTTGAGAAGGTGCCGGCCTTGATGAACACTCTTCCACCTGAATGGCAAGCAGTGTTAAATAGCCTATGGGAGGTCAACGTGGTCCCGGGTTATAGGAGGCTAGTAGTAACTTTTGTAAGAGAGTACTATATTGAGTTAACCAAAACTTCAACCCTTAGATTGAGCGCCACATGGCGTAGAGTGAATGCGCCTTGGAAGCGACATGAAAGCTCTCCAAAAGTTTTTCCATGATTGGCAAATGTGCCTTCAAATTTCTTAGATGTTTTGACTGATAGATTAGTAGGGACTTTCCCTATTTATTTCTTAAATTAGTTTGAGATGTTTATGGTGTAAATATCTCTTTCTATGTTGATATTTTCCTTTGTATATATTATTTAATGTAGTGGATAGTTGTATTATGTGAAAACATTATTATTCTATTGGATGTCAAATATTATTTGCTTTTTGTTATTGTTGACTACTGTGGGTAGTTCATAGAAGTTTTTGTAACTTCATAGAATTTATTTTGCACAAGACAATTATATTAATAATAGTTTAGGATTTTTTGGAGGATGATTGGAAACATAGTGACCTTTCGATTATGAAACCTTACTTGAAATTGTTCATTGATATGATGTGTCTGTGCAAAGTAAATGCATAAATGATAGGCATTAATTATTCGTGCATATATGTCTGATGTATTCAGATCGATGGTTTAAGCAACTAAGAACGTAATTGCTGATATGAACATCAACAATTGTGAAATATTGGATATGAAGATTCAATATGTGCTGGAAAAACAATAAGCACTAGAAGTTCTTGACCATGTTATGAAAGATCTTGAGGATGCTGTGCGCCACCTTGAGTTAGTAGATGACCGCCTAATGGCATTTAAGCCGAAAATAGATATTTGCAATGCTGGTTCTAACTCAGAAAGGGCTTTGAGCTCTAAGCGCAAGCGTATTGATTCATTCAATATGTGGAAATGCAAATGATCAAGTCCTTATTGCAAGAAATCAAGAGTTAACCAACACAAGAGAGGAAAACGTCCTCAAGTGAAGAAAATGTCAAGAGTGAGGTGTTACAATTATAACAAGAAAGGTCACTATGCTCGTAACTGTTGTGAGCCAAAAAAGGTAAACACCTCTTGTACATTTGAGTACTTTGCTTATGTGTCAAGTTTTGTATTATTGACTGAATCCAATCCTTTGTGGAATGTAGATTCAGGAGCAACAGACCATGTAGCGAAGGATAGAGGATCCTTTGTGGAATTCCGACGAGTACTAACTGGAACTAAGTGGATCTATGTAGCCAATTGAACATGCGTGATGGACGCACCTTGTTCCTACATGATATTCTATATGCTCCGGAAATTTGTCAAAATTTAGTGTTTGTTTTGGTGTTGGTTAAGCTTGGTTTTAGTGTGAACTTCCGTAATAGCGGTGTAGATTTGTATTTTGATACAAATTACTATGGTTGTGGTCATTTTTTGGATGGTTTTAGTGTACTAAATGTTGACTGTGGTAATGTCAATATTTGTTATTCCCTTTTCACGTCTTCTACTTCATATGATAATGATGTGAATGTGTGGCATGCTAGACTTGGTCATATTGACCAACAACATATGAATAGATTAGCCAAAGAGCGCTTGTTGGGCAACATTAAAAAGTCGATTTGCCCATATGTGAGCATTGCCTAGTAGGGAAAACGACAAGGAAACCATTTGAAAAAGGTAAAAGAGCTGAATTTCCTCTGCATTTAATCCATTCTGACGCCTATGATCCAATGAATGTAAGAGGGAGGCATGGGGCTGTTTATTTCATCACTTTTATAGAAGATTATACTCAATTCGGATATGTCTATTTGATTTCTCATAAATCTGAAGTATTAAGTTGTTTCAAAAGATTTATGAATTTGATAGAAAATCAATTAGACAAGAAAATAAAAGTATTAAGATCTGATCGAGGTCGATAATATTTATCTGATGAGTTTAGAAAATTATGTGATGAAAAAGGAATAGAAAGACAATTGTCTATTCCATATACTCCTCAACAAAATGGTGTTGCGGAAAGAAGAAACAGAACCCTACTAGAAATGGTTAGGACCATGATGGCGCATGCTAACTTATCTATCACTTTTTAGAGTGATGCGTTGTTAACTGCTGCTTATATATTTAATTGAGTGCCTTCCAAATTAGTTACTTCCACTCCATATGAGTTATAGACAGGTAGAAAACCGGACTTAAGTTTTCTTAAGTCATGAGGTTGTACTGCCTATACTCATGAGCCATCTCACAAGTTTAGGAAATTAGGTCCTAGAGGAAATAATAATATTTTCATAAGATACTCCGAACACTCGAAAGGGTATGTGTTCATAGGTGAGCAGGAAAGTGGGAGTATAACTGAATTTGAATCACGAGATGTCACATTCTTAGAGAATAAATTTTCTAAGAAGGGCGAAATAGGTGAGGATTACTCCCTATTTAAAACCTTGGATTAAAATAATGAACTTAATAGAGTTCGTTCAAGTGAGAGTAACATGAGAAGTGATAAATTTAATTCAACTCACTCTTAATTAGAACCACATGATGAGATGATATCGTCATTATCTAATCCGAGTGGGACTATGATGGGGAATGACGTGTAAAATGTACAATCTCCCATACGGCGAACAAGTCGTAAAAGTATTCCCCGTCGATGTTTTGACATCGAAGGGAAAACTTTTATGGTTGCTCCACAAGATGAGGATGAGCCAAGAAATATTAATAAGACTCTAAATTGCCCTAGTAAGGAAAAATGGATTCATGCAACGAAAGAGGAGATTGAGTCAATGAAATCAAACCAAGTTTGGGAACTAGTTGATCTTCCAAAAGGATGCAAAGCTATTGGGAACAAGTGGATTCTCAAAATAAAGCAAAAAGCTGATGGCTCGATAGAAATGCATAAGGCTCGCCTTGTGGCGAAGGGGTATAATCAACAGGAATGAATTGATTATGAAGAAACATTTTCTCCTATAGTGAGATTTACCTCGATTCGCATTATTTTGACAATAGTGGCAAGTATGGATCTTGAGTTACATCAAATGGATGTAAAGATTGCTTTTCTCAATAGAGAATTAGAGGAAGAAATATATATGGAACAACTTGCTGGTTTCATTAAAGAAGGCCAAGAATGAAAGGTACGTCGACTTTTGAGATCGATATACGGCCTTAAGCAATCATCGAGATAATGGTATATACGTTTTCATAATGCCATAATGGCATATGATTTTACAATGATAGATGAGGATCATTGTGTATATATTAAAAGATCCAAAGATCAATTTGTGATCATATCATTATATGTTGATGATATACTAATTGCCAGAAGTAATATGGAGTTTGTAAATACTATGAAGTTTGTTATCTTCCAACTTTAAATTGAAAGATATGGGTGAGGTTGCATACATTCTTGGAGTTAAAAATTCAAGAGATCGCTCGAAAAGGTCGTTATCTCTTTCGCAAGAAACATTTATAAATAACGTTCTTGAACGATTTCGTATACAAGATTGTAAACCCATAGACACTCCTATTGCAAAAGGTGAAGAATTGAGCCATAAACTATGTCTAAGGACTCCACAAGAAAATGAACAAATGAAACATGTTTCTTATGCTAGTGCTGTTGGGAGCTTGATGTACGCTATGATGTATACAAGACCTGACATATGTTTTGCAATTGGAATGGTGAGTAGATACTAATCCAACCCAAGTCAAGCACATTGGAAGGCCGTTAAAAGAATACTGAGGTATCTGAAGGGAACTGCTGATTACAAGTTGAATTACCAAGGAAAGGATCTGCGACTTGAAGGCTATTCAGATGTTGATTGAGGAGGAGATTTAGATGAAAGGAAATCTACCTCTGGATTTGTTTTCTTACTGAACAATGGCGCCATATCATAGAGCAGTAAGAAGCAAACGTGCATAGCCTTGTCCACGATGGAAGCTGAGTTCGTGGCATTATCAGTAGCGGTACAAGAAGGAGTTTGGCTTAAGAGATTTTTAGATCATTTAGGTGTTATTGAAAAAACTGCAAATCTATTATTGGTTAACTATGATATCCAAGCAGTTATAGTGTATACCAAAGATCCAAAATATCATGGTAAGACCAAACATATAGATACCAAATATAATTTTGTCAAGGATATGGTTGCACGAAAAGATGTGAACTTACAGTACATGTCTACGCATAGAATGGTAGCAAATCCTATGATAAAGCCAATACCTAGAGATGTGTTTTGTAGTCATATGAAATATTTAAGATTGCGTAGAGGCTGCTGTACTGAATATTGTAATTTCCCTAAGTGTTAACATTTGATGAATTTGTGTTTTCATTATTAATGCTTATGAATCGTTGTTTGACTATTATGCATCTTAATACTCAGTGCATTACATTAAGTTGAGAAAGTATGTCGGACAGATATAAGATTAGCCCACTCACATGGGTAATCGTCTCTATTTACTATGTGATAAATAGAGACGAGACGGTTTTTAAGCTTATTATCTAAGTGATAATCGAGAGCTCGAGCTTAAAATATATTTATCGCCTTAATTGGGTGTTAAGATGATGACATTTACTATGTCCGAAAGTAAAATAACCCACATATTTTACTTTATCTGTCTATGATGCCGGATGTGAGTTCTGATGAATTTTGTGAATGAGTAGATACGTGAACTCAAGTTAGACATTGGGTATGTCTAAACTATCATCTATACGGTATTGAAGGTGTAGACATACGCTCTATGGGAATTGAGTTAATACCGTAATACGTATTTCATACTACGTATGCATGAGACGACCAATAAGAGTGGCAAAAGTTTGATCTCAACTTTTGTGCCGTGTGAGACTCTTGAGGAAAAGAGTTCCTCAATTTAAGTGCCCTCATGACTCTTACTTATTATCAAGATTTCTATTTAATGTTTGTTATCTTAGGATGTTGCCAATGATTATGAGTTGATTCGATCTAATAGAACATTTCTAGAAAAGCAAGCTGAATTGAAATTGAGAGTTTGAAGGAAAGAGAAATATCGAATTTGGAAAATCACATTATAGGTTTGTATTCATTGGTCGACCAATTATGACTGTCTTTGGGATAATTATAATTATGAATAAAATATATATATATATATATATATATATCATTGTTTAAAAAAGACCAAGAGAGATATAAATGTGATCGATCGATCTAGGGTACTGCATACTAAATCTACTCAGAGTATGATGTCCATTATGAGCTGCTATATATTCCTAACAGATGTATGGCAACGAGTTCTCAAAGTATGCTGGTCGCACGGATTATTCACCGGTATGAATGTTGAAGAGAGGTAAAAAGGATCTTGTTCGGCCCACCATGTGCAAGTGAGAGATGATGATTTTAATTATTAATGTGATGGGCTTAAGTTGGCCCGTTCACTCATGTTGGGCCTAAAAGCTCGGCCCACAAGATTAAGGCCCATGGATGGAGAGATACATTGAAGAGTTGTAATTTTTGGGGAAACGTCTTTTACCGAAGGGACACATCTTTTGGAGAAGATGTATTTAAGGGGAGAAAAGAAAAAGAAAACGCACCTTTTGGACGTACGTACGCTTTTTCTTTTCCCCTCTCCCAAAACCAACGTAAGTTTTTTTCTCCTCATTGAACCAACAGTACGCTCCTTGGTAGACCGAGATCAGATTCTTCCTCGAACTTCAACGTCGGTGTTTAATCTGTGGACAATAAGGT
Source organism: Eucalyptus decipiens (assembly GCA_014182575.1). Taxonomy (NCBI): domain Eukaryota; kingdom Viridiplantae; phylum Streptophyta; class Magnoliopsida; order Myrtales; family Myrtaceae; genus Eucalyptus; species Eucalyptus decipiens. The sequence goes on along the minus strand of CM024611.1, from coordinate 51,421,788 downwards.
ACCCTTGATTTCATGGTGTGTCTTTGATCGGTGATACATGTTCGTTCTTGGGCTCGTCTTCCGCATTCTTTTTAGGGGTTCGATTTAGTGTCGAATCCGATTTTAGGAAATCAGTAATTCCCAACAGAAGGAAAGAAAAGATATATGGAATTGAGACACAGAGTGATGGGGATCTTACCAAGGTGACCAGCGTAGGTGAGATCCAAAATGAGATCCATCGTAGTGGGACTGCTGAAGGGATGACTTGGCTCATCGTCTGTTGTTTCTTTCGCCAGGAACCAAGCAATCTTCTTATGCTTAGAAGCTTCGAGAGCAGATAATGCCAACGAAACACGTCCATCCTTATCTGCAAGCTGCGTCAATTTATGATTTCTTCGAACTAATGCCTCGACCATCCTTATCCTTCCAGACGGGACAGCATTGTGGAGGGCTGTGCGGCCATCACAATCAACCATTTCAAGTGCTTCCGAAGGCAAGAAGTCAACCGGGTATTCAACAAATTGGTTGTCTCGTGCACTCAAAGCGGCTATGTGAAGCACTGTTTCTGATCTGCTTGTTATTTTGGCCGTCTTTGAAGTAGCATCTTGTTTGAAAAATCTTGCAGCAAATTCCCAATCGCCCCTGAATGCAGCTTTCAACAATGGCCGGTAACAGAGTTCATTCACCACGTTTTCCGATAGTTCTGCAATAGATGAGAACTTTTCAGGCCATTTAAGTTCATACTTATTTCCTTGCAGACATTGAGAAGTGTCCCAGAAAAGAACAATTTCATGAAGATCCACCCCAAATACAAATTTCACGATGAAATAACTCTTTCGAGGGATAACACACCTGGAGCACCTCTTGATTGAGAAGGATCTAATGGAACGCTTAAACGAACATCTTCAATAAATGCAGGAGAAAGAGTGAGCATAAAATCGTTAATTAATTTTTTCTTTTCTCTTTTTCCTAGCCAATATCAGGGTTATGTTTTTCGATGATAAAGCAAAGAAAAAGAACTGTAAGAAAACAAGTTGAAAACAAGTACTAGCATATTTTAAGACCACATCGCTTCCACCATATCTTTTTTCGGTTTGAACTTAAACATGTACCTACTGGTGGTTTTGCATGATTCAAGTGCAAAGGAGACTTTTCACTGCCCTAGAAAGCTAATGTCAATCGGCTGGAGAGTTAGGGCCTGTTATAACGAAGCTCAGGGTTTGACCATTTCCAGAACAATGTCTTGAACCTTGTTTATATATATATAAGTCATACACCCCTCACACTGGGGAGCCTCACCCCATACACCCAGAAAGTTCCAAACTAGACTTACCCAAAGTCTACCATACTCCTCTTCATATACATACTGGGACTACCAACAAGCTTGGTGGAATGTCTTTTTCAGACAGAATACAAATTTCCAACACTCCTGGTTATTATTCTTCAAAGACAACTTCCCAAGACAAAGCTTACCAAACTGGTTTGACTCGGTGGGATCTCTTTGGTCCTTTGGACATAATATTACACCCCACGGTCAAACAAGGATACAAGATTTTCAGTGAACAATTCATACCAACACCTCATGATATAAGGTTCCCATGCCTTATGCATTTCTTTATAATATTCAAAATCTCGTGGGTAACAGCATGGGAATTTGAATACAATACATCCAAAAAACCGGGTATACCAACACTTGTCCGAAAATACAAAACCAAATGGTGGGATGGATTCAGATTTCTTGATCAAGGATCCGAAGCTGCGGTTAAAACATGGCTAAATAGCCAGAAAACCCAAATAATCACATCCCCATCAAATACATCGTTTTACAGGAGAAAATCCATGGCAAGTGCAGCACTTGCAGCAGTCAAAACAGAGATGAATACCGCAACATTCTCGGGACAATGCTCTCGAAGCGGAAGAATCACAATGTGGATCTTCCAAATCTCAAAACAGTCAAGACGGATCTTCCCCTACCATATCATAGTGGAAACACTAATGAAGACGACTACTACGGGATCAATCTGGACAGAGATTAAAAGACATCACATGCAGTTACTATTACAAACGGCGCAAAAGGCTACACACCGGAGCGTAGTAGACATACACTGTTCACTCAGTACTGTTCACTTTACACTGTTCAGCACTGTAGCATTTTCACTGTAGCACTCGCTATAAATACACCCACTCGACATAGAAGAAGGCACCCCGAAATTTTCTGAATTTCTCTCTTCTCCTTCTCTCTCTCTCACTTGTAAACCTTCATCCCTTCCATCTCCATCCTCATCTCTTCCATCTCCAAGCACTCTTACCTTGTATCCCCGGTTTCAAAGTAAGTTAGTTTTCATATACACACTTTCATACTGTGGTTACCAACTCACATAATAGTTGGTTAACCATTTCTTGTAATACAAACATCAATACTCCCGGTGCGGATTACCGCCCTAGTGGATGACTTGATGCTTTAAGTTTCTGCATCTTTCAATACATGTAATTTCAGCTTTTCAGCTTTATATAATACAAATTCAAACCACCTTCATGGTTGGTTTTTGTTTATGCATACTCTTACTTTATATTTTATATATTGCCTTTGCTCTTTATATTATTTTTAATTCTCGCGAATTTATTTAAGTTATTTACTTCCTTGTTGTTCCTTGTTGTTTCTCGTTGTTATACATCCTTCTCTGCTTTCGTATAGATCTGTCAATCCTTTATACTTCCTTGTTCTCTCATATAGTACTCCGATCCTCACCCCTTTATGGTATCAGAGCCAGAAGGAAAGTATAGATAGTCTTTGTAAAAACATACTCTTAGATCGAGAGCCATTCGTTGGCATCCTTCTTGTTTCTACAGAGTAGTCCAGGTCGTAAGTCCCTGAGTGGCTGTTAGACCGTTGGTTTAGCTCTGTAACGGTTCCGAAGAAGGAATAGTTCCGATCTTAAGTATGAGTTTACATAGAAGATCTACATCCTCCTCTAGTTCTCTATCACAAATGGACTCAAATCCCAGTCCTATACATAGAGAAGAAGTAAGGATAGAAGATTTCAACAAATCTATAGAAAATTGGGAAATTCCTAAAATACAGCTTAAGGAAATATACAAGCAATCAAAATTGAAGTTTTTCAAAAGATCGACTATGTCATAACCATCAAGAAAGAGATGTTCCTCTTTCTAATTCTTATGAAAAAATACATCTTTTGAACAAAGAGTCCATTCTGAAGCACAAACAAAAATACAACTACATTCATATAGGACTAGTCCAAGTAGGAGTCAAACCTCTTACTAAAGAAGGGCTTAATACTTCCATTCTCTTAGTCTTACGTGATTCACGTCTTTTAAATTATGATGAATCTATTCTTGGCACTTTGTAGAGACAAGTCTCGCAAAGGACCTATACATTTTGACTGTTATCCCAATTTCTCGCCTTTCCCTTAAAGACAAGAACATTCTTAGAGCTCTAACACTCCAAATCAAAACCCATAATTATAGCAGCAGATGGATCTATCCCTTTAGCCCTTGTCTATAGAATCCATTATAAAGCCATGTCCTCCGCTTTTGGAGAAAATGCTTTCAAACATAGTCCACGGGGAGAAACACTTCTTCTCCAAACTGACATTTCTAGAGCAAATACAACAATTCCTAGGTCTATTAATTGGAACCAAGTTACTTTACCAGAACAATGGGAATTAGAAAACCAAATTCCCCAACAAGTTGTTCAAAATACAGACCCTACTAATGTCATTCAACACCTTTGAAGGAAGAGTGACCATTAGATTTCCCAGAAAAGATCTTTCGATTCAAGATCTAGTCCTTCTTTCATAATTCCTATACAAGGTCCATAGATCTTAATCCTAATCTTCCTCCTATAATCACCATTCCCCCTAGTACACATAGAAACACTCCTCCTCCTAGTATACATAGAGACACTCCCACAAGAGGTACAGCACCTTTACCTCCTTCCACCAAAGAGCTTGATAATCATGAGACACCTCTCGAACCAGAAATTAGTGGTTTAGATAATAGATCAGGAATTTCCAGGCCAATTTATCAACAAAATCAGCTCGAACCAAGTCGGACTAGCCGTAGATAATACGTACTCTCCTCATCATTCTCCTACTTATTCGCAAATGATAGATGCCGAGCTTAATGTTTTAGAAAAACATTTTGAGCCAAACAAAACTTTTCTTAATAAAGAATTTAATTCTGAAAACAACAAACAAATCGAGAATGGTTCTTCAAAACCTTTGCTGATAAAGCAAAAGACATCAAACAAAAAATATTACGACTACATATATGAATATGAAGTCCATATATTTTTCTTTGATTGGTTAGAAGAACAATTCCTCGAACCAAAAGAAATATTTGTTTTAGATCATCATTATAAGTGGAAACTTGATAATGGTGAAACCATAGAATCCAATCATCCACCCCTTAGGAGAATAAAAATACAGCATGGAGATAGCGAGGTTACAGCCACTCCTTTTAGACTTCCGGATAAAGGAGACTCTCTCTACACCCACAAAGTTATTGAACAAAACAATTTTACTAATCAACATTTAGTAACCATAGGAAAACAGTTGAATAGGATAGAATCCACCTTCCGTAATCCTACTCTCTTATTACACCACAAGTTGACACTCTCAAAAACCCATTTTTAAAGCCTTCGAATTTCCAAAAAATCTTAGCCCTTAGTTTGCCAAAGCCATAGAACAAAAGAAAAACTCTTAGGAAAATCAAAGTTGGAACCTAATCCTATACTAGACACTCCTAAATTCCAGAATCTTATCATTAGAGACACTCCGCACCAACCCACCATTAATACCCCGACCAAACCCTCTCGATAATCTCGATAATGAGTCAGTCAATGAGATTGACAGACTCAATTGGAGACAACCTCGAAGCTTTATTATAGTAGAGCTACCCCACCGGACATTGCCCAAGAAGAATCATCGCAAAAATACAGAATAAATATTCTCCGACGCCATCTATGAATGGAACATTGATGGTGTTGCAGAAACCAATGTTATGAACATTCTTAACAACATGGTAATGCTTGCTAATGCCTACAAAACACAGCAAGATGTTTCTGATCATGCTGTTGCTAATCTTTTAGTAGCAGGATTCACTGGACAGCTAAAAGGTTGGTGGGATAACTATCTCACAGATGAACAAAAAACACAAATTTTAACTGCTTATAAGGTAGATGATTTTGGCCAACGCATGGATGATGATCAAGGTCATCTCATCCAGGATGCGGTCAATACCCTTATCTATTCCATTTCACAACACTTTGTAGGAGATCCTTCACATTTTAGAGATAGAAACCAAGATCTCCTTTCCAATATGCGTTGCAAATCCTTAGGAAGATTTAGAGAATACAAAGAGCTTTTCTTTCAAAGGGTTCTTATTAGACCCGACTGCAATCAACCCTTTTGGAAAGAAAAATTCTTAGCCGGTTTACCTTATATTATAGGTGACCAAGTTAGAGACAAAATTAGGGAAGATTACAACGGCCAAATTCCTTATGATCTCCTTTCTTATGGAGAAATAGTCTCTTATGTTTATAGACAAGGAACACAAATGTGTAATACAATCAAATTACAAAGACAACTCAAGGAAGAACAATCCCTCACCAATAGGAGTCTAGGGAGATTTTTGTGCCCAATACGACCCCTCTTATAATGAAAAACAAAACCAAAATGTAAGGGAACTTGTCCTCCTGAGAAAGAAACAAAGAAACATCACAACAAACCTCCTTTTCGTAGGAATAAACAAAGACACAAGAATAACCAAAATAGACCTCATTCTGATAGAAAAAATTTTAAAGACATTAAATGCTATTCTTGTGGTAGAAAATGTCATATTTCAAAATATTGTAGGATTAATAAAAATTAAATGAACTTTCTCTAGATGACGATACTCTTAATCGGTTAAACAATATTTTCATAGAAAATGATGATACTTCTTCGATGAATTTCTTGAGGAAGAAGGTCTTCAAATCAATGAGATAGAATCATCTTCAGATTCGAATATGAAGACGCTTCCCCAGAAAACCCATTTCGAAGTAAACGTCTTAACAAAAGAAGAAGAATTCCTTCTCAAAGACTTGTTGACAAAATACTTGACCCTGAAGCCAAAAAAGAATACTTAGATAGACTTCACTCTTCTATGAATATTACTTCCAAGCCTAATACTTCATACAACCTTAAAGACATTCTAAATAGAAACAAAAAACCACAGTCTAGACCTATAAATATTAATGACCTCCAAAACGAAATAAAACAACAAAAGTTAGAAATACAAGCCTTAAAAGAAACTCAATCAGAAATGAAACAATAAATTTCTGATATAAAGTCTCTTGTCATAAAAAGAACAACAAAACTTGAAGACCAAAATGAAATTGTTAGTACTCCGTGATACCTCCGATCCAGCTTTTCTTATGTTATTAACAGAAATCACATCTAGGAAATGGATAATAAATATTAAGATAAAAATCAATAATGAGTATATTATTGAAACAATGGCACTCTTTGATACAGGCTGACCTCAATTGTATCAAAGAAGGCCTTGTTCCAACAAGATACTTTGACAAAACATCGAGTCTTTAAAATCAGCCTCGGAGACAAGCTGAATATACAATACAAGTTACTGAAGCCTTAATAATAAAAGACCAAATGTCTTACAAAACATCTTTCTTTAGTTAAAAACATGAGACAACAGTTATCCTTGGAACACCTTTCATACAATTGATTCAACCCTTTGCATTTACTAATGAAGGTATAGAAACTCATGCTTTAAACAAAAAAATCACCTTCAATTTCATAACAAAACCGCAGAAAAGAAGTCTTAATATTTTACAAGAACATTCCATTTCAGAAATAAACCGCCTCATAAAAGACAAAGAAAACCAGCTTGAATTTTTAAAAGAAGATTTAGAGTTCAAAAGAATAGAAGAAAATCTCATAAAACCAAACATCATAGAAAAAAATAGCTTCTCTACAAAAACACATAGAGAAAACTATATGCTCTACTCTACCCAATGCCTTTTGGGAAAGGAAAAAGCATATCGTCGATTTACCTTATGAACATGATTTTTCTGAAAACAAAATTCCTACCAAAGCCCGACCAACACAAATGAACCAAGAAGTTTTAAAATTTTGTCAAACAGAAATACAAGATCTCTTAAATAAAAACTCATAAGAAAAGCCAATCTCCTTGGAGCCGTTCGCTTTTTATGTTAATAAAAATGCTGAACTAGAAAGAGGAGTTCAAAAGTTAGTTATTAATTACAAACCTCTTAATACAGCCCTTAGATGGATAAGATACCCTATACCCAATAAAAAAGATTTACTGAATAGACTTTGTAGATCAAAAATATTTTCTAAATTTGACATGAAATTAGGATTTTGGCAAATACAAGTTAGTGAAAAGGATAAATACAAGACAGCCTTTACAGTACCTTTTGGCCAATATGAATGGAATGTTATGCCATTTGCCTCAAAATGTCCCTTCGTAATTCCAAAGAATTATGAACGAGATTTTCAATCCTTATTCGAATACATCATAGTTTATATAGATGATGTTCTAGTTTTCTCTTCCAATATAGAACAGCATTTCAAACATTTATCTACTTTCATAAAAATAATCATACAAAGCGGTCTTGTAGTCTCTCCTACTAAAATTGCACTCTTCAAAACCAAGATTAGATTTTTAGGTCATTACATCCATTTAAGCACCATCACTCCCATAGAAAGATCAATCTCTTTTACGTATAAATTCCTGATGAGATTAAAGACAAAACTCAATTACAAAGGTTTTTGGGTAGCCTCAATTATATTTTAGATTTCTTTCCCAATATAAATATCCTTTGTAAACCTTTACATCAAAGGCTACGAACGGATCCTCCACCATGGACCTCTGTCCATACAAACATTGTCAAACAAATAAAAACTCATGTGAAAGATATACCATGCTTACATCTTGCTGGCCCTCCACTTTCAAAATAGTAGAAACAGACGCGTCGAACTAGGTTATGGTGGTATTCTCAAACAAGTCAATAACAACAAAGAACAAGTCATTCGGTTTATATCAAAACATTGGAATTCCACTCAACAAAATTATTCGACAATCAAAAAGAAATACTTGCTATAGTTTTATCTATATCAAAATTCCAAGGAGATTTATTAAATCAAAAATTTCTCTTGAGAATTGATTGCAAATCAGCCAAAGACATTTTACAAAAAGACGTTTTTAAATGTTGCATCAAAACAAATTTTTGCCGATGGCAAGCCATACTTTCAGTATTTGATTTTGACATTGAATTTATAAATGGTTCTTCAAATTCATTGCCTGATTTTCTCACAAGAGAATTTTTACAGGGGATACCAATATGCCAAGACCCAAAAAAGACAAAGACAAAGGCAAAGGCAAAGCCACCGCCGAACCCTCCAATACACCACCAAAGCCGAAAGGCTTAACATCCGTCAAAACATGGCTCCAAATGGCAGAAAACAACCAAACATTCTTACAAAGAAACACCTTTGACAACGGAACCCATAACATCTCGAACCCATGCTAGCCCTTAATCGCTTAGCCAACATACTACCAAAAGAAACAATATTGTTACTTGCCCAGTCTTTACAAAACGTAAAGAAAGAGCCATCCAGTTGCCATAGAGGTAAGTAACAATCCTTCCCCGCTTGCTACACAAAAACAAGCGGAATACAAAAGAATTTCGAATGAGGTGGTTATTAAGCCCTGTGCAACCCCTCTTTCTCAAAGATCAAAATTCTTTCCCAAAACATCTTTTCAAAATATATTGACTGTGGAAGATGGATTCTTCGATAAAGATCCAATCAAATTTGCAGAAAACATATTTCCGAAAAAATTGGCTTTTCAAACCACACAATACAAACAAAACCCTTGCTTATTATGAGCAAATTTTAGTGGAAACAGAATCGGCAAGGTTCACTCACTTTACCGATAAAACCAATACAGAAAATATCATTTATTCCACTATATCCATCAAGAAAGTCATACACCCTCACACCGGGGAGCCTCACCCCATACACCCGTAAAGTTCCAAACTAGACTTACCCAAAGTCTACCATACTCCTCTTCATATACATACGGGACTACCAACAAGCTTGGTGGAATGTCTTTTCAGATAGAATACAAATTTCCAACACTCCCGGTTATTATTCATCAAAGACAACTTCCCAAGACAAAGCTTACTAAACCGGGTTTGACTCCCGGTGGGATCTCTTGGTCCTTTGGACATAATATTACACCCACGGTCAAACAAGGATACAAGATTTTCAGTGAACAATTCATACCAACACCTCATGATATAAGGTTCCCATGCCTTATGCATTTCTTTATAATATTCAGAATCTCGTGGGTAACATCATGGGAATTTGAATACAATACATCCAAAAAACCGGGTATACCAACGTCCGAAAATACAAAACCAAATGGTGGGATGGATTCAGATTTCTTGATCAAGGATCCGAAGTCTTGTTAAAACATGGCTAAATAGCCGTAAAACCCAAATAATCACATCCCCATCAAATACATCGTTTTTTACAGAAAATCCATGGCAAGTGCAAAAGACTTGCAGCAGTCCAAAACAGAGATGAATACGCAACATTCTCGGGACAATGCTCGTCAGAAGCGGAAGAATCACAATGTGGATCTTCCAAATCTCAAAACAAAGTCAAGACGGATCTTCCCAGTCATATCATAGTGGAAACACTAATGAAGACGATCTACGGGATCAATCTGGACAGAGATTAAAAGACATCACATGCGATTACTATTACAAACAGCGCAAAAGGCTACACACCGGAGCGTAGTAGACATACACCGTTCACTCGCATCGTTCACTTTACACCGTTCAAAGACCGTAGCATTTTCACCGTAGCACTCGCTATAAATACACCCACTCGACATAGAAGAAGGCACCCGAAATTTTCTGAATTTCTCTCTTCTCCCTCTCTCTCTCTCACTTGTAAACCTTCATCCCTTCCATCTCCATCCTCATCTCTTCCATCTCCAAGCACTCTTACCTTGTATCCCCTGGTTTCAAAGTAAGTTAGTTTTCATATACACACTTTCATACAGGGTTACCAACTCACATAATAGTTGGTTAACCATTTCTTGTAATACAAACATCAATACTCCCTGGAGTGCGGATTACCGCCCTAGTGGATGACTTGATGCTTTAAGTTTCTGCATCTTTCAATACATGTAATTTCAGCTTTTCAGCTTTATATAATACAAGTTCAAACCACCTTCATGGTTGGTTTTTGTTTATGCATACTCTTACTTTATATTTTATATATTGCCTTTGCTCTTTATATATATTTACTGATATAGAGAAATAATGTGGTATTCTGCTGTTGGCTGGTTCGTACAATCTTTTTCTCATGCCTCATGTCATGTGGTTAAATCATGATTTGATAAGTCGCATCATTGAATGGCCTATGATTATCCAAATATCCAAAAACTAAGGAAATAAGAGAGATTTTAATGCGAACATTAACAGATAAACAGTCTCGAGACCCGATCTTAATAATCCAGTTATTTGATGATGTACCCAAAAATAATTGATGAAGATATATATTTATCTATATGAAATCGGTCATTTTTCTTTCTAACTTACAAAAATTTAAATCGTAAGTGAGATAATGGAGTTTCACAATTTGTGCAGTATATAACATACAATGATTTATAAAATAGATATAGGACAGGATCAAATAAAAAAAAAAAGGCGCCTTCTTTGCATTGTGTAATATTCAGTTTTCAACGTTGTAAATTTTTTTTCTTTGATGACTTGATGAGACAATTGTTTGGAAGCCAAGAAAAAAGTGGAGCGAGGGCCATTTCTGCTATTGCGGGCTTTTGCGCTTGACAACTTTGTCATGTTTTTCCTCAGCCATTGGATTCAAGTGGTTTAATACCAGCCGTTCGATTATTGCGTGTTGTCAGCGTTTCTGGATCACTCCCATTGGTGGGAAACTTGTGGAATTGGCCACTCAAAAGTGCCAAAATCACAGCATTACCCTTCCTTTGTTTATATTTTGCTTCAATTTTTCTTCCACCATCCCCTTCTTTCCAAGCAACATATGTTAATAAAACTTTTTATCAATGCACTAACATTGTCACAATTTCTTTACATAAGCTGGTTTGTACAGAATGACGCATATTCAATTTTGATTTTTAGCATGTAGATATATTTCATAAACAGGTCATGCTCCAATTATTGAGATTATTTATGTGAAAAAGAAGACTTACATTGACTGAGTATATAATATGTATATTCTTCAAAGGGCTTTTATACAATGGTAATATAATTTTTTTTTGGCACAAATAGGTTTTAGATAATGTTACATAATTCAGATTTATTTTTTGCATGTAACTTAATTTTATAAATAGGTTTATATTTGCATTATGAGATGATATAAATAAAAAAATTTATGATGACAATGTATGTAATTATACATATATATCCACAATATTTTTATTCATTGTCGTCAAATCCGTACTTTTTGGGCGACAAGGGAGAATCTTTCTCTTCACCTCTCTTTTATTCATTGTCGTCAAAAGATTTTCTCGACAAAATTTGAATCTAAATTGCGGTGGTGCGACCTTCTCGTTAAAAAATTACACTAACATCTGTAATTTTACCTTATAAAATTAGAACAATGTGTCCTCAATCAATAAAATTTTTATATACATTTATCTTGACGTGGGTATTCTCAAAAGCTTGACATCACACATTTTTTCTAAGATAAAATAAGGAATCGGATATGGGATTTATTTTATCTTTGAAAAAGCTAGGAAAATGGCGAGGATAAGAATTTACATTGAAGGTTAATTAATGAAACGAGTTCATATTTGGAAAATGGAGATGGAACGTTTTTCATGCACATCGTGGAATACGGACATGTCTGAAAATGTGCAATTATGTATGAAATTATTGAGTACGTTGTTTCTCTAAATTGTACATGTGTCGCCAGAGTACGTCCTTTGTACAACACTTATTTGGCCTCACATTGGGCGACTTAGAGCGTGTTTGACGACTTATTAAATAGTGTTTGATTTTATTCTTTTGGTCTTGAGAATAGATTTAAAATAAAAATCTATTTGGTAAATTTTTTGTTCTAGAAAATATATTTGGAACAAAATCAATGAGAAAAAAAAAGTTACTTATTTGTTCCCAAGAACAATTCCAAAATCAAGCCAACTCAAAATTCTTTTTTCTTTTTCTTTCTTCCTTCTCTCTTCTTTTTCAACCACGCCGCCATTAGCAGCCACCGCCACCGCCGTCCACCACCGCCGGCTGCCGATGACCGATTGCGCGAGGTCCGCGAGCTCGCCTAGCCGAGCAAGGCTTGGCCGAGGCTTCTAGCAACCCTCACCTCACTGGGGCCAGCGACACTTCAACGAGGTCGCGAGCCAAAAGCTTGAAGAAGAAGAAAAAGAAAAGAAGAAAAAAGCAATAAAATTATTTAAAAGATTAAAAGAAAAGGGTTAGAAATTTTGAGACTAAACATAATTTCATTCCGAAAGATAGTTATCAAATACCTTAAAATACTTAAAAATTATTCTTGGGAATAGAATAAAAAAATTATTTATGATTAAAAATTATTTTTGAGAGTAGAATAATTATCAAACGTGCCATTAAAAATGTTATTATATCGGAGGAGATTGCCAAAGTTTCTCCGCTACGATGATGTCACAGTCTTGCGTCATCTTCGAAGTTCGTATGACGTAATTGCTTACGTACTCAACAGGAAAGTCTGGGTTGCGTCCTGACATGGATTATGACCCTTGCTAGGTGTCTTAGCATGAGAAGATGGAAGAGATAGAGACAAGGCATCTGCATGGGAGATATCGCTTATGAACTTCGAAGGTTGTCTTTCGGTGAGGGAGAGTGGCTACTTGTATCATGTGAATGTGAGACATTGAAAATTTAGATATCGTGTGTGTGGCCTTGACATCCTCTCAAGAAGATTTTTTGTTTTGTTAAAAATTAAAGTGGACATGCATTGAAAAATTTGATTTACACCCTTTACTTTGTTTATACCCCTGCTTCAAATGTTTACCTGGTATCAAAGGAAGGCTCGCCTGCCTCATGGTCATCCTAATGATGAATTTTTTGGTCCATTCGAAGTAGGAATATTACAATCACTGAATATTCTCAAGCTTGTAGCGATGTGAAGGTAGCACTTCAAAGGAGTTGATAAATTAAAAGATTACTAAAATGTTGACATATTTACTATAGTGATGATTATCTACTTTTGATGCTTGCAAAATTTTTCAGAAGATTTGATGATACGACAATTTATTTGGAAATTAGCAAATTCTTAATAGTGTTGGTAAGTATTATTGTTGTAAAAAATAGTTGGGGAATATGAAAATGAGATCTACAATTTGAGATGTGTAACCATTGTCCTTCAAGATATTACCTGTATTTTATTTTATTTTTAAACCTGGTTTAGGAAGAGTAAATGATGTGGGCATCTTTTAAGAAATTTCTTGAATTTTTCCCATGCTTTATGTAATGATTCATTATCCATCTGCATAAAATTAGTAATATTATTACGCATCTTTGTTGACTTTGCAAGTGGAAAGAACTTACTAAGAAATTTCTAAGCCATATCATTAGTGATTGATACTACAAGAAGAGAAGAAAGCCAACTTTTAGCTTTATCTCTAAGAGAGAAGAAAAATAATTTCAAGAAAAGCATTGATGTGAGCGTTTGGATCATCGCTTGGTAGCCCACTAAATTGCACTAATTGTTGAAGCATCTAAATGAGTGATGACTTGATCTTAAAGTTGTTTGCTTGAATTGCAGGTCTCCTGATACTTGATGTGGTGCCCTGAATTGTCGGCGTAGTATAATATCTCAAGAGCCTACGTGATTTTCACTCACCGTCTGCCATCTTCTTAGCTTACTCTATTCTCTTAATTGCCTTTTAAATGTACGTTTGATTTCTGGATCAAACTCAGCAAGTTTCCCTTGTTGGTTACGTGTCATAAACCGATGTACACCTTGAAAAAAAAAATGAAAGCTAGATTAAAACTATAATTATCTGGTATCAATATTAATTAGTATTAAACAAAAAAATCCTTGGCAATGGCGCAAAAAACTTGTTCGTAAAATTCTAAATGCAAGTGAACGTGTTGAACAAATAATATAATAATGAGAAAAGTATTGTCTTACGAAGATTGATGATTAATAAACTAATTAAATACTGAAAATAAATTAATTCTAAAATTTATCTAACAAATCTAAATAGAATTGAGAGTAAATTAAAACTAAAAATCTAAATGGAAAAATTTGGACACTAAATGTAATAAATTAATCAAATAAATTTGTTAGAGTATCTGATTTCACCATAACCACTATATATGAATTTCAAATTATTACGCTTATAAGAATGATATCAAACATGTGATAGTGAAATTTCCTAATCTATTTACTATCCTATCTCTATGTATAGCAAACTCACTCAAATTATTAATCCAATATATCTCTATGTCAATTTAAATAAACATAAGTGCATTAAAATTTATAAATAATCCTAGTTTACAATAAGTCTTTTGAATCACCTTATCACTGAAAGTGAAAGCTACACAAATAATTCGATATATTTCTATCCACGTTTAATTCATAATTATATATTATAATGAGCAGTTGCGTATTATTACTTCTCAATCTCAAATATGCACATCTAATCATTCAAGTGGTGGCCAGTCACTTAAAAACATTAAGCACAATAATATATAATTAACATGAATGAAATCACTTGCACGTATAATAATCATAAAATTCATATCATTGTGGTTGGGCTACATCGTAACTCTAACAAAAGAAAATTAAAACATAGTAGAAGATGAAACAAAAATATAAATTAAACCAAACATCTTGAATTAAAGAGCGAGAATTTTATCACAACTTTTGTCTTCTCTTCAAATGTCGAAAAAATCTCAAAATAATGAAAATGATTTAAAATAAAAACCTCTCCGTCCCCAGGCTCTCACTGTTCCCTATTTATAGGATACATTCAATACCATTATCCCAAGACAATTGCTTATTTTTTTTGCATAAAATTAGGGAGTAAATAAGAGAATCTTTGATTTGAAATCTATCTTCAAATGCTTGCAGATAAAATTAGGAACAAAATCAAGGATTCCTGATTTAATTCTTCTTCCAAAGCTTCTGATTTGAATTTCTATTTTTTTGCCATTCTTTTTCTTGTCTTCTCTATATCTCATTATGTTGCATAAATAAAGAAAATTCGAATAATTAGAGGAAATCTAATTATTTTCTCATAGATAGTGTATTATTTGTTGCCTAAAATAGGTAAATAACTCTATGTTTATAGAGTTATAAACAAGGAGAGGTTCTATGAGAAGATTGTGAGATTGTTTATTCTTAAGAGCATGAATAACCACCGAAGCATCTAATTCAAGAGTTGAGAATGACAAAGTGGATGAGAGAATTGAGGAATTTTTTGCATATTTTAATGCATCTTGAAGTTCGACAAAAAAAAAATGCATCTTGAAATATAATTCATGAACTTATTTATAGACTTTATTAGATGACTATCTAAGATAACGTATCAATCAACATATACACAATCAAATTAAGATATACATGTAATATTGAAAGATGCAAAAAATCAACAAAATTATCAAAATATCTCTGATACAGGAAATTTTCCTAGAGAAATCCATAATTTTCTCTAACAATGCAAATGAATAACACTAACCGCAACGATAAGTCTAATTCCGTCTCCTAATGTCGAAATCTCGGCTATGAAAGCATTCGTTCTCCCAGTTTTTCGAGAAAAACCAGCTATCCAGTTTCCCTGGTGATCTCTCAAAAGACTTCTCGTTCCTGCTTCCCCGTTCTCTACGGACATTAATTGCGTCGTCTGAGTTGAGCTTAATCCATTCTTATTAAGGTTTCCTCTATTCGCCCCATTGCCTTGAGAGGAGTTATTTTCCTCTTCCTAAAAGCATGGGCAAGTGCAGTTTTAAGAAGCAGACACGTGCCGACAAATAACATAAAGACACTAAGGAAGTTGCATTCGTTGTGCCATGTGAATGCGCGAGAAAAGAACAAACACAGAGCGCTGGTGTGAATGTGTGCGAGGTTGACGGAGAGGAATACAAAGGAAGTTATCTCCCAAGGAAGTTATTTGGAAGTGAGTAAATTCTCAATAGCATTTATTGGTAAGTTGTTCACGAGTTGCCTGATAATTAAGTTACTGATCATACTTTCTCCACCAAGACCATTTGAAATTTGCCAACAGTTATAGAAATAATCTAACTTCGAAAATTTTCCAAATTTTCCCTTGAAGTTGTCCTTGCTAGCATGAAACATGAGGGGGCTGACCAGTCCAACGGCCACGCCCGTAATTATCTTACCGTGCAACATTTATAGCAAAAGGAGATCGGACGCAATGAAATACGACAGCTAAAATAAACGTCAAATAACACAATGAAACGTGGCATACTTGCAACCACCGAATCGCCAATAATTTAAGTTCGATAGAGGGTAGGGCGGGGTAGCTACACTTCAATTGTCATAAATTGTCCTAAGAGCACGTAGATGAGGATCCGCAGCGCAAATACCCCTCATGGCCAATAGGTGGTTTCGACCATTTCAACGTACAAATTAATGTATTAATTAAGCGACAGAAAGGTAGCCACCTAGGTACTTTAGATATAAATCAATTTCAACCGTTCGCCTAGGACGATCATAACTTTTGCTCAGCAAAGTAGTTGGGACGTAGATTTATTTGCATTTCTTAATTTACAAAAGATTGATTGTTATAATCCACCCACGAGCAGCGCAGATGGCGTGAATGCTCTCTTTCATCGCTAAGGTCGAGAGTTTGAACCCTCTCGTTACATTTCCATGACTTAAGTGGGGTCCCAAAGGTGAATTATTAGGCTAGTCCCCCGAGGTTTTACGTCTATATAGCATCTTGCGGTGAGGCTTGACAGTGCTACCGAGCACCGGAGAATTGTGTGATCCTCGAAGGGTGATTTCCGGTGATTCCTCGGTTATAAAAAAAAAAAAAAAAAAGGATCGATTGTTATGACCTTTGCTTAGCCTTTTGCCGAAGATCCATCGACACCAAAAAGACGTCCAAGTCTTTTGATTGTCAACTTGGACTGGATAAGACCAAGCAAGACGGTAGAGAGGCAAAATCTGTTTAGTGTTGAAGGCTTTGAGTCGGCAAACTCAATTGATTGATGAGGAAGCCAGTTGAGAAATATGAGCGAAAATTAGCGAGTCTCGAAGCAAAGGCGTAGGTTGACTAGGATCAATCAGGTCGACAAAAGGCTGTGATCAACTTAATCTTCGAGGGGATGAAAATGTAAGTGTTGGAGCTGACGAGATCGGATACAACCGTCAGAGAGACAACCGTGAAGATGAAATCGACGTCACCGCCAATAATGACACAAGGGTTAAAAAAGTAAAGCTGAAAGTCCAAAAAGGGTTTAATAGTGACATAACAGTTAGAAAGTGGAACCATGAATTTGGGAAGCGACTGACGATAGTAATGGCGAAAGAGTGGAGAAACAATCGCCGAGTGGTGCGGTCTTTTATTGCTTAACAACCATTTGGTAATAGAAATTGCTAAATTTGCACGAGTGAGTTAGGATGTGTTTGATTTCTTTGTAACGCCTGAAATAAGACCATATATTGTCGTTTACTTAATCTACACTTCTCTTAATTCTCTAGAGGCATGTCTAGATAGACTCTTACTTTTGTCCTCTTGCTTAATTTAAATTTTGTGGTGATGCACTTTGGACTTTTTAGCTTGTAATGCCTGAAATATAGTCTATAGAGATTTCAATATATAGATGTTGACACTTAGATTCATATTAAAATTTTCATTACCTTTTAAATGTTGGAAAATATTTAACTTTTGGCGGACAAGTACAATTTTTTTTTTTCAACTTTTTGAAGAATAAGAATAGACAGGCCCTTGAAAAGTTTGGACAAGTATGTGGCTGTTGGCCATAAAAGCCTATAAGAGGGACAAGCCGGTTAAAGACCAGATATCAAGCAATTTGACTATTAGCGGACCGGTTGGCAAGAAAAAGCAATTGGTTGACGGTGACCAAAAGCAGCAAAGGTTTCCTATGAGTCCATACTTGACTGGGTCGATTGCCACACAGTTGAAGGAAAGTGCCTCTCTAATTTTAGTTGCTTCCATACATCCAGCATCTCTTGCTTCAATCTTTTATGCCCCTTGAAGAAACGTTTGACAAAGGAGGGATACGAATTGAAATGAGAGTTGGGTGACGACCAAGTGTGCATGCAAATTTGTAATTGGTTGATTGCAAGAGTTTTTTGTAATGATGAGGGGAGTGCTCGGTGAAAGTATATGGTGGAGGAGTCGATTTAAAATGTGGACCCTCGGCAAGGCATTGAGTGTCTAGGTGGTAATTCATGAATGAGAGGGAAAATCACCTTCGAGCTTCACATGGTTAGGACTTTGAACCGATGTATACAAAGAGCAGCTTGGACACCAATCGCAAAAGAACAAGAATTGGCCATGATGGATAGCAATGTTGTGAGCACTAACGTACGATGGTCAAGTATAAATAGGCCTAGCCGATTATCTATTTACCCTGTTTTAAGGAGGCTCGTACGATTATGGGAGCATGGAATTAGGAACTCGCCTGATATGGGTGGCGGGCATTTCATGTAGAAATGGAAAAGTAAAAGGACAAACTCATTTTATTTATTAGTTTGTTTCTTGGGGTACAAGAAAGATTTTACAGCAAGCTGAAGACGGATTATCCTCAGATCAAGATTGCTCATCTGCAAAAGATGCTCATTCTTACGAATTCTATATTGCATTATCCTGGAGCATCGACACTTGAAAGTTCAACTTGGCCTCTACTTCTTTTTGTTGTCCAAGCTTGATCTTTCTTTTCTGACGAACATATCTTAGTGCTTTCATGAGGCAAGCTACTTCTTCATCAAGTTCAGCTATTTCACCCATGATGGTCTCTAAGGATTTGATGCATTCCAACACACTTTGACTAAATTCCGTCAAGGCAACACTGGATCCTGCATTACTGTCCTCAGAAAGAGTCAGCTTCTGTACTTGGTCCAGATAGTAACGATACATGTCGAAAATATCATGATAGTCCTCGAAGAACTTTCAAAATTTCTCTCTAAGCTCTTGAGGAAGGATAGCACTGGTTTCGTTACTCTCATCACAAAGTTGACTTGACAAAACTCCAAATTGACGAAAGGTCTCCTAGTCAAGTAGAATTCTGCAAATTCCCCCCATCGAGAGATCGAGGAACTTTGACAGCTCAATCTTCATCTTGTCTCTGTTTATGGAACTAGAGATACAACCAGGAGTTAAATTGCAGGGATTGGCACCAAAATAAGCTTGGCCTTGTTTAGTGCTTGTGATGCTGGAGAAGATGTGTCTACTTGAGACTCAATCTGATGAGAGATATTCACTTGAGGTTCAGAAGTCTTATTAGTAGGGGTAGTGGGTCTAGGACTAGCTAGCAATAGGAGATTCGTTGTCAAACCAGATAGTTAATAGAATGATTGCTAAGAATAAAGTGAGATAAATACCAGGGCTCAAAAATGAAGCTGGTGCAGTCGAAACAGATGTTGAAGTGGCAGGAGGTTTAGCATGTTCAATGTCACTAGTTATAATGATGAGTTCGGCTGCCATTCATAACAGATGGTTACTACAGAACATATAGTGTGTTCGTTGCTGAATCATATTCAAATAAGACTTACAGTAAACAACTAGTGCAAGAGGGTTGGGATCATCATGTGCTAGCGAAAATGGGGAGCAGATGATGGGATTAAAAGAAATAACATCGTCGATGGTGCTAAGGAGCTCTGTCAAAAAAAGCGAAAATGGTTGAAATATCATGTGCAGGAGTCTTCTTCAAAGGGATAGAGACTGTCGGAGTATCAATTGCTAAAGATCTCTTCAAGGAAGCAAAAGTAGTTGAAATGAAGACATCAAGAAAAAGCTTTGAGTCGCTTCTTTAGAGAAACAGGGGAAGTTCTTTTCCTTTTCTTCAACTGAGGGATTAATTGCACAGTGTTTCTCCATCTGAGTGTGGAATATATAGCTTTTTGTAAGTAAAGGATATATACATGATAGGGACATGAAGAGCCAAATATTATAATGAAGAAACAGGAATAGAGTACCTTCATTCGAGTCAGGAAGGTCGATGACCTCATTGTCAAATCCTTCAGATTCACTAAGGCTAGGTAGAAGCTCAGGTAGAGGATTACTTGGTTCAAGTAGAGGATTACTGGCAAAGTGCTGTCATCAAATACAGCCAGGGCAAAAGGAGAGTCAGGATTGATGATTTCAGTGCCCTACTTCAATTTTCCCTTACATTTGACTCGACGGACTACTGTCATGATGACTTCTTCATAAGGACCCTCATGAGTAAAGCCAACCCACCATGTCATCCACTCAGGATTGTAATTAAGATAAGGTTGGAAGTCTTTGTTCAGGTTGTGAGAGTATTTAGTACATCTAGCCCTTGTTATTTTAGAACAGCAAGCTAATGGGTTATGATCCGCCAAATTATATTGTTTCTCTTTGATCAAGAAATATCCATCAAGTAAGGGATAGGCATGGGAATGGCTCGGGAAAAGTTTCAAGGCGCGTATTTACAACCATTCTATTCCGTAAATAAGTTTAACAAAATAGATTTTTCATTTCTATTTCTGTAAGAGTTTCTAAGAAAATAACCGTTTGATAACGACACAAAATTTCTTCCTTTCGGACGGCCAAGAATGATAATCGACAACCTTTAATATAAAAAAAAAAAAAAAATGATTTAGTAACAAAAAAATAATGAATAAAATAAAATAAAATAAAAATAAATCATAAAAAAATAAAATAAAATAAAATAAATCATAAAAATAAAATAAAAATATTATTTTATTTTAAAATTAAAATATCATTTTATTTTAAAATTAAAATATAAAAATAAATTTATTTATTTATTCTATTTTTTTTATTTTACGAATAAATTTATTTTAAAATGAATAAAAATAATTTATTTTTATTTATCATAATTAATTATTTTTAATAAACTAAAAATAAAATGATAAATAAAAATAATTTATTTATTTTAATAAATTTATTTTTATTTTTAAATGAATACAATGAATATATTTATTTTTATTTATTTTTATTTTTAATAAAATTGTGAGAGGCGGAGGAAGAGGAGGATGCAAAGACGTAGAGGAGATGAGGGAGGACTCACCGAAATTAGGTTTAATGAGAGAAATTATTTCGATTTTTTCCGTAAATCGAAGATAAAATTTTAACATTCGATTTCTCTTCCAAACCTATTTCTAATGTAAATCTATTCCGTAAATGAAAAACTAATGGTTTATCAAACCAGTTTCTTCCAAAAACAGATCCTAATAAAAACTATTTCTGTAATGTAAATTTTGAGTTATTATGCACCCCAAATTGCCTTACACAATAGCGAAGAGAATATACTTCAAAAACCCAGGTAGAACTTGCCCTTCAAAGACAACCATAATGGAAGATCTACTAGGGATAGTACATGAACCCGGAAGTCTTGAAAGGAGTTTGTTGACACCCGATTTTTTGTCAACATTTTAAACATCCCTTTTGCAAAAATATAAAAATAAAGAGCCAAAAAGATTATTAAAAATGGTTATTACCCTGAAAAAATCCAAACCAAGTACACTTGTGACAAATTTACCCCAAACTATTTTTTTGACTACCAAAACCCTAAACTGGTATACTTGACAAATTTACCATAAATTGGGCACACTTGTGACAAATTTACCCTATGTTAATTTTTATTAAATTTTATTATCAAATTATTAAGCTTAAACGACACGGTTATTGACCAATATATCAATTTAGATTTTATGCTTAATTTGTCAGGTTTACAATTTTTGTGATTTTTTTTTGTGGTATTAATCTAATTTAGCAAAGGGTATTTATGTTACAAATTTAACATTTTAGGTTTTTTGCAATAGAAAAAAATTAGTTTTTGTAAATTTGTTATAAATGCATTTGGGTTTTTTATAATCACAGAAATTTGTCACGGTATACCTTTGGGGTTTTCAAAAAAAAATACAGATAAATTTGTCACAAATTTGTGGTTTTTCTGGTTTTTAACTCAAAAAAAAAAAAAGATGAATGAATGAAAACAGAAGAAAAAAGAAGAAGAAGAAAACAAGAAAAAGAAAAAAAGAAAACAAAAAGAAAAAAGGGGAAAACGCTGACGGGGGCTGGCTCATTCTTTGGCGCGCGGATTCTCTCTCACGAGCTCTCTCTCCAAACCTCTCGCATTCTCTCTCGCGCTCTCTCTCTAAAAACGGGGACTCTTACTCTATCGGGGGCTTCCTCTCCGTTTCTTTCTCTCCGGAGCGCTGATCGAAGGCGAAAGTCTTTATCTTCCATCGGCAGACGATCGGAGATCGAGCGCCGGCGGTTAGGATCGCGGGGAGGTTCTGTTTCGCTCTGACACTCTCGGTTCTCAGGGGCGGATCGCACTTCTTCTCTCGATCGCTCTCTCGGATCGGGCTTCATCTGGATCCGAGGCTTTCTCTGTTCTGGCTTGCTGGATCGCTCTCGGGGATTCGCTGTCTCGATGATTTCTCGGATCTGAAGGTGGAAACCAGAGAATCTTTCTCTCGGCGGATCATTCTCTCTGGCGTGAGATCGAGCAGACTCGCTCGATCGCAACCTATTCCTCCGCACCGCCCTCAAACCCTAGAAGACAGAACAGTCGATCGAGGAGTTCGAAGTGCGGGGATCGGAGTCGCACCGAGTTCGGAAGTATCGGCTTGGCTCTGAGGATAGAGGTCGGAAGCCGATCGGCAACAACGGCGACGACGGCTGTGACGACGGTGTCGGCAACGACTTCCTTTGTTCATCATCTACCGTTTGTGGTTCTCGCTCGCCCCTCCGCGTTCACAACAATGACCGGACGAAGACACCGTTGCCGTTCGGAGGAAGAGTCTGCTTCCGTGATCATCGGCTCGCCATTGAACTAACCGAACTCCGGCATCGGTTCCGCGAGACCGAAAACCATTGAAATCGCCACGCCTGCCGGTAGAGCACGTGCTTGTTCTACGGCGTTAGGAGGAGCGCTCTTCTGCAGGTCATAGTTCCCAGCGACTGGTGAAGTCAGATAAGGTGTTTATTTCGCTTCTTTCAGACTTTGATCAGTTCTGTTGAGGGTGATGGTTTGTGTTCTTTTCATGAGCAAAGAATTTTGCCATGGTTTGAAAGTTGAATTGATGTCTCTGTTTGAAATGACGGCGACTGTTCTGTTCTGGTGCACGGGAGTGGAGAATTTTGTTATCGTCAGTCTTCCATCGTCTGTGGGTTTAGAGTATGCTGATATCGAAAGACCGAATCGTTTAGACAAATGCGTTTGATTGTCTATGCTCAAATTTTTCTGAGTGTCTTGTTTAGATCACGGAACCTGTGTCATTGACTATCGTGAATTTTTAACAGTCAGACAAGAAGTGAGACATTAGAAACTTTAAGTTCAGCGTCGGTGTTATGTGGTAGCTATACCTTTAACTCGAAGAATATGGATGCTCTTTGGTGGTCTCTGCATATCCATTTCTCAAATTGCCGAAGAATTTGCCTAGGTTGGTTAGAGTCTAGAGGCAGGGATACATCTCTGTTTACATGGATTTTGGGCCTTGCTTGAAGTATCGAGTCACATTGTTGATACTACTTGAAGTTGCTTCAGTTGGGGATTGATTGATTTCTACGTGTTTTCCAGGTCATGTGTTTTGTCATTGATAGTTTCCAGTCTCTATTGCTTGGTTGACATGTTGGAGTTCCCTAATAAATAAATTGTTTGTGGTTCTGCATGAATGAAGTCCTGCTGGTTCTACCTTTATATTCTGTCTCCTTGTTGGGTGTCAGTACAAGAGTCCTGCATACTTTCTTCTCTTGATACGAGCTGGTTGCCATAGTTTTCTGTGTTTGAAGTCTTCATGAAAGTTGAAGACGGTTCGAATATCTTTCCAATGAGCTATAGAATGCCTTGATTGGACCTCATTTGATATGGTCTTGGTCCAAAGTCTAGTCCAGAATCTGGAAAATTGTTCTGACTTGTGCTCTATTTCGGATGACCTTCTGTGCAAATGACTTGGAATGAGCTAGTAGATGATGTTATTAGGACTTAATGTCTTCTGGAGATTTGTAATAGACTTCTCAAGCTTTCTAATGACATATTATATGCATGATTTGGTCGCCATTTTCCTAGTCAAATGAATGTTACCACATCAATGTTTGATTCTGGGAATTCAGAGGATAGATTGACTGATTTTCATTCTTGTTATGATTTCTGTGATGATTTTTGATGAAGTTGTCTACATGAAACTTGTTCCTCATTGTCTTGAGAATGTCCTGTTAATTTTTTAGAATTTTTGGACATGTTTCAGTAGGTCAAAACCTCTTAGATCTGAACATGTGTCTGTTTGCCCCTACATTGATCCGAGGTGAACTTGGGCAAATTTAAGCATGAAATTGAGTTTATTTGACCTTAAGGTCTTCATGAAAAATGAAGTTCATGTCATATGCTTTCTATTGATGTAAGATTTTCATGATTTTGATGTCACTTGGTTTGTCAATTACATCTGTGAATCTACATGTGTACTGTTGCAATTAAGAAGGCGCATAGGTTTTGCCATTTTCGTCATCATCCGTGTAATCATAACTAGGTTTTGAGTTCTCAATGAGAAATGTTTGTCATCCTTTATTCTATATGGCACATTTTTGTTTAGTTTCATGCCTATCTCTAAGTGAACAAAACTATGCATGCTCTCAACTCTTGTTATAGAATTGAAGCCTTGATATGTGCCCATCCTTTCATGCTTGTTGGGTCTCTTAGAGGCCAAAATTCATGTTAGTGCCTTCTTGACATTTGAACTACATATAGCAAGTTTTGTGTGCATATGTTTTTCTACGTAATTGAATGCCATTTCGTATGTGAAATTCAAGTCATAATAATGGTTGTTATACTTAGGAACTTCCAAGCATGCTATAATGAATCATAAATCATTTCGTATTGGCAGTATGATATTTTCGCATGCTGACTTTGGGCTAAGTGATTACTCAAATTGCTTGTCATAATCGATTCTAAGTCATGTGGGATTTTTCATGCCGTTTGTGCGGTACATGAATGATTTTGAGTTTCATTAATACCTGACTATGTTTTGATGTGTTGTTACGTGTTCTTGAACTTTCATAAACTCATATGTAACCCATCTTAGGAAACTCCATTCATGAAAGTTGTCCCTCTTGGAGTGTTTAATTTTCTGTGCTTTTCTTAGAGCCAATTATCCATGGGTTTTACCCTGATTGCTTTGATCTTAGTTGTGATGATTGTTTTTTTCATTTGTATGCACCTAGTCATAAATTTCTTAGATTAGGTTTAGATTAGGGCCCTAAAGATGGAGAAGGCGTGAAGATGGTGGAGGTCGATGTCCATTCCGACTATGTACTATTCATTTTCCCGATATATGTCTCGGGTTCCATTTGCTGTATAAAACCTTTTCTCTTTTTCTTCTCTTTTTCTCTTTTTCTCTTTTTCTTTTTTTAATTGTATTCTCTTTTATACTTTTTAGGATTGCATGATAGATTTACTGCCTTCCTTGATTGCTTGCTTAATGTCTTGCAAATTTCAATTTCATTGATTGTTTTCATTTCTTATTTCTTATTTATTTTTTATTTTTAGAAATAGAATAGCATGAAAATGATCAATCACGCATGATCACTTAGTTTAGGACTGATGATCCTGAAATTGTAAAAGGAAACGCATGGACATGTTAGGAAAAACACAACATACTGTTTAGGTACCGAAAGGACGTTAATAACAATATTAGCGTAACTAAGTCCTCAAACTAGATATCTGGTTGCATAGGAATCGAGGGAACACCCACGATTGGGTTTTCTAGCTAACCCCCGAGACGAGGTTAGTGGCGACTCCTGTCTATTTTTAGGATGTCATAAATAATTAGACTGTATAAAATTTGCTGTCACGCGGGGTACGAGCTCGCTCATGATCTTTTGATCAAGTATCCTTAAACCCGACCTTTCCTCCTTTGACATTGAGGGGCGGCGAGATCGATCGGGTCGCGACAGAGTTTAGACTATCAGGATCAAAAAGGTAGTAATGCTCCTCACTTTCATAAGGGAAGAAATCAATATCACTATGATTCACTTCCAAGATGGCCTTAAAATAATAAAGAAAATGAGAGGTGTCTTAAGGATCCTTCTTCGGTAAGTGGTTCAAAAGTCGATAGCCCCTAGAGAAGGCCTTCCAGATACTGCGCCTAGCATGGGGTAATAAGGATGGTCACGAGAGCCTAGATCAAAAAGAAACTCAATATATAGAGCCATCCATGCTTGTAAAACCCAGAAGGACCATAGTTGGTGCCACTCTCCTCATACTTCATTACCAGTGAAGCATAGGCAAAACCTCTATACAAAGAAGAAAGAACCACTTG